>JAVANC010000010.1:6992942-8192942 GCA_033319125.1 Parnassius glacialis
GTACTGTCAAACCTATTATAATTTATAGTTTTTTAATGCAAGTTATAATTATTCTAGTAATGTGCTTTTTTAATGTATTAAATTACAGAAACATCTTTAATTGTTATGGATTATAATTATGTATGTACATTATTTTTATTTTGTGTTTATCAATGTAAATGTGAATCTGTGTATCAGAAGGATCTATTTCTCTCTCGATTATTGATCTAAAAAAATACGTGACAAGTACTATTCATGGCAATTCATTTTTACTAAATATGCAATTCCATTCCATCGCCACAACAACTTCATTTCCGACAGACGCGGATATGAGATATAAATCACACAATCAAGTTTGGTTCGCCTCTCGGTCTCTATGTAGAGGTAACTACAAATCACATCACCATAGAGACATCTTAATAACTCCTGTAAAATGTCGAAATCCGCCCCTATCCACGGAGATGAGCGCGGATGGGTTTTTATTTGATTTCGCAACCAATTTGCCGCCCATGCGCCAGAAGCGACGCGGCCACGCGAAATGATGCGAATTATACCGAATAGTCGCAAATGCTAATGATTTATTTGGTGGAAATATTTCAATAAAATCATTCCAGAGAATACCAGGCTATGAAATATCGATAAAAAGGATACCTTAATGATACCTTATTAATATTGAATAATATTGAAATAAATGAAGCGTCAGTAGCCTAATGGTAGGGCGCGGACCGAGAACTCGAAAGGTCGTGGGTTCGAATCCGCCGTTCGACTACTGTCGTGAATCACTTCTCATCATCATCATTTTTCATCAATACAGCCTTTCATAAGTCCACTACTGAACATAGGCCTCCCCCAAGGAATGCCACAAAACACGGTCCTGAGCCACCTGCATCCATCGACTTCCTGCATGTCTTACCAGGTCGTCACTCCATCTCGTGGGGGGTCGCCCTACATTTCACCTACCGGTATGAGGCTGCCAGAGCAGAGCTATATGGCCGGCCCACTGCCACTTCAGCTTACTAATCCTTTGGCCTATGTCGGTCGCTCTGGTTCTCCTGCGGATATACTCATTTCTAAGTTTATCACGCAGAGAAACCCCGAGCATAGCCCTCTCCATAGCTCGATGAGCGACCTTGAGTTTCCTCATACGGCCAGCAGTGAAGGACCACGTCTCAGATCCATAAGTCATCACTGGCAACACGCACTGGTTGTACAATTTCGTTTTAAGGTTTTGAGGTATGTCTGACGAGAAGATATGTCGTAGTTTCCCGTACGCTGCCGAGCCGTGTTGAATCCGTCGATTGACCTCTCGGTCGAAGTTGGACTTACCTAGTCGGACTATTTGTCCCAGGTAAACATACTCATCAACAACTTCGAGCTTAGTGCTCCCAGCAACTACCGGCATAGGTGTGACATGGACATTAAACATGATCTTTGTTTTGTCCATGTTCATCCTAAGACCTATTCGTTGGGAGACACTATTGAGGTGCATGGTGCTTAGGTCCTCCAGCGATTCTGCCAGAAGCTCCGCTGTAATTCCATCTTCGCCTGGGGCCATGTCGTTTTTAAGGTGCTGGAGAGCCATTCTAATCTCGCTCGGACTGACGTCCGGGATATCTTCGGAATAGTGTCGGATAAGACGCTCTTGGATCGTTACTCACACTTGCGTGTGGCTCCAACGATGACGTGTACAGCTGCCCATAGAACCTCTCAATCTCACTCAAATACTCATGTGCCCCGGAAACGATGCTGCCACATTCGGTCTTCAGCCTTTACAGTTGGCTCTTTCTGGCAGACAGATCTCTGGCAAAGGCTTTGGAGCCTTGGTTCCGCTCGATCGCTTCTTCAATACAAGCTGTATTGAAGTTGCGTAAGTCCCGCCGCATGCATTTGGAGATCTGACTGTTCAGTTACCTGTATGCTGTCAAATCTGTTGAAGAATTTAGCTTCATCTCCCGTCTAACAGCCATGAGATTGAGAGTGTGATCGGAGAGGTTTTGTGTCGTCTGCGGCGGGTCTTGCAGAACTTAGCTCCGACCGCATGGACAGTTTCCACGAGCTTGTCATTCATATCGTCCACTTCATTGCAGTCTTCTAGGCACTGAAAACAGTTTTGTAACTCGAGCTGAAAGGTTTCGGGACTTTGGAACAGAGCACGAGGGGGATGGAGCGTTGACTTCATTAGATGAGACCTCTCCAACTTAACGTTTAGGTTCAGTGTGCCTCTAACCATTCGGTGATCGCTACTAGTTTTCACCCTGGCGATCACGGAGACATCACTGAACAGTTGTCGTCTGGTCGTCATAATCATCTCATTTTTTGTGAAACCGTCGGGGCTCGACCAGGTCCACTTCCTGTGGGGCCGCTTCTGGAAGAAAGAGTTCATCATAAAGAGTCCCTTTTTCTCCACGAAGTCGGCCAGCTGCTGGCCCCTTGGGTTCCGTTACCCTATTCCGAATTTCCCTACTTTCAGCTCACCGTTCTCTCTGTTGAAATTGAGCGGCTGGAATTAGTCTGAACAATTCCTCAGAGCACTCCCTGTGGTAAATGCGATAAAATACGCAAAAAGATGCAACAGACAAATAATAATGAGACAATAAGGAATTCCGGCTCAGTCCTCAGAGGTGACGGCATCTGGAGCCTTCTTTGTGAAAAGCTGGCTACAGGTTCCATGGACTGCAGTAGACACATATCAGCAGATGGACTGCAAGTTCGTTTGTTATTTTAGTTTTATAAGAAAACAAACGGAAAGTTAAAATGATAATGTATGTAATTTCATAATTCTGTGTGTATGTACGAGTACTTCTATAAAATGAGCAACAGTAAAATGAATTGATATCTTAGCTTAGTAAGTACTTACTAAGCTAAGGTAAGAATTCATTTTACTGTTGTGCTTGTAAATTAATCAAAAATAATTTAATTTTTCAACCTCAACTTTTTAATATTATGTTAAAACCGTTGTATCTCAAAGTTTTGGTGGGAACCTAACTGGCGGCGTTTGCTGCCCCTGTATTATAGTTTAAATAATAGTCTGAAGTGGATCTTGATATTTAAAAGTGGTGCGATTTTATGTATTAACTGTCTACGCATGTGAACTATTAGTGGAAACGGTGAAACAAGTGCTCTGATGGTGATGGATTCTCAAGATAAACTGTTTTTTTGCATAGGCGCCTTTAGATACCATCGCCAACTGTCAGCTGCCTGCTGGCTCAAGTTGCTGTAAAAATCTCCCAAGGGCTGCACAATGTGACGCATCAACATTTTGTGAAGCAGTGAACTATGAAGGATAATTATACATAAAGACAAGGCTGTATGGCATAGTTCCTTTGCCTGCTCTCTCGAGCGAATAATAAAAACAACAACAACAACGTTGTATCTCAGTATTCCCATAGTACGCTAGTGAACTGCTAGGAATACAAGCCGTAGCCGGTACAACTGAAATTGTTATTTGTAATCAAGCTCAAGGTCGCTTAGTTAGATATGAAGAGGGCTATTCTCGGAGATTTTCTGTATGATATACTTAGAAGTGAGGATATCTGCAGTAGAACCTTAACTGACGTAGTTCAAAGGGTCAGTAACCTGAAGTGGCAATGGGCCGCCCATATAGCTCGAAGAACTGACAACCGATAGAGAAGAAATGTTCTAGAGTGGCAGCCTCGTACCCGTAAGCGAAGTGTAAGACGGCCTCCCACTAGATGTAGTGACGACCTGGTAAGAGATGCAAGAAGTCGATGGATGCTGGTGGCTTAGGACCGTACTTTGTGGTATTCCTTGGGAGCGGCCTATGTACAACATTGGACTTGTGAAGGGATATAATGATGATGATGAATATTTATTTTTTACTTTTTATAGTATAAGGGTGTCAAACTAGCACACACTCCACCTGATGATAAGTGGTTCCTGTGGCCCATAGACATCTACATCTATCCACGTTTGCGAATCAAAATGCAGATGCGTTGTCACCAGTGAGGACTAAGGTGGAATGCCTTGTTTCAAGTAAAAAGGGTCGCCGGTTCTCTACACTCACCATACGAAACACAGCAGCTTTAATTTGCTATTTTACGCTAGTATTCTGTGAGAGCGTGGTCCTTCCCCGGTCGAGCCGACCCATTCGTGCTACAACTATACTACTAATATAGCAGCAGCATGGCTCTACCACGTGTAAATTGTATTGAGTTTTGACACGTACTTTAGACAGTGAAGGAAAACATCTGCATGTCAGGGAAATTATAAAAATTTCAAGGACGTGTTTAGTTCAACAACACGCACTGTAATAGTGCGGAAATCTTTTACCCACTCCGAAAACCTTCCTGAAAATAAAAGGAGATGTAATTTCTTGTCATTTGAGCCGTGGCAGCTCAAGAGCTAAACACTCGCTGTGAATTTCACAGTACGCGAGCAACCCAGGTTCGATTCCCGCCGGCACCAATAAAATTGTTAATTGCAATTTTAAGTACTGATTTGTCACATGCTCGGCGGTAAAGGAAAACATCGTGAGGAAATCTGTACGTCTGAGAAATAAGAAAAAAAATATCGACCACATGTGAAGTTCGCCAACACTTATCGGGGCAGCGCAGCGAACATTTCCTTGCCCTAAATACCCTTTCAGAAATAAGAGCAGACCTGTGCCCAGCAGTGGGACCTATGTGCACGTATATAGGCTGTAATTATTTCTCGTCATTTCATTATCATTACGTGGCTGGATTACGTGCTGGAGCCACGCTGTAGCTATATAATGGTTGAAGCACGAATGGGTCGGCCCGAGCGGGGACCATGCGAATAACAGTGTAAAATTGATGTTGCGTGTTTCACATGATTAGTGTAAAGAGTCGGATACCGGAGACTGCATTTTGATTCTTAATCGCGAATGATGATGTTTTTTTTTTCTATGGGGTACAGCATTCACTTGCCATCAAGCGCCTGTGCGATAGTTGGTCACCCTTATTCTATAAAAAACCTCATTATCACAGCCCGCTACAATCACCTGCTTAACATAGGCTACCCTAAGGCGCCAGGTTGTCACTCCATCTAGTGGTAGGCCGCCCTACACTTGGCTTTCTGTTCGTTTGTACAAACATATAAATATTTTTGAAGTGAAAACTTCTTTAGCGGCGTTGTACACTTTTTTTGTAATGGTTAAAAAATGTTAAACTCGCGTCAGGTCACGTGTCCTGATCGAAAATTTGTAAGACGGACGGAAAGTAGACAGCCGGCGCGGCGTAGTAGTATTATTCAGGTTAGGTTAGGTTTAATTAACTTTCATTTATTAATTAATATTATTTTATTACTAAGATTAGGTTTTGATCGAGTCTACTGTACTGCTTGACGAACTTATTAACATAGATACATATGTACTTACACATTATAGATGACAAATTTGTAATATGTTTATACTTTATAGCATTAACCTATATTTTCATAACATCACAATAAGCACATGTGCGGTGTAGGTTTACCAAACAAATAATTTCGAATGAAAATAAATGAAATAAGATAATAATAAATAATCTCCGCCATTCCAAAATATCAAAAATGCACAACGTTAATATTCAAGTTTTCACTTTTGCTGGGACTCCCGGAGTGCAACCCGTCGTGGTTTTTTTTATATAATTATAAACATTTGTACAAACCACACTGTAAACTGTACACATATTTAATGTCATTAAATATTTACAGTAATTTCATAATGTAGTCACATTTTATGTGCTTTACTGCTATACCATTATGCATAGTGTGCTAATGCAGTGTTAGTTACCGGCGTACACAGTGTGTATTATTATATTTGTGACAGTAAGTATGACAAATTAGCAAATGTTACTCGAATTTGCTTAGTGAAAACCTTTAAAATGAAATAATGTTAAATTCTGTTACGGCCGGCAGCTGCCTATCCCAGGAGTAGAATCCTTCGCGGCCCATAGACGAAGAAGCTACAGGCAGATGCTGGTCGGGCGTCCTCACGCCACGGGTTAAAGGTCTAATTACACTAAATAATCCGGGGGGAGCGTTACAATTATTGAACAGAGCTTACTTACCTCTATTCAAGGCGACTGGTCCCTCAGGATGCGGTCAGGTCTCGTGTGAATGTATTGTGCTAGAAAGTAAAGGTCAGTGATGTGTATTTGGGTGTGGCTGGTAGTGTTATTGACCTTATTTGACCGTTCCCCCTGCAGCAGTTCGGCCCTCAGCTCCTCTCCAAGCTAAGGTCGCCTTCCGCAGTCACTTTCTTCCTTTGTTACGATTGACTCGCGAAAATGAACACAGAACGTACGGGTCAAAGGTCACCGTTATTTCTAGAATATTAACTACCGCACTAGTAACTAATACAGTCGAATCCACTTATACAGATTCTGCGTTAAACCTAAAGTCCCGGGTAAACTCTCAACACGCGCCACCATTCCCAGTGGTATATTCACTATACGCGCCTAACATAAAATCAGATCTAAGAGCTCCCAAACCAAATGGACTGCCTTCTCTTCCGACGCAAAGAAGACTTCTAATCTTTCGCTCTCGACTCCCACCGTTCAGTAAGCTCGGACATTCAACACGCGCGAACGTCATCCCGTATCAACCGAGCCGAGAGCCATCTAACGTCGATGCCTGACACCAACGCTTTTGCGTAAACAAACCCCCGTCCCGGACATAAGGATTTAGGTCCGCGAGCAAACCGGTCAGCGGGACAGGGTCGCGACGGCAAGTTGCAAGATCGAATCTACAACCAAACTAGGCCACCCTACGCACCCAATCAGATCTTGCAACCCTGACCAACGCCTCAAAATTACAGCCCCAACGTGGGCTAGCCGGAAAGTTGAACTGGATGCCCTTCCTGGTCATCGCAGCACATAAATAAGTCCTATTTCTAGACAGAAGTCAGACGACCTCCTTCAAACACCTATCTGCGCTCCTATGATTAGTTCCGCAACTCGACCGGATCAGGTCTGCAAACAGCGACGCGACACGAAGCGGCCCAGAAGGACCTTCAAGCTTCAGTGCAGAGAGCACCCCCAAATTCCCCATGAACGTCGTCTGTGGAGAGCTGAACGAAACGCACAGATGGTCCCTAGCAGGTGATCCTATGCTCATATTTCAACTAATTTTTCAAAAGCATCAATGTTCAATTACAGAATTAATTAAAACAAGTAATCACCGATGCACATAGGTCAACTTGGCAAAGTAAACAAAACAATAAACGTAAGGGACAGCCCTATTTCTTATTTCAAATAAATATCTTAGACAGTGCCAACAAAATCTAAACCAAAAGAGAATTGACTCCTATTTCCTTCGGCAACCACAGGGTTATCTAATTTCAACCTTCCTTATCACAAAGAAAAATGATTAAACACTATCACAAGCATTAAAAAAGGGCACACAATTTAATCTCAATTTTCCGTGCAACAATAAATGCAGTGATCAAATGTATTTACAAAAAATATGCAGCAGCATTTAAAGGAGTATTTTAAATTCAATTCTCTTAATCATAACCGCTACAATATGAATTTCGCGGATAACCCAAAAGCATTTTAATTTAAATTTAAAGAATTTTTAACTAAGTGCTCGACCAAACCAAATCCAATACCCCTTGAGAGCGTGATTCAACTCTCCAGGGGGCCCTAATCTTCCCACCACCAAGTGGAGGCCACACCGCGTGAACCCGATACTAACAGAGCGCAACCGCTAACGGTCGCCACTCGGGTTGTACGCCCTCACTGAGGCCGTCGGCAACAGAACAGCTTGACAAGTGGACTGTTGACGGCTTAAGGCTCAGTAGAGGCAGCCATGGTGGGAGCTAAGGCGGCAGCTAGCTAGGGCCACCTCCATCAAATGGGGTACAGTGGTACACCAGTCGCGGCCACTCAGCTAACGGGAGTGAGAAGGGTCCAGCGGACCGATGAGTGGCCGTGAAGTTCCTCTTCGCACGCTGAGGGGGGGTGATGACACCCCCGCCCCTGGGGGAATTACCCCCCGACTGGTCGGGGGAGGGACCCCTTCCAAACCTAGGGGTCTGTTGGCTAGCCGGCGGGCGCCGAGCGTCGCCCGTCAGAGGGCGTGGCGGAGCGCCCCCGCCCGTGGGGGTCGAGGGCCTGGCAACGCCCCGAGAGGAGACGCCGTTCGCACCCAGGCACAGTACGGCATGGTGATTGCCCTGGCAATGCAGACAGGGCCGCCGGTGCGGACAGTCTCGCTGGAGGTGCCCTTCCAAACAGGAGTAGCACCAGCGGCGCTCCTTGGCGATAGTTCGCCTAGCCGGACTCGGCTTACCTAATAATTTTGGGCAAGACGTTACCCGGTGATCAGATGCTCGACAATAGGAGCAGGGGGGGGGGGTTGACGACGACTTGCCCGGCGGATTTCGCCTCTCTCTGGGCACGGCTCGTAAGTCGTCGACGGTGCCCGCCGCGTGCTCGATCTGTCGGCACTGCTCCTCCAAAAACCGCAACAGGTCATAGAAGGGCGGAATATAGGAGGCCTCGTCCCCGCCGTACCTCTCCTCAAAATGCATTCGAAGGTCGAGAGGTAGACGGGACAGCACGATGCGGAGCAACAAGAAGGCCCATTCGCCCACTGGTACATCCAGCCGCCTCAACATATTACAGGCCACCAAGACTGGATCCAACAGGTCCGGACGTAGTCTGGCCCGGTCACTAAGCAGCGGGAGGCTCAGAAGCTGCTTAACATGTTCGTCCGCAATTCGCCGGACGTTGGCGTATCTTCTGACTAGGAGGTCCCGAGCAGTCTGGTAGGCGTCGTCCGACAAGCTCAAATGGCTGACAACGTCCAGGGCCTCCCCCTCCAGTGAGGCCAGGAGGTACGCCATCTTCTGGCTCGGGGTCAAGTCACTCCGGGCGTCCACTAGGCCGTCGAAAAGACCAACGAAGGTCAGCCACTCGGAAAGGACCCCGGAGAACTTTGGCAAGTCCAGAGTTGGGAGTCGTCCCAACAGCTCCGGCTGAGGCTGCTTCCGAAAGGACTCGGGCAGGCCACTCGTCCGAGCTTCACGCGCCTCCTCGGCATACCTGCCTTCAGCCTCGATCAACTCGTCCGTGAGCCACAAGAACTGCTCGTAGTCTGCGAAGCAGGAGTCCAGGACTCCCTTTTCCACATCCGAATCCTCAAGCTCAGCGTAAGCCTCCTCCACTGCAGCCCTTCGAGCATCGACCTGCTCGAACCGCTTCATCAAATTATGGACCCTATCCGGTTGACCTATCAAAGCATGGGCGCTGGTGGCCCAGCGTAACTCAGTCCGCAGGCAATGGATTAGCATCTTGGGCGAGGACATCACTACTAAATACAAATTACGACGCCGCTCGAGCACAATTACAAAAATAACAAATAAAAAATACAAAAAAATTAACAGCTAACCAATGCAGTTCCTATCAAATCGAGTTGAATAGAAATTACACAAATAAGAACCGCTATTTATTAAATCAAACACAAGTTAATACAAAAGAAAAGGCAAATCAAATTAACAATAACAAATACTAGTGCGATCAAATCAAGTTAAATTCAAATTACGTAAATACAAATTACCACTCTTTAGTTCAAATACAAATTACAATACGAAAGATACATAACGAAGATACACATCAACAAAAAATACCTTGCTCGGAAATCGACCCTTCGAGAAGTAATACACTACAACCATCCGACAACGATAATTAACCGATTACGTAAAAATAACCATCTACCTACATGACGCAATCTCCCGCTTGCGCGCGAACCGGGCGTGGTTTTTCAAATTTACCCGCAAACAACAAAGCAAGCTAACAAAGAAAGGAATTTTATTATTACGTATATAATAAAAAAAATATTTTTACGTATTACGGACGGGCGTGATTGTAGACACAAAATTAAACCAATCAACCCAACGCTCCCTGCCACCAAAATTATTTAATTTTTATCAAATACTATGGTCGGTGGATCGACCGGGAATCGATCCCAGCACCGCGTTCTGCTACCAAATATTACGGCCGGCAGCTGCCTATCCCAGGAGTAGAATCCTTCGCGGCCCATAGACGAAGAAGCTACAGGCAGATGCTGGTCGGGCGTCCTCACGCCACGGGTTAAAGGTCTAATTACACTAAATAATCCGGGGGGAGCGTTACAATTATTGAACAGAGCTTACTTACCTCTATTCAAGGCGACTGGTCCCTCAGGATGCGGTCAGGTCTCGTGTGAATGTATTGTGCTAGAAAGTAAAGGTCAGTGATGTGTATTTGGGTGTGGCTGGTAGTGTTATTGACCTTATTTGACCGTTCCCCCTGCAGCAGTTCGGCCCTCAGCTCCTCTCCAAGCTAAGGTCGCCTTCCGCAGTCACTTTCTTCCTTTGTTACGATTGACTCGCGAAAATGAACACAGAACGTACGGGTCAAAGGTCACCGTTATTTCTAGAATATTAACTACCGCACTAGTAACTAATACAGTCGAATCCACTTATACAGATTCTGCGTTAAACCTAAAGTCCCGGGTAAACTCTCAACACGCGCCACCATTCCCAGTGGTATATTCACTATACGCGCCTAACATAAAATCAGATCTAAGAGCTCCCAAACCAAATGGACTGCCTTCTCTTCCGACGCAAAGAAGACTTCTAATCTTTCGCTCTCGACTCCCACCGTTCAGTAAGCTCGGACATTCAACACGCGCGAACGTCATCCCGTATCAACCGAGCCGAGAGCCATCTAACGTCGATGCCTGACACCAACGCTTTTGCGTAAACAAATTCATTTGCATAACTGCGTGTGTATATTTTCAAATAGTTGAAATATTATTTTCGTAATAGTTAAAATTACGGCCTATATACGTCCCACTTCTGGGCACAGGCCGCCTCTCTTTTCTGAGAGGAGTTTAGGGGAAGGAAATATCCGCCACGCTGCCCCCTATCAGTGTTGGCGGACTTCACATGTCTTCGAAATATTTTATTAATTTGCTGTTTTCAGTGGTGCCGGCGGGGATCGAACTCGGGTTGCTCTATATATGCTCTACTGTGAAATTTACAGCGAGCATTAGCCCCTGAGCTACTACGGTTCTCAAGAAATGTTTTATGAGAATTTACTATAGGGATACCGTAACAGCATCCATTACACCATTTTACTCCGTGGGTGCCGTAAGAACAGTCTATTGGAACTGCTAGAGAAACCTTTGGTTTCCAATAGATGGTAGTACACTAACTCTATCACTCCAGACTGCGATGCTACAGGCCCACAGGTTCGTATACCGCGCGGAGCAAGTGTTGGTATGGAAATAATAAATATGCAAATAATTATTATGGGTCTGGATGTTTGTCCGTTGTATGTAAAACGCGTCCACGGTAGACGAGAATATATGAATTTGTGCGCAGCGTTTGAAAAAATACTATGGGACATATCATGACGATCTATCATGAGGCGGAGGCGGCTGGCAAGTGCATGCGTAAGCCAAAGATTAGGCTAAGAGGCGCACCTTGGGTGATTCCTATGTTCAGCAGTGGACTGCCGCAGGATGATGACGATAATGATGATATATTCACACGTACAGTGACTAGCGATAAGGAGAAAGGCGTACAGACGACGCGCACCCTTGACGTACATATGTATCGTTGAGCTTTCCTGTCAAGAGTTACTTTAAACGTTCTCCCACCCGAGAATTTTATTCTGTATCGTGTAGGTAGTTTACATAAATACATTTCACAAGAATAAACATTGAGACCCGAACAATTACTTGTAGGCTAACAATAAATACTTGTTCCGTGCGGGACCCTCAGCGCCGCAGCTTAATGCTAAGCAACTGTGAAACGGAGCCGTCAAATACATAATTCTTATTATCCTTAGCACATTGAATATTGTTTTTGTCATTCAGTCTTTAAGAATAAATACGGGCCGCGAGACTTTTGAAAATTAGATATTTGAAGAAACTATTGCTGTCGCTCTGCGAGCGCTCGGCGTCCGATAAGGACAACTTGCAGATTCAACTGAAAGTAAAATTTGAGGTTCGGCTCTCCACCATTTCCTCCTTCTATATTGTACCAATTTGAAAGATATTTCATAAACTGAATAAGAAGGATATACACTGTTACTCTATGTTTATTATTCAGTATTAGCTATCAAATTTGGACACTAGATCTCTGTTGACAGCGGTCTAAATAGCAAATTTTGCCAGCGTTTTGTAAGGGTTCTATTGCTTGTAAAGATAATTAATCATCAAAAAGAAAAACTTAGGGATATGGAAGAGGTTAATATTTATTTTAATGTAAAAACTTATTGTTATGAGGTCGTAAACCAGAAAGAAAACAGGCGGGAGCATTTGTATGAAGAAAAGATCACCCGCCACTAATTTACGGCTACTTACATAGGTTTTATATTTTTCCATCAAAAGTCTTACATCTCCATCTCAAAATTGGGATAGTAATACATATTTAATTAGCATACAAAAACAGGCAATTAATCGTACGACCATCAAATTTCGGCCCTTAAAACTGCTTTACAGTTTCATGAATCGCTCAGGGTATGCGACTTAGATTTTTTATTCTACCAAACGTCATAATTATGGTTAGTAAGGGGCTAGTAAATTTTCATTAGGTTATAAAACAGATAATCGATTATACTACCATCCATTTTGGCTCTTAAAACTACCTCATAAAGTACTCAGGTAAAGCCTCGTCCACATTTCGGATAGTCGAAAACCGAGAATAGATTAATTGGCGCCACCGAAACCGAGGGGCTGACACGTTTCCAATTTTGCAGTAATCCCACGGAGCCTGCTTTTGACGCCGTCCTTCACTGACGATCCCTGACACAACACGAGAAGTGCGGTTTCGATGGACTTTGTTTATTGTGGGATAACGGATTAAATAAGGCGATGATTAAACATGGGCGTGTTGAATAGGTTTAAATTTTTATAGTGATTCTTCCCTCAAACCTATGTTTGTTAACCAAGGTCTTGATTATTTGTCTTTGTTACATAATCTAGTTGCGCCCGAAGTAACGTTTACATTGAATTAAGCACATACTTAATTAGCTAGAGAAAGTTTTTTTTTTAATATTACTAGCAGGCATCCGACGCGTTGCTGCCGTAAAAGGAATAATTGTGGAAATATCGTTTTAAATTTGGTAGAGTCATATAGTTTAATTAGGAATGATATTGAATGATTTATAACTTTGAAATAAATTTGTCGATTCGATTCGCGTACCAGCTTCTGTAACTTAATTTTACTATGCCTAACCTTTGCGCAAGTGCAAGCAATAAATTGGCAAAATATTATGGCAATTGATGAACGGTATGGCAGTGCGTAAAATACGAACAAACAAACATTCATTTTTACATATAGGTACCCGGCTCGTTGTTGCCTCAGAAGAAATAATTGTAAAAGTATCGTTTTAAATTTGGAACAGCTCTACTCGTTTTGTTTAATATGATATGATAATATATAGTATAACATTCAAAGCCAAGTAAAGTAGAGCCACGCGGCAGCTTTTGCTGTCGCACGGATGGGCCGGCTCGAACCATGGTGGTACCATGACCTCACAGAATACCAGCGTGAAGTAGAGGTTTACCTCTGCGTTTCGCTTGGTGAGTGCAGGTGGCCGGAGGCCCTTTTTACTGGAAATGAGGCATTTCATCTTAGTCCTCACGGGTGACAACGCATCTACATTTTGATTTGTAATAGAGGATAGATGTAGATGTCTATGGGCCGCAGCAACCACTTACCATCAGGTGGACTGTGTGCCCGTTTGTCACCATTATACTATAAAAAAAAATTTTGATGGTACGATACGCACGCCACCTACCATTAGTTAATTATACTATGCCTTCTTCACGCAAATACAAGCAATAACATACGAACAAACAAATATTAATTTTATGTATCAGATAATCAATTATATCTATGCTGCCTGTAGTAGTTGAAAATTGTGCGTCTCTCATTAATCTCTTCAATTGATCGGTATTTGATTCCCGACGCAAGAGCTATTGAAAGTATTTTATTTCAGTTTTTTTCATCTTGATGTATAAGGCCTCGACTAAGAAAATAAGAAAATATAAATAAAAAATAGATTTAATAACTACAAACTGAAAGGGTCGAACAGACAGCGATTAATTATTAATCGACATTCTACTCCATGAAACAGAAAACGTACCACGTTGGGTTCGGGAACAACGATGTGGACGTGACCACCGTGAAGGAGTGTCACACAAGAAAATCTGTTGCCCTTTCTGAAAAGAAAGGTTAGACGACTAAGATCACGGGTCCCTTTAGAGTGGTCCCTGGAGTGGACTGATCTTCATATCATTTGGAAGGTGCAGTAGGAAATGAAACAGTGATTTTATCTTCGTAATTTCCCTATAAGAGTGCAATGGTGAAACTTTTACTACTATCCTATCACTTCCCTATTGCCTTCTTCTTTCTTGGTTACACAATTTTATTTGATTAAGAAACACATACAAAGTCTTATCATTATCATATACGTCCGTTATCACATGAAAACATTAAGATATTCAACAAAATACACCTACTTTACATAACATTTTCAAAGTTAGAAATCTTAAATATCTATCCCACATTTTTTTTATAGAATAGGGTTGACAAACGAGCACACAGTCCACCTGATAGTAAGTGGTTGCTGTGGCCCATAGACATCTACATCATACATACATCTTCGTTTGCGAATTAAAATGCAGATGCGTTGTCAGCCGTGAGGACTAAGATAGAATGCCATTTTTCCAGTAAAAAGGGTCTCCGGTTCTTTACACTCACCATACGAAATACAGCAGCATTAAGCTGCTATTTTAAATTAGATATCTTTAGAATGTCTTTTAAAATATATGGATCTTCAGGAGTGGCATCGCATTTGCATTTTAATTTCAAATTGAGAATTTTAGCAGTGGTAGAGCCACGCGGCAGTTTTTGATGTCGCACGGATGGGCCGGCTCGAACCGGGGTGGTACCATGAACTCACAAAAAGCCAGCGTGAAGTAGAGGTTTTCTTCTGCGTTTCGCTTGGTGAGTGCAGGTGGCCGGAGGCCCTTTTTACTAGTAATGAGGCATTCCATCTTAGTCCTCACGGGTGACAACGCATCTACATTTTGATTTGTAATAGAGGATAGATGTAACTGTCTATGGGTCACAGCAACCACTTACCACCAGGTGGACTGTGTGCTCGTTTGTCACCCATATCCTATAAAAAAATTAAAAAAACTTAATTGACAAAATAACTCATCACTGATGGTAAGCCGCTATTGCAGTTCATGAACAACTGCAGCCAACTTTGAGGTTGGAATAAACAAGGAAGGCACAGATAGGCTGGTACAGATACGTTGTCACTACTTTGCACGATCTTTAATAATTTGTTAATTTCTTATTACCAGTAAATTTTATACAATATCTTAAATTAATAAGTACCATCAAACTACGTAAAATTTTGAACGTGATACATGTAGAAATGAATCAATAAACAAAATGTTAATTTTAAGATATATACCGTCAAAGCTGGGATCAGTATACAATGGTATTGGCTTTGAATAAAACTATTTTTTTTACGGATTTTATCGCGTTTAATTTACTATTTTAATTCCCGACGTTTCAGGTGCTTTACAGCAACCCATAGTCACGATAAAATCCGTAAAAAATAGTTTTATTCAATATGTAGTGTTCGCGTAAATATAAGAAATCATTATGTTCATGGCTTGCTTTAATCAGTTCGTAGTTTAACATTTTGAGGACTGCAGCTTTTACTTGAACTGATTTTACTCTATGAAAGTATGGATATTTTGGCGGATATATTTTTTTGTAGGATAAGGGTGACAAACGAGCACACAGTCCACCTGATGGTAAGTGGTTGCTGCGGCCCATAGACATCTACATCTATCCTCTATTACAAATCAAAATGTAGATGCGCCGCCACCCGTGAGGACCAAGATGGAATGCCTCATTTCCAGTAAAAAGGGCCTCCGGCCACCTGCACTCACCAAGCAAAACGCAGAGGTAAACCTCTACTTCACGCTGGTTTTCTGTGAGGTCGTGATACCACCCCGGTCCGAGCCGGCCCATCCGTGCGATAGCAAAAGCTGCCGCGTGGCTCTACCACTGTTAAAAATTAATATTACTTTTTCAATCAAAACAAGTTGAAATTGATCCTTTCTGCGTAATTACATCCAGTTATAATGCATTGATCATAATAATGACATGAACATTTTTCCCCATGCATTAAGTTTCACACATCTACTCGTTTATTCCACTCAACCTTAGGATTAGCACACACGCGTAGACAGTGTCGACGCATTCGACTCGTATATTACCACGCAAAGTGCACCTGAGCCGCAATTAAGTAACGTATTGTATAAAAAGGGTGGGCACATGGAGTTATTTCTAAACGAACCACGGCTACTTTATAACGCGAGATTCTCGAAAGCTGATTCCTTTATGAGATAATAGAAGATAGGTTTAGTAGGTGGTCTTCGATAATACAAGTAATAGAAATATTATATTTTATATTCTGCTAGCTGGTACTACTGATGGAAATATTGTTTTAAATTTAAAAGATTTATATTGTTTAATGATAATATGAATGATAATAACTTCTTACTTCTAAGAATGATAATAACTTTCGTGGTAGAGCCATGCTGCAGCTATATTAATGGTATAGTTGTAGCTCGAATGGTTCGGCTCGACCGGGGAAGTACCACGCTCTCACAGAATGATAGCGTAAAATAGCAGCTTAATGCTGCTGTGTTTCGTACGGTGAGTGTAGAGAACCGGAAACCCTTTTTACTGGAAAAGAGGCATTCTATATTAATCCTCACGGCTGACAACGCATCTGCATTTTAATTCTCAAACGAAGATAGATGTAGGTATTTATGGGCCACAGCAACCGCTTACCATCAGGTGGACTGTGTGCTCGTTTGTCCCCCTTATTCTATAAAAAAACTTAGTTAAAGCGCCACCTATTGTAAGTTAATTGTACTATGCCAATAACCTTCGCAGAAGTGCAAGGAATATGTTGACAAAGTTTTGCCGCAAGCTGATGAACGATATGGCAGCGCATAAAATACGAATAAACAAAAACAAATTTTATATATTAGACTACCTACCCCATAATAATTTATATATATTAGGTACCCCGACGCATTATTGCTGTAGAGAAAACATTTGTAGGAAAATTGTTTAAAATTTGGAAGGGTTATATCGCTTAATTAGGAATAATAATACATTCATTGAAATTAAATCATATATGAATTTCAAATAAATTTGTCGCTGCGATACGCGTGCCACGTACTCTAATCTAATTAATTGTACTATGCCTATAACCTTCGTGAAAGTGCAAGTAATAAATTGATAAAGTTTTAACGCAATCTAATGAACGGTATGTTATGGCAGCATAAAATACAAACAACAAAAATAAATTTTTATACATTAAAAGTTACAGTTTATATACGTCCCACTGCTGGGGACAGGTCTCCTCTCATTTCTAAGAGGGTTTTAGGGCAAGGAAATGTCCGCCGCGCTGCCCCAATATGTATTGGCGAACTTCACATGTCTTCGAAATATCTGTTCTTTCTTATTTCTCAGACGCGCAGGATTCCTTACGATGTTTTCCTTCACAGCCGAGCACGTGGTAAATCAGCACTTAAAATTGCAATTAACAATTTCATTGGTGCCGACGGGGATGGAACCCGTGTTGCTCACGTACTGTGAAACTTGAAACGTGAACAGCGAGCGCCAACCATCTGAGCTACCACGGCTCGGGAATTTTATACATTACATTACGTCTATTAGTGTGATCGAAGATTAACGTAATCATTGCACATCACATGTAGGATCTAAGTGTGCCGTGTAGGGGCGGAGAAAAAAATATCCACTACTTCATATCATTGGTGGTGTGGGTATTTTAAAACGTAACAGAGGGAAATGAAACTGGAGATGAGCAGCAGTACCGTGATGATAATGATTCAATATAATAAAAAACTGCGGTATTATATGAGGTATATAGGACCCGGAACAATTATTTGTAGGCAATACAAATACTTGTTTCGTGCGGGATTCGAACCCACAGCCCTTAGCGCTGCAACTCATTGCTAAGCCACTGCCTTTCAATTTCATAAAATTGCCAGAGTAGGTATATTTCTAAGTCTCATGATTAGATGAGGGATTCGGTGATTGATTATGTTATGGCAAATAACACCACTCATATTTTTAAGGATGATAAATAAAAAGACAAAATCTTCCCTTATTTTATGTATTTAAGTTGACCTTAGACTTATCTATTATAACGTTTAAGAGATGTATTTCATTCAATATCCTATTTTGCTACAATTTGCTCAGAGTAATGAGATAAAAATTTCACTGCCAGTAGTCCCCATTGTGCACTTTCATTTCGATAAATAATTCAGCACCCATCAACAATTCTAACAACTTACAGTCTCTCCAAATGTAATGTTTTTAAAATGCACAAAGAGCTTCGATATTAAATAAACGGATGTTTGTTTGTGTGCGTGCACGGTCGGACAGTGACGGAGCGGGCGGCGCTCTCCGTGTGACAGGTGCTAGCGATTATGACTAGTCGGGGGAAAAATGTGCCATGAATAACTTCCACAATGCAAGCTAGGTTAATGAAGACATTACTTCGTTTTTTTTTTAATTTCGTTACGTTTGTATTTGACCACATTTCGGTCACGGCGTCCTGTTTGAACAGAGACTAGTCATCGACGCAGGACAGGATTATAGTGCCCGAGTGTATGCGCAAGCACAGGTGAACTCTCTATTCGTTCACTTTGATTTTCCGACGGGACGGTAATCCAACATTAGCGGAGAGAGATTAGGCGCAGTATCAAAGACTCTTCGTGCTTTCTGAGGCGCGATGGTGAAACACCGTCCACTTCTTGATTTCGGGCTATTACTGAAAATTTCTTACCAGAAAAACCCAACAACGGAACCTCATGAGCAACCGCGTTTATGATACTGAAAATTTCTTAGCAGAAATACCGAACAAAGAAACCTCATAATCACTAGATTCAACGAGAGAGTGAATCAGAAATGTTAGAAATGATACAAGACTTATGCAGTGTATATATTTATAATACAACCATCGTTATCATTGCAGTCCATCACGAGTTCACTGCTGTAGTCCAGAATTTGAGCCTCCTTTACTGTCTCAAACCAAGGTCCTGGTTATTTAAATTTAAATATTCGTTCCAAAACAGTAATCAGTTTTATTTTTACGCGTGTATATATTTTCAACATAATAAAAATAAAAAGTGCTTTATGTTTTATAAGTTGAATAAGTATATTTTAAATTTCATTGTCTCATACCATCTCTTGGCTGTATTTAGATTTATTATATATAGCTACTAGAAGGTCATGGCCGGCAAATAGGTAGTAGCATCTTACTTTAACGATATCGTAATATATTATTTAATATTATTACACCATACCTATGACAAAAATGATTAATTATATGAGTAAATTTATGGATGAAAGAGTAAAAAGATGTATTTCACTGCTAAAAGAAACGAAGTAGCTACGATTATTAATTATAATACCTTTAATTGTCTTTATTGTTCTTTATTGATTTGGTTATATCAATTTAATCAAAACGATTCTAATGAATTCTCTTATCTATTTTTTTAAGCCCACATAAAAAATTGTGTTTAGTCGTGTCTGGGTTTATAATAGCGTGTCCACAATAATCCAACATCGACAGCCACAAAGTGAAAATAAAAAAATATGTGTTTTCATTACTGGTCGTTTCGTTTACACGCGGAGGCTTTTATTTTCGTCAAACCTGCCGTAAAAACGTTGCCGTGCCGCAAGCGTCAACACACCGACAGATTTACGTACGGCTGTCAAATTGACTAATATAATTTAATACTCTCTTGGTCGGTTTCCGGGCAAATATTCATAATGATCTTTTTATTAGAAGTAGGGGTGACGTAAGTATATAGTCCACCTGATGAACGTGGATATTGTGACCTACAGTTATCTAAATCTAACGATCAATAATAATGTAATTTAATACTGTTATAATGGTAATTAGTTAGACGTAGATGATGTTTAAAAGATGTAAAGGATTTGCAAAAATTAGATACATTGTTTAATCTTTAATTAATTACGTCACTCCATCTAGTGGGGGGACGCCCTACACTTTGTCCGCCGGTACGAAGTAGTATATGGCCGGGCCATTGCCACTTCAGCTTACTAATCCATTGGGTTATGTCGGTCACTCTGGTTCTATTGCGGATATCCTCATTTCTGAGTTTATCACGCAGAGAAACTCCGAGCATAGCCCTCTCCATACCTCGCTGAGTGACCTTGAGCTTCCTCATCCAGCCAGTAGTGATGGACCACGTCTCAGTTCCATAAGTCATCACTGGCAACACGCACTGGTTGTACAGTCTCGTTTTTAAGTTTTGAGATATACCTGACGAGAAGATATGCCGTAATTTCCCGAACACTGCCCAACCGAGTTGAATCCGTCGATTGACCTCTCGGTCGAAGTTGGACTTACCTAGTCGGACTATTTGTCCCAGGTAAACATACTCGTCAACAACTTGGAGCTTAGTGATCCCAACAACTACCGGCATAGGTGTGACATGGACATTAAACATGATCTTTGTTTTGTCCATGTTCATCTTAAGACCTATCCGTTGGGAGACACTATTGAGGTTATTGAGCATAGTGCTTAGGTCCTCCAGCGATTCTGCCATAAGGACGAACTTGAAAACGTCTTTCAATGCAGCGGTGAAGAGTTTCGAGGATATAACGTCACCCTGACTTACATTTCCCTGAAATTGGATAGGTTTCGTACTCTGGTTCTGTACTTGGAAAGCCATCGTCGCCCTACTGTACAAGCACTTCAGCACTTCGATATACCGACAGTCAACTTGGCACCGCTGAAGGGACTGCAGCACCGCCCAAATTTGGACGGAATCAAAGGCTTTTCCATAGTCCACATACACCAGACACAGTGACAAATTGTACTCCTCGGACTTTTGTACAATTTGCCTTTTCGGAAACCGGCTTGTTCGGGAGGCTGGAAGTCGTCAAGTCTGCGCGCGAGACGATTCGTAATGACTCTCAAAAACAGCACGTAGACGCGGCTCAGAAGAGAAATCGATCTGTAGTAATTCAAGAGAGCCTTGTCATCTTTCTTGAAGAATAAGACCACCACACTTCTGCTCCACGCCTCCGGTGTAATGCCACTACGGAGGACGGAACTTAAGAGCTTCTACAGGACTTCAAGTATCGGGTTTTCACCCACTTTCAGAAGCTCAGCTGTAATTCCATCCTCGCCTGGGGCCTTGCGGTTTTTAAGGTACTGGAGAACCATTCTAATCTCGCTCAGACTGACGTTAGGGATATCATCGGAATAGTGTCGGATAAGACTCGCTAATCGTTACTTACACTTGCGTGTGGCTCCAACGATGAGTTGTACAGCTGCCCATAGAACCTCTCAATTGCATTCAAAATCTCAGGTGTCTCGTAAACGACGCTGTGACACTCGGTCTTTAGGTTCGACAGTTGGCTTTTTCCGGCAGACAAATCTCTAGCAAAGACTTTGGAGCCCTGGTTCCGCTCGATTGCTTCTTCAATACGACCAGTATTAAAGTTGCGTAAGTCCCGCCGCATGCATTTGGAGATCTGTCTCTTCAGTTGCCAGTATGCTGTCAAATCTACTGAAGACTGCAGCTTCATATCCCGTCTAACAGCCAAGAGATTAAGAGTGTGATCGGAGAGTTTTTGTGTTCTTCTACGGCGAGTCTTGCTAAAGTTAGCTCCGACCGCATGGACAGTTTCCACGAGCTTGTCATTCATATCGTCCACTGCATTATAATCCTCTAGGCACTGAAAACGGTTTCGTAGCTAGAGCTGAAAGATTACGGGACTTTGGATTAGAGCAAGAGGGGGCGGAGCGTTGACTTCATTAGACGTAACCTCTCCAACTTAACGTTTAGTTTCAGTGTGCCTCTCACCATTCGATGATCGCTGCCGGTTTTCACCCTCGCGATCACTGAGACATCACTGAACAGTTGTCGTCTGGTCGTCATAATAAAGTAAATCTCATTTTTTGTCGAACCGTCGGGGCTCGAACAGGTCCACTTTCTGTGGGGCCGCTTCTGGAAGAAAGAGTTAATCATAAATAGTCCCTCTTTCTCCATGAAGCTGCAGCTGCTGGCCCCTCGGGTTCCGTTGCCCTATTCCGAATTTCCCTACTTTCAGCTCACCGTTCTCTCTTGTGCCTAGTTTTGCGTTGAAGTCTCTTATTAACACCGTATAGTGGGTTTTAGAGGAATGCATGGCTCTAGAGATATCCTCATACATTTCCTCCACCTCCTCATCGAGGTGTGCCGAGGTTGATGCGTAAACCTGTTTGATATTCAGCGAATACCGTTTGGTGATTCTGAGTATAAGGTACGCGACGCTCGTCGACACACTCTCAATCTTTACAACGTTGTTAACGAGAGACTTGTGGACGATAAATTTGACACCTCCTTGGGACAGATGGTGGTCCTCCCGATGATAGAACAAGTTGCCGGATTCGAGGATTACTGTGTCCTCCCCCTCTCTTCAGACCTCGGATAGTTCTATAATATTCCAGCGCAACCTGTCTATCTCTTCTTCCAGCTCTTCTCGTCAGTACTCAGGGTGCGTCCGTTATAAGTGGCAAGGTTGAATCGTCGTAGGTGGAAACCGAACCTCCACCGGAGATTCTTATCACCCCCTGCCCCGCCGTTACCATGGTTGCCACCGTAGCCAGGAATAGCGGGGCCGCCGGGGACTGGGGGCCGTCTCTTAATAACTTTATTCATCTGGGGGGTATATTGCCATAGTTGACACGCTTGGCGAGCGGGTTGGCAACAGCAGCTTTTATTGTGATATTGCTGTTATCAGGAAGATGCTGCTGCCCATCCCCTAACTGTTTCCTTCTGTCGCCTCTTACAACACCCACGGGAAGATACGGGGTTGTGTATATTCTTAAACGCCACTACACTGCCAAAGGACATACAACTAAAGCGAAATGCCAACTTTAATCTATAATTATATTCAGAAGCGCCAGCGCTATTATACTAGATTTGGTAACAAAAGAACACCGGTTCTTACGACGAATTTTAGTAAGTAGTGCTAACTTTATCTTTAATTAGTAAAATTAAATCTTAGTCCAAGCAGACCATTGTCCAACGCAAGATTTCAAGATATTGTAAGCTGACTTTGCATAGATTGGATCAAAATTAAAAGCTGAAAATATTAAGTCACACCACAGTCTCAAACACATCCCCCTCCATAAATATGTTGCGATGCACTTGAAACGTCGGTAATATAAAGTTAGCAAAAATATACGCAACAATCCATAAAAATTAGTTTTATAATGTTTTATTTTACATTTCCAGACCGCTCGAAACAAGAAGAGAGGCGTAGCATATTAATTAAATCAATTTGCGGTCCGCGTCATAATCGAGCATAGGTTTCATTCACGTGGTTTTATTTTGCGGTATTCGCTATCGCTCACGTCGACGGTCTCTCATGTTTGCAGGACAGTTACGAATGATATTTCGGATGATGTTGTAACAAATGAGCGGTTAAATAACGAGTGAGAATATTATTTATTATCATTGTTTTGTTTGAAATGGTGATAAAACACTAAGATGGATTATTCTTCAACATATATAATAGAACAGTAGAATCAGAGTAGCCGACATAGCCCAACGGATTAGTAAACTGAAGTGGCAATTGACCGGCGATATAGCTCGAAGAACCGACGACAGACGGCGAAGTAAGGCTTTCAAGTGGCAGCCTCGTATTCTAGCATTCCTTGGGGGAGGACTATGTTCAGCAATGGACTTTTCAAGGGCTGTGATGATGATGATGATGATGATGTTAATTTAATAACATGTTAACATGCACTGTAAGTATAGATCGTGTATATTGTATGTATATCATAGAAAGTATGCATAATTGCACCTGCCACAAAATCTCATCACTCCACGGGTTGAGTGGCAAAGAATACCGGTAGGCATTAAGTCCGCCCTTTGTTACCCTATTTATAAAGATGATGACAATAATGAAATGAAAGTGGATTTATCGCATTGGGATAAAGTTGACAAAAAAAAACAAAGTTCTAGCTACCTTTGTCTTTTTATATTAGAAGTGACAAACCGATAAATAGTTCGCCTGATGGTGTTTAGCTACTGAAGCCCATGGATCAGTTGCAAACGAAGAACGCCATAGAAACGTAATTTCCCTGAATACGAAGATGAAAATGTTTCACTACTTGTATTTTTTTTATTATACTACTGACCCGTCTCGGCTTAAAGTTACAGCCTTTATACGTTCCACTGCTGGGCACGGGTCTCCTCTCATTTGTGTGAGGGCTTTAGGGCAAGGAAGTGTCCGCCGCGATGTCCCAGAGCCTGTTGGCGAACTTCACGTGTCTTTAAAACATTTTGTTATCTTATTTCTCAGACATGCAGGTTTCCTCACGTGTTGTCCTTCACCGCCGAGCACGTGGTGAATCAGCACTTAAACTTCAATTATAAATTTCACTGGTGCCGACGGGGCTCGTACCCGGGTTGCTCGCGTACTGTGGAATTAATAGTTAGAGCTAACCATCTGAGCTATCGCGGCTCTTCCCGTCTGTTCCAGCTTCGAAACTTAATTAATATGGCGATATTTATTTGTCTAGATTAACATCAAGGACTATTTATTTGATACATTTTTCAATTTCCCCATTTTTTTCGGGTAAAACCTAGATCACTCCTAGTAGTACTCTTTACCTGTTCGTGAAGCTTTATTACAGACGGTACAATGGGTCGGAAGCTTGGCGATCCACCACTGTGCGTTTTACTAGGAGGTTATCTCTCTCCTACGACCTCTTTGAGGAATCGTTTACCACCGGTGATTTTTCCGGACCAATAGATAGAACTCCTTTAAGAATAAAGCCTCCTCCTTTATAAAAGGCCAGAATTGCATCTACAATTCCCCTGATTTTGCAGTTGTTCATGGGCAGTAGTAGTCACTTACCATCAGGTGACCCACATGTTCGGTTGCCCCCTTTTCTATAAAAAAAAGGACAGACAGACAGGAACTTCAATTTTATTTTTTCCTATAGATCATTGTAATAAATGATAATAATTTAAAATATAGTAAAATAAACCTAGCAAGCTAACAGCATAGCAAAGTGGCGAAGCAATCAGCTTTGTAGCGGTTTCTAACGGTTGCCGTTGAGCAATCAGTTTCAAAACAGGAGGTTCAAATGCCTGGGTGATCAGTAATCGATTGCTGAAAACAGAATTTGAAAATTCGAAACCGTTCTCGAGATAATCGTGGGACAGACGGACAAACATCGTGAAATCAATAAGTGTCATCGCAAGCTTCGCCACTAAATAAAATAAATAACAATTGCGTGTTGGTATCTTCCTCTCAAATGTAAGTGTATGAATAAATAGAGACAGATACATCATAATAATTGTTTGTTCCTCACCTCGAGACCGTGTAGAGCGGTTTAATTATTTCTGTGATATTTTTTCAATAAACATATGCACCCTTTTACACAAAGCTATCAACAGACCAATTATTCGGATAATCCGTCTGTCTCTTTAAAAGCAATTAATATTCCATTGATCCCCCAGTCACTGGCTATGGCCATCATGACGCGTAGGTAACTATATGTAGACAGACACCTGGGGCGTTGCATTATCTTTCACATCAAAATTTTTCTCTAATAATATTATTGTACCAAATCATAGAAATGTTTTCTTTTTTATGATATATGGGTGACAAACGATCACACAGTCCATCTGGATGGCCCCCATTCACGTCTTCATTTGTCTTCGATTAAGAAGAAGAAATTAAAAAGAAAGAGAATCACAATGCGGATGCGTTGTCACCGCTGAGAACTAAGATAGGATGCCTTGTTTCCAGTAAAAAGGGTCTTCGGTTCTCTATACGCACCATACGAAACACAGTAGTCTTAAGCTGCTATTGTATTCTGTTTATTCTGTGAGAGCGTGGTCCTACCTCGGTCGAGCCGACACATTCGTGCTACAACTAATACAGCTGCAGAGAGGCTCTACTACGTCTAAACGTTCCGCTGGCTGACCTCCTTGTCCGGCGGGGGATCTCCCCTTATCTGTCACAGACAAAGCCAAAGCCCCGACGTAACATGAACACGCAACCTGCACCCTGTACTTTAAATCTTCCTTTGTCTTCCTCAAGAATATGTCCATTCACTCCCGGGAAAATTTCGTCTGCAGTCTTCAGCTCCTGTGAGCTTAAGAAGGCTACGCCCCTGTTCCTTCAAACCACTTTCTGCACGATACTTTCTACAATTAAAATATCTTTCCATCCAATAGGCCAGCTCCATAGATTGCCTAATAGGGAGATTTTCCCGTAGTTCCAACGCTTAACAGGCGGGTTGGAAAGCGCGATTTTTTATAACTTGATTTGTTATCAAAAGGATGCCGCTGTCCATCTCCTGTTTCAGTTTCAGTCTGTCGCTTCTCACCACGCCTACGGAACGATATGGAGTAGTGGATATTCTTATGCAACTATATAACCAATCATTTAATAATGTTTACATCAAAGTAATGAGGGCTAATAATTTTCCACTCACCAGATGTCGTTACTAGCGACTGAGGTAAAGTTTTTTGTTATACAGTGTCATTTAATTGAGAAATTAGTTTTAAATAATAGTTTATCATTGTCTAGAGTATTATATTAATAAATAATACAATGCGGCAGTGGTTTGATTTTTAATTTTTTGCACATTATAACTATTTTTTTTTAAAAGTCGTCTTTTGGTTTATTCATTTCTAATGTAATTAATATAAAATATAACTAATAATACAGAAAGAAACCTTAAAGATTACATTTTCCTAAGAAATTATCGTCCCCGCTATGAAATCTGTCAAATATTTTACCTCACTCGAAAGTGGGCCGCCCTGGTGGCAGAAAAAGTCGTGGATGCCCTCATTATACCTTACTTTTTCAAGGTATATTGAAATAACTCTTATCACTACTTCGCAGTCCATACCACTAACCATTAGGATATTGTCGTTTCAAGTAATAAATACTATATGATTGACAACGCATTTTATTTTTAATTTTTCATTAACCACACTCAAAAATTACAAAGTTAGAAAAATATATAGCCAAAGTAATCAAACTGAAACGTATCATCTTGAAATAGCATACAGATAATGGCGGTAAGCGATTTCGGTTGTATTCGGCAGTATCGACTACGCAGGAGGTCCAATGAGAGCAGTGTCTACAAACCCTTCGTACTATGCTCATTCAGTGGGGGAGTTTACTTTTCCCTTACCAAGCATTTAGATATATTGACAATGACCCAACATATTTCTTTTCTTCTGTAATAAATTCTTCAGATAATAAAATATGTGTCTTTTTATTCTACTACAGATTGAGTCTGTAGCACGTTTTATATTAGCAGATTTAAATTATTAGTATGTATTTAATAATAAACAATATAAATGTATTAAAATATATATACCGTGTAGTGGCGGTGTAAGGTTATCCACTTCCCCATAAATTCCCGTGGGTGGCAGAAAACCAGGAGATCGGTTGACCACCCGTCGGCCAAGCGTGGCAACTATGGTAAGACTTGTTCTCCATAGACTGCCTCATAGGGAGGATATTTGCCAAGTTGCCACACTTGGGAAACGGGTGGGCAACCGCAGCTTATTTATTTTTAGTTGTTATTAAGAAGATGCTGCCGTCTATCTCCTGGTTTAGTAGTGGGACGTTTAATAAACTGTAACAAAAAATCGTAGCTTATTTTTCATCGTTAAGAACAATATTTGACGAACGGATTTTTTAAAAATCGAATATCGTTTCAAAGTGAATAGAGACTAAACGGCGAAAGAAATTCCCAATTATTATTATAATACTTTTATTAGCTCTGGCAAACAATTGTTAGCCTTCGTCATATGGTCGTGATTCGAGTTGTTACATCCTTTAGATCAGTATTCAATAAGTTGCTAATGTATGTATAAGCTGATAATGTTTGTACTGTCTAAGAAGTAAAAGGACGGCTGTAGTTAGCTTTGGGGCGTGCTCGTATCTAGGCTGTCACTTTACTTTTGTACTTTTAGTATTTATAATGGTCATAATCTATGTAATAATGTATTGCTTCAAGTATCCACCTTACCGGTATATGGTCATGGTGTTTTAGTGAGCAACGAGGTTACTTATTTACCAGTTGCGGGTTTGTGATCATCACTCCAACTAATCGGTGTTGTGAGTATGGAAAAATCTTTCGAGTCGTGCTTATCAGTCTGCGTATTCTTACAATGCCAACATATTTTGTTTACAAATAAGGATAAGGATGACAAAAGAGCTGACTGTGACCGTAGTTGCCAGTGTCACAACATTGATCAGAACATCCACTTACAACCATAATTAATATATCGGATATCGGAGACGGTACTATGCGGGAATATTTTATTTTAAAGATGTTAACATTAATCTATACATATAATAAATCTGTAAAAAAATTGTGTGTTCACGGTTCACGCAAAACATTTCCAAGAAATGACAGATTTCCATGATTTTTTTTACGTAGACAGTAAATGACTGTGTAGATATAAAGTAAAAAAAGGTTTATTTTTTTCCTTTTTTTTTTTTAGTTTAATGTCATTATGGCTGCCGATGTTTCTATTAATCCTAAAGAGGATTTAGCTATACGTATAATAAATCTATAGAAAATTGTGTGTGTGTGTGAAAATATAAACTCATCGCGCCACCAGCTAAAAAGGGCAGAATAACGTCTGGCGGGCCAGCTAGTAAAAAATTAAAATGATGTGTCATATCTAGTTTGAAGAGCACCCGCCCTCCATCAATTGCGTATACTATGCCCGTCACCGTCGATACTCGTAATGCGACAGATGTCGTGAGTATTATAGTCAACACCAGTCAACACAGCGTCCACATACCATTAGGTGTAATGTGTGTCCGTTTATAAATCTAAGGGCTCATGCCCACGATAGGGTTTTTTGCCGGAGCTAAGCCCGGCGTCAAACCGGGTCTACGTCCAGTCGTCAGTACTGTATGGGACACTATGAAGCCAATCACATGTTTGAACCGTATCAGGAACTTGCTTCCGGTCAACTCTGGTACATTCTCTTATTTTGTCTATTATTGACTGTGCTTATGTATGTTTTCCTGATCTCAATGAGGTTTTCCCTGATTGGATCGTCTCGTCAATAACTGTATCTGTTTTATTTTTTGTCTTCGCAAGTTTGATAATGTATCCTCATTCCACACTCAGCTTAAATGGCTTCCAATTCGTCAGCAAAGACAAAATAGTTTTATCTATTTTATTCGATAACCACTATCCAAATTATCTGAAACATAAATTTCAGTTTCTGCGGGACACTCATGACAGACAGTTTCGTTTATCGGAGACCCTTGCACTCTTTATATCCCTTCACCGTTCGATTTCATATCTTCATCGTTTGCTGTCCAAGCCGCGTGCCTATGGAATGAACTGCCTAAAAAATTAAGATAACCTACCTGCAAACAAACATTTAAGAAGAATGTTCGAGATCATTTTCTAAAATTGCTTTACAACTACCAAGTTCTGTCATCATTATAGTTGTAATCTCTGTATATTAGTTTCATCAGTATATTACGTATCTTTATGTATCTTGTATTATATTATATTATATTAGTATGTATTATATGTAAACGTATGTGTGGATTTATATTTCTTTGTAACCGCCTTCGTAGTTCTATCACTGACTCGCAGAGAATGCTTTTTGTTCCTGAACTTAATATGTAAGGTTCAATAAAGTTTAAATAAAATAAAATAAGATATCTGTGCGATAAGTGAAATGAAGGGCAGTCCCCTAATTGATTGGGATGACCTGGTAACAGCGCAGGGAGACAGAGAATGAAGGTGACTCGGGAGCGTGCTTTATGACCTTCATTGGTTAGGCCTATGTTCAGCAGTGGACTTGGTAATGGGCTGCCATGATAATGATAAAAGAGTCCATGTCGAAAGAAGACGGTTAATGTATTTTCTGATCCTCATACGTTGTCATACCTGAGACCTAGATGAAGTACTTTGCCTATAATACTGACTATTGTTTTAGAATTAAACAAATTTTACGGATTTTATCGTCACATTCGGATAGACATTGGGACGTGGAACACCTCAGTCCCCTCGTGACCATGAGTGCTGTAAAGTACTCTAAACTTTGAAAATATAAAATAACTTAAAAATGCCGGTAAAGTGCGAGTCAGGCCCATGCATGAAGGGTTCCGTACCATCGTAAAACACGTTTCTAGTAGGGGAGGCTCCCATTAATTTTTAATTTATTTTTATTTTAATATATTTTTTAATTTTTTTTATGTTGTAGCGGCTACAGAAATACACATTCTGTGAAATTTTCAACTGTCTATCTATTACGACTCATGAGAAACAGCCCGCTGACAGACAGACGGACGGACGGACAGTGGAGGTAAGCCTCGGTAAGTAATACGGTCCCGTTGGTTACCCTTTGGGTACGGAACTCTAAAAACGAAATAAAATACATAGAACTAGTTTCGTTCAGTGTTCGCGTAAACATAAGAAATCTTTATGACTATTGTCCTTCAAACTAGAACACAACTGTTGATGCATGTGGGTTTGGCGACGGAAGCAGTTAAGAAAATGGTACCAACACGGATGACTCCTCGAAGTCTTACACCAAGCTGATAAATAACACTGGTTAATCTACTTGTACAAAGAGCACATAAAAATTAGCAGATGCAACTAAACGACATAGAAAAATATCGTAATATATAAAATAGAAGGACCATCTCATCTGTGCCAGCAGACGGAGGGGATTAAGACGTCGGCACATAATTTTTCAATTTGCCCAGTTAAAACGCGTTTAGGAGATTGATTAATAAATCTCCCGCTCATAGGTTAGGGGAGTGTGATCTAGTTAACGTTCCTACACTCACCCCTCAATTCCCAGAAACCAACTCATCGAGGGAATATTTTAACAAATATTTGCACAACATAAACATATTTGTGCCAATGATTTAAATTATTTTAAAACTCTCTGAACTCGTCGACTGGTCACAACATAATTTAAAATTATAATTTTGTACAACGACTTCAAAATAAGTTATTAAAAATAACTCAAAACTATTGGTCAGACCTTGATAAATTTAAATGAGACTACATGAGAAGCAACAGAAAAAAAATAAGGTAACACACAAAAAAAAACTAACTACACTAACACAGTCGAATTGAGTAGGTACCTCCTCCTCTATGAAATCGGTAAAAATCAAAATTCTGTTAGAAATTAGCTCGTTTTATATAAATGTATTTCCTGTATTCTAAGAACGGAATTGGTCTAAAGGTTTATTTTTATTTTTATTTTGTAGTTTAAATATAATCTGAATGCGCCAAATTTTTTTAAATTATGGTATTTGATAGGCTTAAATGTTTAAGCATACGGTCTACTAAACTATAGCTGTGGGTGCGAATGCGCCATTCGACTGTATTTTTTTTAAAAACGTTACCCTTACACTAGGATTTTTTCCTGTATCGTGGAGGCAGTTTACAAACACAAATTGCACAAGGACAAACATCCAGACCCGGAACAATTATTTGTAGGCCATACAAGTACTTGTTCCGTGCGGGATTCGAACCCGCGACCCCCAGGGCAAGCAACTCATTGCTAAGCCACTGCGCGACGGAGCCGTCAGTACTGTACAGTACAGACTGTAGTGGTAAACTACTTATAATAAGTAATTTATACACATACACATATAAATAAAATTGCAGTGTTTGTCTGTAATATTGAAATAACTGAAAGGACACACCCTCCACGGTAATTCTGATGGTGGTGGCGGTGGTGCTTAGCAGTCAGCCACCACAGAGTCTACTACACCCGAGGAGGCCTAGAAACACGTGTCGTATTATCGTCGGTGGTGTGTCTTTCCTAGTGTAGTGATGTTGGTAGTAGTGGTGCTGAGATTTATGATGATGGGGATTCTCCCGCCTTTGCTCAATTCACGCAATTGAGGAAAGGCGAGAGAATCTATTAAAACTAGGTAAGACATATCATTTAATTTTTTGCAACTTTAATATAATGGATTTCTGCAATGTAACGCCTGATTTTCTTAATTACATGTAAGCGCTACAAAATTCGTAAAGTTAAAATTATCTAATCTTTTTTTAATGCAATAGGAGTATAATATATGCAATATACATGATTTAAAACAGTTAATGAGTTCCGGGGCAATTTATTTATAATTCTAAAACTTCTCCTGTCAACAGATGTGTCCCAAGGATTTGCTCTCTAAAATTCTGGCGGGCTTGAGCGTCGCCCCGAGTCACCCTTACATTTATTCTTGATCCGCGGATGTTTAATTTGTGACAGTGTTTAATTAAGCTCAGTTTGTCTTGTTGATTGTATTCGCGCCCAATTATAAAGTTTTTGCATGTGGCCCTGACTTTCATTTGTTAAACGTTAACGGGGCTTAGACGTGACAAATTTTGTGCACAAGCCTGATTAATTTATAAATGGCCTTAATAGCGTCCGCCAAATGGTTGTTCATCATATTTTCAATGAATGTTAACTTCAGAAAACACACGGCACTCATTATCAAAGTTAAATATTTTTATTCAAAATCGGATTTTGCAAAGCATTTTTTAAAATTTAAATGCTACGTAATCGCTTCAACAAGTCCCTACTGCGGACAGACTTTGTGACAAAAAGCGGCAAAAAGTCACAAATGGACTATTTTTCTTCTAACATTTACAATTTAATCTTATAAAATATACAACATGTAATAAAAACCCTGTGGTCCCCGTTAAGTGCGTTATCAAAATCTTCTTTACTTCAGAAATGTCGACCATAAAAAAATAAATTAAATTATAAAAAGAACTCTTTGCAAAATTGTCTGTGGTTTTAATTATTACTTTCTCATTGGTCGGAGAGTAAGAGTATTATCACAGAAAAAAAAATTAAAATAAAATTTATTAAAATATAATAAATTTTTTTATGGTCGAGTTTTCTGAAGTACCTAAAGTTTTTTTTTACACTTCAACTGACTCTGATAACGCAGTTAATGGGAATCTCAGGGTTTTTGTTACACTTTGTATTCATAATAAAATAATCTAAAGAAAATCATTATGTACACGCATTTTATAGTCATCTTACTTCCAATATCCTTTCTTCATAAGAATGTTTTTTACATGCGTTTTGTTTGTTCACACTAATATTACAAGTATTGTTACTTATTAGCTTATTACATTCCATTATAAGTCCACTGCTCAACATAGTTCGCCTCATGACTGCTTCATAGAGATCGCCACTACGAAGCAGTATCCTTTTATTTCAATCATGTCAATTTCCTGTTTTAGTTTCCCTCAGTCACCTCACACTACACCCATGGGTTACTATTGGGTAGTGGTTTCTCGTAATTCGCCACTACGCGGTATTACTTTGTTGTGGCTTACTTTGTTTGTAATTTTGGTTTTTGACAGCCTCGTTAGTCTATTAGTACAGGGTTATTGAGTATATTGTGTATTTCTGTGAAGAAATTCTAAGTAGCAACCCGGACCCCGGAGTCGGCATGTTGGCGGTGTTTCATCCCCGTTTGTCGAGAAGCACTTAAAGCTATTAGTTCTGCGCCTTATCTCTCTCCAATAGTGTCGAACTTTCAGTTCGACTATGGGAGAAAGGGAATAGAGAGTGCACCTGTGCTTATGCACACACTCGGACACTCTTCTTACTTTTACTTCTTACTTACTTCTTGCACTGGTCTTTTATCTATACATCTATACAAATAAATAAATTAAGTGTCTGTTTTTAATGTCAAAATAACAGTTTTTTACTTAATGCATATGAAAGTACATACGGTACTTATAACAAAAACAATTTTTGTCTGTATATCTGTTTGTTTCTAATCTCCGAAATGGCTAGACCGATTTTGACGGGAATGTCACTGGTCGATAGCTGATGTTATAAGGAGTAACTTAAGCTACTTTAATTTTAGAAGAAGAATTAGTATTCCGCGCAAAAAACTTAAAACCTTAAATTACACGCGGGTAACGTCGCGGGGAACAGCTAGTTATAATTATTAATTGATTTTGGTTTTAACCTAAGGATTATTGTATTGTATATACTTTATTGTACACCACACATATACAACGAATAAATACATTATAGAGAAAACTTAATATATACGTATGTACAATAAGGCGGTCTTATCGCTAAAGAGCGATCTCTTCCAGATTATTTTGCGGGTTGGAACTTTTTGCGTAATTACTTCCATTGTTTTGCTTTAAATGTTCCATACTAATACCCAAAAAGTTGAACACTGTTCATAATAATAAAACCATTCTATGTGAAGTTTCCGTAACGCGTTCCCGACTAAGACGTATAATATTTTTCTTGCGAGAGAAATTAGGAAGAGTAAATAAGAGGGGTGGCGCCCGCGGGAAAGTTAGCGGCGAACTTGTTAATAACTTAGAATAGGCGATAAATGTACCGGAATTGTAGGAGCGATATTTTAATGTGAATTTAATTAATATTATTTACTTTACTAAGGTGTCTCTATAATGATTTCTTATATTTACGCGAACACTACACGTTTAATAAAACTACTTTTACGGATTCTATCGCGTTTAATTAACTTATTTTTATTAATTCCCGAAGTTTCGGGTACTTTACAGCACCCATGGTCGCGGGGGACTGAGGTGATTGACGTCCCGATGTCAGAGTTAACCCGGAGTACCTTCAGCTTTTTTAATTATTAATTTTGGTCCGATCTACGCAGAATGAACTTACTGTGTCTTGAAGTCTTGCAGTGGTATGCTTGGGTTTAGTTTTAATTTTATTAATTACAGGATCCCAACTGTCTATTGAAATTAGGACGTTTTTCAATTTCAATAGCCTCACATATCACATATATTACTACATACTATACCTCACATATATTCCCGGAACGTTGGTGCTTCACATCAGCTATGTGTTCTTTTACGCGGGTTTTTATTGATCGTTTTGTTTGCCCTATATATGAGAGGCCACATTCACAATCAAGCTTGTATACTCCTGCATCTTTTAGAGGAATATTATACACTTGACGGATGGTAAGAACTGACTAATCTTCTTCGGCGGCTTAAAGAATGTTCTAATAGAAGCTCGCTTCAAGATGTAGCCAATATTGTCTATGACACCTCTGATATATGGTAGTACAGCAGGCGCACGCTCAACTGTGGCCGGCTTCACTCGGTCACTGTGATGTAGGCGCGGGACCCGAAACTTGTTGTCGTGCAGAACCTGCTTGACGTGCTGAAGCTCAGCGGTCAGGTGTTTGCTGTCACAGATCCCTCGTGCTCTCTGTAATACGGTAGCTAACTGTGAAGGATGATGCTGGGATTCACCGTTTAAATATCGGTTTGTATGGGTCTTTTTTCTATACACGTTGTGACCTATGGTGTTGTTAGGATTTCGAATGACTAAACACATCTAGGAAAGATAAAGAATTATTTGCCTCTAACTCCATAGTAAATTGAATTTTAGAGTTTATGGAATTAAGATGTTCTAAAAATGCAGTTACATTGTCTGATGGTAAAATTGTGAAAGTATGGTCTACGTACCACTTGTAGCACCTTGGAGTTACTGGTGCAGTAACTCCGAGCAGTTGTTGTTTCCGTCCGATTTGTTCAGATTGTTCATGTTTCACATTTTTAATTTTTTCTATACCATTGTTTTGTTTATTTATTGAAAATGTTGCTTAAAGATAAATCCTACTTAAACGTCCCGAAACATATTTCTTTTCCACGAATACGCAAAACTTATCATTTTTAAAACAATAGCTAATGCGGGTAAGCAGTTTGATGAACATAGTATCGATTTCTCGCACTAGTGATATCACTCTTTAGCTCTTTAGAACAAAATCTGTGATCAGACGATCGCGGTTCTACCACACGTAGATGAATGAGAGGATTGAAATAAACGACAGATATCCTAATACGCAGCTAGAAGCCGGGATACAGGAGGAGAGGCATCCCATAATAGAGGCCTAGAAAGTGAACACGCGAAGATCTGTTGCTGCTAGTAAAACCTCGAACTGGCGCACGTGGCGGTCCAATTATAAGTCCGGGTAAAAAGTAGGGTGCAGAGTTCTCGATGGTACAGATGGGCGTGCCTCAAGGCTCAATTCTAGGCCCCTTTCTGTTTCTTGTATACATTAATGACTTACCTTACATAGTAGGAGATAACCATGATATAGTATTATTTGCAGATGATACTTCTTTAATTTTCAAATTAAGTCGACAATTGCTAAAATATGACAAAGTAAATAATGCTATATCTAAATTAGTAAATTGGTTCAATGTTAATAATTTGCATTTAAATGGCACTAAAACGAAATGTATGAAATTTATGACTCCAAATGTCAAACAATTAAATACTAATGTAATTTTAAATGGGGAGAAACTGAGTCTTGTAGATACCACCATTTTTCTTGGAATCACACTAGACGCGAAGCTTCAATGGAGCCCCCATATATCAAAACTAGCAAGCAGACTTAGTTCTGCAGCATATGCCGTAAAAAAGATTAGAAGTCTAACTAGTGTTGAAACAGCTAGACTAGTTTACTTTAGCTATTTCCATAGCATAATGTCGTATGGTATTTTGCTATGGGGACACGCAGCTGACACTGAAATTATATTTGTTTTACAGAAGAGGGCCATAAGAGCAATTTATGATTTAAAACCTAAAGAGTCGCTGCGACAAAAATTTAAGGAAATTAATATATTAACTTTGGCCTCTCAATACATTTACGTACACAAAAATAAAAGTAGTTTTACAAAAATAAGTGATATTCATTCTGTAAATACTAGGAACAGACACAAGCTAGTAGTACCGGTTACTCGACTCCATCGAGTCAGTAATTCATTCTTGGGGCGATGTATACGCTTTTACAACAAAATTCCAGAAAATATACAAAATTTGACCTGCTCAAAGTTCAAAAACTTTATTAAACTAAGTTTGTATAAAAAGGGTTATTATAGTATTAAAGAATTTATAGATGATAATAACCCCTGGAAATGAGGTGATCGCTACCAAGCTATTTCTAATTTGTTGTGTTGTTAATTTGTGTAACATACATGATTGTAAGCTGTTATTTTTTAAAAAAAAAGTCCCGCTGGGTTTCTTGCTGGTTCTTCCCAGGACAGAGGTTTTTTTTTTCGAACCAGTGGTAATTATACAAAGGAGTGACTTTCAATAAGCATTATTTATAATCTATATTGAATAAAAAAGTTTCTGTTTCTGTTTCTGTTTCTCGCTCTACCAGCTCAACGTGACGGAATCTGTTAAGGCCTCGTCAAAGCGGTAGTATGCTACAGCATTACTGAATCCCCGGTAAAATGTGATGAAACGAATACCGTAGTGTTTATTAGGGGTTTCCCTACGTATAAAAAGTGATTAAAGACCTAGATAGAGCCGCGAGGCAGCTATATAGTTGTAGCACGTATGGGTCGGTTCGAATGGGGTAGCATCACGATCTCACGGAACACCCGCGTAAAATAGTTGCTGAAAGCTGTTGTGTTTCATATGGTGAGTGTAGAGAAAAGGAAACCGTTTTTACTGAAAACAAGACAGCCAATCTAAATTCTCACCGTCATCATGGGTGACAACGCATCTGCATTTTGATTTTCAATCGAGAATAAATGTGTGTTCTGAACTTTGTAATTTTTTTGTCACCCTCATTGCATGATAAATTTCCCACATAAAATCATTATTTAAAAAAAATAAGTGAGAACGGTACCGAAAATCCGCATCTATATTAATATTTTTCATGATCTTTGACAAAAACACACGCTCTCAGCAAAAACTATGACCCCTAATTGATTGACGACCGCGTGAATAGTTGGGCGACGAGGAAAGTAATCTGTAAATACGTATTTGAACCTTTTGAACATATATACCAATGTATTTGTTTTTATTGGTGAAATTATTTTAAAAAAACCTAGTTTTTCTTTTATCAGCCCATAAGAGTTCGCTGTCTAAGACTGGTGGCTATCAGAGTACAAAACCTAACTACGAAACTTAATTAGTACGAAACTACAAAGAGATGTAAGACACGGTGGATTTATACCTCTGAAACTTTTTACTGCAATAATGTCTCCCAATTAATAGTTCAGTCAGGAAAAGACATAGGTCATTGGTAACGTCCATGTCACGTTAGTAGCCTAAAGAAGTTGGAAACACTACGCTCAAAGTTGGTGATGAGTATATTTGCCGAGGACAAATTGTCGGATTGGGTTCAAAGAAAAGTCCAGGTTCGACCGAAAGTTCATTCAACGATTCACCGATCTTCCTTTAGAAATTACACCATAATGTTTTCCAGCTGGCGAGCTCTTTAAAAGCGAATGTCCAACGACATACTTTTTTTTTTAAATAAGGTATAAATAAGGGTGACAAACGAGCACTCAGTCCACTAGATGGGAAGTGAAGACCGTGGCCCATAGACATCTACTTTTATTTCCAATTAAGCATCAACAGATGCAGATGGGTTGTCAATTGTCACCCCTGAGGACTAAAGTAGAATGTCTCGTTTCCAGTAACAAGGGTCTCCGGGTCTAACTCAACATACGAAACATCATTAAAATCAAACAAGCATTAAGCTGTTATTTTACGCCAGTATTCTCTGAGAGCGCAGTCCTACCCCCGTCCAGCCGACCCCTTCGTGCTACAACCATAATATAGCTGCAGCGTGGCTTACACTATTAAGTGTAGAGTTATTTTTACACATTTTAATGAAACGCTATTATTTAAATAAATAAGGACACATAGGTAATCGAGATAATATATTATTAATGCACGAGAACGTCGCGGTAAGTACTTTGAAATATCATATTTCATTACATCCCTCTTGCCTCTCGCTTCACCCCAATCGTTTTGTTAACGCAGAATGAGATAACAGATTTCTTGTTCTTACTTAAACAATGACCGCTCAACTATCCCTAAGGATTAATCTATGGTTCATTAAGATAAGATCTTTACTTGACTATATATTATGTGAACATTATGTTGCTTGATATTTTAACACTTTTGTCCCTTTCTTTGTAATCATAGTGTACGTTTTAAACTTCATATATTTAATTAATTAGACAAACGGAAATTCATGGCCGAAAATAATTAGTAAAAAGTATTTATGAAAAATCTAGTAATGTAAAGATAAAAAAAACTTAAAGCCTGTATATATTGGGCAAAAGCCTACTGTAATTTCTAAGTTGGTTATGGAACAATTGATGCCTTGCTAAGGTGTGTGTTGGCGGATTTCGACGTCCTTGCTAGTAGTTCCTTATACATGCAGAAACTCGTGTACTACGAAATTTTCAGCGAGTTCTTAGCCCCTGAATACAGAACACTTATTTGCGCAAGGTAAACTGAGGTATTCCGACTACTTATGTAAAGTAAAGTAAAGTTGCAGCCTATTTACGTCCCACTGCTGGGAACAGGCCTCCTCTCATTTCTGAGAGGGTTTTAAGGCAAGGAAATGTCCGCCGCGCTGCCCCAATGCGTGTTGGCGAACTTCACATGTCTTCAAAATATTTTTTTTATCTCTCAGACATGCAGATTTCCTCCCGATGTTTTCCTTCACCGCCGAGCCCGTGGTAAATCAGCACTTAAAATTGCAATTAACAATTTCATTAGTGCCGGCGGATATCGAACCCGGGTTGCTCGACTACTGTGAAGCTTACAACAAGCGCTAACCATCAGAGCTAACACGGCTCTCCTTATGTACAAGAATTAACTACTTTAGTACAAGCATCTATTATAATAAAATTTCTAAGTGTGTGAATAGAATATCACAGCATCGATATAATAATACAGATCTGTGGAAATAAAGCTTGAATTGCACTTGAAATTTTCTTAGTCGCTATGCCTTACTAATTTGATATTTTAGTTATTATTATAATTATTAACATTTTTTTGATATTATTTCTTTTTTTGTCTTGTAGGTCGATTGACCTCTTTGTTGAAGTTGGACTTACCTAGTTGGACAAATTGTCCCAAGTTCCATATTTATCGTCTATTACAAAAGTAATTAAATAAAAACTACGTTATAGTTTTCCATTAACTAAAATCTAAGCATAGTGCGAGATTTCTACGACATTAATAACACGCTTTTGATATGAAGTGTAGCGTGTGATGACAAATTTTACCACTGCCATAAAACTCCGGTACTCAAAATTTCTATCTATCTTGTCGCTCATAAAATACGTACATAGCGAAAGAAGTTCAAAGGTGAACAGATGCGTTACTATCAAAAAAAAGTTTGTATGAAAGGATCAAAGTGGCTTTAAATAATTACTTTGAATAAAACTATGTTTACGGATTTTATCGCGTTTAATTTACTTATTTTTAATTCGCTACGTTCCGGGTACTTTACAACAACCTATTGTCACTAGGAGACTAGCTGTAGTAGTGTAACCCTCTTAGAAATGAGAGGAGGCCTGCGCGCAGAAGTGGGACGTATATATGCTGTAACTTTAACTTTTTTAACTTTTCTAATATGTAGGGTTATTATTTTCAAATTGCAATTGCAACGGTACGTCGTACAACGTATAATATAATTAATTATTTTTATCTTTTATAACTATTATAAGCCAGTGCTTGAAAAGTGACTACCTGATGGTAAGTGATCATATAGTCGAAATTGGTCCATCATAATGAGAGCCCCGAAAGATTCCCGACTTTTTCTGCCACCAGGGCGGCGCCACTAGAAAGCGAGGCATAATTTTTGACAGACTTCATAGCGGGGAGGTTAATTTGTTCGGAAAACGTAAAAGTGATTGTTTCTTTCTGTACTATTAGCTATATTTTATTATAATAACATTAAAAACAAATAAACCAAACCACAGATATTCATAAAAGAAGAAAAATTTAAAAAGGAAAAAATTTAAAAAGCAAACCACTAAGGCATTGTTTTATATTAATATAATACTCTGGAAACTGATAAACTTTTATTAAAAACAACATCTCAATTAAATTATATTGTGTAACAAAAACTTTACCTCAGTGTCAACTAGCGACACCTGGTGAGCAGAAAATTATTAGCCCTCATTGACTTAATTTTACAAACTTATTTATTCCTTATCCTATAAAAAAAATCTCATACCGACTTACGATAGTAATAGGGGTAGTCAACATTTTTTTGTATATTTTTTTATAAAACTGAAGTAATAAACGAACATGCAGTCCACCTAATTGTAAGTGGGTACCTACTGCAGCTACCTGTGTTCAACTTAAAATAAAAAAGGCAACACATGCGTTGTCACCATTGAGGACTATCTGGAATGCTTCACAACCTGTAATTGTACTAGCTCTCAATACGTTTCAGAGCGGAACACAGAAGTGTACATTTGATGGTAGAAGTAGGTAAGAGAGTGGTACTTACCCAGACGGACTACTGGATGGAAAAAGGAGTCCTGCCTCCTAGTCATAAATAAATCTATACAAATAATTAAAAATTTTGTACAACCGACTTCGATATAAATTATTAAGAATAACTCAAACACTATAGGTCAGACCATGATCAAATTTATATGGGACCATATGTAAAGCACCAGCTTTCAATCAAAAAAAGAATCATCGAAATCGGTTCACCCAGTAAAAAGTTATGAGGTAGCACACATAAAAAACATACAGGCGAATTGAGTACCGTCTCCTTTTTGAAGTCGGTAGATAAAATGAAAGTGGTTTGCAGTTGTTTGCGCATCATGGAGAAACTACTGGATAGAAACATATTATATAAAAAAACACACATAAAAAAATATACAGTCGAATTGAGTACCGTCTCCTTTTTCAAGTCGGTAGATAAAATGAAAGGGGTCTGCAATTGTTCACGCATCACGGAGAAACTACTGGATATCAATTAGGTTTTCTAAGTTTTATTTTTTATACTCTTGGCCCTTATCTTAAAAAAAAACATTATTGCAATATCTTCCTGTAATATAAAGTTATTAACGTTTTAAGAAACAACGATTTTTATAAGCACTACGTGTTCAGTGATGTGCGTTTTCTTGCCGCGGAGAAGATTATAATCTTTGTTAATATATCAAGCAACGCGGTCGAAGTCGCGGGTATCAGCTAGTCATTAATAAAATAATTGAATTTTAAGATAAAAGTATAAATTTTCAGTTTTGAAATCAAAAATATACCTACTATTAGGTGCGATAGTAATCAAAGTCAAATTCTCTTCTGCCTAGGAATTTCTCTAATAATGTGTTCCTATATCCGCCGATAAATCATTCACGTGGTAGAGCCATGCTGCAGCTATATTAGTAGTATAAGGGATTCTTGCTTCTAATCCGGCGGCGAAGGACCAAGAATATAAGGGATCTAAGTGGACTGTATTTATTTGTTAACTGTAGCTAGTAGACTGTATTTACTAATTGACTGACCGATCTGAGGTTAACTATGCTAGGGGACTGCGTGAAGAAAAGATGGTACTCTTGACTATACTGTATTAACTATTTACAATAATTCGGCACTATTAAACTATATAATATGTACAGAGAGAGGTCTTCAATTGTGGAGTCTTGATTTTCCTGTCTTGAGTCTTCTTTGTTGTCTTCTCGAGTGCCGCTTCAGAAATGAACACCTCACAGACTTTTTTTTTTTTGCGCCCGAAGCAATTTGGAAATGGGCTACCCAGAGGAAGGCAGAAAATGCATTACGCATACCACTATAGCCGGTCTATAGTGGTTATGGGGGACTCACTGCCTACAAGGGGAACCTAAGTGATACCCCCTAAAAACTGCCTTTGGGGACTGGCAACTAGCTTTATTAAAGCTTCATATGCCGTATCTAAAGCGACCCTCTTTTGGGAAAAGAGGGCGCAGACTTACCTCACAGACCAAAACGCCATTGTTATATCTCGCAAGAGAGCGCCTCAGTCTGTGAGTAGTGCCGTGCGACGATGCTGCACGCCCATTGGTCGTCGCTCGGCTCCGGTGCGCGGGGTGTGCGGGGCGCAACGGGATATGTAGGGGCGACGGGGCGGCGGGTCTCTAGCTGTCCGCAACAAGTAGTATAGTTGTAGCACAAACGGGTCGGCTCCACTGGGGAAGGACCACGCTCTCACAGAATACCAGCGTAAAATAGCAGCTTAACGCTGCTATGTTTCGTATGGTGACTGTAGAGAACCGGACATCCATTTTACTGGAAAAGAGGCATCCATCTTAGTCCTCACGGGTGACGACGCATCTACATTTTGATTCTTTATTGAGGATAAATGTGGATGTCTATGGGTCACAGCAAGCACTTACCATCAGGTGGACTGTGTGCTCGTTTGTCAATCCCATAAAATAAAATAAATACACAAAGAATAATAATAATAATATATAAAAATAATACATAAAGAATTTACAGTTGTGGGTGTTTAAGGGAGTAGAGTTCATTCCATCTCTATCCTCAGGAGTGCTAATCATCTGTAGCCTTGTGTTCCGATGTTGGAGTTCGTGATCTGCAATGGCTACTTACGTTCGATCTTGATGCTCACGACGATCTTGTAAAAGATGCAGGATATTGAGGAATGCTGGTGACGCAGGTTAGGATCAAGCTTTGTTTCCATTCCATAGGAGAGGTCTATGTGTAGTAGTAGAATTAGTTAAAGGGCTGTAATGAATGAATGAGAGGAATTAGTAGAATGTCCGCTAGCCTCTAACTCTTATAAAACAACGTCTATCTCTACTAACACTGGTCTTTGACTACAGAATCACAAAAAAGCTTCAATTCAATTCACCTTTTATTACACCATAAAAGTGCACTTTTCACACATTACGGATTTTTCATATTCCGTATTTTGTCCGTGCCTTGTAATAAAAGAAATCACTTAAAAAGTGCAGCTGGGCGAGGACAGTCGAGGGTTGATTTCTTACGGCTCGTGACACACAGTTTCTATGAGGCTCCAAATTAATAATTTTAACTTTCGTATATGTACACGACGGCAATATGTAAAAAAGAAAGAAAGAGAAGACTTGGATTGAACGCAAAGAACCTTCCATTTATTTTCCAAGTTTCCAAAATATTGGATGGAAATGAACTGGAATGTCCTAATATACCATTACAGAATCCTGCTAAATGCGGATACTAATAAAATGTTATGTAAAATAGTATAAGATAGTAAAATATATGTGAAGTCAGCCAACATGCATTTAGGCAGCTTGGCGGCAGACATTATATTCTCAATTGAGACCAAAATTCGGTCTGGACATTATTATATTTGTCTTCCCCCACAGCCCAGGCTTTGCCTGGCTAGAATCTATTTATATGGCGTTCATAGAATGTAATAATTCTATGGTGGCGTTATTTAGAAAGACCATTTATTTTATTCAGTTTTCAATTTTTTCGGATGGAATATCGCCTTGATCACTAGAGGCATTGCTCTATATCTGTTCATGAAATTTCGTTACAATCGGCATAGCCATTCCGAAGACTAGCCCGGATAGACAGACAGACAGAGAGATAGACAAGGTTAATAAGGTTTATCAAATCTTATTGACATGCAAACAACCCCTCAGCTCAATTAGTGTAGTTATTTCGATATAATGTAAATTAAAATAAATGAGAAAAATATTTTTGGCATGCTCGAAGTTTTATTTTAACTTGTCAAGGTCACGTTTCCTGCTCTCATTTAATCTAGTTTATTTTTAAGCGGCAATACGTATTATTATAAAAAAAATCCAATATTTTTTTTATTAACGCCGTCCGTTAGTCTGTGGTACAATAATAGTATGTTTCTAAAATATGATTTTATTTTGACGGTATTTTAATGCGGGTCGATGTTCACAGCCGTATGTCACATTCATGGGGAAGAAAAACAACGGCGGAGCTAGTAGCAAGTAAAATCTGGATGCTCACTACAGGGGTCGACGGTTCTATTGCGCTGCTTGTCGAGCAGCAGAAGATTAATACTTTGCTTCCTTTGTGTTGCCTTAACAAATGGCGCGGGGACGCCCGAAAAGTTTGCCCTTGAAGGCATTTGACGTACGACGTCGATGCATCATTATTTCGGATTACGCATACAACCTGAGACGCCGGGGCTACATTTATCGGGCTGTTTGTCGAATTTGTAGATAGAGAGATATTAGGTAATTAATAAACGCTTTTACGTTGTATATATTATATACTAGTGACCCGCACCGGCTTCTCCTGGGTAAGATCTATTAATTGGAGATAATCGAAGACCGTTCATTTTAACAATTTTTCGTTTTTTTTTCAAAAAATTGTCTCCAAAGATTTTTGAATAAATACAGCCTAGATCACTCTTGGCATTGCTCTCTATCTGTTCATGAAGTTTTATTTATTATCGGCCCAGCTATTCCAAAGCGACACCAGACAAACAGGTAGATAAAAAAATTTCAAATGGCTATTCATGTCTGCAAATAAACCCCTGAGCTCGATAAAGGGCAGTTATTTAAATATTACAGACAGACACTACAATTTTGTTTATATGTATAGGTCATATAAATATTAAATGATAAAAACATTACGATATTTATGACATGACACAAATAAGCCATATTTTACTAACCTTAAAATGTTTCAAAATAAAATGAGTATTGTTGAATATCTAAAATCCAAATAAATAATTTAAAATTAAAAATTTTGTACAGCCGACTTCAATATAGGTTATTTGAGAATAACTCAATAACCATTGGTCTGACCTTGATCAAATTCATATGGGACCACACGAGAACTATTAGCTTTCATATAAAAAAAGAATCATCGAAATCGGTTCGCCCAGTACAAAGTTATGAGGTAACACACATAAAAAAAAAAAAAAAAAAAAACATACACTCGAATTGAGTACCGTCTCCTTTTTGGAAGTCGGCAGAAAAAAATGTTGAAAGCAATCTGCCATAAATAAACAGGGCCGCCATTATTTGTTCTCAGTAAATACGACATATTAAAAAGACATAAATATTTCTTAAAATTTAAGAAAACGGAAATTAATAAGTCGAATACGCATTAGTACTCCGGCTCATTTAGGCTTTACCCAAAATATTCAACTTAAAATATATGAGACAATTTAAATTTTACAAAACGGGACCGCACGTCTATTAGGGATTCTCCACATCCGGAGGGATCCGTGTGTCAATATTTGAAGCCCGCTCGAAACAAGAGATCAAACATTAGAAGACAAAGGCACCAGGATGAAGCAGATAAGTTATTATGCAGGTGTCTTTGATATGAACATAGGTTGAATGTTTACAACATGGTGATTATTTACGATTCAGTTTCAAGCAAATAAAAAATATGACAGACAGGTATGCGTTGCGATTAAGCAATTCTGGTGGGAATCGGTGTTGGCTTCATTATTACTTATTGTGTATTAATTTTATTATCGCATCATGTGCACCTAAAGTTAAAGTTATGTACTTATATTTAGGTTAAAAAATCTAAACAGATCTCTACAGCACTCAAAAGTCTTTATATTACATAGCTTCATATTGACTTAAAATGTGCTGTACCCCGCATCTTTCCCTGAAACACAATCATTTTCTTACAGATGGCGTTAGTAATACAATAAAAATGTAATTAATGAAAATTGTTATATCTTCTTTTTAAGTATGGATAAAATAATATTTTTATGATTGATAATACATCTAGACATAAATCGAAAGTACTAAGTCAAAGTGCAAACATGAAAGTGTGATAATTTCTCAGTAGAATGTACCACAAACATGCATAGATTGTGGGATAGCGCGTTAATAATGTTCTACGTTCATCTATTTTTAAAGCTTACGATACAAAACGTAAACATATTAATAAATACAATATTTTACTATGCTCACGGATATAAATGCGTATATTTAACTTAATATGTCACCGGCCCTGTGGCGCAACGGATAACGCGTCTGACTACGGATCAGAAGATTCCAGGTTCGAATCCTGGCAGGGTCGCAAATAAAGTTTTTATAATTTTGATTAACAAATTTTGTTAAATAACGCATACAATGATAGTAATATATTATAGACTTTTATCACAATGTATCGGCTAAAAGTACCTACTTAGACGTGAAACGTTTATAAACAAACACACAGACAGACAATTCTAAAAATTATAGAAATGTATTTAATGTGGCGGTGCTGTCGTCGCGCCACAAGCAAAACGCACTGACGCCTAAATCACGCTATTAAAGTTCTGAAGTATTGTGGTGTTTGTAGGATAACTTCAAACTATGAAGCTATCCTACAAATACTAAACACGGAGCATTCGCCACTGCCGAGGCTGATCAATTTGCCCGGCGGGACATGTCCCGTTTCCTTTCACGGCCAAATATTTATATTTAGTCCCTTCAACTTCAACTTCAACACTACGGTGTAAGAAGTGATGCTCTTAAATTAATTATTTCATATTTAAGTAAGAGAACGCAAAAAGTTGTCATTAACAGCTCTTCCGGGTCGATGGTACAAATGGGCGTACCTCAAGGCTCAATTCTCGGTCCCTTTCTGTTTTTTGTGTACATTAATGAGTTAATGACTTACCTTACATAGTAGGGGTTAACCATTATATAGTATTATTTGCAGATGACACTTCTTTACTTTTCAAGTTAAGTCGACAATTACTAAAATATGACAAAGTAAATAATGGTATATCTAAATTAGTAAATTGGTTCAATGTTAATAATTTGCATTTAAATGGCACTACAACGAAATGTATGAAATTCATGACTCCAAATGTCAAACAATTAAATACTACTTTAATTTTAAATGGGAAGAAACTGGGTCTTGTTGATACCACCATTTTTCTTGGAATCACACTAGACGAGAAGCTTCAATGGAGACCCCATATTATATCAAAACTAGCAAGCAGACTTAGTTCTGCAGCATATGCTGTAAAAAGATTAGAAGTCTTACCAGTGTTGAAACAGCTAGACTAGTTTACTTTAGCTATTTCCATAGCATAATGGCAAATGGTATTTTACTATGGGGACACGCAGCTGACACTGAAATTATATTTGTTTTACAGAAGAGGGCCATAACAGCAATTTATAATTTAAAAGCCTAAAGAGTCGCTGCGACAAAAATTTAAGGAAATTAATATATTTACTTTGGCCTCTCAATATATTTATAAAAATGTACGTAACACAAAAATTAAAGTAGTTTTACAAAAATAAGTGATATTCATTCTGCAAATACTAGGAACAGACACATGTTAGTAGTACCAGTTACTAGACTCCATCGAGTCGGTAATTCATTCTTGGGGCGATTTATACGCTTTTGCAACAAAATTCCAGAAAATATACACAATTTAACCTGCTCAAAGTTCAAAACCTCTATTAACCTAAGTTTGTATAAAAAGGGTTATTGTAATATTAAAGAATTTATGGATGATAATTACCCCTGGAAATGAGGTGATCGCTACCAAGCTATTTCTAATTTGTTGTGTTTTTTTTTTTTTTTTTTTATAGGATAAGGGTGACAAACGAGCACACAGTCCACCTGATGGTAAGTGGTTGCTGCGGCCCATAGACATCTACATCTATCCTCGTTTGCGAATCAAAATGCAGATGCGTTGTCACCCGTGAGGACTAAGATGGAATGCCTCATTCCCAGTAAAAAGGGCCTCCGGCCACCTGCACTCACCAAGCAAAACGCAGAGGTAAACCTCTAAGTACTTCACGCTGGTATTCTGTGAGGTCGTGGTACCACCCCGGTTCGAGCCGGCCCATCCGTGCGACAGCGAAAGCTGCCGCGTGGCTCTACCACTGTTACCACTGTTTGTGTTGTTCATTTGTGTAACATACATGATTGTAAGCTATTTTTAAAATAAAAGTCCTGCTGGGTTTCTTGCTTGTTCTTCCCAGGACCGAGGTTTTTTTTGGAACCAGTGGTAATTAAAAAAAATAGTGACTTTCAATAAGTATTATTTATAATCTATATTGAATAAATAAAATTCTGTTTCAATCATTGTGTCACAAAAATTTAAAATATATCACCTACAATTTACATTTTTATTATATGTATAAATTTTATATTAAGGGACGATACTTTGCCGATTAGTCTGGTCTTTCCTATTACTACCACCAGGATGTCACAAATTAAAACGGTTATAAATACTTCAAACAGTATTATTATATATAAGCTTGTGGGAGCAAATAAAGTAAACATTATTCTTATTACGTATGACGTTTGGTTTCGCTGTAAAAATAAATGTTAGTGTATTATTATCAATTATAAGCCGATGCCTTTTTATATTCATGTCTTACTTAAGGTTACAAGTGCCATTATTATAGAAAAGACTAGCTGATCCTCGCGACTTCGCCCGCGTGTAATTTGGGGTTTTAGATTTTTTGCGCGGAACTCTAATTCTTTTTCTAAAATGAATGTAGCCTTAGTTACCTCTTATTACATCAGCTATCTGCCAGTGAAAGTCCCTTCAAAATCGGTCCAGCCGTTTCAGAGATTAGCCGGAACAAATAGACAGACAGACAGACCGACAGACAGACAAAAATTTAAAAAAATGTGTTTTTGTTATAAGTAGTATATACTTTTATATGCATTTAGTAAAAAGCTATAATTTTGACATTACAAACAAACACTTCAATTTTATTTATTTGTATTCTATAGATAACTAGATAATGGCATTGGCAACCGTTACCAATAGAGCCCTACTAGGTTTCTTCTTCTGCCAAGGCCTAGGAGCCCCTATGGGTAGGTATTACTCTCTTAACTATTTTGCCGCCAAATAACTTGGGTGCATCGCTGTATTCCGTTCTGAAGTATATAGAGCCGGTATTATTGAAAGCTGTGAGCCATTCCACCTTAGTCCCCAGAGAAAGTTCAACAGTCAAATTCAGTAAAAATTGCGGAAAAGTATATGTTGCCTATATATGCATCTTTAATAAGATACCTAATGATATAAAGAAAATAAATTATAAACAAAGCTTAAAAAATCATTAAAAACATTATCTTAATGATATAGACATTAAATAATTGTTCTGGTAATACATAATATTATCAAATTTGTATTTGATTTAACATAATATTTTCAGCAAATAACGAATCTGTAGATTTATTTGTTTGAAGTTAGCTGCAGATGTCTATAGACTGCAGCCACCACTTACCATCAAGAGGGCTGTAAGTAAGTTTTTCTTTTCAATTTTATCAATAAAATTTACGCAATCTCACGGCTGATCAACAAGTTTTTATGGGTTTCGCGTAACGTACGACTACTTTATTAACCGAAAAGAACTTGTGACCCTGGCGGAATTTTTCATGTTACCTACTCTTTTAATGATTATAAAATTTAGATTTTCCTCATTAATTTCAAGGAAAGCGAAAGCTTTCAACTCCTTCAAAAAGAGTACAACTGCATAGGAGAAACAATAGTGGACCAGAAAGAGAGAGAGAGAGAGAGAGAGAGAGAGAGAGAGAGCAAGAAACCTCAGCGATAGCCAACATTTCAGAGTAATCCAAAAAAATTAAATACAGCAGTGACATATACTGTTCGACAAAAGAGAATCTCCCCCATCTCACCCCATCGGTAAAAATATCGTACAGCTTTGACAAGTTACAGAAAATCTGTTTTTGTAAAATAGTAGCGGAGCACAATACATTTTTTTTGGAACCGGTAAAAACTATTATGGATGAAAAAATAATGTTATTATTATTTTATTAATAATATTTGCAGTGTATTAAACACGACTGAAAAGATAATATATTCTGGTAGCGGGAATTTAGAAGAATCACATTATATTGCGAAATAATAAACTACTAAACATAATACGATCATGAATGAAATAATGAAAGAATATGATCAATTTATTATCTCTTCACAATTAGTAATCTTAGTGCTAAGTACTCGTATTAGAGAAGTGCCAGACTCGTATCTAACTTGTGAGAGACTGATGCCTGATATAGGTATAAAATACCTGTATTACAGGTCACAATGAAATAAGATGTTGCTGTTTTATTTCTTTTATAATATAACGTTGACTACAGTTTATCTGATTACTAGTGAATAGTGACCACTACTAGAAAGTATATACTTTTTAAACTGAGAAGGCAACATTTGGTGTGACACTGCTGACGATCGAAATAGAATGCCTCGGAACTTGTTCTTTATAGTATAAAGGCGACAAACGAGCACATGTTCCCCCTGATAGTAAGTGGATGCTGTGGCTTTGTTTCCAATTAAGAATTAAAAAATGTTTTCTTTATAGGATAAAGGTGACAAGCGAGCACACAGTCCACCTGATGGTAAGTGGTTTCTGTGCCCATAGACATCTACATCTATCCGCTATCTCCTCTATATGGCGACATATATTGGTAAGAGGAAATACCTATAAGATATAAATATAAGGAGTAGTACTATTGTGGAAGTGTAGCTCAGTATTAGTTCTACTCAATCCATTCATTACAGGATATAAAAGACCACTGGTGAATATAGGCCTCACCCATAGACTGCCTCATAGAAGGAATTTTGCTATAGGTGCCATGCTTGGCAAGTGGGTTGGCAACCGCATTTTTTATCATTTTAAGCTGTTATCACGAAGACGCTGCTATCCATTACCTGTTTTAGTTTACCTTTGCCCCCTCTTACAACACCCACGGGGTCAAATAGGGTAGTGGATATACTTCGTGGAGACCCTTTTTACTGGAAATCCCGGAATTCCACATTAGTCCTCAAAGGTGACAACGCATCTTCATTTTGGATCTTAATTGGTGAGAAATGTGGATGTCTCAAAGCCACAGCATCCACTTATCATGAAGTGGACTGTGTGCTTGATTGTCACCCATTGCTATTCTATTAAAAAAAAAAACTTGCACCGCTTCTATACGGTTTAGTATTAGTGTTAATTAGTAATTTATTACCTACCTACACGGACTAATGGTCCACGGTAATGGTATTTATACAAAAAATATGCCTTCAATTTATTTCTAGATTTAGAATTCATGCACAAAATCACAGCCGTCTTAAGTATAAGTCGCAAGTAACCTCCTCAATGAAAATTGAACGTCAAGTGATGCAAAGGATCCATTAATTAGCGACAGGCGCAAGCAGTTTCCCCGCGAGGCGTATGTTAATGCGTTCCTCGCGTGATCCCATCCACCCCGGAGAAATGGAGTTATGGCAATTAGATGTAACTAGCGACAAGCTGTGGGTTTGCTTAGAGTTTTAATTGTATATTTTCATCATAACAATATTTATTTTTTTATCTGGGGGCACGGCAGTGCCCCCGCCAAGTCGAGCAAAAAAGCGGCACGGCCGTACCATCCTTTTTTCGAAGCAGTTCAGGTCATTTCCGAAATCCTATAACTTCGTTATGGATAAAACTAGAAGCTTGAATTTTTACTAACCAAATAGGCATTGTATAAATTCGATATATTTCAAATTTCATTAAATTTGAATAAGTAGTTCAAGAATTATAACTAGTCAAAGTTTCTTAATTTTGGCACTCACTGACTGACCGATCGTCAAAACTCTGAGGCACTTCTAGCAGACATAGAAACTTCAAATTTGGAATAAAATTATTGTTTAATATATTAATTAAGGAAAAATTAAAATATTTTACAATTTCGGTCCGGTTTTTGAGATACACCAACTGCATAAATAACTTTGTAATCCCATATAAACATATAGTATTAAAAAGTTACATTTGCAGTTACAAAGTTACATTTACAGTGAATGAATCTGTACCTATATATGTGTAATGGAATAATAGGTGTAAATAGCTACCTAGATATAACTATCTACAAAAAGAAATCAGATGCCATAAAAAAACACCTTGTAAAAAAAGCCAAGTCTCGCAACTCAGTTCTTCTACAGTAAAAAGTTGTGAGATTCATGTAATACCAAGTCGGTTAATTTATTCAGTCCCTAGATTGATACATAGATTAACTTGGCAATCGCATGAAAATACAATATATGTCACAAGTAATACATATTATATTAAATTAGATTGTTTAGTGCGATTGCGAAGTCAATCTATGTATCAATCTAGGGACTGAATAAATTAACGGACTTGGTATTACATGAATCTCACAACTTTTTACTGTAGAAGAACTGAGTTGCGAGACTTAGCTTTTTTTACAAGTTGTTTTTTATGGCATTTATTTATCTTGTTGTTGACACTAATAACAAGTGTAACAAAGGGCGGACTTAATGCCTAATGGCATTCTCTGCCAGTCAACCCGTGGAGTGATGCGATTTTGTGGCAGGTGCATATATACATACATACTAAGACATACATATAATATACAAAAATATTACATATAGTGTATGCAAATATATGCACCAAATATGTACCTATCATACATAGATATAATATATACGTTCCATATAATAATAAAATACATATTATATTGAATTGCAAATAATAAAATATCTCAATTTATCAAAATATATCATCATTATTCTTAACATCCAATATCGCTTCGTTTCAAACAAGAAGTCATGTACCAACTTTTAAAACAGTCCTTACTTGGCGCTCTTCTTATGGTTTCGGGCAGGAAGTTCCAGAATAATGTTGCCTGAATAGTAAAGGAATTGTTGGTGAATACAGTGAAGTAAGATGGAATACTGATCTTATGATTAGATGAGGAGTGAAGAAATGAAATGACATGTTGAAAAGAGATATTGGAATTTGTCCTTGAGATATGTTGGAGAAGTTGGATTATTCAAAATTAAGAAAAGAACAAGCAGAATTCTAAGGTTTCGTCTTTGTCAGATAGTGAGCCATTACTGGCGTTCACGATAATGAGAGATGTGATCATATTTTCGGAGCCCAAATATATATAATAATATAACAGTGGTAGAGCCACCCGGCAGCTTTTGCTGTCGTACGGATGGGCCGGCTCGAACCGGGGTGGTACCACGACCTCACAGAAAACCAGCGTGAAGTAGAGATTTAACTCTGCGTTTCGCTTGGTGAGTGCAGGTGGCCGGAGGCCCTTTTTACTGGAAATGAGGCATTCCATCATAGTCCTCACGGGTGACAACGCATCTACATTTTGATTTGTAATAGAGGATAGATGTAGATGTCTATGGGTCGCAGCAGCCACTTACCATCAGGTGGACTGTGTGCTCGTTTGTCACCCTTATCCTATAAAAAAAAATATATCTAATACAGTTATTGAGAAGACACTCTAGCTCGTTAAGAAGATTTTGGTTCAAATCTGGGAAGCACACATCTGCATAATCAACAATGGGTATTATAAGTGTTTGCGAAAGTTTTAGCTTAGTCCTGATGGAAGAAAGTTCTTCAGACGATAGTGGGATCGTAAGATGGCAAAGACTTTGCAGCTAATTTCGGTGACATGCGTACACCGGTTCATTGTGTTATCCATATACAGGTCAAGATTTTTTACATAGGAAGAGAACGGTATCAGTATATCAGTGTAATTGACAGCAGGTAGGCTTGCCACATCAATTTTGGACAACATCGACCTACCTACGATTATAGCTTCACACTTCGTTGGATTAACTGATATTACAAAACGCCTAGACCATTCTTTTACAGCTTCCAAGTTCAGATTTAACATTCTAATAGCGTCTTTGAGCTCTTCAATAGATGAGTGCAAGTAAATTTGGAGGTCGTCAGCATACAGATGGTATGAATAGTTAAGAATAGATGTGATCAATTTTGTAAAAACTGAAAAATTGAATAGAGAAATTATACCGCCTTGCAAGACGCCAGCATCAAGACTAGCCTGGTTGGAACTTTTCTTTCCCAAATGGATGGACTGCTGACGCCCGCAAAGATATGAAGAGAATCAATCCAGGATTGAGGATGCAAATATTAAATAGGACAGGATAGATAAAAGGATATCATGCTCCACTGCGCTAAAAGCATTATAAAAGTCAACCAGCACCATTATAGTCATTTTCTTCTTTTCCATACCTTGTCTGATGTCTTCCGTAACTTTGAGTAATGCTGTAGTGGTGCCGTGAACGAGACGATACCCATACTGATAATCGTTGAGTAGATTATGTTTAAGTACAAAATTGGAGACTTGCTTATATACGCAGTCTTCCAGAACAGAAAAGGGCAATATATATACAGGACGAAGGTGATTAGGTAATATACATGATACGATATTTTAGGAATGGGGCGTATGAAAGCCAGAGATTTTTCCAGAGATTTGGGTAAAGACCCGAGTCCAGCGAAAAGTTAATACTGAGAGTAAGTGCAGGTAGTACATACTGCAGTATACTGACTATCATAGTTCTACTGATTTCATCACAATCCACAGCCTTGGATTTAATTGCTAGAACATTTTTAATGTCATTCTGATGAACTGAAGAAAATTGGAAAGAAGGAATTTGAGGAGGTTAGATAGAAGTTAAATAGGCTATCGTTTGAGATCGTATAGTAATGTCCATAACAGGAGCAGAAGCAAAGTGGAGATTAATGTCATCAAAAGACAGGGAAGAGGCCCATTCCAGAGTAGGCTCCATCTCACTCACGCCAATTGACCTAAGAAACTTCCAGACATTAGCTAGCGAAGAATTAATTATATTATTTTAGATATAACGGCGTTTGGCGTTACGCATCATCTGATTGCATTTGTACCTAGCTTTCTTAAAACATGTCCAATTCTCTCCCGTACGCTCTCTTTTTAACGCTAAAAAGCCCTGTTCCGCCTTGTCATCGCCATCCAAACTCCTTCATTCATCCAAACAGAAGGTTGATGTTTAAGACTAACTTTACATACAGTAGCATGGTTGTTACATAGACTACTTATATTATTAGTAAAGATGGATTCCTGTTCAATTCACCGAGTTCTATGGTAACTCCTAAACAGTTCAGGCTACACGCCTTTGAAACTCCTTGCCCGATGACATCAGAAAAGCACTCAATAAGTATGCTTTTAAAAAATTGGTCCGTAATCATCTATTCAAGACAACGCATTTTACACGATTCATTTAATATGTATTGCTAAACAGACGCATATATTCATAGGTATTTGTATGTACTAATTATATATGTACCTATTTAAATATGTATATATTTGTATTTACATGCCATATATTTGTATATATGTATGTATACGTCATATATGTATAGTTTATTTATTAGTAAATTGTATGTATTATGTAATTAATTATTATTTTGTGTAGTTTTATTTTATTCTATATTGCCGCACCTACGTCAAATTCTCACCACTCCATGGGTTGACTGGTAGATAATGCCTCAAAGCATTAAGTCCGCCCTTTGTATTCTTATGTTTTAAGGAATGCAATAAAGAATAGATAAATAGATAACCATGTCATCGACAGTCATTGATAATTTTAATTGATCAAAATTTAAATTAGAAGCGCCATTTTTTAGTTTATCCAAATTTATTTTAGAAAAGTTGCGCAAATAAATAAAAGTAGGCAACGATTTAGAAAATTTTAGCTTGTATGCAACATCAATGTCGGAAAATAAAAATAAACACTGGAGCAGAACACTGACTATGTGATAATATCACATGATCAGGAGAAGCTGTAATAATAAGGTACAATCAAAGAGTAATTGGAATCGAAATTATGATGTGTTGCCCCTGAAGGAAGAATATGGAGATTGACTGACTCAATGATTGTACGAAGTTATTGGAAACAGTTAGAATTTATCAAGAGGTCAGTGTTGAAATCACCCATGATTATGCAGTGTGCACACTCAGAGACAATTTTTTCGAGAGCCGTTTCTAAAGTTGCGAAATAGTCAATGGAAGGAGGACAATACACTACTCCAAGAATCACCTTTACGCCTCTGACGCCGACTTTTAAGAACAAGAACTCCGGAGATCCTGAATAAAGGGAATCCTTTTACCAACATAGTCATTTCTAATGAGTACAAAACCCGGAAGTGGATACAAAGAAGGGTGAAGACTTGGCTTCAGCCAACTTTCGGACATTAGAATAGCTTGTATTAAGTTCCGGTTAAAAGAAGCTCAAGCTCAGAAAACTGACTCGGAATACTTTGAGCGACTATGACAGATATTGAAAGATTTATTGTTAGATTGAAAGTTTCTTTTAACTGTGTATATAAGGTATTAGAAACGTTTGTAAAAATTTTGTTTTTATTTGTTTGTTTATCCTTTATTGCAACACACCAACTAGTGGTTACAAAGGGCGGACTTAATGCCCTATGGCATTCTCTACCAGTCAACCCGATGAAAAATGGAATAAATAAAGATGTTGGCAGGTGCAAGTTAAGGACAATAATAAAACGTAAGTTATAAATAAAAACAGTTCAGCTATAATAAATAGATTACACATTAAAAAAACTACCTAATTGCATTATATAAATACAGTATACATAAACAACACACATATATATACATATATATACATATATATATATATATATATATATATATATATATATATATATATATATATATATATATATATATATACATACACATATATACACATAAATGCATATATACACATATATACATAAATATAAATTATGAATCAGAACGGTTAAATGATTGAAATGAATCGGTATCAGATATTATTATATGCAATACATTAATAAATAATTTATATCATAAATATTTATTTATATAGGCATAAAATTTAAAATAAAGTTGCTATATTACTAATAGCCAAAAATTTTAAACTATATACGAATCTCACAAAATACCATATACTTAAATTATTAAGTAGTTATATACTCATACTGGGCTACGTTGCTTCACCAATATGTGATTATTAATATTACAATTGAAAACCGCCAAAATTAACACGTTGACAATATTTTGATAGAAAACAAAAGAAAATATATTGGTAAATCCAATTGGGCATACCTTAAGCGCATTAAAAAAATTACGTATAACATGATTATACGGATTATATATTATATTATAATATATTTAAATACATTTCGACAGCACTATCGGCTTCAACACCCTCGAAACCCATGAAAATGACACCCATGATAAAAAAATTGATACCCATTGCAGCCGCCACCTTGGATTTACATTTCGACAACCCTATCGGCTTCAACTCTTTCGAAAACCATGAAAATGACACCCATGATGAAAAACTTGATACCTATTGCAGCCGCCATCTTGGATTTACATTTCGACAGCACTATCGGTTTCAACACCCTCGACAACCATGAAAATAACACCCAAGATGAAAAAAATTATATATTTTGCAGCCGCCATCTTGGATTTACATTTTGATAGCACTATCGGCTTCAACACCCTCGAAAACCATGAAAATGACACCCATGATGAATAAATTGGTACCTAATTCAGCCGCCATCTTGGATTTACATTTCGACAGCACTATCAGCTTCAACACCCTCGAATACCATGAAAATGACACCTATGATGAAAAATTTTATACCTATTGCAGCCTCCACCTTGGATTTACATTTCGACAGCACTATCGGCTTCAGCACCCTCGAAAACCATGAAAATGACACCCATGATGAAAAAATTGATACCTATTGCGGCCGCCATCTTGGATTTACATTTCGACAACCCTATCGGTTTCGACACCCTCGAAAAGCATGAAAATGTCACCCATGACAAAAAAAATTATACTACTTACTTTTAGTACGTACTACTATTATTTATTCTGTGCTTTTAAATATTGTAATAAAAAAATCTCTTATTATTACTATAATAAAGTATTTAAGAAATTTGGTTATTCGAATATTGTGTATTTGTACAGCGATCTTTTTGAGCCGCTGAAAACAACCGAAACAATGTCCACTCACGACGGCGACTGAAGCCGAACTAAACTTAATACAAAGGTACTCTGTGAACTAAACTACTCTGTGGCTGTAGATCCCCATTTACAGAAACAATTTATATACGAGGCAACCAAATCAACGAAAATTTCGCCATTTTGGAGCCGAAAAAAATTAATTATAGCTAAACAAAACAAAATTACACTGCCATTTACATTCAGTGGCTTCCCACATGATAGATGAAGAGATTAAAAAATAGATTGAGTTAAACAATTGATATTTTCAAAAGTTATAGTGTTTACAAGCCACAGGGACATTATAAATCCACACCATAAGCCACTAAAACCCTTTTTTTATTTAAAAATAGCAAATAATCGATTTAAAAAAATTATTAATAAGTTCAACAATCATTTATCTTTCTAACAATGTGCTTTTTATATCATTTATATGTATAATATGATTGCTAGATACGATTTTATTCGATAAAATGTTGGAATTTTAATTTTTAGGCGATAGTAGAACATTACCATAGTATAAAGACAGGGAAGTAGGCTGACTCCGGCCCAATCCGCGATATAATTGCCTACTGTCTCAGGGTTGTCATTGTCACCAAATCATTAGTTTAAAGCCCGGCCCTTGCCAAAAATAATACATCTCTGTATAACTAATTCAGTGATCATTAGTCGATAAAGTTCAACAATGGTTTTCCTAACAAATACAGAAATGTATTAAGATTCAGAGCAGTATTATTTATAAAAAAAGGGATAAAATAAACCGGCGGGGCGGTGTGTGAGCTCGTGTTTAAATTATTTACTTAGTATATTCTAGTTATTTTTTATTTTTAATAGGCATTATATAGTATTTGCACACATAAAGGACCATATTAATTTTTATTTTTAATTAATAGAAGCATATATATATTGAATCACACATTTATTACAAAATTACAAATTAGCTACAGAAAAATACTTTCTTCGGTTTCGACTATTACGAAACGACTTGTTATTAAACTTTAATGTGTAATATATCCGCATCCTTATAAATAACTTTTGCAAATATAATTAATTACGATTTTATAACCGTAAGTAGGTACTTAGTTACTATTATTCCTCTGTCTGATAGACAACTAATACAACAAAAATATGTAAATGTATGTAAAAAAGCCGTAACGCGCGAACCTCGTGCGGTGTTAGCCCAGACTGGCGTAGGGAGAAACATACCGAGATTGTGTTTAAGTGTGCGTGCGGCGCCCATAGATACTATGGCGCACACATACAAGCCGCGCGCAGTGCGTTTGTTTGAAGATAACGTACTTCCCTGTCTTTATACTATGACATTACCATGCGCTTTCGCTTAAGGTATGCAATAAAAAGTTAACCAAGAAACAATAATAACTATTCACTATATAAGTAAAACATAAAATGTTGAATACAAATGACAGCGATAACAACTTATACAAGTTTTTCTTATTTAACTTATACATTAATAGGCAGTATGTTTTAGACATCTGTGCCTTTTCTGGCATACCATCAAAAAGTTTATAACTCTATAATATTATAATAAAATAAAGTGTAATGTTACTCCATTACCTCAATGTAATTAAAAATATAAGACAAATTAGTGTTTCATTATCATCATTATCAATAAAGCCCATCACAAGTCCACTGCTGAACATGGGCCTCTCCCAAGGAATGCTATAAAGTACGGTCCTGAGGCAAACGCATCCATAGACATGCTATATGTCTTATCAAGTCGTCACTCTCTCTAGTAGGAACAATCGTTGGGAAGAAAGGTTCTCGAGTGGCTGCTTTTCACGGTTAGCGAATTGAAGGGCGGCTCGCCACTAATGGAGTGAATATCTTTTAAAGTACTTGTACTCGTGAATACTGATTAAAAAAAGGTTCTTGAGTGGCAGCATTGTATCGGTAAGCGAATTATATGGCGGCATTCCACTAGATGGAGTGGCAACATGGTAACAAGACCTTGCTTTGTAGTATTCCGTGAGGCCTGCCTATGCTCAACAGTGAACTTGTGAAGAACTGTAATGACGATGATGATGAAAAAATCTATATTCAGTATGGTATCACGCAATCGAACCCAAGAGTTTATTTTAAATAATTTTCCAGCATTTGTCCTTCCATCCGATTATAATATTTGCAATACAAGAGCGGCTATAAACAGGTTTTTATTAAGCTACGTCAGAGCGTTTTCTACCATCTTTAGCTACATCACCAATTACTATCAGGTGGGATAGTAGTTAAGCACAGGCTTATTATTTAAAAAGGGATATCTCATTGCACAAATAAATATGTATAGTTAAAACCTAATTCAGGCCATGATTCACCACTGATATTTACAATTAGTATCAGGTGGACTGTGTGCTCGTTTGTCACTCTTATTTTGTAATATTTTTATATAAAAGGCTATGGCCCCTTTTTTTGCGGATGGAAAATCATCAAATGACGCCTTTCGCTGTGGGTGGAGCGGAAGGGAGTGTCAGACTTTTACTGACTAAAAACCATCCGTGTTCCTTCAGTGCCCTTACGTTCCGGAGCCGCGGTATCTCTTTCGAACAGCCCCGCAGCCCTGGCAGCATCATGCAACCTTTATGCATCTACAGCGTACTCCTAGCATGCTAATACCTAATATTCACAGAAAATGAGATGATTAAGAGACATTTATCTGTTTTTTTTTTAAATATACTATGCAAGCTATGGCACGTGTAATATCATAATACACGTTTTTTTATTATATTGAATTAACAAACAAACAATCATTTTTGACAGTAATAAGTGATGGTAAGTAGCTACTGCAGCACATGGACACCTGCAACTAACTAAATACAAAATTCACAGATGTGTTGTCACGTCTGTGATGGATTATCTCACAGCCTTTTTTTTTTGCGGATGGAAATTCATCTAATGACGCCTTTCGCTGTGGGTGGAGCGGAAGGGAGTGTCAGACTTTTACTGACTAAAAACCATCCGTGTTCCTTCAGTGCCCTTACGTTCCGGAGCCGCGGTATCTCTTTCGAACAGCCCGCAGCCCGGCAGGCGTCGGCCCTTGCGGGCCCCTTCACGCTGCTGACAGCTCTTTGAGGCGCGCGTGGAACAAAACGCGCCGTCGACACGGCCTCTCGTCGTTAGACGGACGGACGGCGAGCTACCCATTGCTCGCCGTCCACAGGCCCGCGCCTACGGTGGCCGGGGGCCACGACGTAGCCCCCGACGCCCGGGGCGTCTCCCGCGGCGGCCGGGAAGGAAAGCTGCTGCTCTTTCCTTCTCCCGCTCCGCCACCTCCTTCGCTAGCATCACTGCTTCGCAGAAGGTGGTGACGGCATCCCATTCCGTCTCGCTCCGGACCATGGCTTCGACCAGGGTCGGACGCGAGAGGTCGCCGCCGCCTATTCGCCGCTACGAGGACACGGCGGTGCTCCGCCCAAGCAGGGCACACCTCCACGGTGTGCTCCACCGTGTCCTCCGGTCGATCCTCGCAGTGGGAGCACCCGGGCGTTTCCTCCCGCCCGATTCGGTGCAGGAACCTCCCGAACACACCGTGTCCGGTGAGGACCTGCGTCAGGCGGAAGGTGAGGACGCAGTGGCGTCTCTCAAGCCACTCCTCAAAGAGGGGTCTTATCGCCGCTATAGTGGCGTGCCCAGCACGGGGTTGCGACAGTCGCTCTCTCCATATCGCCATGAGATCATGCCGGAAGTCTGTCCGCTGCGCGACAACTTGCCGCGGCAGCGGGGTTTCCCCCCGGCATAGTGCCTCCGCGCGTCATTCGTGCAGGCGCGCGAAGACTATCGCCTCCAGATCCCATGGCGGCAATCCGGCAAAGAGGCTCGCCGCCTCGCGGGAGATCGTGCGGTAGCCGCGAACCATTTTCACGGCGACCACCCTTTGGGGCGCGTTCAGGTGGTGGACGGCAAGCCGCGCCAAACCACGCGCCCACACCGGGGCCCCGTAAAGGGCCATGGACCGCACGATCCCCGCGTAGAGCCTCCGACAGGAGGCGTTTGACCCCCCCAGGTTCGGCAGGAGCCGCCTGAAGGCAGCCCCGGTCCGTTCCAGTTTGGGAGCCAAACGTCGGAAGTGCTCAACGAAGTTCCATCGGCCGACGCTATGGCCCCTGAGAACTAAGATAGAATGCTTAGTTATCAGTAATAAGTATTTCCGATACTCTACATTTGCCATACGGAACACATATGTTTATACTGCTGTTTCACGCTGGTATTCTGTTAGAGCATGGACTCTCCCTGGTTGAGCCGACTCCTTCGTACTATAACCATAGTATAGCTGCAGCATGGATTTACCATGCATTATGCTGCTATTTCAGACTTTTTGCTATGTCAGGACCACGCTCACGGTCCTTTCCCGGTCAAGCTGACCTTTTCGTGTTGCAACGTTGCTCTACCAAGTACACGTTTCTATTTGCATGAGTAAAGTTACACAAACTGCATATTGATCTGCGTTGTTAACGCTAAAGTGGAAGATGAAAGAAGTAAATATAAAGATCTTGTGGGCTCTTGATCCCACCCTGTCTAAAGTATAAATAATGATATACCTATGCATAGTTTTAATTTTATTTAGAGACTAGGCATTTAATTAAATGCACCTAACTTACGGTGAGCTGACGAATTAACCTGTTGATTAAATCATTGGACTGCGGCAGATACGTTGCCATTTGTCAGTGGTCATATTCAGTTCAGGTGAGTTTTACATTTTCATTACAATTTCATTCTTAAACCATTATTTATATGTCTTTTTTTGCGATGTTGCTTACCGTGCAATGGCGGTGTAAGAATATCCACTACCCCATATCATCCTGTGGGTGACGTAACAGGCGACAGAGGGAAACAAATCAGGAGATGGGCAGTAGCGTCTTCCAAATATCGAATAAAAAAAAACTGCGGTTGCCAACCACCATGCCAAGCATGCAACTAAGGCAAATATCCCTCTATGAAGCAATCTATGGGGTAGGCCTATGTTCAGCAGTGGACTTGAATAGTCTATAATGGTAACGGTTTTTTTGCAATGTGTTTGGGAAAACATAAAAAATATTTAGTAGTTAATATAAAAGTATCTGCATTTTAAATATTGCTAGGGTATCTTTACAAAAACACATTCAATGCAGTTAGTTGTGAAGTTATGAGACACCAATATCCGTTTGAGACTGTTATATTGCAATGTACGGACATACGCCTCGAGAAATATTACTATGTAACAAGCCAAGTAAAATGTGCAAATCGATTACTCGCCACATTGCCGCAAGAAATGATTTGTTAATTTTAAATTAATAGGGATATTTTCAAGAAAGCTTACTTTTCGAGAAATTTTTTGCATGAGGTTGTGAAGTAGTTTCATTATTTTCTTTTTAATTACATTCTATTTGGTATTTATTATATATATTGACTGCCTCGTTGGTCTAGTGGTTGTAGTAGTGCGACTGCTGATCATGATGAGGTCCCGGTTCGAATCCCGGGTCGGACCAAAAATCAGTTATCGAGTTTTTCCATCAAGAAATTCTCAGTAGCTGCCCGGAGTCGGGAAGTTGGCGGTGTTTCACCCCCGTGCCTCGGAAAGCACGTAAAGCCGTTGGTCCTGCGCCGGATCTCTCTCCGGTCGTGTCGGTTTACCGTCCCATCGGGCTATGAGAGTGAGGGAATAGAGAGTGCACCTGTGATTGCGCATACACTTGGGCACTATAATCCTGTCCTGCGCCGATGGCTAGTCTTCGTTGAGACTGGCCGCCGTGGCCGAAATTCGGTCTGGAGGACATTATTATTATTTAGGGGTATCTATATAGTTTTCTCATCTGGTTGGGCTGTATAAATATATAATTGTAAATGAAAATGATAACCATACATAAATATCAACAAAATAAAATAAATACATAAAAAATACATAAATAAATAAAAACCCAACCAGATGGAAGCCCTCGGCAGGGGAGACCAAACGGCCGAGGGTTAGGGGGAAAGGGAAAGAAACCGGCGGACGATGCGGGCGGTATCGAGGAGCACCGCCTTCTGCATTTGAGCTTGGAGCGGTCCGTCACGGAGTCCCAGTCGCCTCAGATGACCCGAGAGGCTGACTGGGATTAACCCGTTCGCAGAGACGACTACAGGTATAATTTCGGCCGGCAATCCACCCCACATGTCGGTCACCTCGTGAGCCAGGTCCAGATATTTAGTCAGTTTATCTGTTTCGGCTTTCACGAGGTTCTCGTCATAAGGAATGGTAATGTCGACCAAAAATATCCTTGACTGTGCCCGGTCCATCAGCACAATATCAGGCTTATTCGCAAGAATAGTCCTGTCTGTGATGATGGCCCGGTCCCAGTAGAGCCTGGCGCGGTCATTTTCGAGCACGGCTTCCGGCAAGTACTTATAATACGGCAGTTTCCGATCCACGAGACCGTATTTCAGAGCGAGCTCCTGGTGTAGAATCGTGGCTACTAAGTTGTGCCTGTGCAAATACTCAGAGTTAGAAAGCGCCGAACAACCGGAGATGACATGCCTAAGTGACTCACCGGGATGGCGACAAGCTCGACAGATATCAACGGTGCCATCCTTTAGGATGTATCTCCGATAATTGTTGGTCTTAATAACCTGATCCTGTATCGCACAGACAAAACCCTCGGTTTCCCCAAAGAGGTCACCGAAACGTAGCCAGTGGAGGGAGGAGACTGTGTCTACGAAAGGCTCATGTAGAGCCTTGTAGAACCTCCCGTGGAGCTCTTTGTCCTTCCATACGGTCTCCCGGTCGAAAATGCTCTGTACTGCCGGGTCTTGCCATTGCTCGTTGGCTAAGGATAGAGGGGTAAGTCCTTTATCACAACAAATAACGTCCCTATAGTATGGATCATCCGCTCTCGTCAGAAAGTAATTACGGAGGCTACACACTTCGCGATTATGCATGGTAAGCGCGCTTAAAAAGCCGCGCCCACCATGCTTCCGCGGCAAGTACAGCCTCATTACTGACGATCTCGGATGATGCACCCTGTGGGACGTCATTATAGTGCGGACTTTTCTGTCCAGAGCGTTCAGTTCGGTCTGAGTCCACCTGAGCATGCCAAAGGTATACATGAGAACAGGCATAACCCAACCGTTATATGCGTGCGTCATATTCACACCGGACAAAAGGCTGTTAAGCACTTTGGTCAAGCGTGCATAAAACACATCGCAACCTGACTGTTTCATACCCGCCTCATCTACACCGATGTTCTGTGACATACCCAGGTATCGGTATGTTTCAGCCTCGGAAAGGGTCCTTATGTTGATGGGCATAGATAAGTCTATGCCCTCAGAGTTAGCAACCCTTCCCCTTTCCACATGGAGGACCGCACACTTATCCGTCCCCAGCTCCATTCTAATAGAATTGCTAAAATCACAAGTGATGTTTAGCAATTCCATAAGATGAGAGCGACTGGAGGCGAATAACTTGAGATCATCCATATAGAAAAGGTGGGTCACTTTTGTACCTCCTCTCCGAAGCTGAAATCCCCTCCCGGAGCCCCCCAGTAAGGTACTGAGAGGGTTCAGAGAGAGGCAGAACCAGACTGGACTCAAACAATCGCCCTGGAAGATACCCCTTCTTATCCTTATGTGGTTCTCCACAGCCGTCATCCGCTCGCCTAGATGACAAAGGATCGTACTCCATTGCCCCATACACTCCCAGAGGAAGTCTCGAACTGTACAATTGACCTTATACAACTCGACGACCCTCTTAAGCCATGTATGAGGCACCGAGTCGAATGCCTTTTTATAGTCTATCCAGGCGGCGGAGAGGTTCCGACGGTTGCGTTTAACCACCTTGCCAATGACCGCGTCAATGAGGAGTGGTTCCTTGGTTCCACGACCACCGCCCCGACATCCATTTTGAGCGCGCGACATCACCTGATTTAAGTTCAGGTGACGAGTGATTCTCGCGCTCAAAATGGATGTAAGTGTCTTGTATATGGTAGTTAGACACGTTATGGGGCGGTATTTGCTCGGGTCTGTGGAATCCTGGTCTTTAGGAACCAAATGAGTGATCCCAGTAGTGAAGAGGCTCGGGAGCGACTTTTGGTCGAGAGCCTCTTGAAACTGTCGGGCGAGCACAGCGTGACACACCACGAACCCCTTCAGCCAGTAGTGATGCAGCCCGTCAAGCCCCGGACTTTTCCAGTTCGGGGCCCTACGGACCGCCTCAGCTACGTCATCCGGCGTTATGATGACGGGGTCCATGGGCGTAACATTCGCACACTGACTCGCCACAACTTCCATCCAAGGGCCCTCGCTGTGGTTTACGGGCTCTGACCACAGGCCGCGCCAGAATTCGATACTGTCGGCCTGATTCGGTGCTGGGCCCGTTCCACGTAGCATTGGTCGCTCCAATGATTCATAGAGCCTCTTCTGATCACTCTGGAAGAGACGATTCTGGTTGAACCGTGTCGACCTCTCGGTATATCGCCGAATCCGCTTCCCCCAAGCAGCGATTCTCTGCTTCAGGTCGTCTATGCGCTCCGTCAGTTTTTGCGTTATATCCGGCTGGGACAAACTGATGTTTGTCCCAGCAAACGCCATCCTGACGGTGCGCACAATTCTCGGCCTGTTATTGCCCGACCTGAAGCTTATCAGCCTGCCGATGAGGGCCCTTGCCTTTGCGACACGGTCCTCAATCCTTCTCCTCCAGGCTGGGATGGCGTTACTTTGTCTAGTAGCGCGTCCAGCCGTGGGAAGTTTGGCGCCAACAATGCGGCAGACAGCCAGTGCGGCGCCAAAAAGAATTGAGTCCGTGTCGCAAAGGTCCCGGCTGGCTTCCAAATAGGTCACCAGCATTGGGTTGAGAGCCCTCGCGACAGCCCGATTCCGCTTGCTTAGGTGTATGCGCGGGAGTCGCGGTCGATTTTCGAGAGGCGTACTGCGCGTTTCCACAATCGCCTCATCCAATTTACTCCTCATCTGCTCTAGTTCTTGGGTGACCATTCCATCATCGCCTGAACCAACCAGAGCGGGGAGATCCATGGCGCCCTCTATATGTGGCTGCTGGTCTGTGGCCTGAGGAGCCGCATCCCCAGCTATAGCCGGTTTATTCGATGAGGGAATAGCCTCACGCCGTAGTTGTTCGAGTTCGGCATCATCAAATATTTTTGAGCGTATGATGTACCGAACTCGGTCTGCCAGGTTTTGCTCTGTGACGGGAACTGACGGCTCAAGCTCAGCAAAAAAGCGATGCATCCGAGCCCGATACGCTATCCCTCCAGTTTCTTCCCCTTTCGCCCTATAGTACGCCCGCAATGCGTTTATGTTCATATTTTTTGTCCAACGCATGCGGCGTACTCCACCAGTGGCGGGTGCCGCTTGCCGAGTCCGGGAGGACCCCGCCGACACCAAGCCGTCTGGTGGGGATGATGGACGCGAGGGGCTGCTAAAATAAGAAAAAATATATTTCGAACACATGTGAAGTTCGCCAACACGCATTGGGGCAGCGCGGCGGATATTTTCTTGTCATAAAACCCTCTTAGAAATTAGAGGAGGTCTGTGCCCGGCACTGGGACATATATAATAATAATAATAATAAAACTTTATAGATACCCCAAAATAATAATAATAATAATAATAATTTATGACAGGACATGGTTGTTGGATATTGGTATTCCAAATTCGCACAATGTGCAGAAATACACCACTGAAAAGATGGTTAAATACCAGCGGCTGGCTGAAGAAATCCGACAGTTAAGGCGGCAGCAGCAGGTCCATATCGTCCCGCTGATTCTCTCCACCACGGGAATTGTTCCTAAATCCCTTACTGAGAACTTAGCGAAGCTAGGTATCTCAGTGAGGGTGAGGAACAAAATACAAAAAGCCGTAATCTTGGATACGACAGCGATCGTACGTCGCCACCTCTCAATTTAAGGAATAAAGGGCGGGGTCTTGCGATCAGCCGATGCCGCATCTAAAACCCCGAAAAGGAGCGCTAATGAAAGTGATAACAATAATTTATTTGATACAGACAACACAGATCCATTATAAAATATTTTTTTTTATTACACTATACCTTAAATTTTAATTATAATTATTGGTTAATCAATGATATTATTACATTTTATTATTAAGATTTTAATAAATTAGACCACCTACTAAAAATTTCACTACATGCATAAATATTTCAAATAGTTTTGATGAGATTATTTATTATTATATAGGCTGAAACTTTACTATATTTTACTACTTTAATAAAAGAGGGGGTTTTCAATTCCTTTGTATGTTTACACGGTGTCTTCGTCAAATGTGAACCTATTATAATTACTTATTTATTAAATAGGTTTTGTTTCAGGGGTGGTTTCATATAAATTTGGAGAAAAACAAATCACATTTAAAGGTATTAAATAGGGGAAATAATTGTTAAAATAACTATTTCAGCGACATTCTAGTTCTTACGATAATCTTAGCCTACTCAAAAGGACTAAAAGATTACTCTTTTATCAAAATAAAAGGCGTCTAGAAATAATTAAAAAAATCACGTAAGTGTTTCTGAAGTCTGGACCGTTTTATTCTTTTAAACTCTTTGCCTTAGTATTTTTATTGTTTTTTTTTTTTAGTTCTCTGAAGACTGATATTACTTTTTATTAGATGTTTATTTTTGACGTGTTAATAGTTTTATAAAGTATTTTTATAAAAAAAACAAAGAATATTAGCGGAGCAAATGAAAAATACTTTAGATTTTAACTGCAAGGTTCCTCTTTATAGTCTCAGAGGGATGTCATTCCTTTGTGTAACTCACAAAAAACTCGCGTTTAAATTATGAATTTCTCCCTTTGATGTTTATTAAAACGTTTCGGAGTTCGGCTTATTATTTAAAGCCTAATTTAGGTAGCTTGGAATTAAATGTTTAATATCCTTACCTGGATATTATTTACAGTAAACAAATTAATACATGTCGATAAAATATTTGGAAATCGGAAGCAGAATCGCGGTAGTTCAGAGTATGGGCACCTAAATGAATGAGTATGCAAGGGTTTAAACATGCTTTTACCATTTTAAAACAATATTCAAGTTTTTTTTGAGGATAATAGTGAACAACGAGAGTTAACTGTGTAACTTGATGGTAAGTGGATACTGTGACTCATAGACATCTACACCTATTCTCAATTAAGAATCACAATGCAGATGCGTTGTCACACCTGATACTAAGATGGAATACCTCGTTTTCAGTGAAAAGGCTCTCCGGTTCTTTAAACTCACCACACGAAACACATTGGCATTAAACTGCTATTTTACGCCGGTATTCTGTGGTTAGTCTTGCCTTAAAAATGTGTAACATAAGTTTTATTTTAAGAAAGACTATCAACTCACTGAGCATACCATGATTAAATGCATTTGTATTAAATCTATCTTACTTAGTACGACCAGGAATATAGTTAATAATCTGAATAAATAACTTAGTCAGTATTGTCGTAAAAGGCGAAGCGAAATAAAAGAAAGATCAGGCTTCCGATAGTTGATCCTAGTGCTTTTGAGTGCTCGTTTTCCTGGCCCCATGGCCTTTGTGATTTTTTAGTTTTGATAATAGCTACTACTACCAGCAATGAGAATGGCAAACGCTTTGCTAAGCCACACGCCTCGCTGAACGCTCTCGAATAAGTCCTCCTTACAGCCCTAGTAAAAATGATAATTTTGATCATGGTGGTAGCTATATTATGGTTGTAGCTCGAATGGGTTGGCTCAACTGGGGAAGAATATCAGCGTAAAATAACAGTTTAATACTTCCGTGTTTTATTTAATGAGTGTAAAGAACCAGACATCCTTTTTACTGGAAACGAGGCATTACATCCTTAGGGGTGACAACGCATTTGAGTTTTTTTTCTTAACCGAGGATAAATGTAGATGTATATCTGGGCCGCAGTATCCGCTTAACATCAGGTGGACAGCGTGTTCGTTTGTCATCCTTATTCTATAAAAAAATCATGATGAATAAACGATTATCTAAATTCTAAAAGAAGACAGTGTTTTGAACAGTGGTAGAGCCACGCGGCAGCGTTTGATGTCGCACGGATGGGTCGGCTCGAACCGGGGTGGTACCACGACCTCACAGAAAACCAGCGTGAAGCGTGAAGTAGAGGTTTACCTCTGCGTTTCGCTTGGTGAGTGCAGGTGGCCGGAGGCCCTTTTTACTAGATAAAAATAGAGGATAGATGTAGATGTCTATGGGCCGCAGCAACCACTTACCATCAGGTGGACTGTGTGCTCGTTTGTCACCCTTATTCTATAAAAAAAAAAGACGAACTCAACACGAATACCTTCTTCCGACATCTTAAATCACTGTTCAACTGGCGTAAAATATCGCTCTAATACGCAAAATAAAAAGCCTAGACAACCCTCGATAGGTATAATGATATCTTGTTTACATTATGACGATTAGAGCGTTTCGATTTACATATCGCGCCCTCGTGAACTCAGTAGGGCCACTTATACTACGTGCTTGCTGTCTCGTCGTGCGGACATGCAACGTACGGTTTTCTTTGAATTTTGTTTTAATGAAAAAATTGGCTGTTTAAAACTCAAGATGTGTATAAAGAGAGTTTGTTTGTGTGGAATTAATACGTTGGTTGATCCGTGGGTAGTGCGGGAAGAGATACGTTTTAAAAATAAGTGTTTTGAGTGCTCTTCCTATGCGTTATTCTAATTGATATGTTTGTTTAGTTGAATTTCAGGCGAAATTGTTAGTTGTGGATTCAAATTTTTGCTTAAGACTGATGTTAAAAGATGCTATATTGGAAAGTAATATTGGTAATTAAAAAAGAAACAAAGATTTCGGGTCTGGATTTAATGTCTAATAAAGCGAAGGTGACCAACGAGTACACATACCATCTGATAGTATATGAATACTGTAGCCTATAGACCCCCCACATCCATTCTCGATTAAGAATCAAAATGTGGATGCATTTTTATCCCTGTGTGCTAAAATGAAATGGCTGGTTACTAGTGTAGTCTTCGGCTCCCGTCACTCACCATATGCAACACAGTAGCGTTATGTTATTTAACGATAGTTAAAACTAAGAATATTAAAATAATCTTCACAGTTTAAAAACTCTGTACTTTATAGTTAAATTAGCCCCGAATTCAGAAACTACCACAACATTTACACCTACAAATATGTTTCCGAATTTAAGGGTGCAATTTTACTTTAAATACATTTCGTACAACTCCTGAAGTACCTATACATACAACCTATAAATTAATAATAAAATTATTAAAGTCGGTTGGGATTTGAAGAACATATCACGTAACAAAAAAACCTACAGTCGAATTGAGAACCTCCTATTTTTTGTGGTCAGCTTAAATTGGGGTAGTTGATTCCCTCACGATTCTCCACACTGCAAAGAAGTCATCTTTATAAATATTATATTTAGCAAATATTATTTCTGCGTTGCTGTCAAATCCCGATATTAAATGAAAAATGACTCCGAAGTCGAAATATCAGAGGGTATCAATCATAATTTTGTTAATTAAAGTGATGTGCCTTTTGACGTCCATTACGTCTGTCGTCGATGAGAAAGGTTAATGGATTTCCTTAAACACCCATCAGTAAAATAATAACGCGAATATAAATGAGAAATGCAAGTTCCTTAAGACTAAAATAAAATATTGACTTTTGAGTTTCACACCGGTTCTTATCTGTGAATTGAGATCTTAGTTTTGGAATTTTGGAATCGCTGTTAGATTGTGACATATTTTTTTTATAACTGGCTTTACGGCTCTGGGTTCTCGCCCTTCTGAGCTTGAAGTTACAATTATCCTTCATAGTAAATTGCTTCACAATATGTTGATGCGTCACATTGTGCAGCCCTTGGGAGATTTTGATGACAACTTAAGCCAGCAGACAGCTGACAGTTGGCGATGGTATCCCAAGGTGCAGACAGACACCTTATCTTAAGAATCACATCACCATCAGAGCACTTGTTTCACCGTTTCCACTAATAGTTCACATACGCAGACATTTAATACACAAAATCGCACCACTTTTACATATCAAATTCCACTTCAAATCATTATTTAAACAATAATACTCCTGTATTATTGTTTAAATAATGATTTTTTTTTTTTATAGAATAAGGGTGACAAACGAGCACACAGTCCACCTGATGGTAAGTGGTTGCTGCGGCCCATAGACATCTACATCTATCCTCTATTACAAATCAAAATGTAGATGCGTTGTCACCCGTGAGGACTAAGATGGAATGCCTCATTTCCAGTAAAAAGGGCCTCCGGCCACCTGCACTCACCAAGCGAAACGCAGAGGTAAACCTCTACTTCACGCTGGTTTTCTGTGAGGTTGTGGTACCACCCCGGTTCGAGCCGGCCCATCCGTGCGACAGCAAACGCTGCTGCGTGGCTCTACCAAATTTTGTTGCAGCAACCCGCCGCCGGTCAAGTTCCCGCCAAAACTCCCTTGTGACATAAATAAGATAAGATCCTTTGTAGTGGGAACACTAACGATTATGGATATTTTGTTTAGCATAGATGACCTTTTGACCAAATTTCGATCATGGTGGCCAGACTGAACGGAAATCAGATATCTGCGTAGAACAGGATTATAGTGCACTTGTGTCTGCGCAAGTACAAATGACAGCAATCTGACACGAGCGGAGAGAGACAGGCTCACAACCAATGATTTTACGCTATTTTCGAGGTAACTTCCGGATTCCTGTCTGCTACTGAAAATTCCTTGACAGCTTTAGTATCATGACCTTTAGTACACGAGGCCACGTGTTCAGTAGTGGCACTTATGACAAAGAGGATGAATGAAACTTTAGCACACACAGCATCCACTCACTGTTAGGTGGATTGTGTGGTCGTTTGTCCACTTACTTCTATTAAAACTACCGCCACCCATATAAACAGATACATTTCAACCTACTATACTCGCGTAGTGATTATATTCTCTTTGCTCGCGACAATCTAAAAAGCCCGATTTGACGTTTCTCATTATACATGTCGCGATAACTTTGTATGAACGTTGACTTAAGAAATCAAAAAATCAAATTCACAATCCTAAATAATTACTATGTTATCCATACACTATGACAATGAGTATTATTCGTAAGCACCAAGTTTCACTTTATATTCGAAAAATGCTCTCAAAAACACGAATTAATCGTTGATTAATATTCCCACAGGACATTACAATGACATGTCTGTTGATATCTTTGGGTTCGTTGCCGTAGTGTTGTGACTGTTATAAACCATTTTTTGACCAAATAAAATCTACGTTCTGAAGAATCGATACTTTTACATTTAGAAAAGAGAGAAACGTATTATTTAATGTTTAAACATATAAAAACAAAATCTGACCACATATTTCTAGCTTTATTTTGATATTTAACAGTGGTAGAGCCACGCGGCAGCTTTTGCTGGCGCACTGATGGGCCGGCTCGAACTGGGGTGGTACCACGACCTCACAGAAAACCAGCGTGAAGTAGAGGTTTACCTCTGCGTTTCGCTTGGTGAGTGCAGGTGGCTGGAGGCCCTTTTTACTGGAAATGAGGCATTCCATCCCAGTCCTCACGGGTGACAACGCATCTACATTTTGATTTGTAATAGAGGATAGATGTAGATGTCTATGGGCCACAGCAACCACTTACCATCAGGTGGACTGTGTGCTCGTTTGTCACCCTTATCCTATAAAAAAAATTTAATATGTTAATATTGGAAATAGTTTGATCTTGAAAAAATGTATTTTAACCTCCATTTTTTCTCTCTACGTCATTGATTCGTCAATGCTTCGCGCGGTCTCTCGCTATCTTGGAAGTTTTTGTGTAATTGGTTATTATTATATTTTCTGACTCGGCTATCACTCATGCTCTGTTTCTGCTATATTCGTTGACCTTGGCTTGCTAATTCCGGACTTTGATTACGCATTTTATGATTTTGGTGTTATCGTGTGAACTGGACAACATGTATAAAAGAGGACGTACCCTTAACAGCCACTCTCGTGACTTGGTTTTGAAGTTGCACGAGTACTTTGAACGGGAGTCAGCAAATAGAGGGCCTCTTTTATAAGTTACCCAAGTACAAGAACGACTCGCATAAGCGTTTTGAATTGGCATAAAACTGTCCGAAATATTATAAAGGAAAAGTACGGGCCTTTTGGCTGTGAAGATAATGTACTGCAGACACCTAAAAAGCAAAGAAAAATAAAAACCTGTGACAGCTATCGATAATTTTGATGCTGATGCTATTAGATCCCATGTTTACGACTACTACACAAGATAAGAATACCCCACCATAAGTAAAATACTTGTGTCGCTTAAATCTGCAAACTTATATGATGGCAGTGCAACTTCTGTAAAAACAATTCCAAAAAATATTGGGGATTTCATACAAAAAACCAACAAACGGAAAATATTGGTGGAGAGGTATGTAAACATGTAACATGTAAACAAGGTATGTAAAAGGTATATATAACATAATACTACAAAGAATATCCTTCTTAAGAGAAGTTAATAAAATAACCAACTGAGACAAGGACATACTTATTGACGAGGCATGGTAAAATGCCTGTGCCACAATCTTGGACGTATGACACGGAATCATCCAGCTCAAAGTTCCAATGGGAAAGGTTGGACGCGGCATTATTTGTCATGCTGGATCTGTCGGGGAAGGTTTTATAAAAAATTGTTTGTTGGCATTAAGATAAGAAATGAGAATAAAAATGTTACGAATTCAGTGAATTTATTTATTTACCTGACCCAACCACACTTATTTATTGTTAATTTTATTCTTGACTAGTGACCCCCCTCGGCTTCGTACGGGTGCATATCAGTGGCGTGCCTATATAATATACAATGTATGTCGGAATTTAGTTTGCGTCTTGGCTTTGAACCTGGCCCAAATTTAAACTTATTTTGGATTTATGTAATAACTGTTAAATATTACAAACTCGTACGTCTCGTCGTATGTATTAAAACGATATGCCTTGAGAATCAATTTTAAACGTTGTAGATACATTGTCCATTACAAAATCAAAAACCTCGATATGTCTCGAGAATCGGTTTTTAAAATAACCTATTTTTCCCCATCATTACGCGAAGTATTTTTATAGCTGTCAAATCGGGTTTCTTAGATTGTCACGAGTATAGTGCCTAATGTGTTACAGATTCAGCGATAATATCGACCGTAGTGTACAGAACAGTATAGTGGTAGCCCGTACGACATATAATACATTGTATATTTTAAATATCGAATATCCAAATAGTGACTCGTTTCAATGACGTCCTCACATAAGGTAGCCAACTTTATACCAAATATAGTATTTTCGAAGCTATTAGCTGTTAAAATAGTACAAAAAAGAACCATAGTAAATGGTTCAAACTAAAAAAGAAACATATACCTAGCATGTTTTCAAATTAGCATTTTATTTCTTAAAGAATTTTTTTCCTTCTTTTAACTTTTATTAACAGCTTCACGCAAAATATTATACCTATTCTTTTTAGAATTATAGTATTTTGACACGTAACTTCTCCTAGTTTTGGCAACTTTACCCTCCTACTCGACCCTATACTACGGTATTGATAATGTGATTTTCAATCAAACACAAGCTATGTAATCTTAGCACAAAGGTGAGCTTCGTACATAATACACCATAGCATGTAGTTTACTAAGTGATCTACCACACATTAGCCGTATCGACGTGTCTAATTATACTGAGAGGGCAATGAGGTTAAGTGCCGCTTTAGTGAGGCGGTTTTCTCTCGCAGCGAGCTTTTCGAGGAATTTAATAATTGTAATAAAATTACGAATATAAGTAGGCCCTTCCCGTGTCCTCATGGCCGTAATCTGAAATGTCTTAATTATATTTTTTATCTTATTACCGGGCTGTTAAATTGAGTTGGCAGACAGGTATGGATTTAGCGCGCCGTAGCGTGTCCAAGAAAATGATTTTTAATTTGTTTTTAATTAAGGTTCTAATTACCGATGAGGAATTTGCAAAAAAATTGAGCTACATTAAAAAGCTTTATCAAAGAGAAATCTTTTAGACGAAAATTATTTGTTATTACTTTTCATGTAGAGTTCATCTTTTTCATTAAAATAATCTTGTGTATTATATAAACTGTGTTTGTTTTAAGAATTTAACTAAAGAAATCATTTTACGTAATATCGACTAATAGGAAACTAGTTATTTCTTAAATTAAACCAGCTATTTCATAAATTCAAAGAAGGCAACCAATACGACCTCTTACGAAAAAAATAAAAATTCACATCGTGAGAATTCCGACGAGTATTTTTTTTTTCAAATTTCAGTCAAAACTTTCCCATATTAATTAATGCTTTGCTTCTCAATAATCTGCTACGGCGTTGAGAAGAGGCAAAGGAAGGATTAAGTAGCCCTAAATCGTTCCTGCATTCTGCAAAATCATACGTACCTTGTGGAACCACGCTGCAACTATATAACATCTGCAGCAAGAATGGGTCGACTCGAACAGGGGGACCACGCTCTTGCAGAATACCAGAGTAAAATAGCAGTGTAATGCTGCTTTGTTTCATATTGTGAGTGACCAGAATAGGAGACTATTTTTGCCCGAATCGAAAAAAGAAGTTTAACAATGCGATTGTAAATTTTTTTGTATGTATAGTATGCGGTATCTTCGACAATAAATTGTGAACAGATTTTGACGATTCTTTTTTATCAAAATATAATTTAGGAATGGTTCCATGTATTTGTGCTCCGTCACGCAGTGGCTTGGCAATGAGTTGCGGCGCTGAGGGGCGCGGGATCGAATCCCGAACTGAACAAGTATTTGTATGGCCTATAAATAATTTTTCCGGGTCTGGATGTTTGTCCTTGAGTTTATGTATGCACGATACAGGAGGGAATCCTAGTGTGGAGGTAACGTTATTTAAAAAATAATAATAACAAGAAGTAATTCCACCACTATGGGTGGAAAAATAAGGGATGAAGTTTCTAATGGAACTATTTAAACAACGTTGACATTGTAATGTTCCTAAGGCTACTAGAAAAGTAAAAAATAACTTTAGAAAAAGTGAAAGCCGACGACAGACTACTCAAAAAATAAAATAATTTCACATTCTGAAGTCGTGGCTATAAGTATTCTAATTTATAAATAATTCAAAATTCGAAATTATAATTTCTTTTTTGTTGTTTGAAGCCAGCTTTAACTTTTGCTATTAACACAACCGACAACCGCCTTTTAATTTTTGATTGAGGACAGATATGTACAGTATTCACATAGCATCAGGTGAACAGACTTGTATAAATATTTATAGGTGGTAGAGCCATGCTGTAGCTATATTGGTAGTATAGTTGTAGCACAAATGGGTCGACTCGACCGGGGAAGGACCACGCTCTCACAGAATACCAGCGTAAAATGGCAGCTTGACACTGCTGTGTTTCGTATGGTGAGTGTAGAGAACCGGAGACCCATTTCACTGGATAAGAGGCATTCCATCTTGGTCCTCACGGGTGATGATGTATTTTTGATTCTTTATTGAGGATAAATGTACCCAGATGTCTATGGGTCACAGCAACCATTTACCATCATGTGGACTGTGTGCTCGTTTGTCACCCTATCCTATAAAAAAATATCTGTACTACAGTAAAATATATATTCAGCATAGTTGAGAATTTCTGTCATTCGAAAATTGAAAAATATTTAAAAAATTGCCTGAATAGTATAAAAACAACACTTTTCTATATTCCCATACAAAAGATTCGTAATAATACTTAAAAGCCAATTTGAACTTTAATACCATAACATTAAGTTTAACTCTTAGTGGAGGGGTTCCGGGAAGGCAAAACAATTGAGTGACGTTAGTATCGTATAAATATTTGTCAATATTTATACGATGGTAACAATACTCAAAAACAAAATTAGGGTTCCGCGCAAAAAAATGATATCCATGAAATCGTAGCAAGTTCCACGCGGGCGAAGTCGCGAGGCACAGCTAGTATATAATATAATTTATAATTTTATATAATTAATAAAAACAATTTTGGTTTATATAATTAGAAATTAAAGCAAAATACAAACATAATTTAAAAATATTTTAAAATATATTTAAAAAAAAACAATTTTATAAGGCTTTTTTTTTTAAAAAATAACTCGTAATGTTTCTTAGCAAGACTTTATCTGTATTAGAATTATCATTAATAAATAATGTATTTTTTTGCAAAATAAGCGAATGTGAATCCTAACCAAAATAATAAGTTTTATTTAATGATCCACGACTTTTTCTGCCACCAGGGCGGCGCCACTTTCGAGTGAGGTAAAATATTTGACAGATTTCATAGCGGGGACGATAATTTCTTAGGAAAATGTAATCTTTAAGGTTCGTTCTGTGTTATTAGTTATATTTTATATTAATTACATTAGAAATGAATAAACCAAACTATAAACATAACTAAAAGACGACTTTTAAAAAAAAAGAGTTATAATGTGCAAAAAATTTAAAATCAAACCATTGACGCATTGTGTTATATATTAATATAATACTCTAGACAATGATAAACTATTATTTAAAACTAATTTCTCAATTAACTGACATTGTGTAACAAAAAAATTTACCTCAGTCACAACTAGCGACATCTGGTGAGTGGAAGATTATTAGCCCTCATTGCAAAAAGTTAAAATTTGTTTTGTTTTTTCTTCATACTGTTCTATATTTTTTTTTTATATAGAATAGGGGGCAAACGAGCATGCGGCTCACCTGATGGTAAGTGACTACCCCCGCCCATGAACAACCGCAACACCAGGGGAATTGCAGATGCGTTGCCGACCTTAAACTATCAACCATATATCAACGAACTAGTCTCAATTATTCCTAATTTTACTTTGCAAAAGAATAATTTTGTACATACACTTCCATGTAACTGTAATCTCAGTCCATCCGAGCGAGGGAGGTAACTCTGAGAGATTTAATCATTTTAACACGTGTCGACAACCGTGCGGCGTCCACGTTAGCATCATAAGGAACGAGTAGATTTGCCATTCCATTGTGTCTTTGCCATGTATACCTCCGTCCGGTGCCGAATGAATTGCTTTCGGTTGCGGTAAGATATGTTTTGTGATACGGTCCACTTTGATTCTGCAGCGGTTACCTCCGTCGTCTGGAGATCGAGTCCGATGAGATAAAACCAATATCGGTCTTATCGTAAGGACATATGGTGCAATAAACGGATGTCTAGCTAAATACCACCCAAACATTTGAATTCGTCTGGACAAGCATTTATTGGAACGAAATTGATTGCAACAATTTACTGAGACAAAGGTGAAATTTGTGTAAATAACTGTATTTATACGTTGTTAAATACATTGCAGAAAGGTTTTAGTATCAACTGTTCGGCTCGATCAGGGAAGGGCCACGCTCGCACTGATCACCAGCATGGAATAGCAAAATAATGAAAGACCTTCGTTACTGTTAACGAGGCATTCTATAGTCATATGGGGGACAACCGCATTTTGATTCTTCATCAAGGATAGATGTAGTTGTCTATCGGTCAGATCATCTACTTACCATCAGGTGAACTGTGTGCTTGTTTGTTAAACTACTGTTTCTTTATATGATAAGGGTGACAAACGAGCACACAGTCCACCTGATGGTAAGTGGTTGCTGCGGCCCATAGACATCTACATCTATCCTCTATTACAAATCAAAATGTAGATGCGCCGCCACCCGTGAGGACCAAGATGGAATGCATCATTTCCAGTAAATAGGGCCTCCGGCCACCTGCACTCACCAAGCTGAACGCAGAGGCAAACCTCTATTTCACGCTGGTTTTCTGTGAGGTCGTGGTACCACCCCGGTTGGAGCCGGCCCATCCGTGCGACAGCAAAAGCTGCCGCCTGGCTCTACCACTGTTATAAACACAGAATACTGAATACACATAATACCTGTTCATATTAAAAAAAAAACCAGTAACAAACATTATTTTAAAAGACTAGTTCGAGAATTCTTTGACAGGAATAATACTACCTGATTTATCCAATTTTTGTTTTTCTCCCTCTTTCGCTTTGTAATTGATATTTTGTATAATATGTATGTATTTTAAAATGCATAATGTTATTTTATTATTGTGTTATATTATTTTACGCGTATATTTATTTAGAGATTTTGTATACATATCCGTTTATATATTTATTATTAATTTTTTTTCTTTATTACAAAGTAGATAATATTAAGTTTGTATAGTTTAAAAATATTTTATTTATTTGCTTTTTGTTATAAGATATAATGTTTTTACTTATTTATTAATTTCTAGAGTGGTGTTGCACCTACCACAGCTTCTTAAATCATCCAGGGTTGACTGGTAGAGAATGCCGCAAGGCTTAACTTTATTATAAGATAGATGTAAAAAGAAGAAAGGAGTACAATTCTGCATCTTGTATGGCGACTGATGAGAACCAGGTACCGAGGTAACGTGGCATTATACTCAGGGATTATGGTGCATCTGATTGCCAACGAACTTGACTTTCCTTGTTCTGTAGTATTCTAGCCCACACAGCCCCACAGCTGGGCAAAAATTAATTATTATAGGCTAATAAAATGTTTTGTTTGTGTGCATTTTGTAGTTGCGTACATTTTATAAGGCTATGAGTAATCCTCAAACGCTGAGCATAGCTCTGTCGCCTAGGTACTCTACAATATTAATATTTACAGAGAGGGCTATACTCTGAGTTTTTGGGTGATATATTCAATTACCATGGTGTCAATAGTAGTATTATTAAGCTGAAATGACTGATCAATAATTTGAGGTTGCATTGGGCATGTCATATAAACCGGAGATATATATTCAAGCAGCAGCTTCGTAACGTAAACACGATCACAAGTGTTGTGCTGACTTTATGAGACAATCAAGGAATCAATGGATGCAGGTAACTAGGGACCGTGCTGTGTGGCCTGTCGTCTTTTTGTTTTTACTTTCATTCTTTTAATAAAATATACGTTACCCAAACGCTAGGATTCTCTTCTGCATCGTAGAGGCAGTTTACATACATAAATTTAACAAGGACAAACAATCATTTGTAGGCCATACATATATTTGTTGCATGTAGTATTCGAATCCACGGCCCGCAGCGCTGTAGCTCATTGCTAATCCACTGCGCCACGGAGTCGTCAAGTAGTGTACAGCAGTATAATTGGGATGCGCTGTAATAATGATAATGATATCAAAATATATATATTAAAAGAAATGCATATTTTAATCCTCAGTTGAAATTTATTCATAGGATAAAATACAACATAAATTAAAAACTACATTTGTACGAACAAAATTCATTTGTTTCTGTTTTATTATGGCATTATACTGCGAGGAGTAGGACTGTATGATTATTTACGTTTTTAGTTTTAGTTTTTTTTCTGGTAATAAATATTGTATATATTTGAATTTTATGTACATAAATACGGACGGATATCGGTATCTCCTTATTATCGTAGGTATATCTTTATTTATTCTGACTTTTAGCCCAGAATGTACACATTAATTTATAAACGCACTGCTCAAACATTTTAAAATTATGTATTAAAATTAAACTTCAAATGATGTTATTGATGTTCATATGGACGTGGATATTAACATAATGAGACGAGCAGGTGCGTTGGGACGCTTTAGACGATTTCGCGGGATTATTTGAAATTATCATTTGGTTAACATTTGCGACTGGTAGATTATGCTTACTCCTGAATCCGCTGTGTCCATCGGTCCTGGTAATCTGTACAAATAAATAAAATTGAAGTGTCTGTTTGTAATTTCAAAATAACAACTTTTTACCAAATGCACATTTTTTTAAATTTATGTCTGTCTACCTGTTTGTTCTGGCTAGTCTTCAAAACGGATGGACCGATTTCGACCGTATTTTCACTGGCAGATAGCTGATGTTATAAGGAGTAACTTAGGCTAGTTATATTTTAGAAAAAGAATCAGGGTTCCACGCAACATAATTAAAACGCTAAATTACACGCGGGCGAAGTCGCGGAGAACAGCTAGTCATGTTGTAAAATCCTTTACAACTTTTTCTGTTAGGAAGAGATTGAAAATTATTACATTCCACTTAAACCTTCTACCATTTAAAAATAAGAATAAGCATATCAAACGTCGCTTAACAGGTACTTTGTCAGACACTAAACAATTGACAATCTAATCTGAATAAAATTCACAGAAAACTAGCTCGAGGCGAGGGCAGGGCAACAAAGTGTGTATTCCTGGCGGATGGGGAGCACAGATGTAACAGATAGAGCCTTTGAGAGCGCTGAGCGTCCAGTTAGCATTCTGAAAGCCGCCGCGGGCTACGGGCGATAACATCAACGCTTACTGCGACGAATGATGTATAAGGCCAGTAACGATAATATTAAAAACTGGGTTATCTTTGCATAATCATCCCATTTAAAAAATATATTGTTTTTTTAGTTATGGGTAATAAATTGACAAAAGTTCAAAATTAATTAGTACCAATAAAACTGCAATTTCTACCTCACTTATTAATAATAAGTAATATTAGAGTAGAGTACTGCCGTGTAGTGGCGGGTGCCGTGTAGTGGCGGTCAAGAATATCCATCCACTACCCCATATCCTCCCGTGGGTGTCGTAAAAGACGACAAAGGGAAACAGGCCGGAGATGGGCAGCAGCATCTTCCTGATAATAGCCAAAAGTACAATAAAAAAACTGCGGTTGCCAATCCGCTCACCAAGCGTGGCAACTATGGCAAATACCCCCCAATGATCAAAACAACAAACAGACGGCCCCCAGTCCCCGGCGGCCCCGCTATTCCTGGCTACGGTGGCGACCATGGTAACGGCGGGGCAGGGGGTGCTAAGAATCTCCGGTGGAGGTTCGGTTGCCACCTACGAAGACTCGACCTGGCAACGTACAACGCACGCACCCTGAGGACTAACGAGAAGATCGTGGAGCTGGAAGAAGAGATAGACAAGTTGCGCTGGCATATTATAGGATTATCCGAAGTCCGAAGAGAGGGGGAGGACACGGTAATCCTCGAATCCGGCAACTTGCTCTATCACCGGGAGGGCGACCATCTGTCCCAAGGAGGTGTTGGATTTATCGTCCACAAGTCTCTCGTTAACAACGTTGTAAAGATCGGGAGTGTGTCGACGAGGGTTGCGTACCTTATACTCAGAATCACCAAACGGTATTCGCTGAAGGTCATACAGGTTTAAGCACCAACCTCGGCACACCCCGATGAGGAAGTGGAGGAAATGTATGAGGATATCTCTAGAGCCATGCATTCCTTCAAAACCCAATATACGGTGTTAATGGGAGACTTCAATGCAAAACTAGGCACAAGAGAGAACGGTGAGCTGAAAGTAGGGAAATTTGGAATAGGGCAACGGAACCCAAGGGGCCAGCAGCTGGCCGACTTCATGAAGAAGGAGGGACTCTTTATGATGAACTCTTTCTTCCAGAAGCGGCCCCACAGGAAGTGGACCTGGTCGATCCCCGACGGTTCGACAAAAAATGAGATTGACTTCATTATGACGACCAGACGACCACTGTTCAGTGATGTCTCAGTGATCGCGAGGGTGAAAACCGGCAGCGATCACCGAATGGTTAGAGGCACACTGAACCTAAATGTTAAGTTGGAGAGGTCTCGTCTGATGAAGTCAACGCTCCGTCCTCCTCGTGCTCTAATCCAAAGTCCCGAAACCTTTCAGCTCGAGTTACAAAACCGTTTTCAGTGCCTAGAAGACTGCAATGAAGTAGACGATATGAATGACAAGCTCGTGGAAACTGTCCATGCGGTCGGAGCTAAGTTCTGCAAGACCCGCCGCAGAAGAACACAAAAACTCTCCGATCACACTCTTAATCTCATGGCTGTTAGACGGGAGATGAGGCTACATTCTTCAACAGATTTGACAGCATACAGGCAACTGAACAAACAGATCTCTAAATGCATGCGGCAAGACTTACGCAACTTCAATACAGCTCGTATTGAAGAAGCGATTGAGCGGAACCAAGGCTCCAAGGTCTTTGCCAGAGATCTGTCTGCCAGAAAGGGCCAACTGTCATAGCAGAAAACCGAATGTGGCAGCATCGTTTCCGGGGCACCTGAGATTTTGAGTGAGATTGAGAGGTTCTATGGGCAGCTGTACACGTCATCGTTGGAGCCACACGCAAGTGTAAGTAACGATCCAAGAGCGAGTCTTATTCGACACTATTCCGAAGATATCCCGGACGTCAGTCTGAGCGAGATTAGAATGGCTCTCCAGGACCTTAAAAACGGCAAGGCCCCAGGCGAGGATGGAATTACAGCGGAGCTTCTGAAAGCGGGTGGAAGACCGGTACTTGAAGTCCTTCAGAGGCTCTTTAATTCCGCCCTCCATGGTGGCATTACACCGGAGGCGTGGAGCAGAAGTGCGGTGGTCTTGTTCTTCAAGAAAGGTGACAACGCTCTCTTGAAGAACTACAGACCGATTTCCCTTCTGAGCCGCGTCTACGTGCTGTTTTCGAGAGTCATTACGAATCGTCTCGCGCGCAGACTTGACGACATCCAGCCTCCCGAACAAGCCGGTTTCCGAAAGGGCTTTAGCACCATAGACCACATACATACCCTACGGCAAATTGTACAGAAGTCCGAAGAGTACAATTTGCCACTATGTCTGGCGTGTGTGGACTATGAGAAAGCCTTTGATTCCGTCGAAATTTGGGCGGTGCTGCAGTCCCTTCAGTGGTGCCAAGTTGACTGTCGGTATATCGAAGTGCTGAAGTGTTTGTACAGTAGAGCTACGATGGCTATCCGAGTACAGAACCAGAGTACGAAACCTATCCAATTGCAGAGAGGTGTAAGACAGGGTGACGTTATATCCCCGAAACTCTTCACCGCTGCATTGGAAGACGTTTTCAAGCTTCTGGACTGGAAAGGATACGGAATTAACATCAATGGCGAGTACATCACTCACCTTCGATTTGCCGACGATATGGTCCTCATGGCAGAATCGCTGGAGGAACTAAGCACTATGCTCAATGACCTCAATAGTGTCTCCCAACGGATAGGTCTTAAGATGAACATGGACAAAACAAAGTTTATGTTTAATGTCCATGTCACACCTATTCCGGTAGTTGTTGGGAGCACTAAGCTCGAAGTTGTTGACGAGTATGTTTACCTGGGACAAATAGTCCGACTAGGTAAGTCCAACTTCGACCGAGAGGTCAATCGACGGATTCAACTCGGCTGGGCAGCGTTCGGGAAGCTACGACACATCTTCTCGTCGGAAATACCTCAAAACCTTAAAACAAAATTGTACAACCAGTGCGTGTTGCCAGTGATGACTTACGGAACTGAGACGTGGTCCTTCACTGCTGGCCGTATGAGGAAGCTCAAGGTCGCTCAGCGAGCTATGGAGAGGGCTATGCTCGGAGTTTCACTGCGTGATAAACTTAGGAATGAGGATATCCGCAGTAGCACCAGAATAACCGACATAGCCCAACGGATTAGTAAGCTGAAGTGGCAGTGGGCCGGCCATATAGCTCGAAGAACCGACAACCGATGGGGAAGAAAGGTTCTCGAGTGGCAGCCTCGTACCGGTAGGCGAAGTGTAGGGCGTCCCCCCACAAGATGGAGTGACGACCTGGTAAGACATGCAGGAAGTCGATGGATGCAGGTGGCTCAGGACCGTGCTTTGTGGCATTCTTTGGGGGAGGCCTATGTTCAGCAGTGGACTTGTGAAGGGCTGTTATGATGATGATGATGATGAATAGAAAAATTTAAAAAACACACAACGATTCTAAGCTGATAATATTATTTTATCCTGGTGGTCCTGATCAGTATACTAAGATAAGTTTATTAAATTATTGTGTTTTTAATTAATTGTCCGTCAACAAGTTTGGTGAAAATTAAATGAAAAGATTCTATTACATACCCGTAGATAGATAGATAGACGATAAAGCGAAGCTTATAAAAGCGTATTAAAAATGTGATCTAATGTTACAGCCTTTATACGACCTATTGATGGACAAATGCCTCATCTAATTTCTGAAATGGTTAATGGTATAATTATCGAATAAAAGAAATTTTACGTTTCACACGTTTAATTTATTTTTGAAGTTCCGATGTTTCTGATGATCACGGTGGGACTTAGGTGTTTGACATCCCATAGCCATGGCCCGTCACCTTCAGCTATTGAATAGAAATTTTTGAACCGATCTATGCAAAACGGATTAATATTTTCTAAAATAAGGCTAATAAGTGCTGTCCGAGGCACGGGGCTGAAACACCGCAACTTTCTGATAACTGATTTCTGCCCGACTCAGAATTTTTTAACCACCACTACACCAACCAGCCTGGGATAGTACAAAGTCGACTGCTGTACATGGCACGAAACGTATAGGACTTTTTAATGAAATTGTTCAAATTATCTTAGTTGAGTTTGTGCTTATTTTGTGTCTTTTCTTCTTCTGTATACCTGTTTAGATACTCCTTCAGCTACTTATATCACAAAGTTGCCCTTTATATTCAGCTGAGGTACATTGCATCGGAGAACTGAAACTTAGTAGCATTTTTTTTGCTTTTAGTCGGCTTTTTTTTTTACTTATTATAAGCCAGTGCTTGACCACAATCACACCTGGTGGTAAGTGGTGATGCAGCCTTAGATGGTAAATCGCACTGTCTTTTCGTAACAAAAGCCTATTCACTCTTGCCTTGAAGACGCCTAGATTGTATTCGGACGGAAAGATAGACGCCGCCAAATTATTCCACTCCTTTGCTGTACGCATTACAAAAGACGAAGCAAACCGTTTGGTTCTAATGCGTGGAATATCGACAACAAAGGGATGAAGACCCGCCGACCGTCTGGTTGTCCGATGGTGGAAAGGAAAAGGAGGAATTAAGGCGTGTAATTCCTGCGCACACTCACCGAAATGCATCCTATAGAATACCGAAAGACTGGCTACTCTGCGCCTGTGCTCAAGGCTGACAAGATTGGTTTCAACCAAATCAAGGTCACCAATGAGCCTCTTAGCACGTCTCTCTACTGGCGGAGGACATGGAAATACTCGAATCCGGCAACTTCTTCTATCACCGGGAGGGCGACCATCTGTCCCAAGAAGGTGTCGGATTTATCATCCACAAGTTAACAGCGTTGTAAATATTAAGAGTATATCGACAAGGGTTGCGTACATTATACTCAGAATTACGAAACGATATTCGTTGAAGGTCATACAGGTTTACACACCAACGTAGGCACATCCCGTAGAGGAGGTGGAGAAAATTTATGAGGGTATATCTACAGCCATGTATTTCCCCAAAACTCACTATGCGGTGTTAATGAGAGAATTCAACGCAAAACTAGGCACAAGAGATGAACTCTGTGACAGCTCTTTGGTCTACTCAACGACTTCCAGCCTCCTTAAAAAGCTGGTTTCTGAAAAGATTTTAGCACCATAGACCACATAAATACCCTTACGCATATTGTACAGAAGTGCAAGGAGTACAATTTGCCACCACTATGTCTGGAGTATGTGGACTATGAGAAAGTCTTTGATTCAGTCGTAATTTGGGTGGTGCTGCAGTACCTTCAGCAGTGCCAAGTGGACTGTCGGTATATAGAGGTGCTGAAGTGTTTGTACAGTAGGGCTACGATGGTTATCCGAGTACAGAACCATAGTACGAAACTTATCCAACTGCACAGAGGTGTAAAATCACCCTGTTTTACACCTCTGTGCAATCGGATAAGTTTCGTTATACACCGAAATTCTTCACCGCTGCATTGGAAGACGGTTTCAAGCTACTAGACTGGAAAGGATACAGTATTAACATCAGCGGCAAGTACATTACTCACCCTCAATTTGCTGACGATATAGTCCTTACTGTAGAATCGCTAGAAGACCTATGCACTATGCTCAATGACCTCAATAGTTCCGCCCAACTAATAGGTCTTAATAAGAACATGGACAAAACAAAGATTATGTATAACGTCCATGTCACACCTATGCCGGCAGTTGTTGGGAGCACTAACATCGAAGTTGTTGATGAGTATGTTTACCTGGGACAAATAGTCCGACTAGGTAAGTCCAACTTCGACCGAGAGGACATTCAACAGATTCAACTCGGCTGGGCAACGTTCGGGAAATTACGACACATCTTCACGTCAGGTATACCTCAAAACCTGAAAACGAGATTGTACAACCAGTGCGTGTTGCCAGCGATAGCTTATGGATCTGAAACGTGGTCCTTCACTCCTGGCGGTATGAGGACGCTCAAGATCATTCAGTGAGCTATGGAGAGGAGTATTCTCGGGGTTTCTCTGCGTGATAAACTTATAAATGAGGGTATCCGTAATAGAACCAGAGTAACCGACATAGCCCAACGGATTAGTAAGCTGAAGTGCGAATGGGCCGGCCATAGATCGAAAAACCGACAACCGATAGGGAAAAAAGGGCCTCGAGTGGCGGTCTCCTACCAGCGGAAGAAGTGTAGGGCGCCCTCCCACTAGATGGAGTGACGACCTGGTAAGACATGCAGGAAGTTGATGGATGCAGGTGGCTCAGGAGCGTGCTTTATGGCATTCCTTGGGGGAGGCCTATGTTCAGCAGTGGACTTGTGAAGGGCTGTGAGTGTGATGTGATACTTGTGATGATGATAATGTCAACAGGAGGGTCTCACGTCTAGTAATGTACTATTAGGTCTGCGATCCACCCCTGATTCATAAGAGTGATTTTTGGGATCTCGACAACAGCGCTACCTACTGGGTTTAAATGTAAATCTAAACCATCTAGGAACTCATACAAACACACACAAAAAGCTTCATCAAAATCTATCGAGCTATTTTTAAGTTTTAACGAGTCTTAAGGACAGTAATTTATTTTTATATACAGGGTTATTTTGCAATAACTGGCTAAATTAGCAAAGAAGGTTCTGAATAACTAATATGGGAAAATGGTAAAAAAAATCTCAAACATTCTATTCTTTTCTGCCGCCTTCCAAAAAGGAGACGGTACTCAATTCGAGTGTATGTTTTTTTTTTTTATCGTTTTTTTTTTATGTGTGTTACCTCATAACTTTGTACTGGGCGAACCAATTTCGATGATTCTTTTTTTATATGAAAGCTGATAGTTCTCGTGTGGTCCCATATGAATTTGATCAAGGTCAGACCAATGGTTATTGAGTTATTCTCAAATAACCTATATTGAAGTCGGCTGTACAACATTTTTAATTTTAAATTATTATCTTTTAAATTCAAAATGCGTAATTAATTAATTAAAGGTAATGCATTATCTTAACTGTTTGTCATTCATAAATATTTTATGCCTAGTATTTTATTGCACACATTTGTGAGGGCTGCTCGGCAAAAACGTTGTGAATTGAATCGCACACAGAGTTGCCCATAAATCACATTAAATGTGGGATAATTTCAAATAAAAGTAGAAGCCTTATTTACTCGTATTTTCAAAAACTGCGTTAACCGTATTTCATTATTTATATATTTGAACTTAAGTGTAAAATGTGGCTACTTTTTAAAACAACGCTGTACAGCCATGTACATTTATTAAAAAGATATCATGGAATATTAAATAAGATGACAATTCTCGGCCATATTTTAAAAGTGTTTACAATGTTTCTAAATCAGGATTACTAAATTAAATTTTAAAGTTTAATGCGGCAACTAGCGCAGCAGCGGTTGAACTAAACAGTGTGCAAACAGTAGTGCTTAAACTAGGTCTGGCTAGTGGGACGTAAACAGGCCGTAATTAGCGAATTTTACATGCACAGTTTCGAAATCAATTGAAAACCAACAGAGTAGTTTTAAAGGGGAAATGTACAGTTTTAACAATTACTGAAGGTAATTTGTATGGGACGTAATTACAAAATTACTAAAACAACACGCTATTCGGCGTGCTTAGTTGTAACATGAACGATCCATTACAGGCTGTAAAAGTCAACTGTTGAACATAGGACTCTTCCATAGATCATATTAGATAGCAGGGAGGTGATGTGGCGGCGCTGTCGTCGCGCCACAAGCGAAACACATCGAAACCTAAACCGCGCTTACAAAGTTCCGAAGTTAAAGCAGCATATATAGAATAGCTCCGAACTACCAATCGGAGCGTTGGCCGCTCCCCGGGCAGAACACCTTGCCCGGCGGGAGATCTCCCCTTTTCCTTCCTACGGCCACAGCCTCATAGGGATAATTTCGCCATAGTTGCTACGCTTGGCAGGTGGATTGGCAACTACAGTTCTTTAGTATTTTGAGTTGTTATCAGGAAGATGCAGCTGCCTATCTTGTTTCCCTTTGTCGCTCTCTTAAGACACCTCCGGGGCGATATTACTACACGGTTAAAATGAGTGATGATCGCTTATGGCGACTGCGCTAACGAGCGTGCAAGCCTATTAACGAGATAGGCTGCAAGAAATTTAAATATTCTTTTGGATATATAAAATGCTGTGCAGGAATGACCGAACAAGAGTACCAACAACTACTTCTCAGATCGTCTAAACTTAGGAAAAATTAACTATTAATTAAAAGTAACAGAAACAGAATTTTTTTTGATGTAGATTATAAATAATATTTATTGAAAGTCACTCACTCTTATGTTTAATTACCACTGGAAAGTAAAGAGTAAAAGTGAAAGATGAATTCAAATAACTAAAACTAAACAGTGTATTTAATGTGATATGGTCGTACCGAGAAGTGGTGGTGTGAGAACATCCACTATCCTATATCGCTCGTAAGAGGTGACAGAAGGAAACAAACTGGAGATGGTCAGCAGCATCTCCCTGATAACAAGTCAAAATTATAAAAACCTACGGTTTGCCTACCCACCTGCTAAGCGTGGCCTCTACCCTTCCCCCCCTACGAGGGATACTCTATGTCTAGCAATGGTCTTTTATAGGATGTAATGGATGGATAGAACTATAAAGCAAAAATAAATTTGATATTCTTAAGTCGGTTCTAAGACGTAGTATATTCTAACTACTACTACTAAAGCCCGACTTTTTTGTTTCTTAAACTTAACTTTTATTTTTTATTAAAAGTTATTTTGTTACCCTTTTGAGTGAACCTAAGACAATCACAATCTTGATGTCGTTTAAATAGGCACATTAAATATTTCGTCCCCCTTTTTGCCACCTTGAAAATTTCTTCAAGGATTATAAGTGACCACCCCTGATGTATAAACTACTTATTAACAAAAGAAACATCAAAATCAGTTGTTACTTGTCAAAAATATCGCATAAAATAGGCTCGTACAAAAATAATTAAAAATTAAACATTTTGTACAGCCGACTTCAATATAAGCGACTTCAATATAGGTTATTTAGGAATAACTCAATAACCATCGGTCTGACCTTGATCAAATTCATATGGGACCACACGAGAACTATCAGCTTTCATATAAAAAAAAGAATAATCGAAATCGGTTCGGCAAGTACAAAGTTATGAGGTAACACACATATATAAAAAAAAACATACACTCGAATTGAGTACCGTCTCCTTTTTGGAAGTCGGCAGAAAAAATACAGTCGAAACCAAAATCATTACATGTGAACCCTATTTCATCCTCCAAAATTGAACAATTTTTTTAAGAACAATATGATGGAAAGTGACTATTTAGCATATGTATTTTTTTACCTTCGTCGAATTTGATTTCTGTATTTATGTTAACGGCAGCAATTACTATAATTTTACATTACTAGGCAATCATAGTAATTTACAATAAGTGTATACTCTTTACTTCTGAGAAAGTTGTTACCAAGGCGGAAATAAGCCAGAAAAACACATTTACTCTTAAGTTCAAAAATTGAAAACATTTTGCTAATGTAATAGAAATCTTTTGTGCTGAAAAGAAGAACATTTTAAGCTCCCAACTAAGTACTTTGTAGTTATGCATTTCGCATACCTAGTTCGAAACTTGGCTTCGAATATTCCGGCTGAAACTCTCATTAAGTATGGTTCGGCCACTGACGCGAAACTGAACTTCATTTTGGTTCTACACAACTTTTTACAACTTTATTATACTAAAAGTGGTTAACGGTAGCTACCAGTCTTATAAACTATTCATTTTACATGGAGATGTTTTGCTGTTTTTTTTTGTTGAACTACAGATTTTTATAGTTTTTGTATTATTTTAAATTCAATTATAAGTCGTTATAGTTTTATAGTTACTTTTTCTGCAAAATGATCCGGGTGGATATTACGTTTTTAGTCACTCCTGGAGTTAAGCCACAAATATAACACTGTTATGCTTTGGTTATAAGGAAATGGGAGCAAGAAATATACAAGATAAAGCATTCGATTTTAGTACTTTACAAAGCATTATGATTTTTAATCCCTCGATTAAGATTCAAAATACAGATGAAGATAGATGAATATATTTATAGCTAGGCTTCAGCTACTATTATCTCTCACCTTAAATCTTATATTATTATATCTCTCACATTATAATATTTTCTCTCACCCACAATTATCTTAACGAAACGATAAATTAATTACAACCAATTCACATTAAATGTAAGATTTATCCTTCGCGACTATGGTTTTCACTATTTCAAGTTCATCATCTAAATTCATTATTTAGTACTTAAAATCGCAACTAAATAGATTACACTATTAAAACTGATTCGAATGTTATGCCCGAGACGTGTTGATCATCACAAATCATATCTAAAAAAACAATATATGTTTCTTCGGAAAAGTTGACTTCGATTAAGAAATTATTCCGAAACCTGCAGCGTTTTAGCTGGACCCAATTACGCTTATCACTGGGGCACACAAAGTATGACCAATATTCTCTACGTAGAGCAGACATTTAGCGTTTTTATCTGGGTATCTGTCAACCGCTCGTAGCCAGCATCGACAGAAAATCACAATGGAAAAAGTGTATCTACTTTTATACTATGAAATGTTCCCGATAAGCTGCTATTGTTTTCAGTTCAGTTGTTTCTGTTTAGTTATTTTCAACTATCATGTATATTATTACAGAGATTTGTTTACGAATTCTCGATTTACAGAGTGACAAATAGGCAAACAGTTCACCTGATGGTATGTGGATATAGTGAGCTACGGTCTGATTCATTAACATCTAAATATATTATTTATAATTTTTAAATATATTATTATTTATCGTTTAACAGTGGTAGAGCCAGGCGGCAGCTTTTGCTGTCGCATGGATGGGCCGGCTCGATCCGGGGTGGTACCACGACCTCACAGAATACCAGTGTGAAGTAGAGGTTTACCTCTGTGTTTTGCTTGGTGAGTGCAGGTGGCCGGAGGCCCTTTTTACTGGAAATGAGGCATTCCATCCTAGTCCTCACGGGTGAAAACGCATCTGCATTTTGATCTGTAACAGGGGATAGATGTAGATGTCTATGGGCCGTAGCAACCACTTACCATCAGGTGGACTGTGTGCTCGTTTTTCATACTTATCCTATAAAAAAAATATTAAGGATTATAATTAAAATTTCACCTTAAATAAGAATTAAGAAGCAATTTCAGCCCTGAGAAGTAAGATGAAATGACCCGTTATCAATTAAGTGTATCTGGATCTCTATAGTCACCATACAAAATGTTTACGCTGATATTATGTGAAAAAGTGTTCCTTCTCCAGTCGAGCCAACCCATTATGCAGCTGTCTTAACCTATAATACAGTCGTAGTGTGACACTACCAGTGCAATTCCTTTTCTATAAGAAATTAAAAAAATAAATTGCTTTCCAAATGATAAGACCGCTTGTAGTACTCATCTTTAACAATGTCCTTCATCTATTTTTGTATTTTTATGCAATAAAAATAAATAAATAAATAAAATAATATGAATAATAAAGGATTATAATCTTTATATATATATATATATAATTCTTCTGTTTGTGTGTATGTGAATGATTTCCTGCTAAACGGATGGGCCGATATTGGTTAAATTTTGTGTGCGAGGATTGAATTGATTCGAGAATGGTTTTGATTTACAATTGAACCCGGTAGGTGGCGCTGTTATTGCGATACAAAAATCACCTGTGCGAAGCCCGGGCGGATCGCTGGTATTCGTATAAGACATATTATGTATACACTGAAATAAGGTTATCCTCAATAGAACCAGAGTGACCGACATAGCCCAACAGATTAGTAAGCTGAAGTGGCAATGGGCCGGCCATATAGCTCGAAGAACCGACAACCGATGGGGAAAAAGGTTCTCGAGTGGCGGCCTCGTACTGGCGGACGAAGTGTAGGGCGTCCCCCCACTAGATGGAGTGACGACCAGGTAAGACATGCAGGAAGTCGATGGATGCAGGTGGCCCAGGACCGTGCTTTGTGGCATTCCTTGGGGGAGGCCTATGTTCACCAGTGGACTTGTGAAGGTCTGTAATGATGATGATGATAATATTATATATTAAAATATTATATATAAATATTATATATAAAATGTTTCCCAATATTAGTATTCTTTTATATCATATAACAAATAAAACAATCAAGAAAGAAATGCAAAAAGAACATTACCAAAATATAGTAAAGTAAAGTTGTAGCCTATATCCACATCACGTCACACAGCAGGCAGAAGCCTTTTATTTCTGAAAGGGCAAATGGTTCGCCGCTGCTATACTGTCTTGGCCAACTTCACGACTACAAAAAATTTCCTCACATTGTTACCTTCGATGCCGAGCATTTATTAATTCAGCACTTAATAATTTCACTGGCGCCGGTAAGGAACAAACCCGGGTTTCGCGTTGTGTGAAATTTAAAGTGAGCACCTGAAATATAAACTTTATTAAATTATTAATTATTCATTCACTACAACCTATCAAAAGTCTACTATTTACTATAAACCTCCCCCATAATGTCCTCCAGACCGAATTTTAGTCACGGCGGCCGTGGCTATCTGCGAAGGACATTATTATAATGCCCGAGTGTATGCGCAAGCACAGGTGCACTCTCTTTTATACCGACTGCAAAACAGAGACAGTACTCAATTCGACTGTATGATTTTTATGTGTGTTACCTCATAACTTTTTACTGGGTGAACCGATTTTGATGATTCTTTTTCATTTGAAAGCTGGTGTTTCACATGTGGTCTGATATAAATCAAGGTCTGACCAATAGATTTTGAGTTATTTTTAATAATTCATATTGAAGTCGGTTGTACATAAATTTTAATTTTAAATTATGTCATTCCTCTTACCCTAGTAGTCCGATGGATGGGATGATAGGCAAACCGACACGACCGGAGAGAAATCAGGCGCAGGACCAAGGGCTATACGTGCTTTACGAGGCACGGGTGTAACACTGCCAACTTTCTGACTCCAGGCTGCCACTCTGATTTTTTGACAAAAAAGCTAATTAACTAATTTTGGCCTCCTTTGCAATTGGGACCTCATGATCAGCAACCACGTTTATGACAACTAGACCCACAAGGCAGTCAAACCTCACCCATATATTTCTATTTTAATATCTTATCAAAAAGATGCTGCTGCACATTCCTGTTTCAGATTTTTTTTTTATATAGAATGAGGGTGACAAACGAGAACACAGTCCACCTGATGCTAAGTGGTTGCTGTGGCCCATAGACATCTACATCCATCTTCGTTTGCGAATTAAAATGCAGATGCGTTGTCAGCCGTGAGGACTAAGATAGAATGCCTCTTTTCTAGTAAAAAAGGTCTCCGGTTCTCTACACTCACCATACGAAACACAGCAGCATTAAGCTGCTATTTTACGCTGGTGTTCTGTGAGGGCGTGGTGCTTCCCTAGTCGAGCCTACCTATTCGTGCTACAACTATACTATTAATATAGCTGCAGCATGGCTCTACCACGTATACCCTCTGATGCCTCTGGTACCACACCTAAGGGGTGATATGGGGTATTAGACATTAGTTTAATTAATTTCATAAGTCAACTTGAACCTTTGTATAGTACTAAGTATTTTCATAAATGCAAATGAGTTCATAAACAATGAACTTGATTCAGTTAACTTTTACCATAGCTTTGACACAACTTTCCAAATATTTGCAAAGCTTCGAAAAATCTGTGAGCGTAGATACTGTATTGTATATTTTGAGGGTGTTATTTTATTCTTAAAATAACATTCATACACATAGCATTTGTATAAAAATTTAATATTGATGTAAAAATCAATATTAACCAAAACTTATTTCGGAATTTTCTGTTGAAAACAAATTTTTTATATATCTCATACGTTATCATACGTGGTGGAGCCCTGCCACAGCTACATATATTGTGACCACGATCTTACAGAATACCAGCGTAAGATACCAGCATAACGCTGCTGTGTTACGTATGACGAGCGACGAAAACCGAAGACCCTTTTTACTGGTTACAAGGTATTCCATCTTCGTTCTCAAGGATGACAACGGTGTAATAATCGAGGGCAAAACTAATTTGTCCATGGGCTACAGAATTAACGTACACTTACTTTAGAAAAATGTCATACCATACCATCTAAGTTACAGTTACCTTAAAGCTTTTTGTAGTTAAGAGACAATAGTATAATATTCATTATTTAATGTTTACGATGTTATTTGTCGTCTATGAATCGAAAGTTAAATATGTAAAAACATTGTTCCAGGTAAAGGCGACCGCACCAAGGATGGACCGCAACGGTTACTTCTTCTACGTAACATCAACCGCGAAAAAAAAGAAAATCAGCTTAATGCAACCAAAGCCACCGCGTGTGGCTTTCACTGAAGAAAAACGTCGCCCGGGGGTTGCTGAGAGGATTTACAGTAGTGTGGCTCCAGCCGCCGCAGAGTACGGACGCGGGGACCTTATGTCGCAAAGAGTGTCTAACGAGGCGCCACGCGCGCGCTTGTACACGCAACTTGAAAGTTATCAACCGAGGTATCATACGATCCGTGAAAACAGTGATAAGAGAGTGGAAAGTGATAACAGGAGAAAGAAACGTGACACAAGGATTTCTGGATACCCTCAGGCTGTTCAAAGGTGAGGTTTCATGAAAATATTTTTGTTTACATAAAACAACTGTTTACGATTGCAAAAATGTTTATGAAGATAAATTAAAGAAGATTCTTTGTAAATGTTAAGTTCTTTAAAGCTTTTTATATTATATGTAATAAAAATGAGTTCGAATTCAAACGGATTTCTTTAAAATATTAATCATTTACCGGTTCACAGGCAAGTTTATTCGCAAAAATAATTTTTGACATTTAACATTTACTTTTATAATGTTGACTCTAATAAAAGAAACGTTTTTCCGAAAGCTTTCCATCTTCAATGTGTTCAATGTATCATGCAAAAATATTTAATTAATAACATAAGTACATATATGATAAATAATAAAATGGAATCGTATATCTACAACTTAAATTGTTCCAGTACCGAAACAAACCAATATTAGCATTCGCTATAAAAGTTAATTCAATTGCGAAGCAGTACAAATATCATATCAGATTCTATTCGCATATTTTGTTTATACAGCCATTGGCGGAGCTATTTCACTAATTCAATAGACTGATGTTTCCAACGAGAACACATTATCAATATTTTGCCAACGATCACTAATCATAGTTTCGTTTGTGTTTATGCAAATGTAAATTAAACATCTGATTTTGGGAACACGTAACGGTTTCAAATTTCAACTGTTTCAATTGTAAAGATAGCATTTCCGCTTTAAAATGAATAATTATAAGGTTCAATAAGCAATGCATTGTATTGTTAAACAGACGTGTATATTAGTTATGATATATTTTTAATATATGCGTTATTAGTTAATGTACGTAAATTAATATTTTTAAATAAATTTATAAAAATATTTACAATAATAATATAATTAATTATGAAAACATTTAGAATTACCACGGTAGCGTAACCGCCTCATTCCCAGGGGTTATTATCTATATGTAATCAATGTGTACTCTTTAGAAGTATAATAATACTTATTAAACAATTGCTTCATAAATATACATTTATTTATTTACTATATTGATCTCGTAACATAATATAATAAAGTAAAAAGTAGGATTTTTCTTTAGAGATTTTTGCTATTGAAAGTTATATCAAATTTGAGAGGTTCGAGTTAGCCGGTTTTGTTCATAGTAAAACTTTTTCTATCTTTTTTTACTTATGACCTTTCTTCTACAATTCTTTGATATCTTAAAAATGTATGTGGATAAAATTTTTGTGATTTATAAGAACTACCATTTATTAGAAATACAGAATTCTAGTTTTATTTTTTAATCAAAGAGATAAAATTGAGAATTACTTCATTTAAATCATTACTATTGTTATCATCATTACAGCTCATTCCGAGTCTATTGATAAGCATGGCCTTCTCCCTCTAACTATCACAGTTATATTTATTTATTTATTTAACCTTTATTCTTAATAAATCTTAATAAAAAGGAATACAGTGGCTGAACTTAATGCCTTTCGGCATTCTCTCCCACTCAAATCCGAAAATGTGTATGTGTAATGTGGTAGGTGTTAAAAATAGAAAGAAAGTTAAGTTAAATAATCAATGCAACAACGCTAAACCAATATATATTAAATCTACTAATATAATATACAAACTTTGACTGATTGACTTCCTCGTTGGTCTAGTGGTTGTAGTAGTGCGACTACTGAGCATGAGGCCCGGGTTCGAATCCTGGGTCGGGCCAAAAATCAGTTATTGAGCTTTTCCATCAAAAAATTCTCAGTAGCAGCCCGGAGTCAGGAAGCTGGCGGTGTCTCACCCCCGTGCCTCGCAAAGCACGTAAAGCCGTTGGTTCTTCTTCTTTTGGAATAGAGAGTGCACCTGTGCTTGCGCATACACTTGGGCACTATAATACTGTCCTGCGCCGATGGCTAGTCTCCGTTGAGGCTGGCCACCGTGAACGAAATTCGGTCTGGAGGACATTATTATTATTATTAAGTACATACATCATAGTTATATATCATACAGTTCTTAGTTACCTGTATCGCACCCCTGCTAGTTTTAATAAGTCGTCTTGTCAGTTGGACGCTGCCACAAACTAATAAGAAGTAATGGACACGCTGCCTTTCGTCTTCGTGTGTAGGTACACAATGTACTTAATACTCATAAAATATTAAATGTGACACCTTTTACTGGTAAGATGGCATTTCATCTTAGTCCTCAGGTATTGCATCTGTATTTTAAATCTTGACTGAGGATATATGAAGATGTCATTGGCCTCAGCATTCAGTTACCATCAGGTGGACTGTGCTTGGTTATCCTATTAAATCTATAAAAATATGACATATTTACATGGTACAGTACACTTTTATGTTTCGCTTGTTTTTTATTACCCGCTGCAAGGATTTTTTCTTTTTTAATTATATTAAATATATAAGATTGAGGGTAGTTGTCCTAAAAAAGGAGAGTAAGTAAATAATTTAAGGAAATATATGAAAGAAGTTCATATAACGAACATCTACCTCTTTCAACTTAGTAACTAGACCAGGTAGGGTTTTTTTATAGAACAAGGGTGACAAAGGAGTACACAGCCCACCTGATGAGATATGGATATTATGTCCGTAGACATCTATATCTATCTTCAATTAAAAGCTGCTATTTTAACCTGGTATTCTGTGAGACCGTGGTTCTTCCCTAGTCGAGCCGACCCATTCGTGCTACACCCACAATAATATAGATAGAGCAAGGCTCTATCAGGTAAAAATCACACATTTAGGTATCACATTAACGTATTTCTGCGCCAAGCTGCTCTCTGCCATCTCCAGCTGTGTTCATTTCTAAAGGTAATGGAGAGTCAACATAATTACAGAGTAATAGGCGTTCCATATTAGTCCTTATAGATAACAACACATCTTTAGGATAGTTTGAAGTTGGTTGTCGGTGCCCATGGGCTACAGTATCCATATATCACCAGGTAGATTGCTCGCTTCTAACTTTAATACAAAATTCAATACAGTACAGCGTCAAGCCTGTAATCCCCGAAGAGGTAGATAGAGTCCAAAGAGCAGCGAGTTACTGGGACCAAGTTTGGACAAAAGTTAAGGCTTAGATGGAATATTTGGGTTTAGATGAAGCCCATCACTTACATAATCATAAACTCAATATACCATTAGTCGGTTTTTACAACATGCAGGCAAGTACACAGTTGGTATTTTTTTGTTTTAAGTCCCATATAAATATGGACCCTATGAATCTGTGACCAACGTGGAATTGTAATTTTAAAGTTATATGAAATAAGTGTTCCTTTCAAGTGAATTTAACAGAAAACACTTAGAACTGGATAAGTACACTTTTTTATGTAGGATAGGGTAACAAACGAGCACACAGTCCACCTGATGGTAATTGGTTGCTGTGGTCCATAGACATCTACATTTATCCTCGTTTGCGAATCAAAATGCAGATGCGTTGTCACCCGTGAGGACTAAGATAGAATGCCTCTTTTCCAATAAAAAGGGTCTCCGGTTCTCTACACTCACCATACGAAACATAGCAGCATGTAGTTGCTATTTGACGCTGGTATTCTGTGAGAGCGTGGTCCTTCCCCAGTCGAGCCGACCCATTCGTGCTACAACAATACTACTAATATAGCTGCAGCATGGCTCTACCACGTATAACAACGTGCTAGATTTGCATGCCAACGATCTATAATGTATCAAGCGTAAGAATATGAACTACCCGTTATCGTCCCGTGGGTGTAAGAGGTGACAGAGGGAAACTAAAACAGAAAATGGGCGGCAGCATTTTTCTGATAACAATTCAAAACAATAAAATTCTGCGGTTGCGAATATGCCTGCCAAGTGTGGCAACTATTGCATAATCCTCCGTATGAAGCAATCTATGGGAGAGGCCTATGTACAGCAGTGAACTTTTATAGTCTGTAATTGATAAATTTATGGAATGGAATCCATAGCACAAAATATTTTTTTTTAAAGGATAGGGTGATAAACGAGCACACAGTCCACCTGATAGTAAGTGGCTGCTGTGGTCCATAGATATCTACATTTATCCTCATCTGCGAATCAAAATGCAATGCGTTGTCACCCGTGAGGACCAAGATAGAATGCCTCTTTTCCATTAAAAAGGGTCTCCGGTTCTCCACACTCACCATACGAAACACAGCAGTGTTAAGCTTGCTACTTTACGCTGGTACTCTGTGAGAGCGTGGTCTTTCCCCGGTCGAGCCGATCCATTCGTGCTACAACAATACTACTAATATATCTGCAGGATGGCTCTACCACGTATAATAGGTACCTCTACCAATATAAATTAGGTGTTAGATGTTCATAGCAATTCGTTCATTGATACATTTGTTTATTCATTGCAGCCTATCAGTACACATTGCCTTATTGGGGGATATTTGTCACAGTCGCCATGTTTGACAGCTTTAGCAGCCAAAGATTTTTATTGTTTTGTATTGTTATCTGAAAGATGATGCTGCCTATCTTCTGTTCCTTTTTCAACACATTTTATAACTGTGTCAAGTCAATCATTAGCGAAACACTCACAGGAAAAAACTATTGTGACAGACAGACACTGAGGTAATTTCTTAAGCTTTCCGTTTTTAATTTTCACGAATTTAGCACAGAACACTAAACTAACGACAACAACATCAATATCAGACTTTCATTTAATGTCATATAACTGTGAAATTATTTTACCATCTTTAAAATTCTTCATTTAATACAAATAAGCGCTTTATTTTGAAAATTAAACAAACAAAAATGTTACTGCCCATTTTGAACAGTTTCATAAATAATAAATAAGAGTCTCAATACTCGTTGAATATAGTTCCCATAGGATTAACGCAGTCCAAAGCCAGTCTATTTAAATACGAATATATTATATATAGAGTTGGAACTACCGTTTGATTGCCGTCTGTATGATAAAGGCTTGAATGCCTAACTAGGTCGTAATTTGTTATAATCCTCTTTACCGTACAGGGAAAGGTACGTGATTAATAATGCAACATAGAGTTCGTATGGGAACGGAGTTTTGTTCCATAACAAAATGACTATATCATTGATTATTCTATAGGATTGCGTAATAGCCAGAATTTAAGATTCAATTTAGCAAGAAAAGGGATTTTTTGTTTTTGGATTCGTGTGGTTTTGTCGTTGATAGGCGGCAGGAGCCCAAATGAGTGACGAGGAAAAATGAAATGAAAACAGAGCTTCGAATGATTGACGAACCGCCAGCTCTGATTGTTTAGTTAGGGTTCACGAGATGTATATAAAGTATATTCAGAATTCTATTTTCGCGGCTCCTTTAATATTATTATAACTTCAACAATTCAAAACAAACGCAAATATATCATCTTGTCGATAAATATATGACATTGGCAATAGCGTAATGTTTAATGAGATTTTGCTAGGAGGAAATGCGGCTGATTCTGAAATGGCCCACTTCTGCAAAACAAAAATAGTTTCTGAGAACAAATAGAGTACAAAGAAGAGCTATTTACAACCTAAAACTGAGAGTCTTATACGTGTTAGAGCTATTCTGCAGCTATATTAATAGCATAGTTGTAGCACGAATGGGTTGTCTCAACCAGGAAAGGACCACGCTCTCACAGAATACCAGCGTAAAATAGCAGCTTAACGCTGATGTGTTTCGTATGGAGAGTGTAGAGAACCGGAGACCTTTTTCACTGGAAAAGAGGCATTCCATGTTAGTCCTCAACCCGGGTTGCTCGCGTACTGTGAAATTTATAGCGAGCGCTTAACACCTGACTGGTAGAGACTGGTTGACTGGTAGAGAATGCCACAAGGCATTAAGTCCGCCCTTTATATCCCTTATTATAAGGTAGATGTAAAAAAGAATAAATAAATAAAACACCTTAACTACGAAGCCTCCTTACTTACTGTACAACGTTTCTCATTGTATAATTTACTTTGAAAAAAAAAAGTAATGCTGGATTTATTGCTGGTTCTTCTTAACTAGGACAGAGGTATTTTCCAAAGCAGTAAAGAGTGTTTGAGGTTGTTTTTCAAGGGGAATTACTTGTAGTTTATATTGAATAAGTTATATTATTACCTACATTATTTTGTTCTAGTTCATTCTATTCTACCTTCGTTATCCCGTAAATAGTCATAATTTTATAGCCTTTTTACAAAAGGAGGATGTTCTCAATTTGAGTAAGTCTGTTTATTTGTATGTACCTGTGTATGTTATTCGGTATCTTCCTCAATTGTGATACAATTTTAATTATTCTTTTTTATTATATAGATTATACTTTAGGGGTACTCATATATTATACATTTTATACAGATGCTATAATAGGATGTCCAGCAGTGGACTTAATAGACTGAAATAGAAAAATAAGATCCAAGTAAAGTAAGTTTTTAACAGTGGTAGAGCCACGCGGCAGCTTTTGCTGTCGCACGGATGGGCCGGCTCGAACCGGGGTGGTACCACGACCTCACAGAATACCAGCGTGTAGTAGAGGTTTACCTCTGCGCTTCGCTTGGTGAGTGCAGGTGGCCGGAGGCCTTTTTTACTGGAAATGAGGCATTCCATCTTAGTCCTCATGGGTGACAACGCATCTACATTTTGATTTGTAATAGAGGATAGATGTAGATGTCTTTGGGCCGCAGCAACCACTTACCATCTGGTGGACTGTGTGCTCAGTAAGTAATTTTATTATAGAAGGGCTTTAAAAAAAAACATTTGTAAAACAGCCTAAAATAATAATATTTTTTTAAATAAATAAATAAATTATGTTACATTTTTATACAGCTGTCTTCTTACCGTAACGGTTCATTGCAGAACATGGATGCAACTCATCACTTTCATTGATTTTTATGTATTTACCAAATGTATAATAAAAATTAAACTACAACAAAATACTTTGTATTGTATGCAGATGTAACGAAATACAGAAATTCCCTAAAGTTTGTTAAAAGAGTTTAAACTCACAGAAAATGTAAGGCAACGTGTAATTGTTGAATGTGGTCGACCATGTATACAACGATATGTAATTTCTACTCCAAATGTTATACTATTTAATAAACAGTGTTGTACAACAAGTTCTTTAACTTCATGCGTTATTGAAGCTTTAATTTAGAAAATTTAAGAATTTTTTTTATATACACCAATTTACTTGTATATTTCAAATTAACTGTGTTTTTTATTTACTTTATATAATAAAACTAGCTGTTCCCCGCGACTTCGACCGCGTGTTATTTGGGGTTTTAATTATTTTTTGCGCGGAACCCTAAATCTTTTTCTAAAATTAAAGTAGCCTATGTTACTCCTTATGAAATCAGCTATCTGCCAGTGAAAGTTCCGTCAACATCCGTCCAGCCGTTTGGGAGTTTAGCCGGTACAAACAGACAGACAGACAAAAATTTTAAAAATTGTATTTTTGTTATAAGTACCGTATAAACTTTCATATGCATTTAGTTTATTACATTTATTATATATTTATTTAATTTAGTAAAATGTTGTAATTTTGATATTGCAAACAGACACTTCAATTTTGTTTATTTGTGTAGATAAGGGTGCGAAACGAGCTCAAAGACCATCAGATCAGCAAGTGGATGCTGTGGTCCGTAGACATCTACATCCCTCCTCGATTAAGAATAACTGCATTTTAATACGTTGTCACCCCTGAGGACTAAGATGGAATGTCACGTTTCCAGTATAAAGGGTCTCCAGATCTCTACACTCACCATACGAATCTCAATAACATAACGCTGTATTTTAAATTGATATTCTGTGACTCTAATAAGTAAAATAATTCTCATTCAGTTTACTTATGTAGAGACAGCGAAAGTCACAATACCTACCACCTTCCACCATTTATCTTAATTCGGGCGTTTGATCAGAAATTCACTTCTGAATTTCTAGAATTGTGTTAGAAGAACTAACTAATTTTGGCAAGAGCCCTGGCTGGATACTGCTACTTAAACATGTCTATTCTGGGACATATTATTTCAGGATGCGGGTCACCAAGGCATTATTGTAGCACTCATACAGATTACGTTGTAAGTTATAAGCGTAGAGGAAGTGAAAGACCTTACCTTATAGATAAACTTGCAATTTATTAAAAGTTTAGGAATTAACGGTGAACTATAGTCATGGCAATCACTAGAAATCATATTAGCCGCATTAATACTGATCTCATAAAAGTACGTAAGAACAGCTAGATCAAAAAAATAAATCACAGTCTTTTTAGATTGTACCCACCATGCTGGGCAGGTGGGTTGGTGAACGTAGACCTAGTTTAGAACGTACACTTCGTAACTAGTTTATAAAATTTGGTGTATTTAGACGAATGTTGAATGTAATGGAGCCATGCTGTAGCAGCATTATAAATGCAGCGTAAATGATTCAGTACAGTAAGGAATGACCACAACGTAAAATATAACTTTTTTATAGAATAAAATTGACAAGCGAGCATACAGCCCACCTAATGATAAGTGGATACCGTGGCCCATAGACATCTACATCTCTCCTCGATTAAGAATCAAAATGCAGATGCGTTGTCACCCGTGAGGACTAATTACTAATTAGGTATTATCTTAACTACCTAATTTTACCATAAAAAATTCCGCGTAAGTGGACCCGTAGGAAGAAGTTATTTTATATTGTAGTTCATTCTTTAAAATAACGATTATTACGAGTAAGCTATCCAATAGCTTACTTATCTCTTCGACGTTCGACCTAAGTCTTTCGTAATCCCGTGTTAGACGTTGACATGTCTAAAATGCGTTAGCACTCACAGTTTTCTACTTACCCAATTCATACCACCCTTAACGTTATTATGTCGAAGGTCAAGCAAACGTAAGATACATTTTTACGTGACAGACCACGCTGCAGTTGTACTATGATTGCAGCATTAATGAGATGTCTTGACTGGGGGAAGGACCATGTTCCCACAGAATACCCGAGTAAAATAGCAGCATGTTGCCGCCGTTACAAACACCGAAGAGCGAATTAGGAACGAGCTACGAGCAGATGCTAAGGTTTCTATGAGCCACAGCGATCATTTACCATTAGGTGGACTGTGTGCTTGTTTGTCAGCCATAATTGTCTAAGAAAACACTTCAATAAACTTAAGTATCGTTTCAATTAGAACATTTACGCTAGTTGCATAAATAAATTGAATGAAGGTAACGGCATTTCCGCTACTCAATAATCTAGAAAAATATTTGTAATTTAATTAATAACATTATTTAAGAAAGGGCCTTATAAAATATATTTTGTACAAAATTTTTAATTATTTCAATATAATTTCTGTCATCTTAACTTAATTTTACTTATAGCAAGGAAGGATTATTTCATGAAAGATAGGGAGGAATGCTTTAGGCATTCCTGACATATTTTCTTGGAACATCGAAGAAATTTTTGCCAAATATTTGTTTATTGCTATTAATTTTTGGTTGCTTTATGAATTTAATGATATATTCACTATATATCTATCTTTGCGCCTATAATAACTCACGGAAGAGTATAGTAACATAAATATTGATAAAAATAATTATTATTTATATTTTCTATCTTAAGCAAAACTTGTTAAATATCGCATCTGTGGCCACTATGGCAACAAGTGGTTCAAGACTAGTTCATGCTACGTGTTCTGTGGCGTTATTTGAGGGAGACATTTGTCCAACAAAGTAATTGTGAGGAGCTGTTATAATAATGACGATGATAAGAGAATTATAGAATACGGCTCCATACAGTGGCTTGGCATTGAGTAGCGGCGCTGAGGATCGCGGGTTCTGATCCCAAGGATCAATTGTTTGTATAACTTACAAATAATTGTTGCGGGTATGGACGTTTGTTTTTGAGGAATTTATGTTTCTGTAATCCACGATACAAAAGAAAATGGTAGTGTGTGGTAATGTTTTTTTTAAATAACACGATTTGCTTTAAATGTTTAAGTAAATTTAAATAAAATATCTTGTAGTTAAATAGCGTGTTAAATAGTGTGCAGGAACTGGCGACGGTTTGTCTGAACATAGGCCTTAACCATAGATTGATTCATAGGGGCGATATTTGCCATACTTTCTGCACTTGGCAGTTAGGTTGGTAAACGTAGTTTTTTATATTTATTGCGTTAATATCAGGAAGGTGCTGCTGCCCTTCCTGTTTTATTTTCCTCTTTCGCCTCTTAATGCACTCACGGGATGATAATTATGACGCAGTGGATTCTCTTACGCCCTCTCCTACATAAATACACGGGAAGGTTAATCTTAATATGTTTATATACATAAGTTCACAATGCATAGTTAATATAATCTAATATATACAAATTAATGTTTGTTTCTTTGTATTTAATGCGGTACCATACCTTTTATCAGATTGCGCTAATGTCAACTTATTGTTTGTACTAGCGCGAAGGTTATAGGCACAATTAACTTACATTAGTGGCGTGCGTATAGTACTGAAAAGTTAATTTGAATGATAATAATACATTCATTAAAGTTGAATGTTAAATAAATGCCATCAAAACATAACTTGTAATAAAAAACAAGTCTCGCAACTCAGTTCTTCTACCGTAAAAAGTTGTGAGATCCATGTAATACCAAGTCGGTTAATTTATTCAGTCCCTACTTAAGGGTCCTTGTGTCTTAAGTTATTACGTAATTAGCTAACCTAACAACAACTTATAGTGACCACATCAATACTAAAAATCTTTTATATTTTAAATAAAGAGATTGACTTGGCCATCGTATGAAAACACAATGTATCTCTCAAGTAATACATATTAAATTAAATTAGATTGTTTAGTGCGATTGCCAAGTCAATTTTTTATATGTAACTGAAAATTCAGGCTTCTAGTTTTATCCACAACGAAGTTATAGGGTTTCGAAAATGGCCTGAACTGCTTTGAGAAAAGGATGGTATGGTACGGCCGTGCCGCTTTTTTGCCCGACTTGGCGGGGGCACTGCTGTGCCCCCAGATTGAACATTCAACTCAGCATATGTATTATCATTACTAATTAAACAATACCACTCTTTCAAATTTAAAACGATATTTCCACAATTATTACTTCTATAATGGCTGCAACACGCCGGTAACAATCTTGTAATATTATAAACATACATAAGTTCGACGGTCCCGTGGCACATTGGCTTAGTAATGAGTTGCAGCGCTAGCGAAAATCCTAGCGTAGATGTAACGTTTTTAAAAAATTGTTCGTTCATAAAAATATACAGGCACGACCACATTGTGGAGTGTACTATCGCCATCAGTTTATCTGTATCATTACTACCCAGGGCAATTAAAAAAAACCTACTGTATCCTTAAAGGCCAGCAACATACCTGCGATTCCTTTAGCGTCGCGGATGTTGATGGATGACTGTGGTCACTCACCACCAGGAGGCTCCATGGAAGTTAGTTCTTTTTCTACAGAAAAAAACATTGATATGTTTGAAATTAAAGTTTTGCAGTAGTATGGTGGACTTTAGTCAGTAGCCAAAATTAGAGCAACGCCAACCTCTGACCACTAAACAAGTATTATTTCCATTTGACCGTAAGTTAAATTTAATTAATAAATTATATTAAGTGGTGGACTGAACAGGAACCGAACTGTAGCAGGCTTTTAGTGTCAATTAGCATCTCTATCTGTCAAATTGTTTCAAACATTTAGTGTTAGAATTTGAATAACTCCATAAATTACGGCGTGCCATCCAATATTAAGTGCGAGTGTAAATTATGGATTTAATTTTATTACTGCTGCTTGGTTAGTGATGTACGAAAATAAATTATTTTAACATCATATTCACCTTTTTAATTCCTGAAAATTTGACTCTACAATGTATTTTTATAAGGCGTGTTCAATCAGCCGCCCAATGGAGTGATGAAAGTTTAACGTAAGTACTCGTAACAGTGGAAATGCCAAAACATCAATAAACGCTGTACATTAAGAATTAGGTTTATATACATAAAATAATGTTTATATTCATTTATCATATATAAATACATAGAAAAGAATAGAATATACCTTAGAGAATAGAATAGAATAGAATGGTAGAGCGACTGAATTTTTGTCCATTTACAACTTTGTAAAATGTATCCATGTTACAGGAGACATTTCTTAGGTATTTTTAATGATGCCATCACTGCGCTTGTAAGATGTAATACATAAAGTCTTCTTTTGAGAGAATACTCAGCAATAGCTATGTAATAACAATTGCGATAGCAAAAATCATACAGAATTCGGTAAGTCTAGGTCATGTATACGTAACTAAATTAAACATACTTAACTTAAATAACTTGTACATATGTCGATAATATTATTATTGTAGCGAATATGTTGCTAGCTTCAAAATGTATCGGTACTATGAAAACTGGAACATGTAGGTTTGAATGGAAGAAAATAAGGCGGGGTTGCTTTAAAGATACTGTTGTTTAAACACGGGGTAGAGAAAGGAAAAATTTAATATAATGGAGCACGATTATAATAAGCTGTATTGTATGCAATGTTTTCGTGTACCTATTTTCGAAGACCCCTCCAAAGGAATTAAAAAAGTTTTAATCAATGCTACTTTACGCATTGTATAAAATATATTACAATGGCTTAGTTACAAAATTTAGAGATCATTATATTTTTACAAATAGTTGACATTCTCAACTTGACGACTTCAAAGAACTAGATAGAACACATTAATTTCACATTATAAAGTTGAGGCTTAGACATAGTGTATAAAATAACTAAAGCCGCGCCGACACGATGACTTGACAGTGACACTTTTGACAGTTCACCTTTCATTTGCCCGTGGTAGTGTTTATCATTATCATTATCATTACAGACCTTCACAAGTCCACTGCTGAACATAGGCCTCCTCCAAGGAATGCCACAAAGCACGGTCCCGAGCCACCTGCATCCATTGAGATCCTAGATGTCTTACCAGATCGTCACTCCGTCTAGTGGTAGTGTTAACAACAGTTAATCTTAATCATCCTGATCATAACTTAATTGTCAACTAAAGAAAGATCTTTAATTAGTAAATTAAAATTATTTTATTTTTTTAGTTATTTATTTAAATTCATTATTTTTTACCCTTTTGAGTGAACTAGAAAAATCACAAACTTACTGTCGCTACTATCCCTACTACTCGCTACTAATCTACCTATTCGCTTTGACTAAAAAACGACCACGCATAACCACACAGCATGATGATGATGTGTTTGCTACAAAATATATAATTTTTTGAACTTACCGTAATGAACGTACCACAGAACACAATTACTCTTTATCAAGAGGAACGTACTGTATTTATGTATTTGAATTACACCAGAAGTATAGACTACACAATTATTATAAACCTTAATATTATACCTTAGTATCTATGGATTTTACAATTATAAATTTTATATTATTTATAACGCAGATAATATATGTATATTCGCATAAATTAAAGTGTATAACTGTCGCAAACAGAATCTTATTCAGCCAATTGTGCACTAGTACTAGCCAGGCACTGTAACATATCCTACATAGTTAATATTATACGATTGTTGAGTACACGATATGCCGTTGTAATTCACTGCAAGGACATATTAATATACACAATAAATTTCTACAGGACCCATGCTAGCTCAGGGAGTAAACGATCTCAATAAAACATACACTGCGTGAGAAAACAAAGTTCAATTGCCGCCGGCACCAATGAAATTGCTAATTAAAATATAATAAATGCCGCTTTTCTATGTTCTCGGCAGTGAAGGAAAAAAATGAGTGAAAATCTGCATTTTCAAACTTGGAACATTCTCAATTGGTGTTCCATTGGTGTAACCTTGCGGTCACTTATCAATTCCAAAACTTCTCATAAATGAGATGTTCAAGTGTAACCATCTACGAAATATATATGTAGGTTTTCACTTGGCATTAAATAAATATTTAATATCATACATCAAAAAATTGCCGTGTAGTGGCGGTTAAGAATATCCACTAACCCATATCTTCCCGTGGGTGTCGTAAAAGGCGACAAAGGGAAACAGGCAGGAGATGGGCAGCAGCATCTTCCTGATAACAGTAAAATTACAATAAAAAAAGAGAACAAAGAGCGAAAGGTGAGCTGAAAGTAGGGAAATTTGGAAAAGGGCAACGAAACCCAAGGGGCCAGCAGCTGGCCGACTTCATAGAGAAAGAGGGGCTCTTTATGATGAACTCTTTCTTCAAGAAGCGGCCCCACAGGAAGTGGACCTGGTCGAGCCCCGACGGTTCGACAAAAAACGAGATTGACTTCATAATGACGACCAGACGACAACTGTCCAGTGATGTCTTAGTGATCGCGAGGGTAAAAACTGGTAGCAATCACCGAATGGTTAGAGGCACACTGAACCTCAACGTTAAGTTGGAGAGGTCTCGTCGAAAAAAGTCAACGCTTCGTCCCCCTCGTACTTGTTCCAAAGTCCCGAAACCTTTCAGTTCGAGTTACAAAACCGTTTTCAGTGCCTAGAAGACTGCAATGAAGTGAACGATATGAATGACAAGCTCGTGGAAAATGTCCATGCGGTCGGAGCTAAGTTCTGCAAGACCCGCCGCAGAAGAACACAAAAACTCTCTGATCACACTCTTAATCTCATGGCTGTTAGACGGGAGATGAAGCTACATTCGTCAACAGATTTGACAGCATACAGGGAACTAAACAGACAGATCTCCAAATGCATAAGGCCGGACTTGCGCAACTTCAATTACAGCTTACATTGAAGAAGCGGTTGAGCGGAACCAAGGCTCCAAAGTCTTTGCTAGAGATCTGTCTGCCAGAAAGAGCCAACTGTCAAAACTGAACACCTAGTGTGGCAGCATCGTTTCCGGGACACCTGATATTTTGAGTGAGATTGAGAGGTTCTATTGGCAGCTGTACACGTCATCGTTGGAGCCACACGCAAGTGTGAGTAACGATCCAAGAGCGAATCTTATCCGACATTATTCCGATGATATCCCGGACGTCAGTCTGAGCGAGATTAGAGTGGCTCTCCAGCACCTTAAAAACGGCAAGGCCCCAGGCGAGGATGGAATTACAGCGGAGCTTCTGACAGCGGGTGGAAAACCGGTACTTGAAGTCCTTCAGAAGCTCTTTAATTCCGTCCTCCATGGTGGCATTACACCGGAGGCGTAGAGCAGAGGTGCGGTGGTCTTGTTCTTCAAGAAAGGCGACAACGCTCTCTTGAACGTGACGTCATATCCCCGAAACTCTTCACCGCTGCATTGGAAGACGTTTTCAAGCTTCTGGACTGGAAAGGATACGGTATCAACATCAATGGCGAGTACATCACTCACCTTCGATTTGCCGACGATATAGTCCTTATGGCAAAATCGCTGGAGGACCTAAGCACTATCCTCAATGACCTCAATAGTGCTTCCCAACGGATAGGTCTTAAGATGAACATGGACAAATCAAAGATCATGTTTAATGTCCATGTCACACTTATGCCGGTAGTTGTTGGGAGCACTAAGCTCGAAGTTGTTGACGAGTATGTTTACCTGGGACACATAGTCCGACTAGGTAAGTCCAACTTTGACCGAGAGGTCAATCGACGGATTTAACTCGGCTGGGCAGCGTTCGGGAAACTACGACACATCTTCTCGTCAGACACCTCAAAACCTTAATACGAAATTGTACAACCAGTGCGTGTTGCCAGTGATGACATACGGAACTGAGACGTCGTCCTTCACTGCTGGCCGGATGAGGAAGTTCAAGGTCGCTCAGCGAGCTATGGAGAGGGCTATGCTCGGAGTTTCTCTGCGTGATAATCTTAGAAATGAGGATATCCGCAGTAGAACCAGAGTGACCGACATAGCCCAACGGATTAGTAAGCTGAAGTGGCAATGGGCCGGCCATATAGCTCGAAGAACCGACAACCGATGGGGAAAAAAGGTTCTCGAGTGGCAGCCTCGTACCGGTAGGCGAAGTGTAGGGCGTCCCTCCACTAGATGGAGTGACGATCTGGTGAGATGTGCAGGAAGTCGATGGATGCAGGTGGCTCAGGACCGTGCTTTGTGGCATTCCTTGGGGGAGGCCTATGTTCAGCAGTGGACTTATGAAGGGCTGTAATGATGATGATGATGATGATTGTTATCTGAAAGATGATGCTGCCTATCTTCTGTTCCTTTTTCAACACATTTTATAACTATGTCAAGTTTCAACCATTTGCAAAACACTCACAAGAAAAACTTTTGTGACTGAAGATACTGAGGTAATTTCTTAAGCTTTCCGTTTTTAATTTCCACGAATTTAGCACAGAACACTAAACTAACGACAACAACATCAATATCAGACTTTCATTTAATGTCATATAACTGTGAAATTATTTTACTATGTTTAAAATTCATTATTTAATACAAATAAGCGCTTTATTTTGAAAATTATACAAACAAAAATGTTACTGCCCATTTTGAACAGTTTCATAAATAATAAATAAGAGTCTCAATACTCGTTGAATTTAGTTCCCATAGGATTAACGCAGTCCAAAGCCAGTCTATTTAAATACGAATATATTATATATAGAGTTGGAACTACCGTTTGATTGCCGTCTGTATGATAAAGGCTTGAATGCCTAACTAGGTCGTAATTTGTTATAATCCTCTTTACCGTACTGGGAAAGGTACGTGATTGATAATGCAACACAGAGTTCGTATGGGAACGGAGTTTTGTTCCATAACAAAATGACAATATCATTGATTATTCTATAGGATTGCGTAATAGCCAGAATTTAAGGTACAATTTAGAGTAATGTAAGTTAAGTAAAATTAGAGGTAATGACCTTAAATAAAACCAGCTCTGTAGGTTACGATGGCATAAATACACACATATTGAAGTCATGCATTGATAAAATAATTGACATATTGACTCATCTTGTCAATTTGTCGTTCTCATCAGGAAGCTTTCCAGAAACATTAAAATCCTGCATTGTAAAGCCTATACACAAACGTGGCAATAGAAAAGTCGTAAGCAATTATCGTCCAATTACCCTTGTACCTATACTTTCAAAAGTATTTGAAAAGTGTATGTATAAAAGGCTCCTAGAATTTTGTAACAAGTTTAACATTATAAATAAAAATCAATATGGCTTTCAAAAACATAAATCGACTAACTTAGCTATTCATCACCTAATCAATACATTGTTGACCAATATTAATGATAATTATTTGACTACGGGACTGTTTTTTTAAATTAACTAAGGCATTTGACTTCGTATCTCACGATCTATTATTAAATAAATTGGAATAAATAGGAATAAGGGGTATTACGTTGCAATGGATTGCTTCGTATTTAACAAATCGTACACAATGTGTCACGATAACAAAATTAATCAATAAAGAACTAAGAACATATAAATCCAACTACCTTGAAAATATTAATGGGGTTCCACAAGGTAGTATCTTAGGGCCCATATTGCTTATAATATATATTAATGACATATCTGATGCGACAAGTCATGAATGTATCACATACGCTGATGACATTTCAGTCATAGTTAAGACTAAAAAAAATAATAATTCAATATATAATCACGAATTGTACATATATAATACAATAGATAATATAATTGAATAGCTACAAGCTCACAATTTAAAAATTAATTTGGTAAAATCAAATTTTATTCAATTTAATAAATCAAAACATAACCAATACAATTTCAAGCTAAACATTACAAAACTCTATCACATAGAAAAAACTAAATTTTTAGGTGTTGTCATAGACCAGAATCTGAACTGGAAAGCACATATCGATGAAGTTTGTAATAAAGTAAACAAATGTTCTTACGCGCTTAACCAAATAAAAAAAGTGACTGACATAAAAACGTCTGTTATGACTTACCGAGCATATGCCGAGTCTATACTCCGTTATGGACTGGTCATGTGGGGAAATAGTCCGGATTGGAATCGGGCATTTATTGCGCAGAAAAAGTGCATTAGGGCAATCTGCGGAGTACGACCCGATGAATCGTGTCAGCCTCTATTTAAAGGTCTTGGAATACTGCCACTACCAACGATGTATATTTAAGAAGTTTGTGATTTTGTGCAGAGACACAAACAATTATTCGAAAAAGCTTGTGAGGTACAGACCCACACAAGCTCGTACTTAAGGATATACCTGAATCACAAAAATATGGCTAAAATTGCCTTACCATGTGTGTCCGAATATATAACAAACTCCCGGACGAACTTAAAACCCTAAATATTACATTGTTCAAAAAGAAATTGTACAAATGGCTCAATGAAAATAATTTCTATAGTGTAAAACAATTCTTGGAAAAAAAATTAGATTATGTACTAGATAATATTTATTATATATATTCATTTAATTTTTGTAAAAATATAAAATAATAGAATATAGTATTGTAACAATATCTCGTTGACTAAGCTGTGCGACTATTACTAGACATTGAAATTGACATGTAATTAATTATTATAATATTATTTCTCTTTGTTAACTAAATTAGGTGACTAATGTATTTCTAATAGTTAAAGAAAATTTGACTTTGTTTAAAAATATTTGCATGCTATGTAAAATACGCAAAACATGAGCGCTCGATTTTTACCTGTAAACAACATATATACCATGTTTTACGCAAGTAAAGATTATTATTATTATTTAATATTATTTAGCAAGAAAAGGGATTTTTTGTTTTTGGATTCGTGCCGTTTTTTTGTTGATAGGCGGCAGGAGCCCAATTGAGTGACAAGGAAAAATGAAATGAAAACAGAGCTTTGAATGATTGACGAACCGCCAGCTCCGATTGTTTAGTTAGGGTTCACGAGATGTACATGAAGTATATTCAGGATTCTATGTTCGCGGCTCCTTTGCTATTATTATAACTTTAGCAATTCAAAACAAACGCAAATATATCACCTTGTCGATAAATATATGACATTGGCCATAGCATAATGTTTAATGAGATTTTGCTAGCAGGAAATGTGGCTGATTCTGAAATGGCCCACTTCTGCAAAACAAAAATAGTTTCTGAGAACAAATAGAGAACGAAGACGAGCTATTTATAACCTAAAACTGAGAGTCTTATACGTGGTAGAGCTATGCTGCAGCTATATTAATAGCATAGTTGTAGCACGACTGGGTTGTCTCAACCAGGGAAGGACCACGCTCTCACAGAATACCAGCGTAAAATAGCAGCTTAACGCTGCTGTGTTTCGTATGGAGAGTGTAGAGAACCGGAGACCCTTTTCACTGGAAAAGAGGCATTCCATGTTAGTCCTCAACCCGGGTTGCTCGCGTACTGTGAAATTTATAGCGAGCGCTTAACACCTGACTGGTAGAGACTGGTTGACTGGTAGAGAATGCCACAAGGCATTAAGTCCGCCCTTTATATCCCTTATTATAAGGTAGATGTAAAAAAGAATAAATAAATAAATAAAAAAAACACCTTAACTACCAAGCCTCCTTACTTATTGTACAACCTTTCTCATTGTATAATTTACTTTGAAAAAAAAAAGTAATGCTGGATTTATTGCTGGTTCTTCCTAACTAGGACAGAGGTTTTTTTCAAACAAGTAAAGAGTGTTTGTGGTTGTTTTTCAAGGGTAATTACTTGTAGTTTATATTGAATAAGTTATATTATTACCTACATTATTTTGTTCTAGTTCATTCTATTCTACCTTCGTTATCCCGTAAATAGTCATAATTTTTTAGCCTTTTTACAAAAGGAGGATGTTCTCAATTTGAGTAAGTCTGTTTATCTGTATGTACCTATGTATGTTATGCGGTATCTTCCTCAATTGTGATACAATTTTAATTATTCTTTTTTATTATATAGATTATACTTTAGGGGTACTCATAATTATATTATACATTTTAATAAGATTCTATAATAGGATGTCCAGCAGTGGACTTTATAGACTGATATAGAAAAATGAGATCCAAGTAAAATTTTAAATTAACATTAAATAATTTTATTATAGAAGGGCTTTAAAATAATATTTGTATAACACCCTAAAATAATAATAATTTTTTAAATAAATAAATTATGTGACATTTTTATACAGCTGTCTGCTTACCGTAACAGTTCATTGCAGAACATTTCATTGATTTTTATGTATTTACCAAATGTAGATATAATAAAAATTAAACTAAAACGAAATACTTTGTATATTATGTAGATCTAATGAAATTCCCTAACGTTTGTTAAAAGAGTTTAAACTCACAGAAAATGTAAGGCAACGTGTAATTGTTGAATGTGGTCAACCATGAATACAACGATATGTAATTTCTACTCCAAATGTTACACTATTTAACAAACAGTGTTGTACAAGTTCTTTAACTTCATGCGTTATTGAAGCTTTAATTTAGAAAATTTAAGAATTTTTATATATATATATATATATATATATATCAATTTACTTGTATATTTCAAATTAACTATGTTTTTTATTTACTTTTTATAATAAAACTAGCTGTTCCCGGCGACTTCGCCCGCGTGTTATTTAGGGTTTTAATTTTTTTTGCGCAGAACCCTAAATCTTTTTCTAAAATTAAAGTACTCTGTGTTACTCCTTATGAAATCAGCTATCTGCCAGTGAAAATTCCGTCAAAATCCGTCCAGCCGTTTCGGAGTTTAGCCGGAACAAACAGACAGACAGACAAAAATTTTAAAAATTGTATTTTTGTTATAAGTACCGTATAAACTTTCATATGCATTTAGTTTATTATATTTATTATATACTAGCTGTTCACCGCGACTTCGCTCGCGTGTTAGGGTTTTTATGTTTTTGCGCGGAACCCTAATTATGTTTCTAAAATAAAAGTTGCCTAAGTTACTCCTTATGAAATCAGCTACCTGCCAGTGAAAGTCCCGTCAAAACCGGTCCAGCCGTTTCGGAGATTAGCCGGAAGAAACAGACAGATAGATAGACAGACAGACAGACAGACAAAAATTTTAAAAATCGTGTTTTTGTTATAAGTACCGTATATACTTTCATATACAATTAGTAAAAAGCTGTAACTTTGACATTACAAACAGACACTTCAATTTTATTTATTTGTATAGATTTATTTAGTTTAGTAAAATGTTGTAATTTCGATATTGCAAACAGACACTTCAATTTTATATATTTGTGTAGATAAGGGTGTGAAGCGAGCTCTAAGACCATCTGATTGCATGGATGCTGTGGTCCGTAGACATCTACATCCCTCCTCGATTAAGAATAACTGCATTTTAATGCGTTTTCACCCTTGAGGACTAAGATGGATTGCCACGTTTCCAGTATAAAGGGTCTCCAGATCTCTACACTCACCATACGAATCTCAATAACATAACGCTGTATTTTAAATTGATATTCTGTGACTCTAATAAGTAAAATAATTCTCATTCAGTTTACTTATGTAGAGACAGCGAAAGTCATAATACCTACCACCTTCCACTATTTATCTTAATTCGGGCGTTTGATCGAAAATTCACTTCTGAATTTCTAGAATTGTGTTAGGAGAACTAACTAATTTTTGCAAGAGCCCTGGCTGGATACTGCTACTTAAAACATGTCTATTCTGGGACTTATTATTTCAGGATGCGGGTCACCAAGGCATTAATGTAGCACTCATACAGATTACGTTGTAAGTTATAAGCCTAGAGGAAGTGTAAAACCTTACATAATTGATAAACTTGCAATTTATTAAAAGTTTAGGAATTAACGGTGAACTATAGTCATGGCAATCACTAGAAATCATATTAGCCGCATTAATACTGATCTCATAAAAGTACGTAAGAACAGCTAGATCAAAAAAATAAATCACAGTCTTTTTAGATTGTACCCACCATGCTGGGCAGGTGGGTTGGTGAACGTAGACCTAGTTTAGAACGTACACTTCGTAACTAGTTTATAAAATTTGGTGTATTTAGACGAATGTTGAATGTAATGGAGCCATGCTGTAGCAGCATTATAAATGCAGCGTAAATGATTCAGTACAGTAAGGAATGACCACAACGTAAAATATAACTTTTTTATAGAATAAAATTGACAAGCGAGCATACAGCCCACCTAATGATAAGTGGATACCGTGGCCCATAGACATCTACATCTATCCTCGATTAAGACTCAAAATGCAGATGCGTTGTCACCCGTGAGGACTAATTACTAATTAGGTATTATCTTAACTACCTAATTTTACCATAAAAAATTCCGCGTAAGTGGACCCGTAGGAAGAAGTTATTTTATATTGTAGTTCACTCTTTAAAATAACGATTATTACGAGTAAGCTATCCAATAGCTTCCTTATCTCTTCAACGTTCGAGCTAAGTCTTCCGTAATCCCGTGTTAGACGTTGACATGTCTAAAATGCGTTAGCACTCACGGTTTTCTACTTACCCAATTCATCATACACCCTTAACGTTATTATGTCGAAGGTCAAGCAAACGTAAGATACATTTTTACGTGACAGACCACGCTGCAGTTGTACTATGATTGCAGCATTAATGAGATGTCTTGACTGGGGGAAGGACCATGTTCCCACAGAATACCTGAGTAAAATAGCAGCATGTTGCCGCCGTTACAAACACCGAAGAGCGAATTAGGAACGAGCTACGAGCAGATGCTAAGGTTTCTATGAGCCACAACGATCATTTACCATTAGGTGGACTGTGTGCTTGTTTGTCAGCCTTAATTGTCTAAGAAAACACTTCAATAAACTTAAGTATCGTTTCAATTAGAACATTTTCGCTAGTTGCATAAATAAATTGAATGAAGGTAACGGTATTTCCGCTACTCAATAATCTAGAAAAATATTTGTAATTTAATTAATAACATTATTTAAGAAAGGGCCTTATAAAATATATTTTGTACAAAATTTTTAATTATTTCAATATAATTTCTGTCATCTTAACTTAATTTTACTTATAGCAAGGAAGGATTATTTCATGAAAGATAGGGAGAAATGCTTTAGGCATTCCTGACATATTTCCTTGGAACATCGAAGAAATTTTTGCCAAATATTTGTTATTACTATTAATATTTGGTTGCTTTATGAATTTAATCATATATTCTCTATATATCTATCTTTGCGCCTATAATTACTCACTGAAGAGTATAGTAACATAAATATTATTTATATTTTCTATCTTAAGCAAAACTTGTTAAATATCGCATCTGTGGCCACTATGGCAACAAATAGCTCAAGACCGTGTTCTGTGGCATTCTTTGAGGTAGACATTTGTCCAACAAAGGAATTGTGAGGAGCTGTTATAATAATGACGATGATAAGAGAATTATAGAATACGGCTCCATACAGTGGCTTGGTATTGAGTAGCGGCGCTGAGGATCGCGGGTTCTGATCCCAAGGATCAAGTGTTTGTATAACTTACAAATAATTGTTGCGGGTCTGGACGTTTGTTCTTGAGCAATTTATGTTTCTGTAATCCACGATACAAAAGAAAATGCTAGTGTGTGGTAATGTTTTTTTTTTTAAATAACACGATTTGCTTTAAATGTTTAAGTAAATTTAAATATCTTGTAGTTAAATAGCGTGTTAAATAGTGTGCAGGAACTGGCGACGGTTTGTCTGAACACAGGCCTTAACCATAGATTGATTCATAGGGGCGATATTTGCCATACTTTCTGCACTTGGCAGTTAGGTTGGTAAACGTAGTTTTTTATATTTATTGCGTTAATATCAGGAAGGTGCTGCTGCCCTTCTTGTTTTATTTTCCTCTTTCGCCTCTTAATGCACTCACGGGATGATAATTATGACGCAGTGGATTCTCTTACGCCCTCTCCTACATAAATACACGGGAAGGTTAATCTTAATATGTTTATATACATAAGTTCACAATGCATAGTTAATATAATCTAATATATACAAATTAATGTTTGTTTCTTTGTACCATACCTTTTATCAGATTGCGCTAATGTCAACTTATTGTTTGTACTAGCGCGAAGGTTATAGGCACAATTAACTTACATTAGTGGCGTGCTTATAATACTGAAAAATTAATTTGATTGATAATACATTCATTAAAGTTGAATGTTAAATAAATGCCATCAAAAACATAACTTGTAATAAAAAACAAGTCTCGCAACTCAGTTCTTCTACCGTAAAAAGTTGTGAGATCCATGTAATACCAAGTCGGTTAATTTATTCAGTCCCTACTTAAGGGTCCTTGTGTCTTAAGTTATTACGTAATTAGCTAACCTAACAACAACTTATAGTGACCACATCAATACTAAAAATCTTTTATATTTTAAATAAAGAGATTGACTTGGCCATCGCATGAAAACACAATGTATCACTCAAGTAATACATATTAAATTAAATTAGATTGTTTAGTGCGATTGCCAAGTCAATTTTTATACGTAACTGAAAATTCAGGCTTCTAGTTTTATCCACAACGAAGTTATAGGGTTTCGAAAATGGCCTGAACTGCTTCGACAAAAGGATGGTATGGTACGGCCGTGCCGCTTTTTTGCCCGACTTGGCGGGGGCACGGCAGTGCAGATTGAACATTCAACTTAGCATATGTATTATCATTACTAATTAAACTATACCACTCTTTTAAAATTAAAACTATATTTCCACAATTATTACTTCTATAATGCCTGCAACACGCCGGTAACAATCTTGTAATATTATAAACATACATAAGTTCGACGGTCCCGTGGCACATTGGCTTAGTAATTAGTTGCAGCGCTAGCGAAAATCCTAGCGTAGATGTAACGTTTAAAAAAAAGTGTATCGTTCATAAAAATATACACGCACGACCACATTGTGGAGTGTACTATCGCCATCAGTTTATCTGTATCGTTACTACCCAGGGCAATTAAAAAAACCTACTGTATCCTTAAAGGCCAGCAACATACCTGCGATTCCTTTAGCGTCGCGGATGTTGATGGATGACTGTGGTCACTCACCACCAGGAGGCTCCATGGAAGTTAGTTCTTTTTCTACAGAATAAAAAACATTGATATGTTTGAAATTAAGGTTTTGCAGTAGTATTGTGGACTTTAGTCAGTAGCCAAAATTAGAGCAACGCCAACCTCTGACCACTAAACAAGTATTATTTCCATTTGACCGTAAGTTAAATTAAATTAATAAATTATATTTAGTGGTGGACTGAACAGGAACCGAACTGTAGCAGGCTTTAGTGTCAATTAGCATCTCTATCTGTCAAATTGTTTCAAACATTTAGCGTTAGAATTTGAATAACTCCATAAATTACGGCGTGCCTTCCAAAATTAAGTGCGAGTGTAAATTATGGATTTAATTTTATTACTGCTGCTTGGTTGGTGATGTAGGAAAATAAATTATTTTAACATCATATTCACCTTTTTAATTCCTGAAAATTTGACTCTACAATTTATTTTTATAAGGCGTGTTCAATCAGTCGCCCAATGGAGTGATGAAAGTTTAACGTAAGTACTCGTAACAGTGGAAATGCCAAAACATCAATAAACGCTGTACATTAAGAATTAGGTTTATATACATAAAATAATGTTTATATTCATTTTTCATATATAAATACATGGAAAAGAATAGAATATACCTTAGAGAATAGAATAGAATAGAATTGTAAAGCGACTGAATGTTTGTCCATGTACAACTTTGTAAAATGTATCATTGTTACAGGAGATATTTCTTAGGTATTTTAATGATGGTATCATTCACTGCGCTTGTAAGATGTAATACATAAAGTCTTCTTTTGAGAGAATACTCAGCAATAGCTATGTAATAACAATTGCGATAGCAAAAATCATACAGAATTCGGTAAGTCTAGGTCATGTATACGTAACGAATTTTAACGCCCACCATGCCGAATGGCTCGGTTCACGTTTAACCGATCATGCGGGGAGATCTGTTTATGACTTTGCCTTGGCATATGGTCTGACACAACTGGTTACTTCGCCTACGCGGATTCCAGATGTGGAGGATCATACACCTTCCCTGTTGGACCTTCTGCTGACCTCTCATCCGGACGGATATCAGGTTTCCGTCGATGCCCCTCTCGGCTCTTCGGACCACTGTTTGATCCGGAGTATGGTGCCACTCACGCTCCCTTCGCGGTTGCGTTCTGCAGGTTGCCGCCGTGTTTGGCATTACAGGTCGGCGGATTGGGACGGAATGCGGTCTTTCTTTGCATCCTACCCATGGGGGCGGGTTTGCTTCTCGCCGGATGATCCCAGCGCTGTTGCTGACTCTGTCACTGATGTGGTGCTACAGGGAATGGAACTATTTATTCTATCATCTGTGGTACCCATCGGAGGCAGATCTCAGCCTTGGTTTGGTCGCTCCTGTAAAACTGCATTACGCAGTAAGCAGGAGTGTTATCAAGCCTGGGCTGCGGCTTCGGCGACTCGGGATGTAAACACCAGCACACTTAAAAAAAAGTATAACTTCGCCTCCAGGTCCTTCAAAAGAGTTATTGCCAAGGCAAAGTCAGAGCACATAGGCAGAATTGGCGAGAAACTAGTTCGCCTTCCTTCGGGAACCCGTGCATTCTGGTCTCTCGCCAAGGCTGTCCAAGGGAATTTCTGTAAGCCATCACTACCATCTCTGCACAGGGAGGACGACTCACTGGCCCATGACGCTCCCTTTTTGCGTCCAACTCGACTCTTGATGACGGGGGGAAAACACCGCCGACCATCACGCGTTGTGAGTGCTCTATGCCGGATGTGCTGTTCTCACAGCGCTCGGTTCGCAAAGCACTTCTCTCCCTGGACATCCAGAAGTCGAGTGGGCCTGACGGAATCCCCCCAATTGTGCTGAGGACGTGTGCTCCGGAGTTGGCACCGGTCCTAACGCGTCTTTTTCGGTACTCCTACTCCCAAGGCGTAGTCCCGAATTCATGGAAGACAGCTTTTGTCCACCCGATCCCTAAAAAAGGCGACCGCTCAGACCCCTCCAACTATAGGCCTATCGCGATCACCTCCTTGTTCTCCAAAATAATGGAATCCATTATCAACTGCCAGCTCATCCGGTACCTTGAGGATCACCAGCTGATTAGTGACCGCCAATACGGTTTTCGTGGGGGTCGATCTGCTGGTGATCTTCTGGTCTACCTGACCCATAGATGGGCGGAGGCAGTAGAGTCCAAGGGGGAGGCGTTGGCCGTTAGTCTGGACATTGCGAAGGCCTTCGATCGGGTTTGGCACAAAGCGCTTCTCTCGAAGCTCCCTTCCTATGGGCTTCCCGAGAAATTGTGCAATTGGATCACCAGCTTCCTTGCAGATCGGAGCATCAAGGTTGTTGTAGACGGTGCATGTTCTGACTACAAGCCTATTAACGCTGGTGTTCCACAAGGCTGTGTGCTATCACCAACGCTGTTTCTTCTGCATATCAATGATATGTTGCTAACTGGTAACATTCATTGCTATGCGGATGACAGCACTGGTGATGCTCTATACACCGGCCGTGCTAATATTTCTCGGGAAAACGTCTCCGAGTACCGGAACAAACTTGTGTCTGAAGTCGAGTCTTTGCTGGACAAAGTCTCGAACTGGGGGCGACTAAATCTAGTCCAGTTTAATCCTCAGAAGACACAAGTTTGCGCGTTTACCGCTAAAAAGAACCCCTTTGTCGTATCTCCTCAGTTTCAAGGCACTCCCCTGGTTGCCTCAGCCAGTATCGGAATCCTCGGCGTCGACATATCGAGTGACGTGCAGTTTCGTGGTCATTTGGAAGAGAAGGCCAAATTGGCCTCTAAAAAGCTTGGCGTGCTCAGCAGAGCGGGACAGTATTTCATGCCGGCACACTGCCTGCAACTTTACAAGGCGCAGGTTCGGCCTCACATGGAATACTGTTCCCATCTCTGGGCAGGGGCTCCCCAGTGCCAGCTCCTTCCACTTGACCGCATCCAGCGCAGAGCGGCTCGAATCGTCGACGACCGAGTTCTTTCCGATCGGCTCGACTCATTGGCGCTGCGAAGAGATGTTGCATCTCTTTGCATTTTCTTTCGCATCTACCATGGGGAGTGCTCTGAGGAATTGTTCGGATTAATCCCAGCCGCCAAATTTCACGAACGCACATCGCGGCAGAACTCCCGATACCATCCACACCATCTGGATGATTGGCGGTCCACCACTGTGCGATTTAGAAGATGTTTTCTTCCTCGCACGACTTCCTTGTGGAATCGATTACCATCAGCGATTTTTCCGGACCGATACGACTTAGGGACCTTCAAGAAAAGAGCGTACTCCTTTTTAAAAGGCCGGCAACGCATCTGCAATTCCCTCCCTGGTGTTGCAGTTGTTCATGGGCGGCGGTAGTCACTTACCATCAGGTGAGTCGCATGCTCGTTTGCCCCCTTCTTCTATAAAAAAAAAAAAAAAAAAAAAACGAAATTAAACATATTTAACTTAAATAACTTGTACATATGTCGATAATATTATAATTGTAGCGAATATGTTGCTAGCTGCAAAATGTATCGGTATTATGAAAACTGGAACATGTAGGTTTGAATGGAAGAAAAAGAAGGCGGGGTTGCTTTAAAGATATTGTTGTTTAAACACGAGGTAGAGAAAGGAAAAATTTAATATAATGGAGCACGATTATAATAAGCTGTATTGTATGCGATGTTTTCGTGTACCTAACACATTAATTTCACATTATGAAGTTGAGGCTTAGACATAGTGTATAAAATAACTAAAGCCGCGCCGACACGATGACTTGACAGTGACACTTTTGACAGTTCACCTTTCATTTGCCCGTGGTAGTGTTTATCATTATCATTATCATTACAGACCTTCACAAGTCCACTGCTGAACGTATGCCTTCCCCAAGGAATGCGACAAATCACGGTCCCGAGCCACCTGCATCCACTAACCTCCTGGATGTCTTACCAGGTCGTCACTCTGTCTAGTGATAGTCTTAACAACAGTTAATCATCCTGATCATAACTGAATTGTCAACTAAAGAAAGATCTTTAATTAGTAAATTAAAATTATTTTATTCCTTTTAGTTATACATTTAAATTTGTTATTTTTTACCCTTTTGAGTAAACTAAAAAAATCGAGTCTACGATGAATCTACAAAAATCGAACTGGCTGAGGCAAGAAGCGGATTGCCTTGAAACTGAGGAGATACGATAAAGGGGTTCTTTTTAGCGGTAAACGCGCAAAGTTTTGTCTTCTGAGGATTAAACTGGACTAGATTTAGTCGCCCCAAATTCGAGACTTTGTTCAGCAAAGACTCGACTTCAGACACAAGTGTGTTCCGGTATTCGGCGACGTTTTCCCGAGAAATATTGGCACGGCCGGTGTATAGAGCATCACCAGTGCTGTCATCCGCATAGCAATGAATGTTACCAGTTAGCAACATATCATTGATATGCAGAAGAAACAGCGTTGGTGATAGCACACAGCCTTGTGGAACACCAACGTTAATGGTCTTGTAGTCGGAGCATGCACCGTCTACAACGACCTTGATGCACCGATCTGCAAGGAAGCTGGTGATTCAATTGCACAATTTCTCGAGAAGCCCATAGGAAAGGAGCTTCGAAAGAAGCGCTTTGTGCTAAACTCGATCGAAGGCCTTCGCAATGTCCAAACTAACGTGTTGGCGAACTTCACATGTCTTCAAAATATTTTTTTCTTAGTTATCAGTTATGCAGGTTTTCTCACAATGTTTCCAATCAGCACTTAAAATTGCAATTAACAATTTCATTAGAGTCGGCGGGGATCGAACCCGGGTTGCTCGCGTACTGTGAAATTTACAGCGAGCGCTTAACACCTTAACTACCAAGCCTCCTTTCTTATTGTTCAACCTTTCCCATTGTATAATTTACTTTGAAAAAAAAGTAATGCTGGATTTATTGCTGGTTCTTCTTAACTAGGACAGAGGTATTTTCCAAAGCAGTAAAGAGTGTTTGAGGTTGTTTTTCATGGGGAATTACTTGTAGCTTATATTGAATAACTTATATTATTACCTACATTATTTTGTTCTAGGTCATTCTATTCTACCTTCGTTATCCCGTAAATAATCATAATTTTTTAGCCTTTTTACGAAAGGAGGATGTTCTCAATTTGAGTAAGTCTGTTTATTTGTATGTACCTATGTATGTTATGCGGTATCTTCCTCAATTGTGATACAATTTTAATTATTCTTTTTTATTATATAGATTATACTTTAGGGGTACTCATATATTATACATTTTAATCATATGCTATAATAGGATGTCCAGCAGTGGACTTTATAGACTGAAATAGAAAAATAAGATCCAAGTAAAATTTTAAATTCACATTAAGTAATTTTATTATAGAAGGGCTTTAAAATAATATTTGTATAACACCCTAAAATAATAATTATTTTTTAAATAAATAAATTAATTATGTTACATTTTTATACAGCTGTCTTCTTACCGTAACAGTTCATTGCAGAACATGGATGCAACTCATCACTTTCATTGATTTTAATGTATTTACCAAATGTATAATAAAAATTAAACTACAACAAAATACTTTGTATTGTATGCAGATGTAACGAAATACAGAAATTCCCTAACGTTTGTTAAAAGAGTTTAAGCTCACAGAAAATGTAAGGCAACGTGTAATTGTTGAATGTGGTCGACCATGAATAAAACGATATGTAATTTCGACTCAAAATGTTATACTATTTAACAAACAGTGTTGTACAACAAGTTCTTTAACTTCATGCGTTATTGAAGCTTTAAGTAATTTAGAAAATTTAAGAAAACTTTTTTATATACATCAATTTACTTGTATATTTCAAATTAACTAAGTTTATTATTTACTTTTTATAATAAAACTAGCTGTTCCCCGCGACTTCGCCCGCGTGTTATTTGGGGTTTCATTTTTTTTTGCGCGGTACCCTAAATCTTTTTCTAAAATTAAAGTAGCCTATGTTACTCCTTATGAAATCAGCTATCTGCCAGTGAAAGTTCCGTCAAAATCCGTCCAGCCGTTTCGGAGTTTAGCCGGAACAAACAGACAGACAGACAAATATTTTAAATATTGTATTTTTGTTATATAAGTACCGTATAAACTTTCATATGCATTTAGTTTATTACATTTATTAAATATATATATTTAGTTTAGTAAAATGTTGTAATTTTGATATTGCAAACAGACACTTCAATTTTATTTATTTGTGTAGATAAGGGTGCGAAGCGAGCTCAAAGACCATCTGATCGCAAGTGGATGATGTGGTCCGTAGACATCTACATCCCTCCTCGATTAAGAATTACTGCATTTTAATATGTTGTCACCCCTGAGGGCTAAGATGGAATGTCACGTTTCCAGTATAAAGGGTCTCCAGATCTCTACACTCACTATACGAATCTCAATAACATAACGCTGTATTTTAAATTGATATTCTGTGACTCTAATAAGTAAAATAATTCTCATTCAGTTTACTTATGTACAGACAGCGAAAGTTATAATACCTACCACCTTCCACCATTTATCTTAATTCGGGCGTTTGATCGAAAATTCACTTCTGAATTTCTAGAATTGTGTTAGGAGAACTAACTAATTTTGGCAAGAGCCCTGGCTGGATACTGCTACTTAAAACATGTCTATTCTGGGACTTATTATTTCAGGATGCGGGTCACCAAGGCATTAATGTAGCACTCATACAGATTACGTTGTAAGTTATAAGCGTAGAGGAAGTGAAAGACCTGACCTCATAGATAAACTTGCAATTTATTAAAAGTTTAGGAATTAACGGTGAACTATAGCCATGGCAATCACTAAAAATCATATTACCCGCATTAATACTGATCTCATAAAAGTACGTAAGAACAGCTAGATCAAAAAAATAAATCACAGTCTTTTTAGATTGTACCCACCATGCTGGGCAGGTGGGTTGGTGAACGTAGACCTAGTTTAGAACGTAGACTTCGTAACTAGTTTATAAAATTTGGTGTATTTAGACGAATTTTGAATGTATTGGAGCCATGCTGTAGCAGCATTATAAATGCAGCGTAAATGATTCAGTACAGTAAGGAATGATCACAACGTAAAATATAACTTTTTTTATAGAATAAAATTGACAAGCGAGCATACAGCCCACCTAATGATAAGTGGATACCGTGGCCCATAGACATCTACATCTATCCTCGATTAAGAATCAAAATGCAGATGCGTTGTCACCCGTGAGGACTAATTACTAATTAGGTATTATCTTAACTACCTAATTTTACCATAAAAAATTCCGCGTAAGTGGACCCGTAGGAAGAAGTTAATAATATTGTAGTTTACTCTTTAAAATAACGATTATTACAAGTAAGCTATCCAATAGCTTCCTTATCTCTTCGACGTTCGACCTAAGTCTTTCGTAATCCCGTGTTAGACGTTGACATGTCTAAAATGCGTTAGCACTCACGGTGTTCTACCCAATTCATCATACACCCTTAACGTTATTATGTCGAAGGTCAAGCAAACGTAAGATACATTTTTACGTGACAGACCACGCTGCAGTTGTACTATGATTGCAGCATTAATGAGATGTCTTGACTGGGGGAAGGACCATGTTCCCACAGAATACCCGAGTAAAATAGCAGCATGTTGCCGCCGTTTCTTGTAATAAGGTTACAAACACCTAAGAGCAAATTAGGAACGAGCTATTCTTTTTTACACTTTGAGGTTTGATTGTTATTCGAAGACAGATGCTAAGGTTTCTATGAGCCACAACGATCATTTACCATTAGGTGGACTGTGTGCTTGTTTGTCAGCCTTAATTGTCTAAGAAAACACTTCAATAAACTTAAGTATTGTTTCAATTAGAACATTTTCGCTAGTTGCATAAATAAATTGAATGAAGGTAACGGTATTTCCGCTACTCAATAATCTAGAAAAATATTTGTAATTTAATTAATAACATTATTTAAGAAAGGGCCTTATAAAATATATTTTGTACAAAATTTTTAATTATTTCAATATAATTTCTGTCATCTTAACTTAATTTTACTTAAAGCAAGGAAGGATTAATTCATGAAAGATAGGGAGGAATGCTTTAGGCATTCCTGACATATTTTCTTGGAACATCGAAGAAATTTTTGCCAAATATTTGTTATTACTATTAATATTTGGTTGCTTTTTGAATTTAATAATATATTCTCTATATATCTATCTTTGCGCCTATAATTACTCACTGAAGAGTATAGTAACATAAATATTATTTATATTTCCTATCTTAAGCAAAACTTGTTAAATATCGCATCTGTGGCCACTATCGCAACAAGTGGCTCAAGACTAGTTCATGCTACGTGTTCTGTGGCGTTCTTTGAGGGAGACATTTGTCCAACAAAGGAATTGTGAGGAGCTGTTATAATAATGACGATGATAAGAGAATTATAGAATACGGCTACATACAGTGGCTTGGCATTGAGTAGCGGCGCTGAGGATCGCGGGTTCTGATCCCAAGGATCAAGTGTTTGTATAACTTACAAATAATTGTTGCGGGTATGGACGTTTGTTCTTGAGGAATTTATGTTTCTGTAATCCACGATACAAACGAAAATGCTAGTGTGGGGGTAACATTTTTTTTTTAAATAACACGATTTGCTTTAAATGTTAAAGTAAATTTAAATATCTTGTAGTTAAATAGTGTGTTAAATAGTATGCAGGAACTGGCGACGTTTTGTCTGAACATAGGCCTTAACCATAGATTGATTCATAGGGGGGATATTTGCCATACTTTCTGCACTTGGTAGTTAGGTTGGTAAACGTAGTTTTTTATATTTATTGCGTTAATATCAGGTAGGTGCTGCTGCCCTTCCTGTTTTATTTTGCTCTTTCGCCTCTTAATGCACTCACGGGATGATAATTATGACGCAGTGGATTCTCTTACGCCCTCTCCTACATAAATACACGGGAAGGTTAATCTTAATATGTTTATATACATAAGTTCACAATGCATAGTTAATATAATCTAATATATACAAATTAATGTTTGTTTCTTTGTATTTAATGCGGTACCATACCTTTTATCAGATTGCGCTAATGTCAACTTATTGTTTGTACTAGCGCGAAGGTTATAGGCACAATTAACTTACATTAGTGGCGTGCGTATAGTACTGAAAAGTTAATTTGAATGATAATACATTCATTAAAGTTGAATGTTAAATAAACGCCATCAAAAACATAACTTGTAATAAAAAACAAGTCTCGCAACTCAGTTTTTCTACCGTAAAAAGTTGTGAGATCCATGTAATACCAAGTCGGTTAATTTATTCAGTCCCTACTTAAGGGTCCTTGTGTCTTAAGTTATTACGTAATTAGCTAACCTAACAACAACTTATAGTGACCACATCAATACTAAAAATCTTTTATATTTTAAATAAAGAGATTGACTTGGCCATCGCATGAAAACACAATATATGTCTCAAGTAATACATATTATATTAAATTAGATTGTTTAGTGCGATTGCCAATTGCCAAGTCAATTTATTATACGTAACTGAAAATTCAGGCTTCTAGTTTTATCCACAACGAAGTTATAGGGTTTCGAAAATGGCCTGAACTGCTTCGAGAAAAGGATGGTATGGTACGGCTGTGCCGCTTTTTTGCCCGACTTGGCGGGGGCACGACAGTGCAGATTGAACATTCAACTTAGCATAATATGTATTATCATTACTAATGAAACAATACCACTCTTTCAAATTTAAAACGATATTTCCACAATTATTACTTCTATAATGCCTGCAACACGCCGGTAACAATCTTGTAATATTATAAACATATATACTCGTAAGTTCGACGGTCCCGTGGCACATTGGCTTAGTAATGAGTTGCAGCGCCAGCGAAAATCCTAGTGTAGATGTAACGTTTTAAAAAAATGTATCGTTCTTAAAAATATACACGCACGACCACATTGTGGAGTTTACTATCGCCATCAGTTTATCTGTATCGTTACTACCCAGAGCAATTAAAAAAACCTACTCTATCCTTAAAGGCCAGCAACATACCTGCGATTCCTTTAGCGTCGCGGATGTTGATGGATGACTGTGGTCACTCACCACCAGGAGGCTACATGGAAGTTAGTTCTTTTTCTACAAAAAAAAAACCAACGATATGTTTGAAATTAAGGTTTTGCAGTAGTATGGTGGACTTTAGTCAGTAGCCAAAATTAGAGCAACGCCAACCTCTGACCACTAAACAAGTATTATTTCCATTTGACCGTAAGTTAAATTAAATTAATAAATTATATTTAGTGGTGGACTGAACAGAAACCGAACTGTAGCAGGCTTTAGTGTCAATTAGCATCTCTATCTGTCAAATTGTTTCAAACATTTAGCGTTAGAATTTGAATAACTCCATAAATTACGGCGTGCCTTCCAATATTAAGTGCGAGTGTAAATTATGGATTTAATTTTATTACTGCAGCTTGGTTAGTGATGTAGGAAAATAAATTATTTTAACATCATATTCACCTTTTTAATTCCTGAAAATTTGACTCTACAATTTATTTTTATAAGGCGTGTTCAATCAGTCGCCTAATGGAGTGATGAAAGTTTAACGTAAGTACTCGTAACAGTGGAAATGCCAAAACATCAATAAACGCTGTACATTAAGAATTAGGTTTATATACATAAAATAATGTTTATGTTCATTTTTCATATATAAATACATGGAAAAGAATAGAATATACCTTAGAGAATAGAATAGAATAGAATTGTAAAGCGACTGAATTTTTGTCCATGTACAACTTTGTAAAATGTATCATTGTTACAGGAGATATTTCTTAGGTATTTTTAATGATGGTATCATTCACTGCGCTTGTGAGATGTAATACTTAAAGTCTTCTTTTGAGAGAATACTCAGCAATAGCTATGTAATAACAATTGCGATAGCAAAAATCATACAGAATTCGGTAAGTCTAGGTCATGTATACGTAACGTAATTAAACAAACTTAACTTAAATAACTTGTACATATGTCGATATTATTATTATTGTAGCGAATATGTTGCTAGCTTCAAAATGTATCGGTATTATGAAAACTGGAACATGTAGGTTTGAATGGAAGAAAAAGAAGGCGGGGTTGCTTTAAAGATACTGTTGTTTAAACACGGGGTAGAGAAGGGAAAAATTTAATATAATGGAGCACGATTATAATAAGCTGTATTGTATGCGATGTTTTCGTGTACCTATTTTCGAAGACCCCTCCAAAGGAATTAAAAAAGTTTTAATCAATGCTACTTTACGCATTGTATAAAATATATTACTTTTTTACTAACTTGCCGACTTCAAAGAACTAGATAGAACACATTAATTTCACATTATAAAGTTGAGGCTTAGACATAGTGTATAAAATAACTAAAGCCGCGCCGACACGATGACTTGACAGTGACACTTTTGACAGTTCACCTTTCATTTGCCCGTGGTATTGTTTATCAATATCATTATCATTACAGACCTTCACAAGTCCACTGCTGAACATAGGCCTCCTCCAAGGTATGCCACAAAGCACGGTCCCGTGCCACCTGCATCCATTGAGATCCTAGATGTCTTACCAGATCGTCACTCCGTCTAGTGGTAGTGTTAACAACAGTTAATCTTAATCATCCTGATCATAACTTAATTGTCAACTAAAGAAAGATATTTAATTAGTAAATTAAAATTATTTTATTTTTTTTAGTTATTTATTTAAATTCATTATTTTTTACCCTTTTGAGTGAACTAGAAAAATCACAATCTCACTGTCGTGAAAATAGTTATCGTCATTGTGATCGTCATTGCCATCGTCATTTCCATCGCCATTGTCATCGTCATCGTCATTGTCATCGTCATCGTCATTTTCATTGTCATTGCCATCGTCATTGTCATCGTCATTATCATTGTCATTGCATTGTCATCGCATTGTCATCGTCATTGTCATTGTCATCGTCATCATCATCGTCATCATCATCGTCATCGTCATCGTCATTGTCATCGTCATCGTCATCGTATTTGAGTAATATTCCCCTTCGTTAGTTTTTACTCTTTTGAGTGAACTAGAAAAATCACAAACTCACTGTCGCTACTATCCCTACTACTCGCTACTAATCTACCTATTCGCTTTGACTAAAAACGACCACGCATAACCACACAGCATGATGATGATGTGTTTACTACAAAATATTTAATTTTTTGAACTTACCGTATTGAACGTACAGTATTTACGTATTTGAATTACACCAGAAGTATAGACTACACAATTATTATAAACCTTAATATTAGGTATCTATGGATTTTACAATTATAAATTATATAAAATTTATAACGCAGATAATATATGTATATTCGCATAAATTAAAGTGTATAACTGTCGCAAACAGAATGTTATTCAGCCAATTGTGCACTAGTACTAGTCAGGCACTGTAACATATCCTACATAGTTAATATTATACGATTGTTGAGTACACGATATGCCGTTGTAATTCACTGCAAGGACATATTAATATACACAATAAATTTCTACAGGACCCTTGCTAGCTCAGGGAATAAACGATCTCAATAAAACATACACTGCGTGGGCAAACAAAGTTCAATTGCCGCCGGCACCAATGAAATTGTTAATTAAAATATAATAAATGCCGCTTTTCTATGTTCTCGGCAGTGAAGGAAAAAAATGAGTGAAAATCTGCATGTTCAAACTTGGAACATTCTCAATTGGTGTTCCATTGGTGTAACCTTGCGGTCACTTCTCAATTCCAAAACTTCTCATAAATGAGATGTTCAAGTGTGACCATCTACGAAATATATATGTAGGTTTTCACTTGGCATTAAATAAATATTTTATATCATACATCAAAAAATTGCCGTGTAGTGGCGGTTAAGAATATCCACTAACACATATCTTCCCGTGGGTGTCGTAAAAGGCGACAAAGGGAAACAGTCAGAAGATGGGCAGTAGCATCTTCCTGATAACAGTGAAATTACAATAAAAAAAGAGAACAAAGAGCGAAAGGTGAGCTGAAAGTAGGGAAATTTGGAAAAGGGCAACGGAACCCAAGGGGCCAGCAGCTGGCCGACTTCATGGAGAAAGAGGGGCTCTTTATGATGAACTCTTTCTTCAAGAAGCGGCCCCACAGGAAGTGGACCTGGTCGAGCCCCGACGGTTCGACAAAAAATGAGATTGACTTTTTAATGACGACCAGACGACAACTGTCCAGTGATGTCTTAGTGATCGCGAGGGTAAAAACTGGTAGCGATCACCGAATGGTTAGAGGCACACTGAACCTCAACGTTAAGTTGGAGAGGTCTCGTCGAAAAAAGTCAACGCTCCGTCCCCCTCGTATTTGTTCCAAAGTCCCGAAAACTTTCAGTTCGAGTTACATAACCGTTTTCAGTGCCTAGAAGACTGCAATGAAGTGGACGATATGAATGACAAGCTCGTGGAAAATGTCCATGCGGTCGGAGCTAAGTTCTGCAAGAACCGCCGCAGAAGAACACAAAAACTCTCTGATCACACTCTTAATCTCATGGCTGTTAGACGGGAGATGAAGCTACATTCGTCAACAGATTTGACAGTATACAGGGAACTGAACAGACAGATCTCCAAATGCATGCGGCGGGACTTGCGCAACTTCAATTACAGCTTGTATTGAAGAAGCGATTGAGCGGAACCAAGGCTCCAAAGTCTTTGCTAGAGATCTGTCTGCCAGAAAGAGCCAACTGTCAAAACTGAACACCTAGTGTGGCAGCATCGTTTCCGGGACACCTGAGATTTTGAGTGAGATTGAGAGGTTCTATTGACAGCTGTACACGTCATCGTTGGAGCCACACGCAAGTGTGAGTAACGATCCAAGAGCGAGTCTTATCCGACATTATTCCGATGATATCCCGGACGTCAGTCTGAGCGAGATTAGAATGGCTCTCCAGCACCTTAAAAACGGCAAGGCCCCAGGTGAGGATGGGATTACAGCGGAGCTTCTGAAAGCGGGTGGAATACCGGTACTTGAAGTCCTTGAGAAGCTCTTTAATTCCGTCCTCCGTGGTGGCATTACACCGGAGGCGTGGAGCAGAAGTGCGGTGGTCTTGTTCTTCAAGAAAGGCGACAACGCTCTCTTGAAGAACTACAGACCGATTTCCCTTCTGAGCCGCGTCTACGTGCTGTTTTCGAGAGTCATTACGAATCGTCACGCACGCAGACTTGACGACTTCCAGCCTCCCGAACAAGCCGGTTTCCGAAAAGGCTTTAGCACCATAGACCACATACATACCCTTCGGCAAATTGTACAGAAGTCAGAGGAGTACAATTTGCCACTATGTCTGGCGTATGTGGACTATGAGAAAGCCTTTGATTCCGTCGAAATTTGGGCGGTGCTGCAATCCCTTCAGCGGTGCCAAGTTGACTGTCGGTATATCGAAGTGCTGAAGTGTTTGTACAGTAGGGCTACGAAGGCTATCCGTGTACAGAACCAGGTGTAAGACAGGGTGACGTCATATCCCCTAAACTCTTCACCGCTGCATTGGAAGACATTTTCAAGCTTTTGGACTGGAAAGGATACGGTATCAACATCAATGGCGAGTACATCACTCACCTTCGATTTGCCGACGATATAGTCCTTATGGCAAAATCGCTGGAGGACCTAAGCACTATGCTCAATGACCTCAATAGTTCTTCCCAACGGATAGGTGTTAAGATGAACATGAACAAATCAAAGATCATGTTTAATGTCCATGTCACACCTATGCCGGTAGTTGTTGGGAGCACTATGCTCGAAGTTGTTGACGAGTATGTTTACCTGGGACACATAGTCCGACTAGGTAAGTCCAACTTTAACCGAGAGGTCAATCGACGGATTTTACTCGGCTGGGCAGCGTTCGGGAAACTACGACACATCTTCTCGTCAGGCATACCTCAAAACCTTAAAACGAAATTGTACAACCAGTGCGTGTTGCCAGTGATGACATACGGAACTGAGACGTGGTCCTTCACTGCTGGCCGGATAAGGAAGCTCAAGGTCGCTCAGCGAGCTATGGAGAGGGCTATGCTCGGAGTTTCTCTGCATGATAAACTCAGAAATGAGGATATCCGCAGTAGAACCAGAGTGACCGACATAGCCCAACGGATTAGTAAGCTGAAGTGGCAATGGGCCGGCCATATAGCTCGAAGAACCGACAACCGATGGGGAAAAAAGGTTCTCGAGTGGCAGCCCCGTACCGGTAGGCGAAGTGTAGGGCGTCCCTCCACTAGATGGAGTGACGACCTGGTGAGATGTGCAGGAAGTCGATGGATGCAGGTGGCTCAGGACCGTGCTTTGTGGCATTCCTTGGGGGAGGCCTATGTTCAGCAGTGGACTTGTGAAGGGCTGTAATGATGATGATGATGATGATTCTTATCTGAAAGATGATGCTGCCTATCTTCTGTTCCTTTTTCAACACATTTTATAACTATGTCAAATTTCAACCATTTGCGAAACACTCACAAGAAAAACTTTTGTGACTTACAGACACTGAGGTAATTCTTAAGCTTTCCGTTTTTAATTTTCACGAATTTAGCACAGAAAACTAAACTAACGACAACAACATCAATATCAGACTTTCATTTAATGTCATATAACTGTAAAATTATTTTACTATGTTTAAAATTCATCATTTAATACAAATAAGCGCTTTATTTTGAAAATTATACAAACAAAAATGTTACTGCCCATTTTCAACAGTATCATAAATAATAAATAAGAATCTCGATACTCGTTAAATATAGTTCCCATAGGATTAACGCAGTCCAAAGCCAGTCTATTTAAATACGAATATATTATATATAGAGTTGGAACTACCGTTTGATTGCCGTCTGTATGATAAAGGCTTGAATGCCTAACTAGGTCGTAATTTGTTATAATCCTCTTTACCGTACAGGGAAAGGTACGTGATTAATAATGCAACACAGAGTTCGTATGGGAACGGAGTTTTGTTCCATAACAAAATAACAATATCATTGATTATTCTATAGGATTGCGTAATAGCCAGAATTTAAGGTACAATTTAGAGTAATGTAAGTTAAGTAAAATTAGAGGTAATGACCTTAAATAAAACCAGCTCTGTAGGTTACGATGGCATAAATACACACATATTGAAGTCATGCATTGATAAAATAATTGACATATTGACTCATCTTGTCAATTTGTCGTTCTCATCAGGAAGCTTTCCAGAAACATTAAAATCCTGCATTGTAACGCCTATACACAAACGTGGCAATAGAAAAGTCGTAAGCAATTATCGTCCAATTACCCTTGTACCTATACTTTCAAAAGTATTTGAAAAGTGTATGTATAAAAGGCTCCTAGAATTTTGTAACAAGTTTAACATTATAAATGAAAATCAATATGGCTTTCAAAAACATAAATCGACTAACTTAGCTATTCATAACCTAATCAATACATTGTTGACCAATATTAATGATAATTATTTGACTACGGGACTGTTTTTTTAAATTAACTAAGGCATTTGACTTCGTATCTCACGATCTATTATTAAATAAATTGGAATAAATAGGAATAAGGGGTATTACGTTGCAATGGATTGCTTCGTATTTAACAAATCGTACACAATGTGTCACGATAACAAAATTAATCAATAAAGAACTAAGAACATTTAAATCCAACTACCTTGAAAATATTAATGGGGTTCCACAAGGCAGTATCTTAGGGCCCATATTGTTTATAATATATATTAATGACATATCTGATGCGACAAGTCATGAATGTATCACATACGCTGATGATATTTTTGTCATAGTTAGGACTAAAAAAAATAAGAATTCAATATATAATCACGAATTGTACATAAATAATACAATAGATAATATAATTGAATGGCTACAAGCTCACAATTTAAAAATTAATTTGGCAAAATCAAATTTTATTCAATTTAATAAATCAAAACATAACCAATACAATTTCAAGCTAAACATTACAAAACTCTATCACATAGAAAAAATTTAATTTTTAGGTGTTGTCATAGACCAGAATCTGAACTGGAAAGCACATATCGATGAAGTTTGTAATAAAGTAAACAAATGTTCTTACGCGCTTAACCAAATAAAAAAAGTGACTGACATAAAAACGTCTGTTATGACTTACCGAGCATATGCCGAGTCATATACTCCGTTATGGACTGGTCATGTTGGAAAATAGTCCGGATTGGAATCGGGCATTTATTGCGCAGAAAAAGTGCATCAGAGCAATCTGCGGAGTATGACCCGATGAATCGTGTCAGCCTCTATTTAAAGGTCTTGGAATACTGCCACTACCAACGATGTATATTTTAGAAGATTGTGATTTTGTGCAGAGACACAAACAATTATTCGAAAAAGCTTGTGAGGTACAGACTACTCGCTCACGTAGGGACCCACACAAGCTCGTACTTAAGGATATACCTAAATCACAAAAATATGGCTAAAATTGCCTTACCATGTGTGTCTGAATATATAACAAACTCCCGGACGAACTTAAAACCCTAAATATTACATTGTTCAAAAAGAAATTGTACAAATGGCTCAATGAAAATAATTTCTATAGTGTAAAACAATTCTTGGAAAAAAAATTAGATTATGTACTAGATAATATTTATTATATATATTCATTTAATTTTTGTAAAAATATAAAATAATAGAATATAGTATTGTAACAATATCTCGTTGACTAAGCTGTGCGACTATTACTAGACATTGAAAGTGACATGTAATTAATTATTATAATATTATTTCTCTTTGTTAACTAAATTAGGTGACTAATGTATTTCTAATAGTTAAAGAAAATTTGACTTTGTTTAAAAATATTTGCATGCTATGTAAAATAAGCAAAACATGAGCGCTCGATTTTTACCTGTAAACAACATATATACCATGTTTTACGCAAGTAAAGATTATTATTATTATTTAATATTATTTAGCAAGAAAAGGGATTTTTTGTTTTTGGATTCGTGCGGTTTTGTTGTTGATAGGCGGCAGGAGCCCAATTGAGTGACAAGGAAAAATGAAATGAAAACAGAGCTTTGAATGATTGACGAACCGCCAGCTCCGATTGTTTAGTTAGGGTTCACGAGATGTACATGAAGTATATTCAGGATTCTATGTTCGCGGCTCCTTTGCTATTATTATAACTTTAGCAATTCAAAACAAACGCAAATATACCACCTTGTCGATAAATATATGACATTGGCCATAGCATAATGTTTAATGAGATTTTGCTAGGAGGAAATGTGGCTGATTCTGAAATGGCCCACTTCTGCAAAACAAAAATAGTTTCTGAGAACAAATAGAGAACGAAGACGAGCTATTTATAACCTAAAACTGAGAGTCTTATATGTGGTAGAGCTATGCTGCAGCTATATTAATAGCATAGTTGTAGCACGAATGGGTTGGCTCAACCAGGGAAGGACCACGCTCTCACAGAATACCAGCGTAAAATAGCAGCTAACGCTGCTGTGTTTCGTATGGAGAGTGTAGAGAACCGGAGACACTTTTCACTGGAAAAGAGGCATTCCATGTTAGTCCTCAACCCGGGTTGCTCGCGTACTGTGAAATTTATAGCGAGCGCTTAACACCTGACTGGTAGAGACTGGTTGACTGGTATAGAATGCCACAAGGCATTAAGTCCGCCCTTTATATCCCTTATTATAAGGTAGATGTAAAAAAGAATAAATAAATAAATAAATAAAACACCTTAACTACCAAGCCTCCTTACTTATTGTACAACCTTTGTCATTGTATAATTTACTTTGAAAAAAAAATTAATGCTGGATTTATTGCTGGTTCTTCCTAACTAGGACAGAGGTTTTTTTCAAACAAGTAAAGAGTGTTTGTGGTTGTTTTTCAAGGGTAATTACTTGTAGTTTATATTGAATAAGTTATATTATTACCTACATTATTTTGTTCTAGTTCATTCTATTCTACCTTCGTTATCCCGTAAATAGTCATAATTTTTTAGCCTTTTTACAAAAAGAGGATGTTCTCAATTTGAGTAAGTCTGTTTATCTGTATGTACATATGTATGTTATGCGGTATCTTCCTCCATTGTGATACAATTTTAATTATTCTTATTTATTATATAGATTATACTTTAGTGGTACTCATAATTATATTATACATTTTAATAAGATGCTATAATAGGATGTCCAGCAGTGGACTTTATAGACTGAAATAGAAAAATAAGATCCAAGTAAAATTTCAAATTAACATTAAATAATTTTATTATAGAAGGGCTTTAATAAAAAAACATTTGTAAAACAGCCTAAAATAATAATAATTTTTTAAATAAATAAATAAATTATGTTACATTTTATACACCTGTCTTCTTACCGTAAAAGTTCATTGCAGAACATTGCATTGATTTTTATGTATTTACCAAATGTACATATAATAAAAATTAAACTTCAATTGTATGCAGATCTAACGAAATACAAAAAGTCCCTAACGTTTATTAGAAGAGTTTAAACTCACAGAAAATGTAAGGCAACGTGTAATTGTTGAATGTGGTCGACCATGAATACAACGATATGTAATTTCGACTCCAAATGTTATACTATTTAACAAACAGTGTTGTACAACAAGTTCTTTAACTTCATGCGTTATTGAAGCTTTAAGTAATTTAGAAAATTTAAGAAAACTTTTTTATATACATCAATTTACTTGTGTATTTCAAATTAACTAAGTTTATTATTTACTTTTTATAATAAAACTAGCTGTTCCCCGCGACTTCGCCCGCGTGTTATTTGGGGTTTCATTTTTTTTGCGCGGTACCCTAAATCTTTTTCTAAAATTAAAGTAGCCTATGTTACTCCTTATGAAATCAGCCATCTGCCAGTGAAAGTTCCGTCAAAATCCGTCCAGCCGTTTGGGAGTTTAGCCGGAACAAACAGACAGACAGACAAAAATTTAAAAAATTGTATTTTTGTTATAAGTACCGTACAAACTTTCATATGCATTTAGTTTATTACATTTATTATATATTTATTTAGTTAAGTAAAATGTTGTAATTTTGATATTACAAACAGACACTTCAATTTTATTTATTAGTGTAGATAAGGGTGCGAAGCGAGCTCTAAGACCATCTGATTGCATGGATGCTGTGGTCCATAGACATCTACATCCCTCCTCGATTAAGAATTACTTCATTTTAATGCGTTTTCACCCTTGAGGACTAAGATGGAATGTCACGTTTCCAGTATAAAGGGTCTCCAGATCTCTACACTCACCATACGAATCTCAATAACATAACGCTGTATTTTAAATTGATATTCTGTGACTCTAATAAGTAAAATAATTCTCATTCAGTTTACTTATGTAGAGACAGCGAAAGTCATAATACCTACCACCATCCACTATTTATCTAAATTCGGGCGTTTGATCGAAAATTCACTTCTGAATTTCTAGAATTGTGTTAGGAGAACTAACTAATTTTTGCAAGAGCCCTGGCTGGATACTGCTACTTAAAACATGTCTATTCTGGGACTTATTCCTTCAGAATGCGGGTCACCAAGGCTTTAATGTAGCACTCATACAGATTACGTTGTAAGTTATAAGCGTAGAGGAAGTGAAAGACCTTACCTCATAGATAAACTTGCAATTTATTAAAAGTTTAGGAATTAACGGTGAACTATAGCCATGGCAATCACTAAAAATCATATTACCCGCATTAATGCTGATCTCATAAAAGTACGTAAGAACAGCTAGATCAAAAAAATAAATCACAGTCTTTTTAGATTGTACCCACCATGCTGGGCAGGTGGGTTGGTGAACGTAGACCTAGTTTAGAACCTAGACTTCGTAACTAGTTTATAAAATTTGGTGTATTTAGACGAATTTTGAATGTAATGGAGCCATGCTGTAGCAGCATTATAAATGCAGCGTAAATGATTCAGTACAGTAAGGAATGACCACAACGTAAAATATAACTTTTTTATAGAATAAAATTGACAAGCGAGCATACAGCCCACCTAATGATAAGTGGATACCGTGGCCCATAGACATCTACATCTATCCTCGATTAAGACTCAAAACGCAGATGCGTTGTCACCCGTGAGGACTAATTACTAATTAGGTATTATCTTAACTACCTAATTTTACCATAAAAAATTCCGCGTAAGTGGACCCGTAGGAAGAAGTTATTTTATATTGTAGTTCACTCTTTAAAATAACGATTATTACGAGTAAGCTATCCAATAGCTTACTTATCTCTTCGACGTTCATCCTAAGTCTTTCGTAATCCCGTGTTAGACGTTGACATGTCTAAAATGCGTTAGCACTCACAGTTTTCTACTTACCCAATCCATACCACCCTTAACGTTATTATGTCGAAGGTCAAGCAAACGTAAGATACATTTTTACATTACAGACCACGCTGCAGTTATACTATGATTGCAGCATTAATGAGATGTCTTGACTGGGGGAAGGACCATGTTCCCACAGAATACCCGAGTAAAATAGCAGCATGTTGCCGCCGTTACAAACACCGAAGAGCGAATTAGGAACGAGCTATTCTTTTTTACACTTTGAGGTTTGATTGTTATTCGAAGACAGATGCTAAGGTTTCTATGAGCCACAACGATCATTTACCATTAGGTGGACTGTGTGCTTGTTTGTCAGCCTTAATTGTCTAAGAAAACACTTCAATAAACTTAAGTATCGTTTCAATTAGAACATTTTCGCTAGTTGCATAAATAAGTTGAATGAAGATGCAACTATTAACGGTTTTATACATGATACATTATCATATCGTTCTATTGGTATAGGTAGAGGTGAATATAGAATATTCTATAGCGATCTTGGGACTGATATAAACACGTCTTTTATTATGCCAGATTATGATGTATCTCACCTGTGCCGAGGAGCAGTGTATGAAAGGTGCGAGACGTTTAATACAGCGATCGCCAATCCATCTACTAAGCGGGAATAACACTATATATATATATGTATAATACAGTCCAAAAAATATATGCAGTGATACATACACAATATAATTATAGAATTAGGCCTTACGTTGCGGAAATCCATTGTATTGAAGTTGCAAAAATTTACTTTGCCTTTATCCGCTCAATAAAATAAAATCATGTATCTTACCTAGTATGAAGAGCACCTCCCGTCTTCCCTAAATTGCATTTATACGTGGTAAAGCCATGCTGCAGCTATATTAGTAGTAGGTATAGCTGCGAATGGGTTGGCTCGACTGGGGAAGGACCATGCTCTCACAGAATACCAGTGTAAAGTAGCAGCTTAACACTGCTGTGTTTCGTATGGTGAGTGTGGAGAACCGGAGACCCTTTTTTACTGGAAAAGAGGCATTACATCTTCGTCCTCACGGGTAACAAGGCATTTTGATTTGTAATTGAGAATTGATGTAGATGTTGTCGTGAAGCGATAATAAAAAAAAAGAACCTAACCTAAGAACAACAAAACAACAAAAGTAGAACAAGAAAATAATATATTTAAATTTTTAAAAAGGTCATCATATTCATCATATTTCATTTTTTTATATAAAATTGTAAATCAATTTTATATAAAAAAATGAAATATGATGATGGTGATGCATGACGTGAAATTACAATTAGATAAAAAAATAAAGAGAATATTGTAGTGGAGCCTAAAGGTCGAAGTGACACACGCTGCGCTTGGAGTAGGAGTAGGCACACGCTGAGCTTGTAGTTTCTTGGTAGTGATGGCACGCAGCGCCTGGTCTAGGCACACGCAGCGTCCGGAGCCGGCACACGTAGCGCCTGGAGTAGGTGCACTCAGCGCCTGGAGCAAGCAGTCGCAGCGCCCAAAGGTAGCGCGGGCACTAGCAGGTGGAGGCGCAGGCGACGACTCCAGATGAAAGTATAGGCTTGTAGGATCCCGGAGTAGTGCAGCCCCGCGCTTGAAGTAGACTACGCCGACGACTTCAGATGTAGATGGAGGCTTGCAGGATCCCGGAGCAGTGCGGCCCCGCGCTTGAAGTAGACTACGCCGACGACTTCAGATGTAGATGGAGGCTTGCAGGATCCCGGAGCAGTGCGGCCCCGCGCTTGAAGTAGACTACGCCGACGACTTCAGATGTAGATGGAGGCTTACAGGATCCCGGGGCAGTGCGGCTCCGGGATAAAGCCTTTAGTAGATGCTTCTCGTTTGAAAACTGAAGCGAGACTCCCCGTATTCACCGATGGTTCGGCAAAAGGTATAAAACTTTTTAGAGAGAACGGAAAATTATTTAAATTAAAAGGATTTTTTTTGTAAATGACCCAAAGCAAAAGAGTATTTATGTGGAAATATCGAGATAAAACATCAGACCGGTAACGAATTTGAATAAAAATTGCCATGACAACCAAATAAATAACAATTGTCAAATAATGTAAATTTTTGGTTTTAGGCTTGTTATTAAGAATTGGCAAGTTTTATGTAAGAAATGAGATATTATTTATATAGGAAAAAAAATAGCGCAACAGCGCGCACGAACCCCGAAATTGCAGAGTAACGGAGAACTAAATAAAAGATCGAAAAAGTAAGACTCCATTGACAGCGATTTAAAAAGTGCTGATAACGTGAAAATACGAAGTGAAAATGATTTGTTATTGTGTAAAAACGTTACAGGATCCTATGGAAATAAAGGTGATGCAAAATATGAATGCAGAAAATCAAAAACAGAATGGAAAAATAGTGTAAAATGATACGTAAGTAGCATAACACTACAATGTCTATGGGCCGCAGCAACCACTTGCCATCAGGTGGACTGTGTGCTCGTTTGTCACCTTTATCCTAAAAAAATTCGCTATCTCCATCAACACTACTTCCAGCACCATTACGTCCACCACCACTACACACTAGAAAAGACTCACCACCGACGATAATACAAAACGTGTTTCCCCTCTACACGAGGCAGCCTCAGGTTTAGTAGACTGTATCAGCCACCGCAATTTTCACACCGTCTAAATAAACTATGACGGCTCCGTGGCGCAGTGGCTTAGCAATGAGTTGTTGCACTGGGGGCTGCGGATTCGAATCTCGCACGGAGCAAGTATTTGTATGGCCTACAAATAATTGTTCCAGGTCTGAATGTTGTCCTCGTGAAATTTATGTTTGTAAACTGCCTCCACGATACAGGAGAAAATCCTAGTGTGGTGGTAACGTTTAAAAAAAACTATGTCTGATGTCACGTAGGTGGTAGGATTTCATAATTTTATGTTTTTAAATAAAAAATGGTAAAAATAAAATTCATATAACAACCATATAACATACCTTTTATAAAAATATATCAAGACTTTACATGTCCTAAAGATAAATATTTGGTGCTTGTAACAAATACCGGTTACCAAGTCACGCACCGTCTTCACTTTCGAATTTAGAATGGTAGTATAAAAAGGTAAACTAATCGTGGTTATATAGGTATACATACAAAGATAATTATTTATCATCTTGGTATATAATTATATACATAAAAAATGTGAATATTTATATTTATATAAAGTAATATTGAATTTACTTCGTTGCACGATACGTAGGTTACCTTTATAAAAATAAGCATTTATAACATTGAGTTATAATTTACTCATTATAACGTCTAGTACAGCAGCGTCAGAATATCCGCAACCCTATATCGTCCCATATTTGTCGTAAGACGGGACAGAGGGATACAAACCCGGAGTTGGGCAGAAGCGTGTTCATAATAACGACTAAAAACTAAAAACTGCAGTTGCCAGCCCATCTGCCAAGCGTGACGAATATAATATGAGGCAATCTATGGGGGAGGGCTCTGTCTCTGTTCAGCTGTGAATTTTTGGTAGGATACGGTAACGGTATTTCCGCTAGTCAATAATCTAGAAAAATATTTGTAATTTAATTAATAACATTATTTAAGAAAGGGCCTTATAAAATATATTTTGTACAAAATTTTTAATTATTTCAATATAATTTTTGTCAGCTTAACTTAATTTTACGTACAGCAAGAAAGGATTAATTTATGAAAGATAGGGAGGAATGCTTTAAGCATTCCTGAGATATTTTATTGGAACATCGAAGAAATTTTTACCAAATATTTGTTATTGCTATTAATATTTGGTTGCTTTATGAATTAAATTATATATTCTCTATATAATATACTCACTGAAGAGTATAGTAACATAAATATTGATAAAAATAAATATTATTTATATTTCCTATAAGCAAAACTTGTTAAATATCGCATCTGTGGCTACATGGCAACAAGTGGTTCAAGACTAGTTCAAGCTACGTGTTCTGTGGCATTCTTTGAGGGAGACATTTGTTCAGCAAAGTAATTGTGAGAAGCTGTTATAATAATGACGATGATAAAAGAATTATAGAATACGACTCCATGGCACAGTAGCTTGGCATTGAGTAGCGACGCTGAGGTTCGCTGGTTCGAATCCCGCAGGGAATAAGTGTTTGTATAACCTACAAATAATTCTTGCGTTTCTGGATGTTTGTTCTTGTGCAATTTATGTTTGTGTAATCCACGATACAAAAGAAAATGCTAGTGTGAGGGTTACATTTTTTTAAAAATACCACGACTTACTTTAAATGTTAAAGTAAATTTAAATATTTTGTAGTTATATTGTGTGCAGGAACGAGCAAAGGTTTGTCTGAACATAGGCCTTAACCATTGATTGATTAATAGCGGGGATATTTGCCATACTTTCTGCACTTGGCAGTTAGGTTGGTAAACGTTGTTTTTTATATTTATTGCGTTGATATCAGGAAGATTATTCTTTCCTGTTTTATTTTCCTCTTTCCCCTCTTAATGCACTCACGGGACGATAATTATTACGCAGTGGATTCCCTCACGCTCTCTCCTACAAAAATACACGGTAAAGTTGATCTTCATATGTTTATATACATAAGTTTATATACATAATAAAAATAGTTAAAATAATCTAATATATAAAAAATAATGTTTGTTTCTTCGTATTAAATGCGCAGCCATACCGTTTATCTGATTGCGCTAAAGTCAACTTATTGCTTGTACCAACGCGAAAGTTATAGGCATAGTACAATTAACTTACAGTAGTGGCATGCATATAGTACCGACAAATTAATTTGAATGATAATACAATAAATAAAATGAACATTCAACTTTAGTGAATGTATTATCATTATTAATTAAGGCGCAGGTTGAGCAAAACAAAATGTGCTAATCGTTATTTGTGCGGTTTTTAGGAGCTATCTACTTTTTATTTAAAAGATATATCAACAAATAAAAAACATATTATATTTCTACATAATCTTGATTCCATAAGAGCTATATCCAATTTTTTTAAAGGAATAAATATTAATATAATCTCCTTACAACGAAACCACATAAATGTGAAATAATTATTAATAACATGCATCTCCTCGTAAAGTAAGTATTATTTTATTTTGTGATTTAGACCAATGGATAGGCAATTTATTAATGAACATTTCTCTTATAGTTTTATTTCAAAAGACCAAACTTTGATTTTATTAAGAAATTATTTTAAAATCTGGGCGTATTCACTGCCCGCGGGCTTGCTGGAGTCAGTGAGCGCTGAGCTCTTGAACGTTAGTCAGAGCGTCGGCCAGCGCACACGCTCACGTCATCTTATATGTATCAGTCGATAATATTATTACTTATTAGGTTATTCATAGGTAGTATTATTTGTTTGTTTTGGGTATAATTTTTCGTATTAGTTATACATATATTTGTTGTGTTTTTACTGCACGATGAAGCTTTTTGCGTGTATTTTCTTTGAAGTAAATGCAAATATAAAATTAAGCACAATTAGCATGTAAATTTTGGTTTCAATTGGGCGTTTAATTTGGTCTATGGTCTTCTAATAAGTCCCGGTCGGGTAAGTCGGCCTATAGGCGACTAATTCGGCATGGGCGTCTAAGTTGGCCTATCTGCGGCATTGCGGGTTATTACTCGACTCTCTAACTAAACTGACTATTTATTTTTTAACTCAAAACGGGACATGGGTTTATTTATACTCTAAAAACTATAACTTTATACAATTAGTGTTCACTATAAAATTATATTCGGTATAGACGGTAATTATTAAATGCAACATATTTTTTTAATTATTAATTACATTTGTCAGTGGATTAAATTTGCGTTAATAAAGTTGGTGATGATTTTAAATAAGAATAAAATTCTGGGCAAGTTTTTTTATTGTTACCTTTGTTAACAACATTGCCTTTAGAACTGGAACCGTAAGTGTATTTTTCAAACGTCCACAATTTATTCGAAATAGAAAAATACTCATTCTACTGGAGCGTTTGTACCAGGTAGACATAAAATATATTCGATTAAAAAAATTGGGACAGGTGACCGAGAAAAGGAACAGTCCCGTTCAAAACGGGACGTATGGTCACTTTACCTATAATCCGGCGACGGCTCCGTGGCGCAGTGGCTTAGCAATCAGTTGTTGCGCTGGGACCCGCGAGTTCGAATCCTGCACGGAACAAGTATTTGTAAGGCCTACAAATAATTTTCCGGGTCTGTATGTTTGTCCTTGTGCAATTTATGTTTGTAAACTGCCTCCACGACTCTAATTCTATATTACTCTCACTCTGCGAAACATCCTATTTATTTATTTATTCTTTATTGCACCAAATATTTGTACAAAAGGCGAGATATCTATCTATTTACCTATAGTGAGTAGGTATCTTTTAAACTCACAATTTTCAATGCTTCATTTTTAATATATAATTAATTATAAAATTTCATAATTAGATAATATATGAGAATACATAATTCTAATATAATGCAACTAATATACCGAATAAAAAAATTAAAATACATTTATCGTTGTACGCTGTGTTTATTTCCATAAAATAGTTTATTGATGTTGAAAAAATACTACGTTCGTACAGTAGGTGGCGTCTTACATATTTCTGACGCGATATATTGTAGCGAGACGGCGCGGCACACCAAATGCTCAAGGTCGTTCGCATGGAGTAGCACCTTAAACAATATAACTCTTCCAAATTTAAAACGATATTTCCACAATTATTTCTTCCGCGGCTGCAATGCGCCAGTAACTATCTTGTAATATTATAAACATAAGTTGGACGGCTCCGTGGCATATTGGAAAAAAAATGTTTTGTTCTTAAAAAAATATGTTATATATATACAGGGTATTTTTGGAACGCCCCCGAAAACTAATAAAGACGACAGTACAAAGTACACCTTTGATGATGGGTGGAATATAAAATCGATCCTGATGAATGATAAATCATTTTTTCACAACTTTTTATTAGCATTATTCATTCTCTATCATGTTAGTACGGCTAAATGAAACGATAATTTCATAAAAAAATCATGAAAATACTGAAACATAAAACCAGCAGTGGAATTACTGAATTCATATCACCTGATTAAAGGTCAATGTACGCGCGAACGCGAATTCGCGCGGCCCGCAACTAGCGGGCCATACCACAATACCTCATAATTTACAACACTTGTCTAAATACCTAACTTATCTACTTAACCTACTATTTTGCCACTTTACTTGTCTCCATGTAGCCACTTTAATCCGAATTTACAGGTTAAATTACCTAAATAACTGGTTCGATTTCCCGCTAATGAAAAAATACTTAAATGAAATGTAACCAAGGTTAGAGTCATGCGTTTTTATTCATCGTGTAGGTATGTTTATTATTCTCATGTATTCAGTTATGTACCTATTCAGATTAGTTCAGTACTAAGTAATTAAAAAAAATAGTTATGAAACAGCTTACCGCTCTTAATCCTCCGTGGTCTTATGAGATGCGGCTCAAATTGTGCTCCATTCATTTCAAGGCAGATTCGGGCTCGGTGTTGCGTCTCCTCATGGAGGCGGGGCATCATCGTGTGGTCTTCGACACAGTCCGTACGTAGTTTGTCGAAAACATCCACGATCCTTTTGTAGTTTCGTAAGCACTATCACACTCACCATTAAAACCCTTTCTTTCACATACCGCACAGAAAGAAGTCTAACGGGGTCAGATCTGGTGAGCGAGGTGGCCAAGCGTGTGGTCCTAGTACGTCAAATCCAGCGATCATCAAATAATTCGGTGATGATCGCTGGATTTGGCGAACTTAAGCTTGCACTTTGTGCAATTTGTATGGGCGCATTCGGTTGCGCTTCAACACTTTGTGCACTGCACAGTATGACACACTTGTTCCATCCCGACGTCTTAACAATTTATTTAGTTCGTGTACCTAGGTTCGGATACCTAACATGTTGCCGTATTCACGAGCACTATAAATGTACGCGTTAGGCATTATTTAAACAAAAAAGAATCAAAAAACGTAACAACAAGAATAATACCAACACGTAATCACAAATAATAACAATAACAATTTAATAAACAAAACGATTGAACTGTCGCTCGCGCACGCGTGTACAAAATCAACACGAAACCTACTACTTCACAGCGTAAGGCGACACAAGCCGGCCAGGTTTGGCGTTCTGCCGTCATAATAAAGAAGGACGCAATTACCAAAAACATAAAATGGAAATAAAAAATAAATAGATGAATTTTTCTTTCAGACCTTGCTGTGTCTAAAGTATATTAAAAGGTGTCAATATGAAAATTGAAATATACGTAGAGACATGAAGATTTTAAAGACGTACTTATTTTTTTGATAATTTGTTTATTTATTTAAATAAAACGAATTTTCCTTTTCATCTTAGTTTAAAAAATACACCTGGCAACACAAAAACATCGAATGAAAGACGCATATAACCATTTTCGTCTTTCCAACCTGATAAATAAAAAAACTGCCATTCATTTAACATTTCTACATATTTTATAAAGGTCATTTGAAGTTGAAAGGACGCTAATAGTAATTTACTACTTTTTTATTAGTAAATATTAGAAAAACATTGGTAGGGAGACACAAAAAATAACAACCCGCAACTCTTGAGTAATGATTTTAAAGGGGATATCATACAAGACTTACTACGATAATAATTAAAAATTAAAAATTTTGTGCAACCGACTTCAATATAAATAATTAAGGATAACTGAATAACTATTGGTCTGACCTCGATCAAATTTATATGAGACCACATGTGAAACACCAGCTCTTAATAATGAGATATATAATAATAAGACAAGAATAATCGAAATTTAAGTAATCGATGCAAATATTGTTAAATATGACGTAGCAACTGGTTAAATAAGTCTTTTCTTTTATGTTGAACTTGTATAAGTCTTTCTATTAAAAAAATGTCATCTGTGATCAACAGTTACGTTTAAAATTCTTACGATATTTTCTAAAATATTGATATTTTTGAATATTAAAAAAAATTATTAGAAACGCCTTCTTATCATGAGTCGAATGGTATATTTAACTCATTTATTCAAAAATTGTTAGATGCGCCCTTTTTTCTTATGACGACAGCATTGTTTCGCACGAGCTAGATACAGGTCGACAGTGGAGGGAGTGTGGGTACAGTCGCGTTCTAAAGTATTACATGGTATTGGGCTATTGTTTTATAATATTATAGTAATTAATTATTTTATTGTAGAATCATAATAGGTGTTTTACTAGCTACTTAAAACTTTGGAAGAGATTGGAATTAAAAATGGATAATGTTTACTTGAGCATTATTTGTTATTTCTATCGTAAAATATAAAGTAGTTTGTAACAAGAAAATTTAAGAGCCCTCTTACATTTCGGCGTTTCGCAAATTTAGGTATTTTACGCACCGAGCGGGCGGCGAGCTATGCGACCGATACTTTCTTTCATATCTATTCACTCGCTCGCACTATAACACTGTGAGTATGGTGATTAAACGATCTTGATCTTCCATAATACAAAGTTTTCTTAGGATGCACTTCAGGGGATGGAATATTTTTTTTGTGTCATTTTAATGTTATCTTATTAATTTATTATTATATAATTATATAATTTATTATTATATACCATTTTGATATATTATTCATTATTTATGAAATTTAGTGTCAAAATAAGTACCTACACATAAATATTTTAATTGTTACGCCGTAATCGAATGTTAACCGGTAGAATAGTGGTATAAATAAATAAACGGTTGCAACCTGTTTTAAGAAATATAACAACCAAATGTAACTAATATTTTTTTAATCGGTACTTACAGTCAATTACCATATTTTTTATTAGAAAAATATTTGCTGCGACGGCATTGACTGAACTTTTCTCGAGTTGATAATTTCAGGCCGTATACACTTTTCATAAAAATCTTGTAACATGGGTAACATATTGAAAATCTAAAATTAGTCGTCTTTGTAAATTTTTAGTACTTTTACTGCATAATCTGGGCCAATACATATTATGGCAAGTATTCAGACATTTTTATTTGCTAAATGAAGCTGGCCTTGGATTTGGTAAAACCAGTCATTATTTTGATTTAATGTTTTACTTGAATCACTGAATTTATAACCTTTAACATTTTTTTGTCGAAAGGCCGTGTCAAAATCTATTCCGAAAGCTGAAATAGGACTTTTAACTTCAATAAGACCGTCGCTGTATAAACCATTAGGTGAAGCCCTCAAATAACACTGATCTAGGTCAATGAATAGACCACATTTTTCTATAACAATATTTTCTTGTTTGCTCAATTGTGCCAATGCTACAGACTCGTTGTCCCTACCATGTTAAATGGAAGAGACGTGATCTAAATTATAACTATATAAAATAGTTTTAAACCGATCGATCAAAAATTGCGGTCGTAGTTGACGATGCTCTAGCATGCAGGCAATCGACGCACACTACGGTAGTATCGAAACGATGCCCGAAATCAACGGACGCAGGTCCACCCTCGGCAAGCGCTCGCGCGTTAATGATCGCAGATGGCCGGCGCAGTGAAATATATAGTACTTTTATTTAATTAATTAAAATAAAATAATAACGATTTAAAAAGTAAAAATAATAGTATAGTTTAAGCAAATGTTGATGATTATTTTAGTATAAATTTTACGTCTAAGTGATATAGAACTTCGGAAATATAGAGGCTTGTATCGAAGCGTTTTTGGTCGTTTTTTGAGTTATGTCGAATTTTTTTTCCTATCGTGAAAAGCATATAATGAAAATGTATTCCATTATTATTAAAGTGTAGGATATTTAGGAGATATAAATATTTTTTTTGATGGTCGATATTCAATAGAATCTACAAATTAGAGCTCCCAAGTCATGTCTTCGAGAGTTTTTGCCTAAACATGCATCGAGAGAATGATTATTACTGATTAAATAAATAAGTTATTTAAAATCCGATCTGAGCTTATTTGAGGAAAGTAAACGAAATATTTTTACCAAGTACTTGTTATTTCAAGCAACAAACGATAAACATACAATTTCAACGAGGAAACCTTGTAATTTCGTGTTTTTTTGTAATACGCCTCTTAAGCTAAGGGTGACGCTTTCCATTATGTCGTCTTAGGTCACATGGAAGCCAGATGTTGATGGTGTGTTGGTGTTACTGGATGCTACTTCATCATCACTTTCATCTTCGCTTGAGCTTCCGTCATCAGGTCGATCACATGGCAATTTTTTCGGTATTCTTCCTCAACACTTTTAACTTACTGCACAATTTTCCCCATTCACCTTCTCCTATCATATTTACCTTTTCGTTCACTAGTTCAGTCATAAAACAATAGATATAAATAATTTTTTTTCCTTCCTTTTTAAAACCATCGTCGCGAGTCGCAAAGTAAGCTGTATATGCGACTGTATTTTGGGAGCGAACAAAGCGCGGGAACCAATAGCGTGCGGCCACAGTAATACTGGCGGGTTGTTCCCCCGTCGCGCCCCCTTCTTACCACTCACTCATAAATTGCTTGCGCTCAGCGCTCAGGTTCAAGGCCAGCGTTCTTTTTTCAGCGTTCGCGCGTACAATGACCTTTAATCAGGTGATATGAATTCAGTAATTCCACTGCTGGTTTTATGTTTCAGTATTCTCATGATTTTTTTTATGAAATTATCGTTTTATTTAGCTGTACTAACATGATAGAGAATGAATAAAGCTAATAAAACCTGAAAAAATGATTTTTCATTCATCAGGATCGATTTTATATTCCACTCATCATCAAAGGTGTACTTCGTACTGACGTCTGTCTTAGTTTTCGGGAGCGTTCCAAAAATACCCTGTATATATATATATATATATATATATATATATATATATATATATAATTGCCATCATTTTATCTGTATCTTTACCACCCAGGGTTTTTAAAAAGTTTTTTTAGTTAGTTCCTTTTCTACAAAAAAACAATGATGTGTTTGAAATTAAAGTTTTGGAGTAGTTGACGACTTTAGTTAGTAGCTAGTTGCTCTAAAGCAACGCCAACCTCTTACCACTAAACAAGTATTATTCCATTTGACCGAAAGTTAAATCAATAAATTATATTAAGTGGTGGACACCCACGGGAAGATATGGGGTAGTGGGGTAGTCCTTAACCGCCACTACGCTGCAGTAACTAAATTAAACGTACTTAAATAAGTTGTAAATATGTTTGTTATTATTGTAGCGAATATGTTGCTAGCTTCAAAATGTATCGGTATTATGAAAACGAAGAAAAAGAAGGTAGGGTTGCTTAAAAGATATTGTTGTTTAAGCACGGAGTAGAGAAGGGAAAATTTTAATATAATGGAGCACGATTATAATAAGCTGTATTGTATGCGATGTTTTCGAGTACTTATTTTCGAAGACCCCTCCAAAGGAATTAAAAAAGTTTTAATCAATGCTACTTTATAAAATATATTACAATGGCTTAGTAACAAAATTTAGAGAGCATTATCTTTTTACAAGTCGTTGATATTCTCAACTTGTAACAGCTACTTTTAATAATATAACACGAGGAGTTGACAGTGACACTTATGACAGTTCACCTTTCATTTGCTCGTGGTAGAGTTCATCATCATCATTACAGACCTTCACAAGTCCACTGCTGAACATATACCTCCCCCGAGGAATGCCACAAAGCACGGTCCCGAGCCACCTGCCCTTGTCTTTCTGGATGTCTTACCAGGTTGTCACTCCGTCTAGTGATAGTGTTAACAACAGTTAATCTTAATCATCCTGATCATAACTGATTTTGCAACTAAAGAAAGATCTTTAATTAGTAAATTAAAATTATTTTATATCTTTAGTTATGTATTTAAGTCACTGCGTGAGCAAACAAAGTTCAATTGCCACCGGAACGAATGAAATTGTTAATGAAAATATAATAAATGCTGTTTTTCTATGTTCTTGGCATTGAAGGAAAAAATTGAGTGAAAATCTGCATGATCTGACTTGGAACATTCTCAATGGTTGTTTAATTGGTGTAATCAGGCGGTTATTTCTCAACTCCAAAACATAAACCATTCCAAATCATAAATGAGGGGTTCAAGTGTGACTCGGCCTTTAACATATATTAATAATTGAAAAGAGCGTCCAAACAAATGAACCACGCATTGCTTACCTGCAGGCGAAACTAGACTATATTTAACAGAGAGCGCGGAATTGTAATGTAGAAATCAGTAATTCCAGAGAAACGTGGAGAGAACCTTAATATGTCTATCATTGAAAATATCGTAAATGAAATAAAACATCTTGTATCTGCACGTGATATCATCCTCATCCATCGTGTACCCCAGAGTAACTAGAGATGTTCCCACGCCTGCAATTGCAATTCGGTCAGAAAAGGACATTTCGAAACTTACACCATATATCGCTAAAGAATAATTACGTATATATAATTATTTTATGTGTGTTTTCTAATATCAGTAGTATCAGTAAAGTTATTGTTAATTACGTAATAAATTATAATAATTTCAACTCATTACTGACGTTCTGTATGCGGGCTCTGATCTGTACACTACTCTGTGTGTAGTAGGTATGCGTTGATTACTCATTATTACGAACTTTTTATCATAATATTTACTATCAACATATTTAATCCACAATGTTTATTTCCAGATGTATTTCAAGACAATAAAAATTATATTCCATATTTAAATTATTCAAGTTATTGGTTTTGTTGGTTATGTAAGTATTATTAATTTTCTCAAGCTCATTTTAAGTGCTGACTTAAAAATTGTTAGTGTAAATTATGATACGTTTATATTTCTATTAGTAACATGGATTAAAATTCTAACTTGATACAGTGACTAGTAATTTACCAATATACTATCAAAACTGCCGAGGTGTAACAACAAAATTAAGTACCTTATATTGGAGTTAACAAAAATTCATACGAGTTTGATTTTCCTCAACAAATTTATTAGTTCTTCCGCTTACACTTTATTATCAAACCATCCAACAGTATAATTATTGATTAAATTCGGCGTAACGTCCTACTTAAGCTTCTTTCACTGTTAAAATACCGACGAGCGAATGACTCCCCCGGTATCGTTTCAAAAGTCATGTCTTCACCTTTCCGCATAGCCGGAAACGGTAAATACACGGACCGGATGTAGTCTTACAATACAACAAATACAAATAAGATAAACATATCTTATTTCACGAAAGTTGTATTAAATTTCACAAAAAATATATTAGCTTAATTATACATGGATTTTAATTAATTATATTTATAATGATTCGAAGTTTTGAATAAAATCAATTTCATCAGCTTGAGATTAATTAACCACCGGAAATGGCAATTTATATTATTTAGAATATAGTATGTAATCCCTAACAGCTCGGCCACCTGTATAGCGCGAGACCCTTCGCGGTTTAATCTCGAACTACACACCAAGATTTTTTTTTACAATCTTAAATCTAAATTGAAGTACATAGTACATTTTCATTTACGGGAGACTTAATTACAAATCAGATTTTTTATTCATAAAAGCTTACTATACTAATATGAAGTATACTAATATAGATGTATAATGTATTTGATATATTAAAAAAATAATTATACCTTATAATTATACATTTGAATAACTGAATATAATCACAAGCATTTAAAGTAAATAGAAAACAATAGTGACTTAATTACTTATATTATTAGTACAAACTCATATTTCGTGGGTTCCTTTACATTTGTAGTATTACTTTGGTTCATTATTATACTTCATTAGTAAGTCCATTGTCGCCAGTATCATCATCAGCATCACTTGTACTATTTGAACTATTATCAAAGTCATCCATGGTTGAATTTTGTCCAAAGCCACTGTTCCTTCGCACCTACGACAATTTTTACGTGACAACGGCGTGTCTTGATCTATAAACCTATCATGAGGGAGCACTTTAATAATACGATACGGGCCCTGGTATTTAATTACTAATTTTTGCGATTTACCATCATGCGGGATTTGTCTTTCTATCCAAACTAAGTCTCCTACCTTGTACTTCCTACCTGCTTTTCTATGCCTGTTATATCGATCAACATCTTTTTGCTGTTGCGCCTGAATACGTTTCTTAGCCTTCTCCCTGACAGACTAATTCATCAGACGATATTACATTTAATGTATCATTGATTATTGTACTTAGGATTCCCTGAGTTCTGTTATTTATATTAAAGCCAAATTGTGGACCGTAGTGTTAAGACCAATTTGTATGTCTCGAATGTGTTCGTCCCAAGCCTTTTCGTCCTTCCCATGATTTGATGTAGCTAGTGCCTCTGTAATGGTTCTGTTGAACCGTTCCACCTAACCATTGGCTCTTGGAGTCGCAACTGAGTTCATGAGATGCTTTATTCCATACTCGGCAATAAAATCTTTAAATGATTTACTTGTAAAGCTGGACCCTCTATCTGTAATAAGGCGCGTTGGTACTCCAAAGAAACTAATGTGGTCTTTTAGAACTTTAATAGTTGTCAGTGATTTAGTGTTTTTAACGGGTGTAATATTAATACATTTTGTAAAACTGTCTATTATAACTAATATATAACAATTTCCTACTTTACTTTTTATAAAAGGACCCAGGTGATCAGCGTGAATAGTATGAAATGGTATGCTATATTTTTCTATTGGGTGCAACTCACCTTCTCGCCTCCCACCTGGTACCTTATGGTGAGCACATTCTAAACAGGCTGAAACATACTTCTTTATGAACGCCTCATACGTGCAAACCAGTAGTGCTTTTTAATACGTGCTAACGTTTTTTCATAACCGTAATAGCCAACATCGTCATGATTCCTCTTAACAATCTGTCACCGAGCTCCACTTGGCACAACCCATTTTAATTCATCACCTATAATGCGGTATACGCGTCCATTTTTAAGTTTAAAGTTTTTGCGGGTGTCAAGTACATTCTCAGTATTCGGATCATTGAGTATGTTTTTAATCCTGGTAATTTCCTGATCAGCTGATTGCACGGTAGCGATCCAATCTTGTTCAGGTTCAACCGACAGTACATCGAGAATGTGTGACTCGTTGACATTCGTATCTACTGGGTTGCGACTAAGGGCGTCCACGTGAGACATCTTTATTCCTGGTCTATATTCAATTGTGCAATCGTACTCTTGCAATTGGATCCACCACCGAGCAATCCGTGGCACTAAATCTCTCTTGGTTAAGGTCCACCTTAGTGCGTTACAGTCGGTTTGTATAGTAAACGGGATTCCAATGAGGTAAACTCGAAATCTCTGTAGGGATGCAATAACAGCAAGGGTTTCTAGCTCAAAGGAATGGTATATTTGTTCTTCCGCGGTGGTTTTACGACTGAAGTACGTTACCGGTTGTAAAACTCCATTTTGATTACGTTGAAAGTAGGATGCCGGCCAAGCCATTTTTGCTGGCATCAGTATGAAGATGAGTCTCGGCACAAGGGTCGTATAGAGCAAGTAGCGGACGTTCGGACAATAAATTTTTGATGCGGGTAAATGAGTTTTCTTGCGGTTCGCGCAATATCCATTCGTTATTCTTTTTTAGTAAGTCATTTAGTGGAGCTGCTATTAATGCATAATTTTTTATAAATCTCCTGAAAAACCCAGAGAGGCCTAAAAATTGGCGCAATTCGTGCTGATTTCTTGGCTTGGGAAATTTTGATACTGCTTCGCATTTTGTCGAGCCCGGCCGTATACCATGTGCACTTACCTCAAAACCAAGGAAATCAATATTTTCGAAAAAGAAGTTACATTTACTTAGTTTTAATGTGAGCCCACCTTTTCTCAATAAGCCCAGTACTTCTTTTAGTCTTGTTAAACCTTCGTCAAACTCTTTACATGGTATTAAAATATCGTCCATATATATTAAAGCGTATTTAATTTTGGCCTCGGATAAAATTTTATTCATAGTCCTCTGAAAGATAGATGGCGCATTCACGAGTCCAAATGGCATCCGATTGTACTCAAACTGCCCATCTGGGGTCACAAATGCAGTTTTGAAACGCGAGCTCTCATTGATCGGTATTTGGAAGTAACCGGACGCTAAATCTAATGATATAAATAGATTATTACCTGCTAGCAAGTCCAGTTGGTCTTCAATACGAGGAAGCGGATAGTGATCCTTTTTTGTCTTACGGTTTAAAGCACGATAATCCACGCACAACCTCTTTTCGCCAGTTTTTCTGTACCAGCACAATTGGACTAGCAATGGGGATGACGATTCCCTGATAATACCACTTTCGACCATTTCTTGAACCATTTCTCTAACTAGACACCTCTCTGACTAAGCCATACGGTACGGTCTGTATACGATTGGTTCCGAGTCTTCGAGCTCAATAACCATTTCGGTTGCATTAGTGAGTCCTAAATCCTTCAGACTACTCGAGAAACAGTCTTGAATTTCGGTCAATGTATTTTGAAGTAACAATCGTTGCTCGGTCGTCAAATTAGGATTACAGATTTTGGAGTCATCTATTTCAGTTTTACTTATAGTAATTTCACAAACGTCTGCAGTTTGATGTCTTTGGGTAGCCCTTGTCAAGATTAAATTCTTTTCTACGATAATATCCTCGTTGGACACGTTATAAAGCAGCAATGCACATTTATTATTTCTTACGGCGTATTCTCCCGGTAGAAGATAATATTCTTTACCAGAGGACCCTCGAGTCGACCCACTTACATAGACGTATCCGTTGTTCAATAATTCGCAGTGAACGGGCACGGCGCGTAAGCTATTAATGGGAATTATAACTCTGTTCTGCGAAATCAAATGAACCTTTTGATGTTGGATTTTTTGAAATATAATCTCATCTGGAGTTTTGGTTATCACTATATCCGGTTTCTCAGAGAACGAATGACCCAGTAACAATGGATAGCTCAAAACGTAATCTTGTACCACATATATGCCAACGACTTCATTGATATCCTGCACTTCTACGGTGCCTATTATCAATCTCAGTGGTCGAACCAGATTTGCACCAATACCCCTTAAGGTAGGCAACTCCGTGTTTTTAATCATACTCACGTCAAGTAACTTAGCATCAGTTTCTCTCATAAGAGAACATTGGCTACCCAAATCCAAATGACATTGAAATGTTTTGTTGTTAACTTTACATCCATTACATATTTATCATTAGTTTTACCGGTTACACTAAGTTTAGAAACCTGTTTTTCATTTATGTTGGCGGAGGTGTTACTAGAAACTTCCTTGTTTTTGTTTCTATAACAGTTTGACAACTGATGACCAATCCTATCGCAATTCGTACATTTAATCAATGGTTTCTCGCATTTAAAACTTGGGTGGCCTATCATGTTGCAATTGAAACATCGTATGTTAGAGTTATTCCCAGCAAACTTCGAAAAAGATGGCTTGTTAACGTTAACAATTTTATCTAATCTATTCTTCCTTAAATAATCGCTACTGTCCCTAGAGTTTTCGACCCTAACAGACCTAAAATACTTAAGCACTTGTTCTGGTTCAGAAAATTGTGCTGCCTGTGCTCCAACTTTTACAGCACGGTCATCAACGCCATGAAGTAGACAATCTACTGCTTGCCTACCACTTATTTTGCAACGATTTGACAGATTAATTTTAGAGTAATAATAATATTCTAACGACTCGCCATATCTAACCCGCTTGTTCAGCATTTCTGTACGAAGTTTGGCATAATCTTGGCAACACGGAAACGATTCGATAAGCTTTTCTTCCATTCCGTCCAATTATACAACAAAGTTGGAAGACCTTGATACCATGACCTAGCAACACCGCATAATTTCGGAAGTGAATAGTGAATTATTTCCTTTTCGTCCCAACCATAGATCTCTGCACATTCTTCTACTTTATTAATCCACGTGAGTATGGTCTTATCCTTTATCATGGGATCAAAGTTTGAAACAACGTTATTATCGTAAGATAGTCTGGGTTTATCCGAACTCCTTACGTCTTTAATTATGGAAAGGAACTTGTCCAGTATGACGTCTGTACTATTTTTAAGGTTTTTACCCCGATTAGATTTTGAATGTGCCTTGACGGACTTACCCGAAGATTCTGATGATGTACCGGGACACCTACGTCTACGCTTTGATATACGTTCATTAGATAGTCTTCGTCTCCGCCCCTTTGAATCGCCTCTTCTAAAACTTTCATTGTCATTAGACTCTTTCAAAGAACACGTTCTATCCCTGGTACGTTTCCGTAAATTTAAATTATCTCGCGACTGTCCTGGTGTTTCTTCCATATAATCCAAAGTTCTTTACTGGTGCCCTTGACCTCGGGCGTTACCTTCTATAAGCCTTTGACCCCGGGCATCATACTTTCTCGACCCGTGACCATGGGTCCACTATTTAGGCCTTGTCCTCGACCATTATCTACGATAAACCCTTGACCTCGGGAATCATCTGTCCATAGCCCTTTACCTCGGGCGTCATCATTAGGCCTTTACCTCGGGCATCAATATTAGGCCTTTACCTCGGGCATCAATATTAGGCCCTTGACCTCGGGCATCAATATTAGGCCCTTGATCTCGGGCATCAATATTAGGCCCTTGACCTCGGGCATCAATATTATTAGGCCTTTGACCTCGGGCATCATTGATTAGAGATCCTTGACGTCGGGTTTCATCAATAAGCCCTTGACCTTGGGCAACGTTTTCATCCATGTCTCTGGAACTTAGAAAAATCAAAACTTAAAGTGATAACCGTGCGTTCAATTCCTTACTATCTTTCTCTTCATTGATTAAGTGGATAAAAGAAAAGATTATTTGATATAGATAGAAACAGAATATAAAAATATTTAATTGTGATCTCTTCATGTGAAATCCTAATATAATATATGTTTCACTCTTTCCATTCTTTAATTCATCGTTGGAACATGTCATTCCCCTTTCATCCTCCCATATAATCTTTTTTTTTTCAATTAAAGTACAATAATAGAAAATATACAAAAAAAGGCTAATGGCAAAGGAAAAGAAACTATAAAAACCAATGTTTTATAATACGTCCAAAAAGAAAAACATTAATTGCAGGATACAATGCACCAAATTTAAATGCGTTCGATGTGGTTCATCATCATCGTCAGAAGCACTTATAAGTTTATTGTATAATAAGAGCCTCTCCGCTACAGAAAAGACATGCTTCAATCGTCACGCTTGAAAATCAATGGTAATAAGAGGATTACTTACGTTACATACCAGCACATTCTATAATTACTAAGTAATATATTTCTCGAGTAATACAAAAAGAATCACAAAGTAGGCATTTAAATGTAAGTAGTAATTCGGGTAATATAAAAACAAAGAAAACACAAAAAAAAACATTCATTCCCTACACAGTTTAAGAATTTTCACAATTTAAGGGTTACATCATTTAACAGAAAATTATTCACTTTACTTACGTTTTTATAGGCGTGAAAGGAAGTTTTATGTATCCTTTTCGTGATCCCACTTCTGAACTATTGGAGTTAACGAAAATTCATACAACAAGTTTGATTTTACTCAACAAATTTATTAGCTCTTCCGCTTACACTTTATTATCGAACAATCCAACAGTATAATTATTGATTAAATTCGGCGTAACGTACTATTTAATCTTCCTTCACTGTTAAAATGCCGACGAACGAATGACTCCCCCGGTATCGTTTCACAAGTCATGTCTTCACCTTTCCGCATAGCCGGAAACGGTAAATACACGAACCGGATGTAGTCTTACAATGTTTATCTTATTTTACGAAAGTTGTATTAAATTTCACAAAAATTATATTAGCTTAATTATACATGGATTTTAATTAATTATATTTATAGTGATTCGAAGTTTTGAATAAAATCAATAGCTTGAGATTAATTAACCACCGGAAATGGCAATTTATATTATTTAGAATGAAGTAATCCCTAACACTTATACAATAAATAATATTCTAGCCGAGTCCTATGTTATTATTATTTTGTCTATAACATGGTTGGTTTCTAACATTGCTGATGAAGAATTCATTGACTCGCGGTACGTAATATATCGTTGTGATAGAAACAGAAGGTTATGCAGTAAATCTGACGGTGGTGGTGTTCTAATCGCGGTGCGCTGTGGTCTTCATGCGATATGTTGTGAGTTAAGTTATGATAACTGCCATTATATCATGGCACTTAATATTGATTACGTACTTTTAAAGTTTTACTCTAAGTCTAACAATAAATACCACATCGTTTGCGGCTTATATGTACTACCAAACAGACCCTTATTACATAAGCGACCTATAAAATCCAATGATTATTCTATATGGTTTTGCCGACCTTTAATACATATTTATAAAAACAAAGAAATGGTGTGAATTAAATGAACAATTATTATTACAAACAATTGTCTTTGTATCGCAAAAGGTTTAAAGCGCTATCGGCTGAATGTTTTAATAAGTACCTACAGTCTGTTGAGGATGGAATAATAAAACAATTTTGGTCCTTTGTAAATAGTCGCAAAAATAAAACAGGTATACCTAACATACAATGATTTACAGTAACGAAGAGTCCAGCGATCCTCTGAATGTGTGTAAATTATTTTCAAGGTTTTTTAGTTCAGTGTACGAAAATAGTAAACACAAATCATTCTAATGATGTTGAAATTAGTTTTAACACAAATAGGCAAGTAACTATAATATTAATATAATGTGATTTAACATTCTCAAATAACAACTAAGATTCTTAAAGTCTTGGACGTGACAAGGGGACCTGGACCAGATGATATCTCGCCCTTTTTTCTAAAATAACCCACTGAATCCATAAGTACACCAATGTTTATTTTATTTAATCGCAGTTTCAGAGAGAGAGAGAGAGAGAGAGTAGTGCCGCAAGCCTGGAAATCGGCAACTATTACACCTGTGTATAAAAATGGCCAAAAAAATGACATCAACAATTATCGTACAATATCCATTTTGTTCACGTTGTCAAAAGTGCTGGAGAGATTGGTGCACAATGCTGTCTATCCATATCTGTATATTATTATTAATCCTGAACAACATGGTTTTGTCTGAAATCACTCCACAGTATTTAATTTCGCTTTATATACTAACTTGTTATTTGAAAATATAGATAACCGAATCGAAGTTAACACCATTTACACTGATTTCTATAAAGCTTTGACAAGGTGGACCATACAACTACGAAAAATTGCATTTAATGGTATACTTGGGAATGTGTTACCCTGGTTTGCTTCTTATGTAAAAAATAACACCCAAAAGGTTGTGTTCAATGGCATTTCTTCAGATGGGATAGATGTGACATCTGGAGTACCGCAAGGATCAATTTCGGGGCCGTTGCTTTTTGTTCACTTCATAAATAAATTACATTAATACCTGCTTCAAAAACACCAATTTTCTCTTATATGCTGACGACCTTAATTTTTTTTGGAAAATAAACACAACTGAAGATTGTAATAAATTACAGTGATCTAGATCGTTTGTCTGCTTATTGTGCAGCTAATAATTTACAGCTGAGTTTATCAAAATGTAAACCTATCACATTCACTAAAAATATTTTAATGTCATCTATTTCATATACTCGCTTTGTTACACTCCCTTAAAAATGTCTCCACAATAAAAGGCCTGGGAATACTATTTGACTCGAAGCTACATTAAGATGCTCATATTTAGTCACATTATGGCTAAAGGCTTTCTTCAGCTTTGTGTTTTCGTAAGAAAGATGTAATCTCTTCAAAAGGCATACAATGTATTTATTAGTATATAAGTCACTCTTTAAGTCACAACTCGAATATGCTACTTGTGTTCGAAACCCATATTATGAAAAATATAGCGATCAGTTGGAATTGGTACAACGTAAATATATTATAAATGTTTTAGGAAATGGTCATCATATCGCACTCTTTTAGATAGATTCTCAATATCCACTCTAAAAATGAGAAGATCATATTTTGATCAATTATTTTAATACAAAATCTGTCATAATAAATGAGATTGTAATTAACTTATAAATCAAATATATCTACGCATACCTAAACGGTCCCAACGCATTCGTTTTACGCGTAGTCATCGTTTATTTGCTCCTAAGATGTGTCGAACAAACGCGGGAGAGCGAGCGTACGGCGTATCATGAAATCATATAAAGATAACTTTACTTATCTTAACATATTTACTTACTTTGTTATGGTCAAAAAGTGTATTTAAAAAAATTTACTATTAAGTAAAATATTGCCTTATGGCTTAAACAGATTATTATAGGTGTAACCGTTGTTTCTCAAGGCAAGTTTTAGCTAGCATAGCCACTATAGTGATTGTGTTGGGTGGGATTTGCTCAGGGAAATCTCGAATTATTCATATAGTTCTGGTATCATACATCATGTTTGCTGTGCAACATAATATTACTCTTATTGTGATATTACTTTGTGGATAACGGTACTGGTTGTGTAATTACTTGTTTTCCCTTTTTATAAGACCAGTATCTGTATAAGGTTTTATTAAACAACTGTTTGTTGTCCTGAAGAAAATAAAATAAAATAAAATTAAAAATGAAATTAAAACTCTATACATCTCATTTTCGAAAAAGATTATTTCAAGCTATAATAAGAACACAAAGGTATAAAGCTTACAAAATATTTCGAAGCTGACAAAGCTTAGCAATTTCAATCGGATACATTTGTCGTCTTCTAGAGTCGCTAGAGCCTTGCTTAGCAGGCACCGCGAGCAGTAGAGGTTAGCTATTTTGAAAAATACTATATTTCATATGTAATGGTAGTCACGCCTAAAGCGATAAAGATGAAACATCTTACAGTCGGATTTAAACATGTGCTATGTGTACTAGAATACTATTTATACTAACATGAGCGTGAGAAAACATGAGCTAGTCATGAAATTATTATATTGAAATCGATTCCCAATACGTTTGCAAAATTTCAGCTTAATCAGACGTTTAGATATGGGTGAAAATTGAATTATAAATTTCATTACATATATACATGTATACTTATTTGGTACATACAGTTCGAGCTCATAATAAAAAACGAGTTTATAATTAAAAAAAAACATGTAAAGTAAAAATAATTATAGCAAAAATTGCATTCAGAAACACATCAAGTCAGTGAATGTCCAAACTTCACACGTCAATATCTCAACCCTTTATGAGCCACCTTTATTGTGTAACTAGATCCACGCATCCTTAGGTAAGTAATGTTTGTTTGAAAGTTGTGGAATGGGTTCAACGTATGAAAGTCCAAATTTCAACAACGGCGTCCGATTCTACTTTTTAAATGTATACGCACCCGTGTCGTTTTTTTTCGCACATGCTTAGATTTATTGTTAATTGTAGTTATCTTCTCCAAACAAATTTCATTATACTCTTATTGAAAACCTGACTAAGGTTTTTACAAAAACAGACCTATAGGCTTTTTTTTAAATAAATTAGTTTTTAAAACAAAAAAGTTGAACTAAGTTATATTCTTAATAGTGCAAGCGATTTATTCCTACACACTTTATGTTTTATAATTCAAGTAAAAATTACAAGATGAATTATTATAATTCCATTCAAAGACGCCACTTACGGCGTCGCTGTCGGGGGTCACTTTACATAATTCTTTTTGCCTCATAAGAGGATAATTTGCAATCGGCCGTGATATAAATTTTCCCATAATAATACGTCGGATGACGTCCCGTAAGACGAGATGCCTTGTAATATTTAAGAGGCTCCTTGAATTTATGAAAGTGACTGTCAAATTATATTCTTCTCGAGTTAATAAAGGACGCCGGGGATCCACGACGTGATTTTATTCTCTTTTGATCATACTTCATTCGATTTTTAAAAGCTCACATTATATCGATAATGTTTTAAATTGATGTGTCATATTTTGACTGTCGTGCTGTGGGTTTGAATCACTGTTAAATATTACTAATAATATTATTTTTTTTATAATGTCAGACACATATGTTTGGCGTTTTGTGTCATCGAGATCTGCACTGAATTGATTCTTAGAACAATCTTTTGTTGTTGCGTCGTATAGTTTAAAACGAGAATTTCTTAAATATCTATCAAAGTCGTGGTTTCAGTATCCTTTACTAATTTACAGTCCTTATTAAACTGCTATATTATAACATTTGTTACCAGTCTATAGAATTAAATTATTGTATTCATAATCATCATTACATCCATTCACAGTTTAGAAGTTTTCACTTCTGACGTGATTTTTTTTTGTTTATCTTAAAACATATTATAACACATAATATATTTTATACGCGGTAGAGTCACAGCTATATTAATATTATAGTTGTAGCACGAATGGGTCGGCTCGACCGGGGAAGGACCACGCTCTCACAGAATATCAGCATAAAATAGTAGCTTAATGCTGCTCTTTCGTTTAGTAAGTGTAGAGAACCGACGACTCTTTCTACTTGAAAAGAGGCATTCCATCATAGTCCTAACGGCTGACAATGCATCTGCATTTTATTCGCAAACGAGGATAGATGTAGATGTCTATGGGCCACAACAACCACTTACCATCAGGTGGACTGTGTGTTCACTTGTCACCCTTAGCCTATAAATGAAAAAAACATGTTTCAGTTAGCGATAAATCTATTATTTCTCCACTTGACTTCTTATTATTTTGCCACATCAACGTGGTAGAGCCATGCTGCAGCTATATTAGTAGTATAGTTGTAGCACGATTGGGTCGGCTCGACCGGGGAAGGACCACGCTCTCACGGAATACAAGCGTAAAATAGCAGTTTGCTGACTGCAGTTTGCTGAAACTGCTGTGTTTCGTATGGTGAGTTAGAGAACCGGTGACCCTTTTTACTGGAAAAGAGGCATTCCATCTTAGTCCTCACGGCTGACAATGCATTTGCATTTTATTCGTAAACGAGTATAGATGTAGATGTCTATGGGCCACAACAACCACTTAGCATCAGGTGGACTGTGTGCTCATTTGTCACCCTATTTCTAAAAAAAACCTTTTGAGATGAAAAATAAGGTGGTAATTTAATAGTATTTCACTTGCGACGGGACACAGCGTCAACGATCTGGAAAATCTGATACTGCCATCGCCAATACGCTCGCAAGTTTCTTGAATTCGTCAAATTCTAATAACTATGCATGTCCGTGTTGTAGATGCCTGCTGAATTCTTTTATTATCATTTATTATATACTTTAAATTAGACGTTAAAAATGACAATGGTATGGTATTATCTTTCAACACCTCATCATATTATCGTTCTACATATTCTATATAGGTAGATACAAAATCATTGTAATATAAAAATATGGAATTATGTATATTATCTCCATCAAAAAAGCTAGTTATATGCAAATGACTTTACTTTTTTATTTGACTGAATTCACTGTACTCACTTCGTTTTTTTGCTAATGTTTATCAAAATAGAACAATAAGTTTCGGAGAACATAGCAAAAATAATATCATCACAGTCAAAGTTAACGCTCCACCTCAATAAATTAGTAACGTCCTTGTTCCGGACAACAGTAGGGCGTAGTTATTTATGACTATAAAATTTATTACATCATTCAAAATAAACAATATTTTAAGTGATAAATCAATATTTGAGACTTTATATTTATTTACTTTTAACTATTATAAATCAGAGTTCGGCTACTATCCCACTGACGATGGTACATACAATGATGATGGACAGGAGAATAGGAGATACCAATAAAAATGGCATCGGAGTCAAGAATAAGAGGTTTACGCAGCTACGTAGCGTAGCTATCTAGGAAACTTTTGTTTAATACGTGAAAGTTACGCAAACTATTCGAGTCACTAGAAAACCCAGGTATGATGGGACCATTTAATGTAATAATTTCAATATTTAGTCAACATAATATTATTATTAACTCTTAACGTACACACTAAAGGTATATTAAAAATATAATCATAAAAAGTGTGTGCAAATTATAACAACAGGGAGAGATAAGCGCAATGAAGATTAGGGGCTAACACTGCGTTTATTGAATAAATAATCCATTTGAGCCTCCTAAAATAATTAAAAAGTTTAATTAAAAGACAACGGAAAATGCGATTCGGGTCAAGCTTTGAAATTAACTAAATGAAGAGCCGGCCCTCATATCAACATTTAGTATTTTATCTATCTTCATATTTTATAATATACAATTTTTGTCTGGTTACCGTATATCGCGTTATATACCGTTAATTTTCAAGTATATATATATACTTGAAAAATGCGTGCATACGTGCGTGCGCACGTGCGTACATTCGTGTGTGTGTGTGTGTGCGTGCTTGAGTGCGTGCGTGCTTGCGTGCGTGCTTGCATGCGTGCGTTCGAGTAAGCGAATCTATAAATTAATAAATTAACATTACCGTATAAATGAACAAAACCGTAGGAAGTTTACAATTCACCTGTATGTATGTTATACGATGTCTTCGATAATTATTTCTTAATAGGTTATAAAATTTTGATAATATGTTATACTTCTAGGTTAGTCCGGGTGATAGTTCAAAATAAATTTACCCCTAAGGGTGTCCAAATAGGGGATGAAGTTTATAATGTAACTGTTTAAAGACATTGTGATTGTAATGTCCTTAGTCCGCTCAATACGCCAAAAATTTACTTTTATAAAAAGTACAAAAATTAACACGACTAACTAATAAAACATAGTTTTTTTTTATATGATAAGGGTGACAAACGAGCACACAGTCCACCTGATGGTAAGTGGTTGCTTCGGCCCATAGACATCTACTTCTATCCTCTATTACAAATCAAAATGTAGATGCGTTGTCACCCGTAAGGACTAAGATGGAATGCCTCATTTCCAGTAAAAAGGGCCTCCGGCCACCTGCACTCACCAAGCGAAACGCAGAGGTAAACCTCTACTTCACGCTGGTTTTCTGTGAGGTCGTGGTACCACCCCGGTTCGAGCCGGCCCATCCATGCGACAGTAAAAGATGCCGCGTGGGTCTACCACTGTTAAAAAGTACTAAGCAAAAATAATTTAAAATGGAAGTTAGAAGAAAGGGGATTTAATCTTTCTATAAACTATGCTTTAGCACCGACTTACTCGTATATATTAATATTTGGTGTTATTTGGGTTCAATATAATTACGAGTATCAGAGACCAATTATTTTATAAAAATTTCACTTTGTCAAAAAAGAACCAAGTTTTTGGGATTAAATATACCATTTAAAATATAGCCACTCCCGCGGTTGTTTTTTGTCTGTTCATGATGTTGTATTACATTCATTTCAGATGTTACAAATATTAGCCCATACACTCCGACAGACGGTCAGATTTAAAAAAGAAGTGGTTTTTCATTCCATAATGCCATGAAAATGGCACCTTGAGCTCAATGTAAGGCTGATATCTCGATATGATATATATATATATATATATATATATATATATATATATATATATATATATATATATATATATATATTAACCTGTAATACAGTTTTTTATACCTACAGCAGGCACCAGTCTCTCACAAGTTAGGTACCAGTCTGGCAATTTTGTAATACTTAGCATTAAGTTTACCTATTGTGAAGAGAAAATAAATTCATTCATTCATTCATATTATACACAGACACTTCATTTTTATTTATGTGTGTATGTATAGATACAGTGTTTTATTAAAAACGCTGTAACTACGTACAAAGTTAGATTGACGCCAAGATTAAATAGGTCTAGTTATTCAGATTTGGGGTAATTCTTTACTCTTACTTCTAAATCAAAAGATTGGTGTAAATCTAGCCACGGAGCTACGGCCTTTCACTTGATTACACGCTTGTTCAACTGATAACATGTAGATTACTAATCTTTTTTTGGATCAACCTCCTTTCCTCACCTTACCTCCCACGTCAGTATGACTGACATAAATAGATTCAAATGATATTACATAAATAGCATCGTAAAATTATTTTTGTTAGATATTTATTTATATACTATAGATAACAGAAAATCATTTCTTATTAATGGAGTTCAAATATTAAGGCAAATGAGCATATGACGATATCTTTTTTTTATAGTATAGGGTGACAAACGAGCATACAGTCCACCTGTTGGTAAGTAGTTGCTGTGGCCCGTAGACATCTACATCTATCCACGTTTTTGTCACCCGTGAGAACTAAGATGGAATGCCTCGTTTCCAGTAAAAAGGGTCTCCGGTTCTCTACACTCACCATACGAAACAGCAGATTTTAGTTGCTATTTTACGCTGGTATTCTGTGAGAGCGTGGTCCTTCCCCGGTCGAGCCGACCCATTCATGCTACAACTATACTATTAATATAGCTGCAGCATGGCTCTACCACGTATTAAATCTCTGAGTTCAGTTATATGATTTTTATTTATCAATTAAATTTTTTAGTGTTTCCAAAGGTAAGTGTGAACCATAGACATTTACATCTTTCCATTAAGAATCAAGATGCAGATGTAAAATGCAGGTATATGTAAAAATTCACAGTGAACTTTGGAGATAACTATGACTGAATTACTATAAAACTTGGTCTAGTATCATGGAGAAGTAAATGAAGTCTTTAATATGGGTCAATCACATGTTAGAAGCATTCTATACCAAAGTTAAGAAAATTATTACGAGATATAATTTTTTAATAATATAAGTAGTGCGTATATGTTACTTGCCTTTGTAAACTATAATTAAGACAACAGTTACCATGAGGTAAGCAGTGTGCTTGTTTCCATTATAAAAAAGTTAGTTTTTTCGTGGTAGAGCCACGCTGCAGCTGTATTATGAATGTAGCACGAATGGGTCGGGCCATTCGGCCGGAGAAAGACCACGCTCCCACAGAATATCAGCGTGAAAACGCAGAATAATACTGTGGTTCGTATGGTGAGTGTAGAGAAGCGGTGGCCCCTTTAACTGGTAATGAGACATTTTATCTTAGTCCTCAGGGGTGACAGCGCATCTGCATTTTGATTCTCAATTGAGGATATGCTTATTAGGTGAACTGCGTGCTTGCTTATCACCCATATTCAATAAAAAGTTTTCAATTTTGGGATAGAAATATTGTAACATAAATTATGTTGCTTTTTTGCATGTTGAATGCATGCTGTATTGTAAGAAAGTATAAACAAAAATATCTGATAATAAATAAAGTTTTTTGTTTTCAAATAAACTATTCATGTTGTGTCGGAATTATCTAGAAATCACCTACTTCTTGTACGATGGCAAGTTCGGTTTCATTCATCGTAATGATTAACTCGATACACGTACGCGATGACGGGCGATGCGTATGAATTAATTAAAGGCCTCATTCATGTCCTGTATCGGTTACTGATTGACACGACAACGTCCGAACAAGACGGCCAATGTGGTTATCTAGAGTCGCTAGCATCTCACTATAATTGCACGTCCGTTGAGTACTATTTGTAGACTTGATGCCTTAATCAGGTTATTAATTTTCAATGGCGGCTTTTCTTACCGGCGGATTCGATTAACTATGTTAATACTTGAAATAGAGTGAGATAACAAGAAGTAAGTCGCTGATGAGCGTTCATTATTATAATTTTGGCGTAAATGCATTTTACAAGGCGAGGATAGTTCGGCTACTCGTTTTCTGTTCCAACTTTATTGTAATTCAATGAATATTTTGAATATTGGTAGATTTATTTACAAACTTGTTTATTAACCATTTCGGTGATTTATCGGTTAAAATAGATACTAAATAAATTGTTGAATAATCTTTCGTCAACTAGTACACGATACTCGTAAGTCCAACGACTACGCCTACACAACAACGCCTACCTTTAATTTAAGGAAAATCTTAATTATGCGTAAATCTACAATACTAATCAAGTAATTCCTACAATTAGCAGAGTACCGTTGAATGAAAAATAGATGCAGGTGGCTCAGGACCGTGCTTTGTGGTGTTCCTTTAGAGAGGACTTAAGAAGGGCTCTTTTCTTTAGAAATTGATTAAAATATTTATAGTATTTAAAGAAATGTCACTTTATTACGAGGTAACAAGGTCTTTAGTCGGTCTTTGACTATGTTACCAATGATATTATTTCTATAGTATCTCTATTTAATTGTGCGTTGTTGTATTTTCAATAATTCGTACAGATTAGTCGAGAAGTTTCTGTTTCATGTCATGTTTTTTTTTTCTTTCACAATATTGATTTAGGTTTTAGACTCCAGTATATATGACAATAATAGATGTAAAGAGCGTTGCTATTTCATTTTTATTGTTACATTTTAAAAATCCTCGACACTTGCCTACCTTTATCTTTTTAAAATTATTATAGTATATACTATAATTACAATTACGCATTCCAAAATTTAACACAATATTAATTTTAGTCTGGTGATTTTTAATTTACCTTTGTGTATCCAATTAGGAACGTAACTCGCAGAATTAATACAAATATTATTTTGACGCAGCCAGCTCCCAACAACAGCGTTTACATCGCTTGTAGTAGTCATGTAAAAAAAATATCGTAGGCTTTGATAAAACGTGTGTTATTGTTCTTTGTAATTATTTATGCACGGAGTCGACGTCGCAGTTATATATGAATTATCCACGTATATGTAGTTTTATAAATTGTTGAAATGAACTTCCACAATTAGGCAAAAATATCACTGACTACAGGCTTCGATTAATTATTGAGTTTAAATCATACATAATAACTTCTTAATGTTTTAATTTTGTGAATTATCGCTTTACATATTCTTTAGAGCCGTAGTCGTTAAATGCTCGACGTTACGCGAGCAACCCGGGGTCGATATCCACCGGCTCAATGAAATTGAGTTGAAAAAAAAATGCTATTAGAGTCATACTGCAGCTATATTAGTAGTATAATTGTAGCACGAAGGGGCCGGCTCGACCGGGGAAAGACCACACTCTCACACAGTACCAGCAGCAAATAGCAGCTTCACACTGCTGTGTTTCGTATGGTGAGTGTAGAGAACCGGAGACCCTTTTTACTGGAAACGGGGCATTCCATATTAGTCCTTACGGGTGACAACGCATCTGCATTTTGATTCGCAAACGAGGATAAATGTAGATGCTTGTGGGCCACAGCAACCACTTACCATCAGGTGGACTGTGTGCTCGTTTGTCACGCCATACTATAAAAAAAATGTTATTTGCAACTAAGATTGTCAGGAAACATGAGGAATAAATATTCAAGGGCATACAAGGTTTGTCAACGTACTGCAGCGGCATGGTGGAGTGATTGCCCCATAACCCTCTCAGAAATAAAAGGCCTGGGTACAGCTAAGGAGCGTATATAGCCTGTTACCTTTAAGCCGAGAAGTATAGTTTTCGGCCCAACATTTTGTTACATAAATGGGTTTCCATGCATTTATTTCACAATAATTAGTAGGTATCTGAAAAGAAACCTTATTGAAATATGCAGGCACTTACTTGGAAAAGCTAAAAAGTCAAGCATACGTCGGGTCTACCGTTGAAGGAATAAGCTTGCGCAGACCATAGTAAAATAGCAGCGTAATGGGTACTGTTATATTTCGTGTTATGAGTGACGAGAAACAAAAACTTTTTTTACTGATAAAGGGGCATTCATTTTTTTTATAGGATAGGGTGACAAACGAGCACACAGTCCATCTGATGGTAAGTGGTTGCTGTGGCCCATAGACATCTACATCTATCCTCGTTTGCGAATCTAAATGCAGATGCGCTGTCAGCCGTGAGGACTAAGATAAAATGCCTCTTCTTCAGTAAAATAGGTCTCCGGTTCTCTATACTCACTATACGAAACACAGCAGTATTAAGCTGCTATTTTACGCTGGTATTCTGTGAGAGCGTGGTCCTTCCCCGGCCGAGCCGACCCATTCGTGCTAAAACTATACTATTAATATAGCAGCATGGCTCTACCACGTAAGAATTTAATTTTAATTTTTTTGTTTCATTTTAATATTGGAAAATTTACTACCCCCCCCCCCCCCAACCCCATCTATTAAATACTAAAAATAATTTTGGTGATAATATATATGTAACAGATCGTGACGTTTAATAAAAGTTTGGAAACTTATAGCTGTAAATAAAAAAATACAAGTTCAATGCAGAAAGCCAATAGAATCAGATTATTATATAAAGACCTCTGTCTTAAAACGAAGTGACAAACTGACAGTCGATTCCATTGATTGTAAATGGCTCCTGAGCCGATGGACACCTGCAACCAACTAAACAAAGTAGACTACAGATGGGTTTCAATTCTGAGAACTCATGAATACCATCGTAAAATAGCAGCTAAACACTGCTGTGTTTCGTAAGGTGAGTGTAGAGAACCGGAGACCGTTTTTACTGGAAAAGGGGCATTCCATCTTAGTCCTCACGGGTGACAACGCATCTGCATTTTGATTCGCAAACGAGGATTAATGTAGATGTCTATGGGCCACAGCAACCAGTTACCATCAGGTGGACTGTGTGCTCGTTTTTCACCCTATCCTATAAAAAAAAACTAAGATGAGTGCCTCAAAACGTGGTTCTCTAATACACTACAGACCGGAACACAGAAAAGCAAGCACTGCTATTTGTTGGTAGAAATAGGTATGAGAGTAGTTTTGACCCAGATGGAATTGTAGACAGACAAGCAGTCCTACCAAAGGTTTATTTATACTTATTGTCGTTGCACTCTTATAACAGGCAATCATAATATTTGCCATAACTTTATTTTAATTTGAGTAAGGCGGTTGAAAAGAGATTGGTATGTGACAGTTCCGTGGCGCAGTTTCTTAACATTGAGTTGAGTACCACGGGTTCGTTTCCCGGAACAAGTATTTGTAAAGACTGCAAAAACTATCTTCGTTCATTTCATGTGTGTTAACCGCCTCCACGATACAGGGGAAAATCCTAATGTGAATACCAGCGTGAAATAATAACTTAATGCTGTTGTGTTTCGTAGTTGAGTGTAGAGAACCGGACACCCTTTTTACTGGAAGCGAGGTATTCCATTTTAGTCCTCAGGGGTGACAGCGCACCTGCATTTTGATTCTTGATCGATGATAGATGTAGAATATCTATGAGCTACAACATTGATTTACCATTAGGTGGACTGTGTGCTCGTTTGTCACCCTTATTATATACAAAATAATTAGTGACCGACCGAAGATTCGGTTTCGGTTTTGGTTTCGGCAAGGCAAAAAATCTAGTTTCGGTAATATTTTCGGTTTCGGCAAAAAATCTGCCGAACCTTTGGCGGTGCCGAACATCAGTGTTCGTGGATTATCGTGCGTCGTTCGGATGAGTTCGTGACTCGTGTATTATTCATTATTATACAGAAACAGAAACTTTTTATTCAATATAGATTATAATTTATAAAAAATACTTATTAAAAGTCATTCTTTCGTTTAATTACCACTGGTTCGAAAAAATAACCTCTGTCCTTGGAAGAACTAGCAAGAAACCCAGCGGGACTTTTTTTTAATAACAGCTTACAGTGAGAGGCGGAGCGTGGACTAATATAAACGTGGACGAAGCTGCATCTGCGAGGCCCCTTTTCTTTCGTTACAAGGATTTACCCAATAGATCTATCTTACCAAACATGCTTTGACACGACATACCTACTGATGTCTCTTAAATTCCTGACAAGTCTCGTATTCTGTCAATGTAATAGTCGCGGTATGAAGGTAGTTACAACGGCCTCGCATTCGCACTTAAGAGGGGCTTCTTGCGAGGCCCCAAACAAACACACTTAAATTTGTGACTTTCTTTTTCGAACGTAAAAAAGATCAAATAAATTAGCCATCTGTGGTAAAGTCTGGGGGAATCGCATTTTTGGGGGCCTCGCGAGGACCCTTTACTTGCGAGGCCGTGGGTGAGGGCCCACTTCGCCTACGCCTAGCTACGCCACTGCTTACAATCATGTATGTTACACAATTAATAACACAAAACAAATTAAAAATAGACTGGTAGTGATCACCTCATTCCCAATGTTTATTATCATCCAAAAATTCCTTAATATTATAATAACCTGTTTTATACAAACTCAGTTTATTAAAGTTTTTGAACTTTGAATAGGTTTTGTATATTTTCTGGGATTTTGTTAAGTTGTGTGTATATTGTGTGTGTGTGTGTGTGTGTGTGAGAGAGAGAGAGAGAGTGATATATTAAGTTAATGCTCTCATTGAATAATTTTAACAATATTGTGAACACAATGAAATATGTTCTCAATTAAACTAGAAAAAACATAAAATTTTAATGGGTGTAAGAGTTGATTTTTTTTACAAAATGACTTATAAAAGTATTTCTTAACATTAAATTGTTGATTTTACTTCAAAATAAATAAATATATTGCTACATGACTATTACAATGAATGTTTTTCATTAACATGCATTACCTATCTGTATATGTATAAAAATATACCAGATTTCAGTATACATTAAAAAAAATAATATGTCTAAATAAGTTTCGGTTTCGGTTTCGGTTTCGGCCGAAACTGACACCAAGACCGAAGGTTCGTTTTCGGTTTCGGTTTCGACTGAAAATCCTGTTTCGGTCGGACACTAAAAATAATACTTAGTTTATTTGTAAACTGTATAATTTGACTTAAAAAGTGTGAATTTGTTTTAACTTTTTGTTGCATCCATAACAGACATGCAGTACGAGTGCGTAAATGTATTCACAACTAAGAATACTCTGAGGAAATAACAAGTTTTATTGGAAACGGCAAAGTTAAGTTTCTGCGCTTCTACGACTACACGTGGTCCCCGCTCGATCTTCGAGTGGGAATAAGTGGAGGATTACTTAACTGACAATCTTTATATATTTTGTAATCGTTGGTACTCATGTTGATCGTGTAACTTCTAAATGAATTTAATGAATGACTTGAATGACTTTGCTTTTAATTTTTATTGATTTTGCTTACCTAAGTACGTTACTATGCATCCAGTAATTTGTGTGATCTTTCTCATTTAAATAACAAGTAATTTTTCTAATTCTGTTATGTTCTTATAAAACATAAATGTAATCATTACAAAGTGGTAGTTACATACTGGTCTATTATTTGTGTTTATGAAAATTTTTGTTTAGAACACATTTATTTTAAATAATTTTTTCGCATGCTAAGAAAGGCAAAATATTTAGAAATAAATATTGACTCTGTATCCATCCGTCTGTACCCATGTTTTTAGCGAAATAAATGGTTGATAGATTGATGGATTGATTAACATAATTTTCACATAGTATTCTATTTATTGTCCAGACTGCGGTTTATTGCTATGCTACTAATCCTGAGAAATAAAACATGGGTTACCACCGACTTAAGGTTTTATGTAAATGGAAAGAAGGACCGCCTGGACGGCACAGCCGCTTATGTACTATGTGGTTACTTTCATATAATATATTTATTAACCCATTAAACCTCTACCCGTAACTTTTTTATAGGAGTGGGGGCACTAAACTATAACTAATTAACTGTAAAGTAATAAAAAAAACTATTTATTTACTATATACTATACCAAATGACATAATTATGCACAATACCCCCTTTTATGTATCATAATATTATTTTGTTTATATAATATGTTTATTATTACATTGTGTATATACTTAGGGTAATGTTCTTAACATTACTTATAATTAAAAAAATTAAACTGATGTCGGTGTCAATTAATTTAAATGAATGTACGCATTACAGCTACCACATAATCATTGCAGTGAAACATAGAATATATGGAATAACTTTATTCTCTACTTTGCGAATAATCCAAGTTTATGCGAAAACGCCACCTATTAGGCCGCTTAGTAATATTACTTAGTAATAGCAGTAATTTATATTTCATGAATTGGATTTCAGGTGGCATATACAGGGTTTTTCAAAGAGTAGCCAATTAAACTTAACATCAAACACATAAATAACGAGTAATAACGAGTAAATAAAGCTTCTACTTTTATTTGAAATTATCCCAAATTGAATGTGATTTATGGGCAACAACGTTTTTGCCTACCGATCGACCTTTACGAATGTGTGCGTGCGCAGTAAAACCAGTTAAAGTCATGCTTTACCACGTATTTCGAATTTAAAAGATAAGAAGGATAGGAGGTTTGAGTTTTTTTTTAATTCATTCTTCTCCACCACTTGCCTATATTACCTATTCTGAACCTTCTGTGCAAATTTGGTCAGTTATTGAAAAACAACCCTGTACATCCCAATTCTTAAGTTTCTGTTAACAAGCACACGCTTCTTCCAATGTTCAGAGTCGGTAGAGCGTAGGTTCGAAAGCGTTAATCGTGTTTTTCGTTTAAGTGCTAAATAAGAAAACGCGTTTTGATTGAAATGCTTTTTACTAAAGTAAAGTCACAGGCTATGTGCGTCACACTGCTGGGTATAGACCTCCACTCATTTCTGAGAGGGTTTTAGGGCACGGAAATGTCCGCCGTACAGCCCCAATGCGTGTTGCCGCACTTCACACGTCTTCCATTTTTTTTTCTTATTTTTCAGACATGCTGTTTTCCTCACGATGTTTTCCTTCACCGTCGAGCACGTGGTAAATCAGCACTTAAAATTGCAATTAACAACTTCATTGGTGCCAGCGGGGATCGTACCCGGGTTGCTCGCGTACTGTGAAATTTACAGCGAGCGCTTAGCCCTTGAGCTATTACGGCTTTTTACTAAGGCGAAATATTTTTCAACGTTCAGCGTCGGCAACGTGTGTGTTTGAAAGCGTTAATCGCGTGTTTTCGTTTAAGCATCAGATAAGGAAACGCGTTTTATGTGAAATGCTATTTATTAAGGCGTCACGTTTTTCGAGCCCTTCTTCTACTTGTACCCGTTCAACAAGTTAAATTGGTGCATTGTCGACCAAAGTCCAAGTGTAAAAACTGATCGAGGTCGTTTTATTCGTGTTATATTAGACTAAGTTTGTTTGTAAGTAAAGGAAATAAAAGACTTCTATAATCGGCCTGCAAACATCCACTAACATTTTACTATACTCTATGATCCACTGCTAGATTCAGTCCAATTCTTAGGCCCGTATTTTCCTCCATGACGAACTTAAGTGCATTTGATACGCCTTCATTACGATATCAGCAGCTCAAGATCGTTGCCAATTAATAAACACATAAAAACAGTATCTCAAAACGCTGTACTTAGGAATACTATTCTGTGATTTGCACTCAATTACACACAATTGAGAGTCGAGTTTCGTTTATTAATCAGTGTAATACCCAGCTAATATCGTAATCCTAAACCGCATCTTGAGATATGTCTATTAATAAGATCATAATCTCAAGATTGTACTCAAATGCGTGTACTCTGTAGTCCCCTCAGCGGCGCCAAGTTGACTGTCGGTATATCGAAGTGCTGAAGTGTTTGTACAGTAGAGCTACGATGGCTATCCAAGTACAGAACCAGAGTACGAAACCTATCCAATTGCAGAGAAGTGTAAGACAGGGTGATGTTATATCCCCGAAACTCTTCACCGCTGCATTAGAAGACGTTTTCAAGTTTCTGGACTCGTAAAGATACGGTATTAACATCAATGGCGAGTACATCACTCACTTTCGATTTCCCAACGATATAGTTCTTATGGCAGAATCGCTGGAGGACCTAATCACCATGTTCAATGACCACAATAGTGTCTCCCAATGAATAGGTCTTAGGATGAACATGAACAAAACAAAGATCATGTTTAATGTCCATGTCACACCTATGCTGGTAGCTCTTGGGAGCACTAAGCTCGAAGTTGTTGACGAGAATGTTTACCTGGAAAAAATAGTCCGACTAGGTATATCCAACATCGACCGAGAGGTCAATCGACGGATTCAACTCGGCTGGGCAGCGTTCGGGAAATGGCCAGTGATGACTTACGGATCTGAGACGTGGTCCTTCACTGCTGGCCGTATGAAGAAGCTCAAGGTAGCTAAGCGAGCTATGGAGAGGGCTATGCTCGAGGTTTCTCTGCGTGATAAACTTAGAAATGAGTATATCCGCAGTAGAACCAGAGTAACCGAGATAGCCCAACCGACAACCGATGGGGAAGAAAGGTTCTTGAGTGGCAGCCTCGTACCGGTGGGCGAAGTGTAGGGTGACCCCCCATGAGATGGAGGGACGACCTACCTGGTAAGACATGCAGGAAGTCGATGGATGCAGGTGGCTCAGGACCGTGCTTTGTGACATTCCTTGGGAGAGGCCTATGTTCATCAGTGGACTTATGAAAGGCTGTAATGATGATGATGATGAATGCGTGTACTTGAGCCGAGTAACGTTTATTAATACGGGCCTTAGAGTATAGGTTATATATGCATGTATAGGGTATATAAGTATAGCTTGCTTATATATACTCTAAGGTTCAATTCAATTCAAAATTTATTTATTGTCATAATGTTGTACATAATATAATGATACTATTAGGTATTAAATAAACTTCACATTAAAATAGTAAATCACGATAATGGCGTGCGATTTCTGGACTTATATGTTAATACTATAAAATTTAGACAATTCAATGGAAAAATGAAGAAGTAATCAGTGTATAAATTATTAAACAATCACTATTAGGAAATTAATTACACGTTTGTTTTTTTTATAGGATAAGGGTGACGAACGAGCACAGTCCACCTGACGATAAGTGCTTGCTGCGGCCCATAGACATCTACATCTATCCTTTATTACAAATCAAAATGTAGATGCGTTGTCACCCGTGAGGACTAAGATGGAATGCCTCATTTCCAGTAGAAAGGGCCTCCGGCCACCTGCACTCACCAATCGAAACGCAGATGTAAACCTCTACTTTACGCTGGTTTTCTGTGAGGTCGTGGTACCACCCCGGTTCGAGCCGGCCCATCCGTGCGACAGCAAAAGCTGCCGCGTGGCTCTACCACTGTTCAAAATTATTTAATTAATATCTTATTTTTTATTTATATTATTAATTGTTTATTTAATTAATATCTACTACATAACTATTTAAATATATTTTAGCGTCAGTTTTTTTATTGTTTAGATATGAGTCTTTTTTGTTCTATCCTCTCGATTTGAAGGCGTTGACAATCGCTGCGCTGGACGCCTCACAACCTCGACGCTGCTGTTCGTTACCGGTCCGAACATTCGTATACGTCTGGCGTAAACGAGGAGGTTAAACCACCATCTATTAGAAGTCTTAAAATATTTCTGCCATTTTCAGAGCACGAAATGGTGTGATGGATTTCTCCCTACTTTTACGCCATCACAGCATGACAACATATAAATAACTAAATTCATATAATTTTCAACTTTGACATTTTAATTATATTAAACACATCATGTTTTAGTGATTTGTATTTCCTTTAAATAAATTAAGCTCCACGAAATCAACGTTGAATACATAATCAAGTACAAGGTTATACAAGCATTAGGTATAGCTACTTTGAGTAGTGGTCATTTCTGGGCAACATAGGCTCACGATTTTTCATTCACGGTAAAAAAATCCCGAAAACTGAATAATAACTAATTAATAAATCACATTCTATTGTTCTACTTTTAATTATATTCACTATAAGTATTTGAGTAAAACATGAAGACCGAAAAAAATTGATTAATTTTCGTATACGAGTTCAGAGGTAATTCTAACGTATGAGAGACTGCTCGCTATACCAATGTTGCGTTTGGAGAGATTATGACTAAAGAACACATTTTGCGTTTTTGGTTTAGTCACTTTCATAGTGGATGGAAGACCAGTGACGAAGGTAAATAACGATGAACTAAAAATATTGGCAGTCCTTATCAAAGAGCGAAGGAATGAGATTGACGTTAGTGTACTCACAATTTTGACGTATTGCAGCAAATTGGCAAAAAAATCGAGAATATGAATTAGAAAATTTTTAGATGTTTTTTCGTTCCGTTCAATTTGGAAAACTTTTTGTAAGAAAATATTGATCTTCGAAACCGTTACAATATGCCTTCATATACTTTGTAGAATCCAGGTAGGTACCCAGATTTTTAAACAGTCATACATAAAAAACAGGTATCAATGTGTTGAGGTGCTAAAACTTGACAATAAACATTTAAGTCGAAATTACAGATCCAAATTTAGAAAAAATGCATTTGGCGTACCTCAGGGTAGTGTACTAGGTCCACTTTTATTTTTGATATATTTAAAAGAATCACCTTAGATTACTAAATATAGAAGCACTTTATTTACAGATGACGTCGCAGTAATAGTCACAACAAATAAAAAAATGTCACTGACCAAACATATTTTGACATTAATGAAACAATCTTTAAAGTAACTAGATGGCTAAGTTATAAATATTTAAACAAAAAAATTAAGTAAAATTAAATATAAGTATAAACTTCAATAATATAAATAATAATTTAATAAATATTAATTATAATGGACAAACTCTTTGTAGTGCAACTAACGTGACATTCCTAGGTATAATCATTGACAAAGAATTAAAGTGGAAAGAACGAGTTTGTAAAATATGTAATAAACTAAACAGGTTCACATATGCGCTTTATAGATTTACCAAAGTGGCAACAAAAAAAACTGCAATTATAACATATGTTGCACATATTGAGTCGATTATCCGCTACGGGATTAAATTTTTGGGTACCAGTACAGAGATTAATAAAGTTTTTTTTATAGGATAAGGGTGACAAACGAGCACACAGTCCACCTGATGGTAAGTGTTTGCTGTGGCCCATAGACATCTACATTTATCCTCGATTACGAATCAAAATGCAGATGCATTGTCACCGATGAGGACCTAGATGGAATGCCTCTTTTCCAGTAAAAAGAGTCCGATTCTCTACACTCACCATACGAAACACAGCGGCATTAAGTTGCTATTTTACGCTGGTATTCTGTGAGAGCGTGGTCCTTCCCCGGTCGAGCTGACCCATTCGTGTTACAACTATACCAGAAATACAGCTACAGCATGGCTCTACCACGTGCTTATTGCACAAAAAAATGTGTTCGTGTCATTCATGGTGTTAGCCCAGATGTCTCATGCCGACCTCTATTTAAGACACTGAGAATCTTACCCGTGCCTTATTTATATATATTAGAAGTCGCCAAGTTTGTAAAACAACACGAGAAGAGTTTTTAGAAACTTAATAAATAAGTGGTATCCATGAACACGAGATACCCAGATCGGATAGTAATTAGCGAAATACCGAAAAGTAAACGCTTTATCAAAAGTTGATACTGGACGGGTAAAACAATACATAAGAAAATACCACACACAATCAAAGATCTTCCTATACAAATATTTTAAAAATTACACCAGTGGCTTCTTCAGAATACATTTTACTCGGTAAATGAGTTTTTAAATTACTGATGACAACTTTTATATGACTATAGCTTATAATTGACATTTTTTTGTTATTAACTAACATTGTAAATAATATTGCTTAATTTAATTTTCTTTATTTGTCAATTATATTTTTTTGTAATTGCACTTTTGACAGCTTTCTATAATAGGATGGATTCTTTGTTGTTGCTAATTTAATGATTTAAATAATGATTAATTATAATGTGTTAATTTTGTAAAGCTGAAATTTCTGAGAATAAATAAATTTGCATGTCTTCATTAGGAACTTAGTATGTAATACATAATATTTAACAGTATCTCATGTAACATACATACTAAAAAGCAAATAAATAAATAAATAACCAATCATCCCTCGAAATGGCAGTTAATGTATAAATAAAGTAATGTTAGATTAAATAAATATATTTTTTCTTAAAATAGGTGTTTGAATTTTACAATATAAAACTACAATTCGTAGTTTAGCCTCTATCATTTTGGCCATATTATAATTATTGTTCATAGAAATTCTTATCGGGATCTTAGACATTTGTTTTAAGTAAACAACACATTTGCATAAGCATTAGCGGTTTTAAATTGTTAAGTATGTTTGAGGAAATTGATCGGTGCAGTTGGCTCCGGACCATGCATTGTAGCATTCCATAGGGAATATATATACATAGGGTTATATGTATTCCCTTTGGAATATATAAGCCTATGTATACATACTATAAACATAGGATTTAGCAGTGGACTTGTGAGGGGCTGTAATGATGATGATGATGGAAGTACATTTACGTCAAATATACGTTGCTGTGTTTTCTTAATTGGCGCATAATTCACTTGTATGTTTTTATTTACTTATTTTAAATAATTATAAAAACTTTAATTATTTGAAAGAAATATTTATCTATTTAAAAAAACAATAATAAACGTTAACTTTTCTCGGTACACGGGCTCCAAGCCTCGAATAGCAGTGAATGTCATGAAATCAATCCCCACATATAGAAAGAAGACAAAAAACCTAAAGAAACGAAGTGGTTAATAAATTCTCCTAGCTCGTCTACACGTGAACGTTCGATATTTCTTTCATAAATCATACTACATATTAATTTTACTAAAAATTTCTTAGATTTATTCAAGCCATTTCCATTTAACACATATGAATCCTTACATTATAATAAATAGGTTTCCTGCAGTGCTTTTAGTACTTCTGTTCAATTTGTTACAAGCATTTTAAAAGAAGGAATAAATTGATGGAAAACCGATCTCTTAGGATACTATTTGACTGAAAATATATCGAATTGAAGAGTTTAAGATTCAAGTGACGTAATTTTTTTTTATAAATAAGGCTGATAAGCGAGCATATACTGTACTATTGATATGTTCAACGTGCACATCTTCCTTATTAAAGGATTCTTTCCTACCTTCATCAATAAATTCAGGGTAATGATTCACCTGAATTCTCGTGACAGCACTGCTCTACCCTCAAGTGCCACTCTAGTAGTGGGAGTAGTTTTCCCTACTATTTTTTTTCATTGGCGAGCATGTGGTAAATCAAATTTTTTTATTTATTAAAATAACTGAAAAAAAACTGATAACTCAACTAATATTTCTGCTAACCACTGCAACTAAGTACATAATTCTTGGGTTGTAGTTCACGACAACAGACGAATGACAGCCTGGAACCTTAAACCTTTTTAGTTTCACCCTTAACCAGTTATATAAGCTGTATAGCTTTATATTAGAGATATATAACCACATAGCAGATATATAGCATTATATTAAAATGTTCTTTCGTAGCTCGGAAGCAGATGGCTACGCTAGTAGTCAGAGTTTGATCCCCGCCGGTAGAATTGAAAATAAATGCATCAATTAATCTATTAGTGTTTCCTCTTATATTAATATGCTTTTCTTTACGTAGTTCGGTTTAAAAATTATATATAGTATCTTTGCTTAGATACGATTGCCTTTGTGTCGCGCCGCCTTGGCATGTGCCGCATCTTATCAAAGGCACCAACGCGACAAAAAGATCCCCGCGTGCGGCGTACAACCGCAGGAAAATTTGGCACTTTAAAACGAAGCGCCGCGCCGTAGTGAAAGGTTTTTTGCTAGCTAACTTGTTTTTATTATTTATATTCGTAATTTTATTACAATAAAAAACAACTTTTATTTAACAAACACAGTAAAAGATAATAAAATAAAAGCAAAAAAATAAGTGCGCCTCCCGGTTTAGCGACACTGTCTTATCGAACAGACTTTAGAGAATTCAATGAAAGCGCGAAGCGTGACTTTAATAAGTCGAGGTTATAGTTCAAGGAGGAGGATAGTTCGAGGTATGTGTTAATTTTTGAAGCATCTTCTTGATTACTACTGAAAATTATAAAAAAATGCGATTGCCAACCTGCCTGTCAGGCGTGGCAACAAAGCAGATTCCCCTATCCGAGGCAATCTATGTGGCAGGATTATGTTCAGTAGTGCATTTTTTATAGAATATAATGAATAAATGAATTCATGAATTTATCTATACAAATAAATAAAATAAGTAAAATGTCTTGTAATGTCAAAATTTTTTTTATAGAATAAGGATGACAAACAAGCACACAGTCCACCTGATGGTAAGCGGTTGCTGTGGCCCATAGACATCTACATCTATCTTCGTTTGCGAAATAAAATGCAGATGCGTTATCAACCGTGAGGACTAAGATAGAATGCCTCTTTTCCAGTAAAAAGGGTCTCCGGTTCTCTACACTCATCATACGAAACACAGCAGCATTAAACTGCTATTTTACGTTGGTATTCTGTGAGAGCGTGGTCCTTCTCCGGTCGAGCTGACCCATTCGTGCTACAACTATACTATTAATATAGCTGCAGCATGGATCTACCACGTAAATAACAGTTTTTTACTAAATTCATATGAAAATATATATGTCTACGTGTATGTCTGTCTATCTGTCTGTCTGTTGGTTCCGGCTAATCACCGAAATGGCATAACCGATTTTCACGATACTTTCACTGGCAGACAACTGATGTTGTAAGGAGTGACTTAAACTACTTTTATTTTTGAAAAGGAATTAGGGTTCCGCGATACAAAATTAAAACCCTAAAAGACACGCGGGTGAAATCGCGGTGAACAGCTAGTTTCGTAATAAATACTGTTTATGTCATAATATAGTACTACAACGAAAACTACCTCCAGTCTTAATTGAATAACTCAAGAACTGAACACGCAGTCAGTGTTACACAATTAAAGCGCCCATTCACGTCCAGTATCGGTTACTGATTGACATGACAATGTACGAACAAGACGCTCCGTGTAGATCGGATGACCGGCAGCGCTAACCTGAATGTAATTGCGATGCGTTCAGGCAGTTTAGGTTCCATTAATTTGATATATTGCGATATATTGAACGTTAAGGTAAAAAATATAAAGCATCTTCTTCTATATGTAAATACGTGAATGGAAAAATTTCTACACTATTTTAAGCATATTGCCTGCATGGAGGAGTGTGGGATTTGGCACAGTTAATGATTATGTAGATAACGATGGCAGACAACTAAAATTTATATATGACTAGCTGTTCCCCGCGTCCTCGCTCGCGTGTAATTTAGGGTTTTAATTATGTTGCGCGGAACCCCAATTATTTTTCTAAAATATTAGTAGCCTAAGTTACTCCTTAAAACATCAGCTAACTGCCAAAGAAAATCCCGTCGAAATCAGACCAACCGTTTCCGAGATTAGCCGGAACAAATGTGACAGCCAGACAAACAAAAATTTAAAAATTGTGTTTTTGTTATAAATGCCGTTTATACTTTCATATGCATTTAGTTAAAAGCTGTTATTTTGACATTACAAACAGACACTTCAATTTTATTTATTTGTATAGATATGTGTTACAAGTAATTAAATTAAATAGAATAAAACATTCCTTTTCATTTCCTATACGCTTTTTCCCAATATCAAACACATATAAGTCTGTCGTTTGTTTACGTTCATATTGCGAAATTATGTTTAAAAAATAATGATTTACATTGTGTAAATTCTAGAAAAAAGCACAAGCTAGTTATACCAGTTATTCGACTCCAAAGAGTCAGTAATTATTTCATGGAGCAATGTATACGCTTTTATAACAAACTCCCAGAAAATATGTGGAACTTATCAAAAATTTAAAATTATTATGAAGCAAAAATTGTTTAATAAGGGTTATTATAATTCTAAAGAGTACGTGTTTGATAATATCCCCTGGGAATGAGGTAATTGCTACCACGGCGTTTCTAAATGTTTTCATGTTTAATTTTACAACATATTTAATTTTAAATTATTATTAGTCCCGCTAGGTTTCATGCTGGTTCTTCCCAAGACAGAGGTTTTTGCCGAATGAGTGGTAAAAGCATAAATGACTTTCAATAAATATTAGAAATATATTTTAAATAATAAATACTCTATTGTAAACATGTCAATAGTCTGTGGTCTAGTTGACAGAGATTGTAACCAAAGAATATTATGATGTTGCCAACAAATAGTTACTACGTAATTTTATGTGATTTCAAATGATCCTCGCGAATAGATGGAGATGTCTATGATCAACAGCTTCCTTATTCTATAAAAAAGTGTTTAACATACACATTATTAATTATATTATATTTTTACGTGGTAGAGCCATGCTGCAGCTATATTATGGTTGTAGCACGTATGGGTTGACACCAACCGAGGTAGCACCACGCTCTCATAGAATATCAGCGTAAAATAGCCATGCTGCTGTATTTCATATGGTGAGTGTAGAGAACTGGAGACCCTTTTTACGGGAAACGACGCATTCCTTCTCAGTCCTCAGGGGTGACAACGCATCTGCATTTTGATTTTTAGTTGAAAATAAATGTAGATGTCTATGGACCACAGCATCCACTTACCACTAGTTAACACTTACTTATTCTATAAAAAAAATATGAAAATACGAATTAATTGCGCATGGAATAACATCAAGATCGAGACCAATTATATTATGTACGCCGTGCGGGATTAGAACCCGTGACACACTCTTACAGACTTAAAATAACTGGCAATATGATGTTATGTGAAAAATTATTTGTATATTTTACCTCTGTTCTTTAACATTAATAAATAAAAACAATATGACAGAAAGCTATTCTTCCAAATCGACCTTTCTGGATAATTTAATATCACGCAACCCAAGTAAGCACTTTCGAAATACTCGATTCTTTATCGCTGTCTTTTTTTTTCTATTCAGCTTGAAATCTTAGTTTTCCTGTTACTTTATCACAAAAGTATACTACACGTTTCCGTATTCACGTAGTGCTTGTGATTACTTGGAAGCAGGCAGGTTTTATTGGAAACGACAAACTTGACTGAACTTACTTCTACAATTGCACGAGGCTTAGATCCGCCCCACGGAGGATTCTAATGTCGAAAGGCTTAATTAAAAATGTATAACGTTGTGACGAAATTTGTCGGCTGTAGTTAAATTTGATGGTGTTATCATATGACATTGAGTTATTGAGTTATATGTACTACGTAGGTACTAGAGAAGCCATTATAAATAAATAAAATAAAAATAAAAATAGTTTATTCAGTAAATGATCATACATTAATTATAACCGGGGACGGGGTCTCCTTTTAAGTATAAAAACTTGTGTTAGGAGACTCCGCTCTTCCATAGCATTTACATTAACTACTTGCATGACCTTTATACATAATAATTGACTATAAAAATTAAGATAATAAAAGTAATTACATTCACGCCAAAGGTGCGTTTACGCGCAAACACGTGCGCTCGTGTGTGTGTGTGTGTGTGTGTGTGTGTGTGTGTGTGTGTGTGTGTGTGTGTGTGTGTGTGTGTGTGTGTGTGTGTTACAAATAAATTACATTATTTTATGATACTTAAAAGAGCCTCAGTATCATCATAGCTCTTATTCAATAGCCATTTGGTTAGAGCATATTTGCAATTTCGGTTATTAAGGTGGTAAATATTTATGTTTTTATTAATGACGTTGTATAGAGTCGCAGACTGTTTTACATATTGCCTCCTAGCTAAAGCGGTTTTAACAGTCACAGCTGTAGCTGCTACGTTTTTCCTTCTTTTGGCTACAATACAACGGTCAAACTTTATACCTTTATGCAGTCTTAGAATGGAATATAAGATGTACAGTTTCCTAACAGTGAGTACATTACTTATAGCATAGAGATCTTCTATTGGGAATCTTTTTGGTTTAAAATGCATAATTTTTAAACAAATTTCTCTGTGCCCTTTCAACTTCTAAAAACTTAGTTTTAGTAGCACCACCCCATGCAGGAATACAATATACTAAAATAGACTGATCCAAACAAAAATTGTGTCCTACTCTATGTCTTCGCGCATGCGCGGGAGTAGTAGTCGCGCATGCGCGAAGATTTTAATTTAATATAAAATAAGATATCAATATAAAATAAATATAAGAATTTAATATAAAATATCTTAATTTAATCTAAACAAACCTATTTCTAAATAAAATGTAATAATAATTATTTTATGGAATTCACAAATCTTCAATTTACGCAATATTTAGTTTGTATAGATTGCACTACAGTTCAGTTGAACATAATCAATGTTCGGAATGGTTTCTCTAGTACGTAGTACATATAACTCAATGATCATACATTAATAAATACATACATAAACTCTGAAGCCTGTTAACTAGGGTAGGCAGAGACTGCGGACTTCCGTCTGGCACATCATGATACCTCTCTCGCTTTTTCGTAATATCGCTTAATTTTATTTTAACAATTAAGCCAAGAACTGGGATAATAAGCCTACTTATATTGAGCAGTCTGTTAAATGAACAATTAGAATCTGTTCCAAGTGAATTGAATTTGTTTATAAGACAACAAAGGAAAACTCTTGATATATAATAACAAAGGGAAAGTTTAAGTACTTAACCATTGTTCATCCAAATACAAGACTTTTCCGGTAAAGATTTAAATTGAAGTTTGATTTAAAATTCTATTAATATTGACAAATTATGTGTTATCGAACATTGGTTTGAAAGCTATGAATGAAAAAAAAAGTCTGGATAATTTTTTTTTAATTTTAAAATTGTAAGTTCATTCACCAGGAAAGTAGCCATACAAAGTGGGTCTTTATTATACTCATAATAATTGGAAATATAATGGAAAAAATGGCTATCATGTTGTATAAAATTGTTGGTTGTGTGTTATTTATATTTACATATTAGTGATATATATATATATATATATATATATATATATATATATATATATATATATATATATATATATATATATATCAAGGTTGTTGTAACGACCCATTATTTGAGTCGGCTATCACATGAGTAAATAAACCGTACAGAGGCAAAGCTTCTAAGGAGCTGTCAAAAAATTTACAAACAAAACATTTATCAGCTTTTATTATATACTTAAAATACAATATTTGTTTTTAAAACTACTTTTTGTAAATATTTTATTTTCACTGTTTTATCTTCAACAATTTGTTGTGCCTATTAATTAAATGGTAAATTATAATCTAATGTAAAGTTTTTTGAGACTGGCCGCCGTGACCGTAATTCGATCTGGAGGGCTTTATTATATATTTAATAAGGTAAAATTATAATTCTAGTGAGAAAAATTGTCTATTTGTTAGTTTCTTGCCGCTTCACTCATAAGCTCACAAGTTCTCCTAGCGGTAGAGACTTGTTGAAGCGATAGCGTACCATTTGTCTTTCAAAAAGCGCTTTGTAAAAGTCGATTTATACAAATAAATAAAATTGAAGTGTCTGTTTGTAATATCAAAATTACAGCTTTTTACTAAATGCAGATGAAAGCATATACGGTACTAATAATAAAAATACAATTTTTAAAGTTTTTGTCTGTCTGTCTGTCTGTCTGTCTGTCTGTCCGTCTCTCTGTCTGTTTGTTCCGGCTAATCACCGAAACGGCTGAACCGATTTTGACGGGATTTTGACTGCAATTTATTATAGATAAAGAATTAGGGTTCTGCGCAAAAAAAATTAAAACCCGAAATAATACGCGGGCGAAGTCGCGGGTAACAGCTAGTTTTGAATAAAAATATTTAACTTTGAAACAAAAACGCTACAGATGCGCGGTCTACCTTTGAGACTAAGGTGGAATGCCTCATAGATTGAAATTTTACTAGCTCTCTGTACCTGCACAGAGTGGAACACAACAATAGGATCACTGCTATTTGGCGTCAAAAATATGTAACATATTTATTAAAATATGTTCCAGACATTTCTGATTTTACTAAATCACATTAAAATCGTAATAAAGAAGTGTTTTCACATGAAAAAACCGGCCAAGTGCGAGTCGGACTCGCGCACGGAGGGTTCCGTACAAATTTGATATGAATTTCAATATAATACCACTACGTGTTCATGAGGAAAGGGGTAGTAACTAAAAATTTATGCTTTTCGCAATTTTCCCTTTATCTGTGCTATAAGACGTTGCTTCGCACAAAGTTTCAAGATTCTGAGTTCACACGGTTCACGGGAAGTACCCTGTAGGTTTTGATTTCCTTGCGTATGTCGAAAATTTGCGGCATAAACGACTGTATCTTTTGATTGCGTTGGCTTAGAAGTTTTATTTTTTCACAGCTTCAAGGGACAGTAAACCTGAGTATTTGATATGAATTTCAGCTTGATACCTCCACGCGTTTCTGAGAAAAAGGGTATTGACAGACAGACAGACGGACGGACAACAAAGTGATGCTATAAGGGTTCCGTTTTTTCCTTTTGAGGTACGGAACCCTAAAAAGGTTGATATCAAAGCGGATTTTTTTTCAAAAAGATTATGCTGTGGTGACTGGGAGGCTTGGTGTACGCTTTATATTTATATGCATACGAGAACCTGAGTTTGATTTCTGCTAGGATATTTCACGCCCTGTGTATTTACTCTTTATAAGTGAACGAACATATCCTTTTGTAATTATGACATTACGTGAGAGAATCCACTACTACCGTACACTACACACTAATCCCGTGGTCATCTTCATAATAACAGCTCAAAAAAGTAACGAATTGCGGTTGCTTGCCATCGTATTGAGCCTGGCAATTAAGGTTAATATCGATATGACGCAATCTATATTCATATTCAGGAAACCTATGTTCAACAGTGAAGATTTGATATACTGTAATGAATAAATGGATGAATGAATTTATAGGTTTACTAGTAGCCAATCCTCATTACCATCCGTAGTCGATCTTAACGATATGATAAGTCATATCACATATCTGCGTCCATTGATAGTTACTTTTATCCAACCAGCTTCCTAAACAACCCTAGTGTATAAAAATGTATAAACATTTAAAATTATTGCTATATTGTAAGTAAGAACAGACACGGAATAAGCGACTTGGTGTTAGGTTATGACAATTTCACACCTCGCGCAAACTTAGTTAATGCGTACTGTCCCTGGCAAATAAACGTACAACAAAACTTCACCAAACCAAAATTGAAAACGGAATCGAGTAGGTTGTATTCCTTACAGGCTACTAAAAGCGGAATGCATTTAATTGTGGACGGTATTACTTATTAACTTTGAGATGAAATTACATTGGACTGAGTATTGTTATAAAAGATTTGAAGGTTGATTAACTAAGATCCAGGAATCACTGATTTAGTTTCTACCTCCCTTTTCTAATATTGGACAATTAGAAGCTCGGCGATCCTCCACGTCTTTGTTGTTGACTTTCCACGCATTCAAACTAAATGGTTTGCTTCGTCTTTTGTTATCCGTACAGCAAAGGAGTAAAATAATTTGGCAGCATTTGTTCCTCTGTCTGATTACAAAGTGGGTGTTTTCAAAGCAAAAGTTAATGGTTTTTTTGGCACTAAGATAGTTAGGTTTACCATCTAGGGCTTTACTACCACACCACCATGTATAAAAATGTAATGATGTATATTAACTAGATTGAAGAGCACCCCCATCAGTCACTCGTCGTCGATCGTCAATAATACTAAAAACATTATCCTAACTGATAAGCACATAGAAGAATTCTCTTTTGCCTTCTTTTTGACCGTAGCTAGGTCAACCACGATGAACTAAGAGAAGAAACTATGACTTTATATTGGTATCCATAGAAAAGTTTCTTTTTTAATGCTTTTTAATGTTTTGTTGGATATCAATATCAAATATGCTATTTACTTCTTACATAATTTTTTTTCGAATTACGACAATCGAGCACACAGTTAAGCTGATAGTCATTGGATGCTATGGTCTATAGACACGTACGTCAATCATCCATCTTCTATATATACTACGTATAATAAAAATGTAAATAGCAGACGCTGTACGTTTTATATTTTTGTAATAAAAGTGATTGAGAGGTACTAAAAATAAGTAATAAAGTACATTTCTACCATTTTTAGAATATTCTGCCTGTCTGTCTGTCTGTCTGTTTGTTTGTTAACGTATCACGTATAAAGTACTAATTTACATCATATGAATCGTTATGGAAATTATAAAGTGTATCTTCGTGTTACATTTAGTCTTTATTTTATTAAAATCAGTTCATTCCATCAAAAGTTGTGATAAATATTCTGAAGTATGGATACGAAGTAAAGGTACGAATTTGTTCAATGGTGATCTTGATTGAGTCATAAAGTGCATTATAAAGTAATATCAGGTCTTAATCATAATTAAATTATGTAAAATAATCTTCTATGATGATGTAATTATTTCTAAAACGTAGTAAACAAAAGTATTAAAGAACGTAATAAATATATACAAAAATATATTAACCTTATTAACTAAATCTAATGTACAATAGTTGACCGATTTCATCGATAGATGGTGGTGTTGTGCAAATGTAATACAAAATGGCAGCTTGTGGTTTTTTCCTGTAGATGAGTTTTCATATTTGCTGCTAATCTTTATATTACTCCACTGCCCTACTGCGTGTTGCCAAACTCATTTATTCTTTACCGCCAAGTATTCTGTGTGGTAAATCAAATTTTAAAAGAGCTATTAACAATTTCGTTGGTTTTTTCGAGGATCAAACTTTTTTTTCTGCTTACTATGCAGGCACTGATTTATGAGTTCTTTTATGTTTTATATAATGTATCAATGGCATCAATTAATCTCTTTTATTTTTAGAATTGATGTTTAGAGCGCCATCTCTCTTTAAATCTATACATATAATAAAAGTGGTGATAACATGTTGTGTCTGTTTCTGTACATTGTATAGTATTGTGACTAAAATCATTATGGGGACTAAAAATAATAAAATAAGTACATTTTTATATTTTTTTAAAATTGGTTAATTCTATCGAAGGTTATGATTATTATTTTGAAATGTAGGTTCAAATTTATTCAATGGCGCCATAAATTCTCAGAAATAGTAATTAAAAAAGGATGTTTTCTCCCAAAGATGTAATAGATGGAGTTGTACAAATTATACCCTTTTCTGAATTGCGGTATTAAGATTCTCGGCCGGTAATGAGACTCACTGAAGAAATTTATGACCACCCAATTTAAAGTTATGTATCGGAACTCTACTAAAAGTAACAAAATTGCAACAAATCGTCGTCATATTGTTTTTACACCCAGAAACCCTCTTATATGAAATAACTTTCCCTTCAGTTTTAAGCGTGTTCAGTTCCCAGTCAGCGTCTGTTATTCGATGACTGTAAATAAAGCGCAAGGTCAAACTTTACGCGTTGCAGGAGTGGAACTTCAGTGACGACTATTTAGCACATGGCCAACTCTGTGTTGCTTTTCCCGCGTTATTATCCCCGTAACCTTTTTGTGTACGCTCCGGCGAAATCTACTTCTAACGTCGTTTACACAGAAGCTCTATCATATACGACTTAGAACTTTGAGGATAACGATTTATTTTGTTAACACTTATTGATACAGTAATGATATAAATCATTTAATATTCTCTTACCTAAACGTCTAATTCTTTAAGTAAAACCTATATAGGCGTGTATGCGCGAGCTACGCCGCGGGCACAGCTAGTTAAGAATATAAATACAGATGTGTTGCTACCCCTGAGTACTAAGATGGAATGTCTTGTTACCAGTATCGATAATAGTTTCCGGTTCTTTAACCCCACCATACTTCAAAACACGGCAGCGTTATGTTGCTATTTTATGCTAATATGATGTTGTGTGAGCGTCGTCCTTTGAGCCGACTTGTTAGTACTGTAGTCTTAGTACAACAAGGCTCTATTTAGAAGTTAGGACTGTTCTTCTGCCTAGTCCGCCTATATTGGTACCAACTTCTTATCGAATTCTGCTGACAAGCAATAGCACTTTCATGGTGTTTCTCCTGGAAGGTTAAAGAAATCATTATAACTACCTTCATTAAGAGAGTCATTCAGTGAGGTATTTCATTTTAATCCTCACCAGAGCAATTTCTTTGTTGCTTGCAGGTGCTGTTGCCACTTAGATGGACTTTCCACTTAAGTGGGCTATTAACATATTTGTCACTTTATTATAAAATTTAAGTGACTCACGAACTTACTGTATAGGCAACCTCAGGGGTTTAAAAAAATCTAATTAATTAATTATAATTCTGAGCCGTTATTAAGAAGATGCCGACAGCCATCTCTAAAAGCTAACTAAGCTCTGAAGCCAACATCATATAAGATCTCAGAATATAGGATCAGAAGTAAATTGCAAAGAAAAAATGGTGTTTATTATTGTACTTATCTATACATACACACACACATACATACATATAAATAAAATTGAAGTGTCTCTTTGTAATGTCTAAATAGCAGCTTTTAAATAAATGCATATGAAAGTATATACGTTACTTATAACAAAAAGTAACAATTAGGGTTCCGTGCAAAAAAATTAATAACCTAAATTACACGCAGGCGAATTCGCGGGGTACAGCTAGTTTATTTTATAAAACTGAAGTACATACTGCAGTCCATGAACACTTGCAAGCGACTTCAAGCAAAGAAGACTAAAGATGCATTATCACATCTGAGTACCTATGTAATATCTCACGGCCTCAAATTATAATCTCCATACCTTTAGGCCTGGAATACAGCATAAACGCGCTGCTGATAGGTAGCAGTAATAGGTAAGGTAGCCTCCTAGGCAGGAAAGCTGTCTACTAAGTAGAAAAACTGAATCATTTAAAAAAACTGTTACCTGCGTATCGCTTCTAGTAGTTCTATCGTACAGTATCTATCATTTATACGACTAGAGCTTTTAACGTTCCGTTTTGTGGTCGGCCTTATAATAGAATATTAAATTGATGGGAAACCGATCCCTCAGGACGACGCATGATTGAAAGTAGTTCTTAGCGTGTGAGGTAATTTTGTTTAGTGCTTTATGTGGCGCTGTTTATGTTTTCTTTATTGTGGCGGTTCCATAACCCAGATAACATGTTTCCCTACGTAATTACTTACTCGTGGTCCCACACCAAGGGATTTAGTCTGATTTAGCTCTTTTCTTTGAGGCAGTGCGACGAAATTAATGCTGATTTAGTAAAGTTACAGCTGCCACACTTTTTTCACAGGGAAACGCCTGGGCATACCCGTCTTGCTGGGGCAAGGACTGATTATGTTAAGCTCACACTGAACAAAAGCCTACGGTGTTCCACTTTTGCCGCATATGGAAAGGGCTACGGGGAAGCTTTCGCACACATCCATGATCCCACCAGTACGGAACACAGGCGCGTCTTACTTCACTACATCAATCTCCAGTTGCGCAATGAAACCTATGAGTCTGTAAACCGAAGAGCATGATGCTAGAAAAAACGTGCACCCAAAAGCACCAGCCTTCGAGGCCCCAGCGGAGGATGTGGTCTACAGCTTCGCCGCACACCACATTTTGGTCGTAGATGGTCATTACTATTGGCGGGTACTACTGCCAGAATCGCAGAGGATAGGGCGAGTGGTACCTTGCCATACCAATACCCCTCTTCCTCTGCAACTCCTCCTCGGCTGCGTAAGGTGGGGTGATAAACAACCCTTTCACCGCAGTCAACCAACTCGCATCCGGAGAGTGCTCGCCAAGTGCACTCAGAGCGGCCATTTTGGTCCGGTCTTTCACGTCGGGTCAATAATGTGGGTTCCTCTTCGTTCACTGTGATGACCAAGCAACGTTCTTCCCACTACAAAAAGGTGATACTCTGTTTGTGGAGGACAGCCTATATACTAGTCTCATTGTTCGGCACTGGCCTTTTCTCATTTCAAAGAGCATTATTAAGAATTTAGTCCGCCGTGCCATTGTGTATTGGCGGACTTTGCAAGTATTTAAAATATTTTTTCTTTTAATTGTGCTGTGAGGCCTTATTTACCTAACTTCGTGATTTTATGTCAACGGGAAGTTCAGTGAGTTCGCGAGTGTTGAAAATATATGACATGACTGTGTTCGTTGACTTAGAAGCTTGTTTTGTTTACACCATCACGAGACGACAGACCTTGGTACTTTTGTTATTAAATTCAACTTGATTTCTTTAACCCATTCCTGACAAAAAGGGTCTTGTCAGACGGAAGGGTTTGGTTTTTTTTTCTTCCGAGACACGGAACCCTAAACATATACCACATTTACCATCCTAAAAATTTGTTCAAGGTCCTTATCATAAAAAATAATATCTGAAAAATCTGATCAAAACGATACAAACAATAAATATTTCTATTAAAGTACATAGGTAATGCAACATTAAAGAGGAATTCACTAACCTTACAAAAGGTGTAAGGTGTATATTATCTGTGCTTCAGAATTGCCGCGAAATGTTTCTTATTCAGTAATAACAGCAACTTTACCCTTGTTAAGCGAGTTGAAAGCCGCATTTATAATTTTGAGTTGTGAATCAAGAAAATGCTGCATTTCAGTTTCCTTCTGTCGCCTCTTATGATACTAACGGGACGATATGGAGTAGTGGATATTCTTACACCGCCACTACACGATTATAGGTTACAACTGCCTCGTAGATCTAGTGGTCGTACACGCGGCTGCAGAATATGAGGTCCCGGGGTTAGAATCCTTAATTGGACCAAAAATTCAGTTACCGAGTTTTTCAGTCAGTGAATGCTCAGTTAAAGCACGGATTCAGGAAGTCAGTGGTGTTTCCGTCGTTGGTCCTGGGCCTAATCTTGCTCCGTGTCGAATTTCCGTTCCATCGGCCTATGAGAGTGATGGAATAGAAAGTGCACCTGTGTTCGCGCACACACTCGTGCACTATTATTCTGCCCTACGCAAATGGCTAGTCTTTTTTTAAAATAAATACCGCTAATGCTATTAAACATTACTAATATTCCCTTTAACCAGTTCTGGTAAGCTTAAAATGCTTGTGGTAGAAGTGGTTCAACCCATAATTCGAATGGCGGATTCGAACCCACGACCTTTCGATTTCGCGGTCCGCGCCCTGCCATTGGGCTACTGACGCTTGAAGTCGCTTCACAGTCTATAAGGTAAGACGGGCCGGCGTGAACGAAATTCGATCTGGAGGGCATTATTATTTATACGGTTATTCACGATTATATTTATAGGCTGTAATGCATGGATAATGGATAATTTGCTAAGGTTGGTTGGTGCATGTGTAGTGCATATAATATATATTCTAATAGCTGTTACCCGGCGAGTTGCTGGCACAGAAGAAATAATTGTGGAAATATAGTTTTAAATTTGGAACGTTTATGTATATTGTTTATTTACGAAAGATAATAAGTACATTTATGAAAGTTAAACGATATAAAACTTTCAAGTAAATTTATCGGTACGATACGCTCCCCGCCTACTGTAAGTAAATTGTACTATGCCTATAACCTTCACGCAAGTGCAAGCAATAAGTTGACATTAGCGCAATCTGATGAACAAACAAAAATTAATTCTTGTATATTAGATTTATATACATAATAAACTCCTCTTTGTCTCTTATACAGAAACATAAATTGGTATGCGTACTTAATATTTTTACGGATATGAGCGTTAAACTTATTTTTGCACAACTCCTTTGTTCCCTTAAAACATTTGCAGTTCAAAGCTTTAAAAGCACTCCATTAGTGCATACACGGCGTACATTTTGGTTAAAAATTAATGATCTCGTAACTCAGCGGGTACGTACAGCTGCATTTTAAGTAATAGGTAGATACCACGAATTCATAGTGCTAGGCTTTTCTAAATTGATTATCTTTATGCTTGCGTTGATTAAAAATTATATATTCATAACATTTTTTATACGCGGTAGAGCCATGTTGCAGCTAAATTATGATTGTAGCACGAATGGACCGACTCGACCGGGGAAGGACCACACTCTCATAGAATAGCAGCTTAAAATAGCAACTAAATGCTGATGCGTTTCGTATTGTGAGTGTTGGAAAGCGGAGACCCTTTTTACTGGATACGAGACATTCCATTTTAGTCCTCAGGGGTGACGACGCATCTGCATTTTGATTCTTATTCGAGGATACATGTAGATGTCTATGAGCCCCAGCATCTACTCACAATCAGGTGGGCTGTGTGTTGTCACCCTTATTCTGTATATATAAAAAAGTTGACACCGTGTAGTGGCGTTGTAAGAAAATCCTTTAGTCCATATATTAACGAAGGGAAAAGCAAACACGCCATGGGCAGCAGCAACTTTTATATATATATATGACTGAAGTAACAATCGAACTAAGGGTGTTTTTCCACTAGAGATGTGCTATGGTACAATGCTATGGATGCGTTTGATATCCACCAATCATATTCATTGGTCCATATAGCTTAGCACTGGTGGAAACAGGTTCAACAAAGTTTTTTATTTGGATGGATGCGTGCTATGGATGGTCGCGAGTGGTGTAGCTATGTGCAGAGTATAGCTCCCCGTGCCTTACGTACTGTCGAGACATTGCATAGCTCAAGCTGCGGCTGTTTATCGCACAGCTCCAACGCGTCGGTTCATCTTCATAGCACACCTTACTCGCCTTGATACATAGCTTAGCATCAGTGGAAATGGTCACATAGTTTCATAGCTTAGTTTTCACATCTTTGCAGCATAGCTGCATAGCACATCTCTGGTGGAAAAGCACCCGTACAGTCCACCTCAAGGTAAGTGCCTGCAACCAAATTCAAAGAAAGAAAGTTACAGGTGCGTTATCACTTCTGAGGACTAATATAGAATGCTGACAGTCTGTGATTATACTGACTATTTATGCCCTTCATACCGGAATACAGCAGTTCAAGCAGTGCTATTTCATGACAGAAATTGGTAAAAGTCTGGTGTTGCAGTTTTGTTCATGGGCGGCGGTAGTCACATACCATCAGGTGAGCCGCATGTCCGTTTGCCCCCTCTCCTATAAAAAAAAATCTACCCAGACAGATTCCTAGAGAGAAAGGAAGTCCAACTAGTGAAATCTTCCTGATAACTACTTAAAAAAATAATCAAAAACTGCGATTAACAACCCGCCTTCGAAGCGTGGTAACTATAACAAGTATCCCCCTTATCTTATAACCTATGGGAAGGCCTATGTTTAACAGTGGTAGAGCTAAGCGGTGGCTTTTGCTGTCGCACGGATGGGCCAGCTCGAACCGGGGTGGTACCACGACCTCACAGAATACCAGCGTGAAGTAGAGGTTTACCTCTGCGTTGCGCTTGGTGAGTGCAGGTGGCCGGAGGCCTAATTCCCCCCCCCCCCCCCCCATCAACATGGTAGTGGAATTAAATAAAAGACTACCCCAGGAGGGTACCAGCAACCTTGGAGAATCCCTCTCTGAGCATCCACGACCAAACTATTCCACTCCTGGGCGTGGGTGCTCAGGCTGCCCCGCGTATTCTGGGGGGGGCGAAATTCCGCTCAATACGAAACCTGCTCGGGGCAAGCGGAGCAAGAAGACAAAGGCAACCCCTGCCACGCTTACCGTGGATTTCTGCAACATCAGGGGACTTCATTCAAACATTAACGCCGTCCACTACCATCTGGAGATAGCTAAGCCGGCCTTGCTCTTTCTTACCGAGACACAGGTGTCCTCTCCGGATGATACTTCGTATCTCTCCTACCCGGGGTACAAATTAGAGCACTCGTTTGTGCCCCGGGCTGGAGTTTGCGTGTATGTCAGAGAGGACATCTGTTTTCGACGCCTCGGCAGTCTTGAAGGTACGGACCTGTCCATCCTATGGCTGCGCGTAGACAGCGACGACCATCCCCGCGTCTACGGGTGCCTCTATAGGTCCCATAGCGGTAATGCCGACACAGACCGACTCATCGACCACGTCCAAATGGCTGCAGACTCCGTGCTACAACAGGTCCCATCCGCAGAGATCGTGATACTTGGTGATTTCAGCTTTTTTTTTTAAGTTCAGTTTTTTTTCAGTTTTCAGTTTTTTTAATTCAGTTTTTGTTCAGTTTCAGTTAGGTCAGCTGATTGGGACGGGATGCGGTCTTTTTTTGCATCCTACCCTTGGGGGCGGGTTTGCTTCTCGCCGGAAGATCCCAGCGTTGTTGCCGATTCTGTTGCTGATGTGGTACTTCAGGGTATGGAACTTTTTATTCCATCCTCTGTGGTGCCCATCGGAGGCAGATCCCAGCCATGGTTTGGTCGCTCCTGCAAAATAGCATCACGCTATAAGCAGGAGTGCTACCAGGCCTGGGTTGACGCATCAACGTCTCGGGATGTAAACACCAGCGCACTTAAAAAGAAGTATAATTCCGCCTCCAGGTCCTTCAAAAGCGTCATTGCCAAGGCAAGGTCTGAGCACATCGGCAGAATTGGCGAGAAGCTAGTTCGCCTTCCTTCGGGAACCCGTGCATTCTGGTCTCTCGCCAAGGTTGTCCAAGGGAACTTCTGTCAGCCATCTCTTCCATCTCTGCACAGAGAGGACGACTCACTGGCCCATGCCGCAAAGGAGAAAGCCGATCTGTTGAGCTCTCTTTTTGCGTCCAACTCGACTCTAGATGACGGGGGGAACACACCGCCGACCATCCCGCGATGTGAGTGCTCCATGCCGGATGTGCGATTTACACAGCGCTCTGTCCGCAAAGCACTCTTCTCCCTGGACGTCAGCAAGTCGAGTGGGCCCAATGGAGTCCCTCCCATTGTGCTGAAGACGTGTGCTCCGGAGTTGGCACCGGTTTTAACGCGTCTTTTCCGGTACTCCTACTCCCAAGGCGTAGTCCCGAATTCATGGAAGACAGCTTTGGTGCACCCGATCCCTAAAAAAGGCGACCGCTCAGACCCGTCCAACTATAGGCCTATCGCCATCACCTCCTTGTTCTCCAAAATAATGGAAGCCATTATAAACTGCCAGCTCATGAGGTACCTTGAGGATCACCAGCTGATTAGTGACCGCCAGTACGGTTTTCGTCGGAGTCGATCAGCTGGTGATCTTCTAGTCTACTTAACTCGTAGATGGGCGGAGGCAGTAGAGTCCAAGGGGGAGGCATTAGCCGTTAGTTTGGACGTAGCGAAGGCCTTTGATCGGGTCTGGCACAAAGCGCTTCTTTCGAAGCTTCCTTCCTATGGGCTTCCCGAGAAATTGTGCAAATGGATCACCAGTTTCCTTGCTGATCGGAGCATCAAGGTCGTAGTAGACGGTGAATGCTCTGATTTCAAGCCTATCAACGCTGGTAAACTGGTAACTGGTAGCATTCATTGCTATGCGGACGACAGCACTGGTGATGCCTTATATACCGGCCGTGCCAATATTTCTCGGGAAAACGTCGCCGAGTACCGGGACAAACTTGTGTCTGAAGTCGAGTCTTTGCTTAACAAAGTCTCGGATTGGGGCCGACTAAATCTAGTCCAGTTCAATCCCCAGAAGACACAAGTTTGCGCGTTTACCGCTAAAAAGAACCCCTTTGTCGTATCTCCTCAGTTTCAAGGCACTCCCCTTACTGCCTCAGCCAGTATCGGAATCCTTGGCGTCGACATATCGAATAGTGTGCAGTTTCGTGGTCACTTGGAAGGGAAGGCCAAATTGGCCTCTAAAAAGCTTGGCGTGCTCAGCAGAGCGAGACAGTATTTCATGCCGGCACATCGCTTGCAACTTTACAAAGCGCAAGTTCGGCCTCACATGGAATACTGTTCTCATCTCTGGGCCGGGGCACCCCAGTGCCAGCTCCTTCCACTTGACCGCATCCAGCGCAGAGCGGTTCGAATCGTCGACGACCGAGTTCTTTCTGATCGGCTCGATACACTGGCACTGCGTAGAGATGTTGCATCTCTTTGCGTATTTTATCGCATTTATCACGGGGAGTGCTCTGAGGAATTGTTCGGACTAATTCCAGCCGCTCAATTTCACCATCGCACATCGCGACAAAACTCGCGTTACCATCCATACCATCTGGATGATTGGCGGTCCACCACTGTGCGATTTAGAAGAAGTTTTCTCCCTCGCACGACTTCCTTGTGGAATCAATTACCACCAGCGAATTTTCCGGACCGATACGGCTTAGGAACCTTCAAGAAAAGAGCTTACACCTTTCTAAAAGGTCGGCAACACATCTGCAATTCCCCTGGTGTTGCGGTTGTTCATGGGCGGCGGTAGTCACTTACCATCAGGTGAGCCGCATGCTCGTTTGCCCCCTATTCTATAAAAAAAAAGCAGAGGACTTGCAAGACTGTAATGAAATGAATACATTTTAGGTTCTCATTTTATTCCCCGCCCCAGAGCGTATTCATTTTGAATCTGTAATTTTACACTTATGGCTAATGGGTTTGAATCACGTAACATACTTAACTTAACTTATCTTCACGCACAATCCCTGACGGGATAGCCAGAGAGAACAGATCGCCAAGTGTCACGATCCTTACATACCTCTTTCGCTTCTTTCAGATTCATTATCTTCTTCATACATGCACGTGTAGGTAACCGAGTACTCTTGACCCTCCCCTCTTCGAGCAGTTTGCTCACATGGTCTTCGAAAGTTAGTCTCGGTCTACCTCGACACCTTTTAATATTAACTTTCGCGCTATATATTTTTTTCACCATTCGGTCTTCACTCATTCGCTCAACGTGCCCAAACCATCGAAGCACGCCCTTATCAATTTTTGTGATAAGGTCATCTTTCAAACCTGCCATATTGCGAATCTCTTTGTTTCGCTTTCGGTCGGCCATGGTAACGCCGCACAATTTACGAAGAGATCGCATCTTCACTGCATTCAACTTGCTTTTATGCTTCTTCTGGCTTACCCAGGTTTCGCTGCCATATAACAAAGTCGGTACCAACACTGCGTTATGTATTGCAAGGCGTGCACTCTTCACTACGCCTTGCCTTTTGACTAACGCGTCAGGGCACCATTGACTTTGTTCCCGGCAGCGACACGCCTGTCCACATCTAAATCACATCTTCCATCCCGGCTAAAAGCACTCCCCATGTATACAATTTCATTTACCTGTTCTAGACATTCCTGATTTACCCATATTTCACACTTCGTTCTCTCTTCGTCCCTTTCAAATACCAGAACCTTAGTTTTATTAGCATTCAAACGGAGAACTTTAATTTCACATTCCTCTTTTATACACGTGACTAATGCCTGCAGTTCTGCCTCTGATGGTGCAATAAGCACTGCATCATCAGCATACAGCAGACAATTTACTTTTATGTCACCCAATTCCACACCCAAACAGCTATCTTTCAGCTTCTGTAAACAGCTGTTGAGATACAGTATGAACAGCCAGGAAGACATGACACAACCCTGTTTTACGCCCGTTTGGACGCTAAAGATGGGTGACAGGTCATGCCCTACCCGCACACAGGCTTTACAGTCACAGTAAAGTGACTGCACAGCCCTTAGCAATCGACCATCCACACCGTACCCCGGCAACAGTTCCCACATTTTCTTCCTTACAACCTTATCAAATGCTTTCTCAAGATCCACAAAAGCACAGAAAATCTTCTGGTTAGCAGCCAGAAGCTTTTCCGTGATCATGCGTAGAGAAAACATTTGATCCGTGCATCCTCTTCCAGGTCTAAATCCGCATTGTGCCAAGGTCTACCTCTTTCCAGCAGTAGCAGAAACCAAAAGGCAGCGACCTACTCGGACCATGCTTATCCAAGGAAAATGGGTTTTGATGGAAAATTATAAGAGAATATATAAAAATAGCAAGTAGCAAGACCTTCGCCTATATAATCACAAATCCAATATCTCATTAGTTATTTTTTACGTTATACTCGACGAGTAACACAGATGTCAATTTCTTTTTTGTTCCCACATAAACATGGGTCAAGTCCCAGGCCATCATAGGTCAAGTTAGACTTCTTAGTCTGGAATGGTTACCAGCTAAGGAAATTTCACCATTATTTACGAAAGCGTTTTCTTTTTAGAAAGCCTTTCTTTATCCATTGCTGAACTGGACTGTTAAATTAATCCAATGTTACAGCGATTAAATAACTTCAAAAATATGAATTCTTAAAGTAGTTTATCCCTTGACATGAAACTGTCAAGCTGGATAGAAGAAAATACATGGCATGCACCTGATGCACCATACCAGGCACATTTTTTTTTCACCAGGATTTATTAATTCCAATAACTACATAAAACTTCTTCAATTTTATAATGAAAAAAATCGTTTTTAAAGTTATGAATATTCTTTATAATAGTTAGGGAATAAAATGTACTCTGATTAATTCTTGTATTACAAGAAACTCAATCTGGTGACCAGCTTTATAAAAATGAAAACTCTTTCAAAAACGACCATCCCCAAGTGTAGCGTATTCGACCTTTTTGTGATTTATTGTCAAGTTTTCTCTGTTACATATGTAGTTGGAAAGTTTTATTATGCGGCCCTGGCGAAGGAAATCCGGACTTTTTCACTGGAATTAACTTTATTGAGCGAGCGCGTTAGCCGTCGCACACTGCGATATTAATTCACTGGAAACGGCAAAAAGTCGTTAAAGGTCGCAAATAAATGTGTTAAGTTTGTAATTCTACTTTGAGTTTAAATGTATAATGTTTTAATTAAAAAGAGTTACCACTTTTAGGTTTTTGCTAGGATAAGGGACCCCTATAATTTCGGTTTATTCTTCTATCCATCTATTTTATAGGTCTTATAATATATAAGACCTATAAAATAGATGGATAGAATTAGATTATACAGTAAAATATATATATATATATATATATATATATATATATATATATATATATATATATATATAACTGTATAAAAAGTGGAATATAAGAAAGATCCTTTAAAATCATTTCAGTATGTCAGTTATTTTTATTGATCAAAGTATCAATGAATATGATTGGTGGAGATCTGATAAACACTTGTATTCTTAAAATCGAGAAAAAAGGGAAGTTAAAAAAATATTATAATATTAAATTTCTATATGATAGCATAGCTTTTTTTTTATTTTCAAAAAATACTTTGTAATGGTGATTTTTCTATATTTTTTTTTCGAATTCGCCTTTATATTCTCCTAAAAATAAATAAGTACCTCATTTTTTATATTAATTTTTAAACACTACACCCACTGTAGTATTTTCTCAAGCGAAGTGCAGGGCGAACCCCACTAGATGGGTTGACGATCTACGTAAGAGATGCAGAAAGTCAATGAATGCAGGTGGATCGGACCGTGCTTTGTGACATTGCTTGCGAAGACCTATGTATATTGAGCAGTGTAATGATGACAATGATGAATGAATACATGAATGAAAAAACATAAGTATAACGTGATATCTCTTGTGCGGTCGAGTCTTCTAAAGTTATTCAGAATTATTCGCCACGATCGTATTCAGTCACATGAATATTCAAACACTGCATCTTATACCAACAAACGCAAGTATGTTACATGAATTTACCTATTCCACTTAAGATTCGTACTTCCCAGCGAGCTTTACTATGTTATTCTTACAACTTAATCGACGCTGAAGTAAGACCGGATACCATTAACAAGCCGACTCGCGCGTTTTTGTTGGGCGACAGATGTTCTTGAGCTTAAGGCGAGGGTTTCCGACGTTTTTTGGCGACGGCTTTTGGCACTCCCTTCTCCGCTGCATGTATGTTTCATCCAGCACGAAGTTTGCGATATTCAGTGGACAGAATTACTTTATTTGAAACATTTTTTTCCTAGAATAACTCGCAAATAAATTATCTAAATAAAAATTTTGCCAATTAAGAATCTGATTCAATAACATGCCTTTCATATTATTGAAAAATATTATATGTTAAACGATAAATAAAACAAGACCTCGAAGGTCAAAGTTTTTTCCGGTGAATAAATTATATATTTTGTTATCTCGAATAGTGTAAAGTATTTTAAAAATCGATTCAATTAAGAATTTAATTGAGTATTTCATGTATGGGCGTATTTTTTCGAGCATATACTGTTTCAAAAAGTACCTATCAATCCTCGAGCATTAAAATCGTGTCTAAAAACAATATTTATGTCCAACCTGGCCTTAACCGTGATAAATCAACCAATTGGTCGCCCGGGAGCGCTTTTTTCACTCCGAGTCGTAACTTACGCGGCGTGTTGTGTAAATGACGCAATTTGATTAATTTGTCTGTGATAGCTTGTTAGCGCTCTACGATCATTACCACTTTTTTGCATTTCGTATCGGGATGTGCTTTATGTCGGACAAATTGCGAACGATAAATACGCTTCGGGAGAACATTAAAATATTGCACCAACATAGGTGCAATATTTTAATGTTGTTTGATTAAGTTCAATATATTGTTAAGCCTTTTTGGGAAGGGATTATTTGTTTGTTTTCAAATCATGTATTGGTAGAAGCCATTAAGGGTCTTCATATGTATTGAAAAAAAAGAGTGTAATTATAGGTGGTCAAAATGGTAGTGTCACCCCTGAAGACTAAGAATGCCTTATTACCAGTAATGAGGGTTTCTGAATCTCGCGTCCTTATATTATTTCAAATTTATTAATATTAATGACAAAGTGGCTTCAGGCTACCAATGTTACAATTTCTCCGAACCGATACGTCATCATAATATTTTATGTGCGTAACTTATGTTCGTAAATAATAGTAGTCCGCCTTTTGTACCATTGTATTGTGGTACAAGTCCTATGACAGTCGTTTTAGCTCAAGGGCTAAGCTCTCGCCCAGAAATAAGCAACTCCAGTTCGATTCAGCACAAATAAAATTGGCATTGTATTTTATCCGCTGCTTTAACAAGTGCTCGGCAGTGAAGGAAAACATAGGGAGGATAAGGGAACGTACATGTCTGAGAAATAAGATATTTCGATGATATGCCACATACACTCAAGCAACAGGGAGGACTAATTACAACGTAACCTGTATCTGGTAAGCCTGTATCTGGGAGTGAACTGAATTTGTATACAGGGTTATTTTGCAATAACCAGCCAAATTTGCGGAGAAGGTTCAAAATAAGTAATAAAGACAAATGGTGAAGAAAAATTAATTAAAAAAATTATCATAAATTCTGTCCTTCTTTTCTTTTAAATTTCAATATGCGTGGTAATGCATTATTTTAAATGATTTTACTGCGCACGCACACATTTTTAAGGGTTGATCGGTAGGCAAAAACGTTGTTGCCCATAAATCACATTCAATTTGGGATAATTTCAAATAAAAGTAGAAACCTTATTTATTAGTATTTTTAAAAACTGCAATAACGGTATATTATTTTTTATACATTTGAACTTAATTTTAAAATTTGGATACTCTGAAAAATAAACCAGTATATACGAACATATGCGAATATATACAACACACACACACACACACACGCACGCACGCGCACACGCACGAGCACGCGCACACGCACATGCACACGCACACGCGCAAACACACGCACATGCACACGCATACTCACAAGCACACGCACACGCACACGCAAACGCACACGCACACGCACACTCAAACGCACACGCACACAAACACACACACGCACACACACACACACACACACACACACACACACACACACACACACGCACGCACGCACGCACACTGTTGTATGCAACAATGATTAAAAATAAATAAATAATTAAAAAGCAGGTACGTTTCTTTTTTTTCTCAATAAGTCAATCTCACTCAATTAATGCACTCAAATCTAAAAAATGTATCTATATAATCACTACAATTTTTTTTCATTATAAACATATTAGGTCTTTACATATGAAATTAGCGTTTGTCGTACTGACCACTTTGATCTGAAATATCTCCTCTTTGGTTAATAATTCCAAATTCAAATTTATAAATTAATTAGTTGGTACATTAGAGTTTTGAAAACAGTCATTCATTTGTTTTTTCTCATTACTTTTTACTTTGGCATCGCTTATTACCGCACAATGGAAAACATGAAATATCGGTGTATTTACTAGAACGAGTTCTACCGTGGCTCCAGTGCTGCAGAAACAGCTCGAAGGATTAATGATGTGTACGGCGCTAGAGTCGCAAAAGAAAGCACGGTACGTTTTTGGTTTTAACGTTTTCGTTCTGAAAATTTCGACCTTCAGAACCAACTCCGTGGACGGCCGGAGACCAAAGTGGAAATAAGGCTATGGTGGAAGCGGATCCATCACAAGGCAAGAAGAACTAGCTGCTAAACAACAGAGATTGATTAATCACTCTAGGCCAGGGGTTGGCAACCTGCGGCTCGCGAGCCACATGCGGCTCTTTGGATGTGAAGCTTTCTTTTTAGTTTCATACGTTTATTTTTATTTATTTAAAAATCGATCCACACTGAGCCATTTAGAGTTGATACTGGATCTCTAGAAATGCAATTGATCGATTTGCAAGAAATCGGTTGGCAAGAAAAAATATTGTGGCTCTTTAAAAACTTTGAAATTTTGTAAATTGTAATTTTTGACTCTTCCGACTCAAAAGGTTGCCGACCCCTGCTCTAGGCCATTGCTGCTTCACGACAACGCAAGACCACACACTGCACAATAAACAAACATTAAGTTAGATGAGCTACAATTGTAATATCTGCGACATCCACCGTACTTCCTGGACCTTGCTCCAACAGATTACCATTTTTTCCGGAATTTGGACAACTTCTTACAAGGAAAAAAATTCAACTCCGATGCGGCAGTCCAACCGCCTTCAAAGAGTTTATTGATACTCGCCCCCATGGTTTTTTTTAGTAAAGGGATCAATGAACTACCTATGAGATGGCAAAAGTGCATAGATAACAACGGTGCATACTTTGATTAATTAAATACATTTTACGAAAAAAAATTGGCTTTATATTCCTCCCGTACCAAACGCCAATTTCATATGTAAGGACCTAATACTATCAATGCTACTAACATCACTAACGTTCCTTTTAACCACTTCTGGTAAGGTTAAAATGGTTGTTAGGAGTTCAAGACAATAGTCGAACGGCGGATGCAAACCTACGATCGTGTGAGTACGCGGTTCGCACCTTGCTTAAATTATCTTAAATCTTTATTTAGTTTTTACTAGCTGTTCCCCGCGACTTCGCTCGCATGTTAAGGTTTTTATTTTTTGCGCGGAACCCTAATTGTTTTTCTAAAATAAAAGTAGCCTAAGTTACTCCTTATGACATCAGCTAAGTCCCGTCAAAATCGGTCTTGCCTTTTCGGAGATAAGAAGGAACAAACAGACAGACAGACAGACAAAAAATTTAAAAGTTGTATTTTAGTTATAAGTACCGTAATTACCTTCATATGCATTTAGTAAAAAGCTGTTATTTTGACATTACAAACAGACACTTCAATTTTATTTATTTGTATAGATTACAATTTTGTTTTTATATTAAAATTCAAAAGATCATATGTCACATGATCATGATATCAGTTTTGCTTCAACTAGAATTTTCGCTGTTCTCTTGTATATTCCGCCACAGTCAACTGAAAAGCGTATACGGACGCGCTGCGATAGCATCGGTGTATCGCGTGCTATCGCCGCTAATCGCCTATTGTGCGGCGATAACGATCGGCAGGCTGCTGCGACGGTTTCCCACGTGCATCAGATCATTTGAATAAAGCCCGCTTTTCACTATGGGATATAATATAATATATCTCGAGATATAAATTAATATCGCTCACCATATATTTCATATGGAACCTTTTACACTGAGCTATAATATATATTATATCTCAAGCTATAAATATTTTTTCGATCGACCGAGCGATATTTTTATATTAAATTTCGCCCCCTGTACCCCGCACACCGTTCCGCGCCCCCGCTGAACTGTGTACGGGGTAAAGGGGGGTAATACAATGACCAATGACGAACGCACACTGGTTAAAAGATATATCTCACACTGTGAAAGCCAATCACGGGATATAATTTATATTTCGGGATATAATATATATTATATCCCATAGTGAAAAGCCAGCCTCAGGCGACTTCGCTTGTTTTCGCTGCCTCGCCGATATCAATAGTTACTTTATTTGAGTGCAAAGAATTTTATTTATATATGACACTTAGATTTTTGTTATTATATATTTAGATATTCACATGTCTTTTTAAATTTCTCGGCCATTTACTCACGATATTTTCCTTCACCGCCGAGCACGTCGTAAACCAGCACTTAATATTGCAATTAACCATATAATTAGCGATTGGGTTTGGAACCCGGGTTAATTGCATACTGTGTAATTTACAAGGAGCGTTTAGCCTCTGAGCTACCGAGGCTCTTGAATGCAGTCAAGTAAGCGTAAAATAGCGTTCAACGAGCTATAGTGAGAGCTATGCTAGGAGTTTCTCTGGGTGATAGACTTAGAAATGAGGATATCCATAGTAGAACCGGAATAACCGGCATAGCCCCAAGGATAGTAAGCTGAAGTGGCGATGGGTTGGATATATATCTCGAAGAATTGATAACCGATGGGGAAGAAAGGTTCTCGAGCGGCAACCTCGTACCGTTAAGCAAAGTCTAAAGCGACATCCCACAAGATGGAGTGTCGACCTGGTGAGAGATGCAGGAAGCCAATGGATGCAAGTGATTGACGACTGCGCTTTGTGGCATTCCATGGGAGAGGCCTGTGTTCAGTAGTGGACCTGTGAATGGCTGTGATAATAATAATAATATGTACGAAACATAAAGCAACACGGGTCCGAACTTGAAACAATTTAACAGTGAGGTTTGCAATATAATAGTTGTCTTATTTTATGGGGGCCATTTCTTTTTCTTATTGGCTCATGGTGCGACATTAGGAGTGGTAGATTTTACGCCGCTACCATACGGCGAGGAGCCGAGTCTGTCGTTTCGGCTTTGTCGCTCGTCTGCACCGGCAGAGTCGGGATGGGTCGCCCTAGGCGAAAATTTATCGACCAAATTGGCGATATATTGAAAATGGGCCAAATCAAGAGTACCTTTAACCGACGAGCGTGTATGCGTAGGTATATGGATGTGGAGGAAGCGAGAGAGGTCTGTCAGGATCGTGCCAAATGGAAGTCCATAGTCTCTGCCTACCCCTCTGGGTGACAGGCGTGAGTGTTTATGTATGTATGTATGTTATTTTATGGTTGCTTGTTGTATGGTAGAATTCAACAGGCTTCTTGTTACACGTGAGTGTTCAAGTTCGTTTAAAGTGTCAATGTTCTACTTAGACCAGGGCGATGTCTCGTTCCCAAAACCTTGTGTCATAAAAAGCTGAAAATTATTACGCTTGTATAATCCAGTTTTTTTGAAATGAAAACTTCTTTAGCGGCGTTGTGCACTTTTTTTGTAATGGGTAAAAAATGTTAAACTCGCGTCAGGTCACCTATCCTGATCGAAAATTCGTAAGGCGGACGGAGTGTAGACAGCCGGCGCGGCGTAGGAGAGGAGGTAAGTTAGGTTTAATTAATTTTCATTTATTAATTAATATAAGTTTATTATTAAGATTAGGTTTCGATCGAGTCTACTGTACTACTTGACGAAATTATTAATATAGATACATATGTACTTACACATTATAGATGTAATTTTTGTAATATGTTTATACTTTATAGCATTAACCTATATTTTCATAACATCACAATAAGCACATGTACGGTGTAGGTTTACCAAAGAAATAATTTCGAATGAAAATAAATGAAATAAGATAATAATAAATAATCTCCGCTATTCCAAAATATCAAAAATGCACAACGTTAATATTCAAGTTTTCACTTCTGCCGACACTCCCGGAGTGCAACCAGTCGTTTTTTTTAATTTGTTTTATTTTAACATTGTGGTGTGATGGTGTATATTCACTAAATCTTGTGTCCCGTGGGTGTCATAAGAGAGAACGGAGGTAAACTGAAACAGCAGATGGGCGGCAGCATATACCCGATAACAACTCAATTTTATAAAAAATTGCAGTTGCCAACTCGTCTGCCGAGCGTGACAATTATGACAAAATCCCACTGAGGCAATCTACGGGAGAGGCCTATATTTTCAGCGTTGGACTTTTATGGGCTGTAATGGATGAATGGATGATAAAGACATAAGGAATATGGAGGAATAGAATATAATCTTTACAGTGTGCTAGCAGTGTAAAGGAATTCATCACTATGAGACATTCCATCTTATTCTACATGCATCATAACACTCTGTAGCAGATTTAGTTTGAAGTTAATTCCAAGCTACCATATAACACCATCAGATGGAGTAGCAGCTCAAGAAGTATAAAGGAAGTCTAGAAGAATAAATACGTACAAGTACTTCCGAAGATATAACAATTAATTTCGAATTACAGACATTTGTCAATACCTTCCTATCTTAACTGAACTAATCTGACAGACGAGTGTGGGACTCTGAAGACATTTAAAGAAAGAACGGTAACGGCTCTAGATAAATATCTGACCTATTACAATTGTCTATTCTTATTGTATGAGCTTATTTGACTAAATGATCCGCATTGTGAGCTCGCTTTATTTGAATGTATTAAAACCTTAATAACATCTTAGATCTATAAGGTCTTGACCTAAAGCATGTCCATTGTATGGTAGGTTTAAAATATCTATTTTCAAAATGATTTCTTATATTTACGCGAACACTGCACATTGAATAAAACTAGTTATACGGATTTTATCGCGTTTAATTAACTTATTCTTATTAATTCCCGAAATGCTTTACAGCACCCGAAACGTCGGGAATAATTTTTATATAATTTTATTCAATATCTATTTTCAAATTATGTTTTGCACCCATTGGTTTTCTGATGCTAAAGTAAAATAATTGTTGGAGTACTGATTCGCGAAACCAGGGTTTAAAGCTCATTTGGGGTCAATATAAACATAAAGCATAATTTCTTCATTTAGTATATTAGTATGCGTGGTAGTATGAAGTTGTTTTATACCCGTATATCAAACAGAGTGGCTTGACTGGGGAAGGACAACGGTCCCACTGAAAATCAGCGTGAAATAGCAGTATATGGCTGTTTTATTTCGTCATAAGTTTTCAGTGGTGAACACGTATCCCCATTTTCATTCTTAATTGAGGATAAACGTAATTGTCTAGGAACCACAGTATCTTTTACCTTTCGGCGGTGCTTCTTTGTAACACATACTTCTATAACATAGGTGGAGGTAGAACACTCACTCCCATTGTGCTTTCACGCACACACATATGTGGTGCTATAATATTTTCTAACTCTAATAATTTACTGTAGTTTTCGGAAATTTTATCCGTACTTGAAATCAGCCAGTATGCTTTTAATCCCTGACAAGATCTGACCGAGATATTGATCCTGGTCTCGGGCTCGGTTTCATTCTGGCAACTAATACCGTGACAAAGTGCACTCAAATGTGCGTGTCATTTTCAATTTCCCGTGCATTCATGACCGATGCAAGTGATTGGACAAACGCTTTCTTTTTTCCTGCCCTCTAATATCAAATTCATTAATTTTAAATGTTCTCATTTGGCTCACTTGTTGAAAAAGGCTCTTGGTTCTAAGAGGGACCGGGGTAGGAAAGAGTACGCTGTGCTACCCTAATGCATGTCGACCACTTCGCATGTTCTCTAAATATTTTCAATTTTTCGGAAGTTCCTGAACTACCCAATCCAGGGTAGATATAACACAGTTTGTGTTTATTCCATAAGCTACTTTTGTTTTAGTACTGTAACTGTAGACGCTCGTGTGATGGCGATGTAAGTGTAATTTTTTTCTTTCTCTTTTTTATAGAAATGTTACCTCCACACTAGGATTTTCTCTTGTATCGTGTTCTCTAATCTAGTCTCTATCTAGTTGGAATACATAAATTTCACAAGGACAAACATCCAGACCCGGTACAATTACTTGTAGGCCACACGGATACTTGTTCCGTATGGGATTTGAGCGGACCTCAACGCCGTAAGCGTTCGAAGTTCGAGGTTCGAATCCTATTATTGCTAAGCCACTGCCTCACGGAGCCGTCAAATTATCGATAACGAAAGGTATTGTAGGTCATCTGTTTGTTGAGAGTTAAGACACAAACCTATTTCCGAGCTTGTTAGTAGTCTCTCTGAAGCCTCGGTTTTTCTGAAAGCAAACAAAAAATATCATATTCGAAGCTTAAACACGATAAGCTCAAACCAACTCAAACGTCATCAAAAATTCAGTGCAAACGCAACATCTACAGAATGAAAATTGAAATCCTTAATTTTGTCAAACGGCGAAGCACACTGTAACTCTCAAAGGATTCTTGTGCGAAAATTCTCCGTAGATATAATAGAAATATCATTTGATACTCTCAGTACACAGAAAATCGAAGTAGAGAACTTCAGTGTTATATTATATTATTACCGTTAATAATACGACAAGTTTTATCGAAGATGGTGTGTCTTTCCAAGTGTAGTGGTGTTAGGACTTAGGAGTAGTGATTCTGGGATTAGTGATGACGGGGACGCATGCAATTGAGGGAGGGCAGAAGGTGCTCTTCAAACTGGTTAAGGCACATTTATTACGCGGATCTTATCAAATTAGTTTTTAACATTTTTAATATAATGGATTCTTACAAAGTAATGCCTGATTCTATTAATCAGTGTAATGTAATTTTAATAATTAATGCTTAACTCTGCTGTGTTTCATATGGTGAGTGTAGATAACCGGAGACCCCTTTTACTGGAAACGAGGCATTCCATCTTAGTCCTCACGGATGACAAAGCATATGCGTTTTAATTCCGGTTTCCAGTACCTGGTTTGATTGCTATTGTGTTCTTTATGCTTATTTGTTAACCTTGTATAAATAAATTCCATACTCAGATACTCGGTAATAATCATAAGGCATCCAAATGCGAAAACAAATGAACAAATATGATTCGTATTTTACCATACTTCAGCTATATTAGTGGTTATACGTGGTAGGGCTATATTAGTGGTGTAGCACGAATGGGTCGGCTCGACCAGGGTAGGACCACGCTCTCACAGAATACCAGAGTAAAATAGTAAGATAGAGTAGAGTAAAATAACAGCTTAACGCTGCTGTATTTCGTATGGTGAGTGTAGAGAACCGGATACTCTTATTACTGGAAACGAGACATTCTATCTTAGTCCTGACGGGTGACAACGCATCTGCACTTTGATTCTTAAGCGAGTATAGATGTAAATGTCTATGGGCCACAGCATTAACTTAACATCAGGTGTATTGTGTGCTCGTTTGTCACTGATTTCCTATAAAAAAAATTGATCTTATGTAATATAATACTGAACTTTTAAAAAGACTGATGAAAAAGAAACTATTATATGTACCAGTAGATAGTATATAATCTTCCTCATCATATTTTTGTGTCAGCGTATTCACAGTACACATATTTTACTTAAGCAAGTAAAAGTAAAGCGGATCTGGTTGCGCGGAGACGTAGGCAAACAGCCGCTACATTGGGACCATCCGGGGGCGTCCTTCGCCTCGAAAGCTAATCTGCGTTTCACCTGCGGCGGTGCCAACTACGTTTACGTATTAATACTACGATGTGAGCGAAGGCTCGACTCGCTAAGGTTTTACGAGAAGTTCTAACGATGTTTCGAGTGCTCGAATGTATGTAATAATATATTTTGCATACAAAATCGATTTCCTAAGTTTGATAAGTCGCTACTTAATTATACAAATGTTTTGTTGTTTTCTCCAATTATTTTCTTGATGAAAATAATATGAACAGAAAGTTTTATTTCAATGGAAGCCTGAAAAATACGTAAATTCGTGGCAGTTTGATTTCTTTTACACTTATATATACCTAAGATCTAATAATATTTTGGCGGCTCAGGAACCTAGTAGCCGAATTGTAATTTGTTAGAGGCCGAGCAAATGCAGAACCGAAAATGTTAAATATGCTTTTAATTGGAATTTCCTACGTGCGTATTATCTTGGATATTTCTCCTTAGGTGTAGTAAGAGGCGACTAAGAGAAATTAGATAGGAAATGGGCAGCAGCGTCTGCATGATAACTCCAAATAGTAAAAAGCTGCAATAGCTTACCCTCCAGCCAAGGGTGGCAACTATAGCAAATACGAGTATATGAAACAACCACAAAAAAAAGAGCTAGAAAATTAGGGAAGCCCACCGTCAGTAGTGACCTTTTGAAAGGCCGTTATAAATGAATCAATGACAAATGAACATGCTCGACAGTAAAGAAAAAACCATGAAAAGAGACGAGACCTGTGACATATTAGCAGCTTGCTGGAGTAATAGTTTAGACTTTTTTTATAGGATAGGGTAACAAACGAGCACACAGTCCACCTGATGGTAATTGGTTGCTGTGGCCCATAGACATCTACATTTATCCACGTTTGCGAATCAAAATGCAGATGCGTTGTCACCCGTGACGACTAAGATGGAATGCCTCTTTTCCAGTAAAAAGGATCTCCGGTTCTCTACACTCACCATACGAAACACAGTGGTGTTAAGCTGCCATTGTACGCTGATATTCTGTGAGAGCGTGGTCTTTCACCGGTCGAGCCGACCCATTCGTGCTACAACTTTACTACTAATATAGCTACAGCATAGCTCTACCACGTATAAAAGACTTGGCACCGCTGCGTCAGCAGCTCATATTAGTACTAGATCTCTCGCCCCTTTGACGCTGCTCTTTGACCCCCGTCGGAGTATTTTACGTCCGGCGAAAAGAGACGGTTTTCTGTTGGAAGCCAAAAATTTTTCTGGTATTTGTCTCGTATGATAACCAACTGACGAGATGTGGTAATAGATTGCTTACCAAACCTTAAAAGTGATCATTATTACAACCTTTCACAAGTCTACTGCTGAACGTAGTCCTCCCCCAAGGAATTCGACACAGCGCGGTCCTGAGTTACCTGCATTCATCGACTTCTTACATATCTTATCAGTTAGTGATTCCACCCAGTGGAAGGTCACACACTTCGCTCACGGGTACGAGGCTGCCATGTGAGAACTATATCTCTAATGTTCTATATCGGTTGTCGGTTCTTCGAGCAAAATAGCCGAACCGTTGTCAGTTTATATCCATTACCTTTTACTCTTATCTTTAATTAGCTATATAGATTTAAAGTTTTGCAATACGTGAAATGTATAAAAGGTGTTGATGTTTCGAATAAAATAAATAAATAAGCTTGCTGAAACGTAAACTTAAAAATAGCCGGCCGCAATCCCTGAAATTAATATTCTCTCAAATTCTTGGAAATTAACTTTGAGGTTGAAAGTTTTCTTTTCATTAAATTAATTAATTGCTACTTAAGGTACACGATTGAGGGACTACCTTCTTTTTTCCTGTTCAGTATACGAGGAGAAATGTCATTTCGTGTCTTTATTTTATAATTTATTTACAAAATATGGGCGTATACAGCGTTATTTGGTGAAATATGAAAAATTAAGTATAAGGGTTGGTTATAATTTTTTTAATTACTTTTAGAAAACTTTGTCAAATTTACGGATATTATTTGTGAACTTACACACACAAAATACGTTTGCGACGTGTAACTTTTGAAGAAAATTCCGATATTGTCTCTCAATGGAAGCTCTCACCAATAACTTAACATTAACCTAACGCCAGTAAATAGTCCTCTTAGATAAGAGAGGAGGTCTATCCACAGGATTATGATGTAAATGGGAATATAGGCTGTAACTGTACTAGTGGATAGGATTTATTTTCTGCGTAAGTGTTCTTCTGGGGTGATACCACCGTTGTACCTTGCAAAATAGCAGTGTGTGTACTGCTGCGCTCTGCTCTGGAAGGTTTAGCGAGCAAAGGAGATGTATCAAATTGGGTTATTGACAACGTTCGTAACAGTTATACAAAAATATGTAGATAATATAACGATAAATTATAAGCATAAATAAATGATTTTTATTTCTGTAGTCCTTGGGGCAATCATAAATACATTTTTGTTAAACTGAAATAGAAAGCTAATGCTTTTGCTTTAGCAAAAACGAAACGTTTTTAAATATCTTTCTGTTCTGTCTATGGCAATAGATAATGAAGGCTATTTTTATAATAAAATAACCTTCCTTACCAAAAAAAATCATAACAATGAAACATTGACGCGAATCTGTAGTTATTAATATTGAATAAAATAATATATTTAGAAAACGATTGAATAGTAACTTCAAGTTTCAGCTTGTTATGCGGCATGCGCATTTGGCATTGTAGCTGTTTTTTTTTGAATAGATTTCGTGTTTTTACTTTCGTGGATTTATTTAACTTGACTTTTGGATTTTCTCCCGGATCACAGGACAGTAGTGTGTTGCGCATATAATGAAAATAATGTAATACTTAAGTTTTGAGCAGAATAGTACAGACAATGTACAGGCTCCGGCTAGTTTTTTAGATGACATTTTATTGATAATTGCAAAAAATAGTTAAACAATTAAAATAGGTTGAGTTTTATTTTACTTTATATAATAATAACTACAAAACTGCATTCTTTCGTGTTTTTTCAATTTATTCAAACAGCCTATCACAAGAACGAGTGATTTTACTACATAACCTACAAATCATAAAACAAAATAAAAACGAAAAACCCCAAGCTCAGCAAAAATATAATTATTGGATATAAGTAGCAAATATTTAAATCTTCAAACTAACACATATTTTAGGTTTGTTCACGCCGGGCCCAAGTTTGTATGGAATCAAGTTCATCTACTTTGTTAGAGGCCGAGCAAATGCAGAACCGAAAATGTTAAATATGCTTTTAATTGGAATTTCCTACGTGCGTATTATCTTGGATATTTCTCCTTAGGTGTAGTAAGAGGCGACTAAGAGAAATTAGATAGGAAATGGGCAGCAGCGTCTGCATGATAACTCCAAATAGTAAAAAGCTGCAATAGCTTACCCTCCAGCCAAGGGTGGCAACTATAGCAAATACGAGTATATGAAACAACCACAAAAAAAAGAGCTAGAAAATTAGGGAAGCCCACCGTCAGTAGTGACCTTTTGAAAGGCCGTTATAAATGAATCAATGACAAATGAACATGCTCGACAGTAAAGAAAAAACCATGAAAAGAGACGAGACCTGTGACATATTAGCAGCTTGCTGGAGTAATAGTTTAGACTTTTTTTATAGGATAGGGTAACAAACGAGCACACAGTCCACCTGATGGTAATTGGTTGCTGTGGCCCATAGACATCTACATTTATCCACGTTTGCGAATCAAAATGCAGATGCGTTGTCACCCGTGACGACTAAGATGGAATGCCTCTTTTCCAGTAAAAAGGATCTCCGGTTCTCTACACTCACCATACGAAACACAGTGGTGTTAAGCTGCCATTGTACGCTGATATTCTGTGAGAGCGTGGTCTTTCACCGGTCGAGCCGACCCATTCGTGCTACAACTTTACTACTAATATAGCTACAGCATAGCTCTACCACGTATAAAAGACTTGGCACCGCTGCGTCAGCAGCTCATATTAGTACTAGATCTCTCGCCCCTTTGACGCTGCTCTTTGACCCCCGTCGGAGTATTTTACGTCCGGCGAAAAGAGACGGTTTTCTGTTGGAAGCCAAAAATTTTTCTGGTATTTGTCTCGTATGATAACCAACTGACGAGATGTGGTAATAGATTGCTTACCAAACCTTAAAAGTGATCATTATTACAACCTTTCACAAGTCTACTGCTGAACGTAGTCCTCCCCCAAGGAATTCGACACAGCGCGGTCCTGAGTTACCTGCATTCATCGACTTCTTACATATCTTATCAGTTAGTGATTCCACCCAGTGGAAGGTCACACACTTCGCTCACGGGTACGAGGCTGCCATGTGAGAACTATATCTCTAATGTTCTATATCGGTTGTCGGTTCTTCGAGCAAAATAGCCGAACCGTTGTCAGTTTATATCCATTACCTTTTACTCTTATCTTTAATTAGCTATATAGATTTAAAGTTTTGCAATACGTGAAATGTATAAAAGGTGTTGATGTTTCGAATAAAATAAATAAATAAGCTTGCTGAAACGTAAACTTAAAAATAGCCGGCCGCAATCCCTGAAATTAATATTCTCTCAAATTCTTGGAAATTAACTTTGAGGTTGAAAGTTTTCTTTTCATTAAATTAATTAATTGCTACTTAAGGTACACGATTGAGGGACTACCTTCTTTTTTCCTGTTCAGTATACGAGGAGAAATGTCATTTCGTGTCTTTATTTTATAATTTATTTACAAAATATGGGCGTATACAGCGTTATTTGGTGAAATATGAAAAATTAAGTATAAGGGTTGGTTATAATTTTTTTAATTACTTTTAGAAAACTTTGTCAAATTTACGGATATTATTTGTGAACTTACACACACAAAATACGTTTGCGACGTGTAACTTTTGAAGAAAATTCCGATATTGTCTCTCAATGGAAGCTCTCACCAATAACTTAACATTAACCTAACGCCAGTAAATAGTCCTCTTAGATAAGAGAGGAGGTCTATCCACAGGATTATGATGTAAATGGGAATATAGGCTGTAACTGTACTAGTGGATAGGATTTATTTTCTGCGTAAGTGTTCTTCTGGGGTGATACCACCGTTGTACCTTGCAAAATAGCAGTGTGTGTACTGCTGCGCTCTGCTCTGGAAGGTTTAGCGAGCAAAGGAGATGTATCAAATTGGGTTATTGACAACGTTCGTAACAGTTATACAAAAATATGTAGATAATATAACGATAAATTATAAGCATAAATAAATGATTTTTATTTCTGTAGTCCTTGGGGCAATCATAAATACATTTTTGTTAAACTGAAATAGAAAGCTAATGCTTTTGCTTTAGCAAAAACGAAACGTTTTTAAATATCTTTCTGTTCTGTCTATGGCAATAGATAATGAAGGCTATTTTTATAATAAAATAACCTTCCTTACCAAAAAAAATCATAACAATGAAACATTGACGCGAATCTGTAGTTATTAATATTGAATAAAATAATATATTTAGAAAACGATTGAATAGTAACTTCAAGTTTCAGCTTGTTATGCGGCATGCGCATTTGGCATTGTAGCTGTTTTTTTTGAATAGATTTCGTGTTTTTACTTTCGTGGATTTATTTAACTTGACTTTTGGATTTTCTCCCGGATCACAGGACAGTAGTGTGTTGCGCATATAATGAAAATAATGTAATACTTAAGTTTTGAGCAGAATAGTACAGACAATGTACAGGCTCCGGCTAGTTTTTTAGATGACATTTTATTGATAATTGCAAAAAATAGTTAAACAATTAAAATAGGTTGAGTTTTATTTTACTTTATATAATAATAACTACAAAACTGCATTCTTTCGTGTTTTTTCAATTTATTCAAACAGCCTATCACAAGAACGAGTGATTTTACTACATAACCTACAAATCATAAAACAAAATAAAAACGAAAAACCCCAAGCTCAGCAAAAATATAATTATTGGATATAAGTAGCAAATATTTAAATCTTCAAACTAACACATATTTTAGGTTTGTTCACGCCGGGCCCAAGTTTGTATGGAATCAAGTTCATCTACTTTAATTATTAATTTCAGTCTTAATTCTATCACAGTTTTTTATTAAAAATTGGTTGCAGCTGTCCATAGGTCGCAATAGCCACTTACCGTGAGACGATCAGTAAGCTCGTTTCTCACTTAAATTTTATAAAAAAATACTTGTTACATACACTTATGAAAGGCTGTAATGATGATGATGATGAAATTTCACGAACGCACATCGCGCCAATCATCCACACCATCTGTTTGATTGGCGGTCCACCACTGTGCGATTTAGAAGATGTTTTCTTCCTCGCACAACTTCCTTGTAGAATAGTTTACCACCAGCGATTTTTCCGGACCGATACGACTTAAGGACCTTCAAGAAAAAAGCCTACTCCTTTTTAAAAGGCCGGCAACGCATCTGCAATTTCCCTGGTGTTGCGGTTGTTCATGGGCGGCGGTAGTCACTTACCATCAGGTGAGCCGCATGCTCGTAAGTCGTAAGCTCGTTTTTCACTTAAATTTTATACATAAATACTTGTTACATACACGTTAAAAAGACGAACTAGGTAAGTCAATAAAAAGTACTTTTATTATTAAGAATGCACCATCAGGCTTGTGTTTCTTGAAAGAGTTGACCACTTTCACTACGCGGTCAGCGTGGCGGCAAGCCTTATACTGATTATACATCCATATTACCTGGGCTTCATCGTTTTCGAATAGTTGTCAGAGTCAGAGCCTCCTCCGTCAAATGCAAACTCAACTTCACCTGCACATGGTGAATTTCATGTTAAAGGAAAAATAAAACTATATTACTCCGTCTTTGCTGAAAGACGGATTGAAGATCTTCAGAATTCTTGTGATTCTTCAGGCTTTTCTCATATTTGCCTCTTATAACATATACTGGAAAAAGAAGTAACTAAGGTCATATAAAATACTACGACGTGATGTGATATGCTAGGCCAATTTATCATCAGGTGTTTTGTCACATTATATCCAAGCATGCCTCAAATTACCATTGCAATTCATTGCAGACGTACTTCGAGTACCTTACAACGTTGGCTTGAGACTCACCGGGTACATGCAAGTCTATTTGACTAAATTAATCACTTCGTCGAGCGCGTCTCGAGAGCAATGCCAACAGAACTAAAGATCCACAGTGAGACGCTCTTGCTTATTTATAAGTCGACTCTGAGTGCACCTATGAAGCCGCTCTATGCGTTGGAGCAAGTTGAAATCACAATCAATCTAGTTCTGACTTTATAATGGACTTACGGATGCTTGTTCTATTCATAAGGTTTATTTAGGCTGCTCAACTATAATCCCTCAAATTGTGGAATAATTCGTATTTTATGTTGTCCATTGCTTTTTAACTTCAGAAGAATTTTTAAGTCTTTTATTTTTAGGTTTCTTTCTTTGATAAAATCATTCGTCAGTTAATGCCCGATTTTAGGAAAATAGAATAGAACTTTTTCATTCAACAAGTAAGGGAGAAGAGTCACTCAAAGTAACTCAGCGTGCGACGGAAGCTATGCTCGGAATTTGTCTGCGGGATAAAATCATCATCATCATTACAGCCCTTCACAATTCCACTGCTGAACATAAGCCTCGCCGAAGGAATACCTGAAGACACGGTCCTGAGCCACCTGCATCCATCGACTTCTTGCATGTCTTACCAGGACGTCACTCTATCTAGTGGGGGGATGCCCTAAACTTCGCCTGCCGGTACGAGGCTGCCACTCGAAAACCTTTTTCCCCGTCGATTATCGGTTCTTCGAGCTATATGGCCGGCCTATTGCCGCTTCAGCTTACTAATCCGTTGAGCTATGTTGATCACTCTGTGGGTTAAAATACGTTACAAGAATTTCGGCAGAAGAACAAGAGTATCTGACAAATCTTAGCGAAACAATAAGCTGAAGTGGCAATAGCTGGCCATATAGATCAAAAACCTGACAAACAATGAGGAAAGTGGTGGAAAGTCTCGAGTAGCAGCCTCGTACTAGTAACAATGTTGACTACCTCTCACTAGATGGAGTGACAACCTGATCCATGCAGGTGGATGGATACAGGTGGCTGAGAACCGCAGTTTATTAGGGGGGGCCTATATTGAATTTTGGATTTGTTGTCTATGTTGTTGGGCAAGTAACAAGCGCACAGTCCAACAAAATTAACTTCAAAATTCAAAAGTATTGTCACTTTAACAACTAGTGGGTACCAAACTTCAGAAAACTATCCTACTTACCTTTATATAATCTGCGAAAATGTAACAAAGAATATGGGAGGAGGGTGTGAGGACACATATTACCAAACATTATTAATAATATCCCAATAGATAAAATCAAAGGAAAAAAACCCAAACAAGTTCAAATAATTTAAAACAAAATCCATTTTTGAGGTGTATGAGTGTGCCTACACTCGTAGCCAGAGTACCTTACCAAATAATTCGAAGTGATGTCATATATCTTAAGCATGCATGAGCAACATACTCAGAGTTGTGCACAAACCTGAAAGAGATTATGTAACTTTCTTTTAAAAAAGAATTTAAAATAAATAGTTAAATAAAATTCTGTAAACTAACAGGGAATGTTTCATTAATATTATAGAAAAAAAATCGGTTCTTGTCGAAACAGTAGCGTTAAGCTAATATTTTACCCAAAGTATCCAGCAATCTTAGTAAATAATTTCTCGTACGAGTCTACAGTCGACCCATCCGTACTGCAGTCATAATACAGCAGCAGTGCAGCTCCACCACTTATTATAGACTAAATAAGCATCTACTATCAACTTTTGTCTTTGACTTCCATCTATACCAATATTGAAATATTATTAAACGGTAAGGTCCATATACGAAAAATTAATTTGATTTCATTTTTTTTATAGGATAAGGGTGACAAACGAGCACACAGTCCACCTGATGGTAAGTGGTTGCTGCGGCCCATAGACATCTACATCTATCCTCGTTTGCGAATCAAAATGCAGATGCGTTGTCACTCGCGAGGACTAAGATGGATTGCCTCATTTCCAGTAAAAAGGGCATCCGGCCACCTGCACTCACCAAGCGAAACGCAGAGGTAAACCTCTACTTCACGCTGGTATTCTGTGAGGTCGTGGTACCACCCCGGTTCGAGCCGGCCCATCCGTGCGACAGCAAAAGCTGCCGCTTGGCTCTACCACTGTTAACATACACTACTTGAACCCTAAAATGGCCGCTACAACCGTTGATTACTAATATTTCGATTTTAAGTCTCTCTTCTTCTTCTCATCTCTTCATCTATATCTCTTTAAAACATAATGTATAAAGTAAGTATCATAAATATAAAGTAGGCCAAGTTCAGCGCAACAGTTGATCGGATTCGACTTCGCCAAAAACAGAGTTGACATCATCGATATATATGTACTACGTATACGAACTATATTTCGCATTCCGAACATCGACTATGTTCAATTGAACTGTACTGCAATCCATACACTTAACTAAATATTGTGTAAATTGAATATTTGTGAATTCCATAAGATAATGGTTATTAGGTACATTTTGTTTTGAAATATATTTGTTCAGAATAAAATAAGAGTATTTTATATTAAATTCTTATATATATTTTATTAGTATCTTATATTAATATCTTATTTTATATTAAATTAAAGTCTTTGCGCATGCGCGACTCTACTACTCCCGCGCATGCGCGGAGACATGAGTAGTGCACAATTTTTATTTGGAATAGCTTCTCTAGTACGTAGAGAATACGTAGTACGTAGTACATATAACTCAATGATTGACATCTGCCCCAACGGGCCCCAAGCTCCATAGCAGTTGTCTTAATTATATGATCTATAGGAATGAATAACGGTTATTGGATCTTCTTCTTTCTTCTGTTTTGTCGTTTGTGACGAAACTGAACTTTGCCCACTTAAAAATAATGTTCAAATCTTTATTGTCATTATTGTAATAGTGCAAAGGTATAAACGCTTCGAAATAATTAATAACGTTAATCGCGTTGCTACTAAATATGCGTTTTATTGATAACATGTTTTGAATTTTATATTTACGTGTTATTTTACTGTGTATGGAAGATTTATCGGAGAAGGGGAAAAAATATTGGATATTTCTATTCACTATAGACATATTATGGTATAACGAGCAAAAAAACTCAAGACATATTGTTTATATAATCAGTACCAATTCAGATGATGGTGGGACTTGCCTAGTTGCCAGCGTTTGATATTAAACAGAGATTTTAGCCTTTACCAAAAAAATAACAAAACAATTTTTAAAATTTCAATCTTCCATTTCTTGTTCCATAGACTGATGATAATTACTAATAGTATACTAAATATAGATATACTAAATATATAAGGATATATATTTAATTCAGTGAACCCAAAAGTTTTTATTTTGGCTGTAGGCGAAAAGTAAGTGTAAGTAAAAGTTGTAGCTCTGTAACGGATTGAAATTAAATGGCACCCGAGGCCAAGCTCGATGTTACACTCTTTTTATTCGGTTTAGGCATTTATTTAAAAAATATTTTTGGGTCATAAGAAATAAAACTAAATTTATAAACTCGATTCATGTACTTAATACAAAAAGCCCGATTGATAGAAAATTATGGTTGCCTCTTCATTTACTTTGATGTTAGGCACAATAAGACTCATTAGTGCTTTACTTATTATATACCTATTGGCAAGGCGTCGAGGTGGTGCATACGGAATGTTTACTGTGCGCTCCCCTATGACGGAGGGTTGGAGAACTCCAGCTCCACTTCTTCATCGAGAAGGAGCCTGTACGGTAGTGTGCCAAAGCGTTCCTGTAGCCCCGGCAAAAAGCGAAGGAATGAATACCGTGGTGTTTTACTTGTAGAAGTCTGGCATAACCTATCGCCCCATTTTCCCACGTACAAAAAGGCCCATGACTCATTAGCCTAAGCCTAAATGCACTGTTAAGCGTTAAAATAACAAGACTTACATTACGCGGGGCGGCGTAAGAATTTACATTACCACATTTCGTCCGGTGAGACAAGAGACGTAAGACGCGACTTTGGGTTAAATCCAGAAAAATCTTACGGATTTTTTATAGAATAGGGTGACAAACGTGCACACAATCCTCCTGATGGTAATTGCAGATGCGTTGTCACCCGTGAGGACTAAGATAGAATGCCTCTTTTCCAGTAAAAAGGGTCTCCGGTTCTCTACACACTCTCCACACGAAACACAGCAGTGTCAAGCTGCCATTTTACGCTGGTATTCTGTGAGAGCGTGGTCCTTCCCCGATCGAGCCGACCCATTCACGCTACAACTGTACTACTAATATAGCTGCAGCATGGCTCTACCACGTATAAATGTGCGAGACGTTAAGAGCGTAGACGGGCTGCATTTTTTTCATACAAATGTATTCCCCTATTTTCTTCCTGGATAATGCCTCTAGAGTAATCGGTTTTGTTTATTAAAATCAAGGTCTATTGAAGGCATGCCCCTATCATTTATTTTTTTCCAAAAAATTATTACAAGAATAGATATGACTTTCAGAAAACCAAAAAAAATGTCCCGTTTTTACCTCCGTAATCAGACGACTACCAAACAAATTCGAAACGTTTTTAAGATAAAAGAAAATGATAGGAGCATAGATCTATTCTTCCTTTAAATTTTGATACCAAAAATAATTTAATCTGCTTAGTTTTCGAGGAGTAAACAGGGGAATACGAAATGTCGATCGGTCATGGTTTTTGTAGGTGAAATCGTTCTTAGCTGCAGTTGTCCCTATCGCACTCTACGGGGGGAGACCAGAGGTGAGGGGTGGTTAGACTAATAAGTACTTATTAGTCTAAAGAATTAGGAAAGTAACAACTGTCGAAGTTTTTATCGATATCATAGTGATGTCAGTCGATATCGACGTAACGACGTATCGTACTATACTGATTTACAGGCGGCACAGAACTGTGAAGTTATTAAGACAACGAAGTAACAATTCAGCGAGTTTACGTTTAGTATTATTTGAAAAGACCTTTAGCGAAATTTAGTGAAATAATACGTAACTAATGTTCGCATTCTACTGCTTGGTGAATAATAAAGTCGCAATTTTACTACCGCTCAGTGCAGTCGCTTCATAATGACGTGACGGCTCTAATGCTGAACCTACAATATTTTCGTAGCGTAAACGTACCTACTGCGCGAAAATAATTCGAAATGGCGTGTCAACTGAAACGCTCCGAAACCGTCGTAGTTCACGAGTTCCTGGCCTTTGTTCAACAAAAATTGGACGTCATGGACCAGGTGTCTCTGGAGCAGATACTGTTGACAAGCTTCACCGAGGACGAGATCATTCAAGCGAAGAAGGTGTTAGCAGATTCAGCCGTGAGCCAAATCCGTCTCATCACACGTCACAGGGATGGACGCGGTAAGAAAGACCTGCAAGACATCTTCAGGTTGTTCAATGAGACCGACCCTGATGACATCCCAACTTTCGTCGCGCGTGATCTCAACAAGCTGCCTCCCGTGACGTTCGATCACGTAGACGTGACCAGATTGTTGAAAGACATCACCACGTTGAAAGCCGATGTTACCGACATCCGTTCCAAATTTGAAGAATCGGAACGCGCCGCAACAGAGCTGAGGAACGAAGTCAATATGTTGCGCAACATAATTGCAACATCTGCGAATTCACCGCCGTCGCAGAATGTTAATACGACACGCGGTAACCGTAATAGTAGTCATATTTCACCGATGATTGCGACTCCGTCATGCGATACCGCCTGTCAGCGGGTTGATGACCGTGAAACTAGGGCGACCTCGGTCGTCATTGCGTCACCACCTCAACCCATGACTGGACCCATTAGTACTCCTCCGCCGAAGCCAACCTCAAAAACGTTTGCGGATGTTGCCCGAAAACCTTTACAACCGGCACCCTCTTGTAGTCGAAAGCGAAAGAACGTGGAAATAAAATCGGTTCCAGTGGGGACCCAAGACAAAATTGATAAGGACGGGTTTACTCTTGTTGAGAAGAGACGTCGGTCGCGACCCGTCTGTAACCAGCGTGGGACCGCCAAGATAAACGCGAGTACAACTCTGCGTGTTGTGGAGCCAACTATACAACTCTACATCTCCCGTTTGGACAAAAGTACGTCGGGAGAAGACGTCCTGCGTTACGTGGAAGAACGAAGCCGATGCCGCATTGAGGATCCGATCTCTTTACATTTGCAGCGTCTGGAGTCTAATAGGTCAACGAACTTCAAATCCTACGTACTCCAGGTTCCTGCAAAACATAAAGAGACATTCCTCGCTCCCGATTTCTGGCCCTCTGGGGTAGTGTTTCGCCGATACAGGGACGCGCCAAAGAAAAAAGTTCCCTAGATAGTGTTACGTTATGTCTATATTTTATATATATTTTTAGGTTAAGGTATATATTGCTATGGGCCAATGTTCTTAATTTTTAAGTCCTTGATGCCTGAAATAAAGTTATTGTATTGTATAATTCTGCTTACTTAATTTGCCAGCTTTACTGGCGCTTACTTACTTTTTTTCTACTTACTTTATAAAATAATGATTGCTCTTATCAAGTAAATTCTTAATATTCATGTGGCAGAAGAGGTGCTTGTGAGTATTTTACATAAGTTAAGAATAATTTAATATAATATAATATAATAAGTCATATAATAGTTAATATGTACATTTTTTCTGTCGTCCTTTCCATCCTTTCTCTTACAGGTAAATTTCGTGGTATCCGACCGTCAATTATTTCAGGGAGAAGGCATTCGTGGAAAAAATTCGTGAAAAAAAGGCGTTGCCGGCCTTTTAAAAAGGAGTAGACTCTTTTCTTGAAGGTGCCTAAGTCTTATCGGTCTGGAAAAATCGTTGATGGTAATCGATTCCACAAGGAAGTTGTGCGAGGAAGAAAATATCTTCTAAATCGCACAGTGGTGGACCGCCAATCATCCAGATGTGCGTTCGTGAAAGGCGGCTGGGATTAATCCGAACAGTTCTTCAGAGCCCCGTGGTAAATGCGAAAGCAAATGCAAAGGGATGCAACATCTCTTCGGAGCGGTCGATGCGGTCAAGTGGAAGTAGTTGGCACTGGGGAGCCCCAGCCCAGAGATGGGAACAGTATTCCATGTGAGGCCGAACCTGCGCCTTGTAAAGTTGCAAGTGGTGTGCCGGCATGAAATACTGTTCCGCTCTGCTGAGCACGCCAAGCTTTTTAGAAGCCAATTTGGCCTTCTCTTCCAAGTGACCACGAAACTGCACGTCACTCGATATGTCGACGCCGAGGATCCCTCCCCCTTGGACTCTACTACCTCCGCCCATCTATGAGTCAGGTAGACCAGAAGATCACCAGCTGATCAACCCCGACGAAAAAAAGCTTGCGTTTTCTTCAAAAGGTTCTCGACTCTCTCTGAAAGTTGCATGAAAAAAACATTTAAGTGCCTATGCAATTTGAGGGTTTCGCTTGATTATCCTGGGATCCCATCATCAGATCCTGACTTATAACTTTCATCATCAGCTCAGCAACTTGATATGATGATTACCAGGTATAATGCCTATATGTGTCTATAAAATTGGAGAGTTCCCTCGATTTCTCAATGATCCCTTCATTAGATCCTGACATGATGACCATCGGATCACATGAGAAGTATGTTGTTCAAACAATGCCCATAAAATGTGTGTATTGCCCTTAATTTTCTTGGAATCCCATCCATCCTAACTTATACCTTCCATCATCATCTAAGCAACATGAGATGAAGATTACCAGGCACAAATGGATGCGTTAAAAAGTATATAAAAAACATTAAATGTGTCTATAAAATTTGAGGGTTGCCTTCGATTTCCTTGGGATCATATTCTGACTTGATGGCAATGGGACCACCTCAAGAGTAAGCTTTCGAATAAAAAAAAATTGAAAATCAGTCCACAATTGACGGAGAAATCGGTGAACATACATAAAAAATACATATAGTCGAACATATAACCCCCTCCTTTTTTGAAAGTCAGTTAAAAATTATAAAACAAGTAAAAGCCCTATCAGCGATGGCAACTCCAGTCGGAAGGTGAATTTCAATTATACAGTTTTATATTTGATTGCCATAGAGATAGGCAATATATACCTACTTAAATGCATATTGTAATTTGACATGAATGCATATTACGAGCGTCTGCAACAGGTGGTATTTTATCCGCTGAGATCAAAGACGTATAAAAAATAAAAACATCTTAGGCCGAGATGGGATAAACCACGTGCGAAACAAAGATACTAAGCATTATTGTTGCTGTTTTTATATAGTTATCGCCTTATGACAAGGACCATCTCGAGTAGAATCCAGCCATGCCATTCAAAATTGACTACCTCACGCTCCTTTGACCATAATAGCTATGAAATTTTAATTAATTGGATGGCACTGTACACAGTTCAAAATGAATCTTCCGTTATATACGTAAATCATCGTAAAATACGTAAATTAAGGTTTTTTCTCTTAGGACTCAAGAATAGACGCGTTTTATTCCCTTTTCTTCGACCCATTATTAACTAAAAAGGGTTTACCTGAAACAAAAATTATTATGATATGATTATATTTGTAAGTTGACATTTTACGAGTATCAAACAAAATTCAATAATTTAACAAAACACTACTTGTACCTTACAAGCAGTATTTTGTTAAATTATTGAATTTCTTTTGTCGATTTGAAGGGGGTAAAATGATAAAATTTATTAACAAATAAAATAATACTCACGATTTTTCTCTAGTCGTTAGAACAAAATAAATAGGTATTCAAATCCAATCCACAAGCCGAGTTAAAACAGTGAAGCAAACAATCAAGTCCGTAAACATGGTGCGCGCGAAAGATGCGTGGTACTGAGCTACGCACACAAATACAGGTTATTCACTCACATATTGATACCTCGGTTGCTCGGGCGCAGTGCGACGGTAATAGTTTCTTCAAATACCTATTTCTCAATTCCCGCGCAGACCGACTACCCTCTTAAGCATTACGAACGCCAAGCCGTCTGTTTAGCGTGGCGATTAAGGCAAATACTCCCTAATGAGAGAAGATCAAGTTCAGCTGTAAACTTTAACGAGCTGGCGATGAAAATATTAAATGCATGAATTATTAAAAAATAATTATGACTATATATATTATTATTATATTTCTCGAATGTGTATGCATTATGCGAGCACTCCGATCGAGCCGGCGAAAACGTTATTAATTGCATTTTTGAGTGCTGATATACCACCTTTTCTGCGGTGAAGTAAAACATCATGGCGAAACATGTCTAAACATATTAGAAAATAATTATTTTGATAACACTTTTTTACTCTTGTAGTCCTGCGCCTAGGAGAGAGACGTATGCATGTTGTAATTTTACTTTATTTTTTTCATTCCTGGTAGTCGGATCGTTGTCGCTTCGTTGAAGCTAAACAAACCCCTTATCTACCATTACGACGGACTAATAAGTATACAAAGCGATTACTTCGATACAAAGTCTAATTACTTTCCGTTATTTAATCATCGCTGGAATGTGCCATTAAGTTATATACGAGCTTCGTGAATATTGCTCCGAAGGAAATTGATCCATAAAACCACGTCTATATCTTATACGCAGAATTCACGGAAAGTAACATAAACCTCTACTTATTAAACGCGGGTTCGTGGCGCCAAAGTATACTGGCTGTAGGAATACATCTAGTTAGCTGATGGCGAGGAACGGAAACGGTGACAGAATGAAAAAGATGAATTAGTGCCGTAATCAGTGCGTTATAGAATGTAAGAGAGACAAGCACTTATTTTACTTAGTGGGAGAAGAATTATAATTACAAGTTCCAAGACATTCTATCTTAGTAATTCATTCTATCTTAGTTGCACCAGCTTAAAGGTGACAACGGATCAGCTTCTTTATAAGAAATGGGCTGCAGGTTATTATTATTACACAAACACTAGCAGCTAAAAAGTTGATGCGTGTGTATCTTAATTTTTGGAGATTACATCCAATCTGTTTTTGAAGGCGTTCAATGATAGAGCATCAATTACATTTTGCGTTAGCTTATTCCAGTTGTTGACAACACGATTTGTAATAAAATTCTACATAGGGTTCCCTATGGCAGAGTTTGAGTTGATATCTTCTCAGACGTTTGTCGCTATTCAGTGAGTACAAATTTTGCAGAGTAATTACATTGTAATATCCCGTTAGTATTTTGTATATTTCAATCAGGCTACCTCTGTGTCTACGGCACTCTAGCTGCTCATACGTCATCGGTTGTGTAAGGTAACTAAGTATTAGAATAAAACGGTTTCTAGGCACATCTTTCCTGACTAGAAATGCGTCTTTGTTGCTACCATTATTTTGTCTATTAATTTTTTTAGTCACATCAATCACACTTCGCTGTAGTGCCGAAGTAAGAGAATCCACAACCACATATAATCTCGTGTGTCAAAAGAGACAACAGAGGGAAATGAAACAGGAAATAGATAGCAACATCTTCCTAATAAATACTCGTAATAAAAGACTGCGATTTCCAACCGGAAACCGGAGCCGTGGTAGTTCAGCTTAAGTGTTGATTTACCACGTGTTCGGCGGTGAAGCAAAACAGCATGAGGATATCTGCACGTCTAAGGAATTATAAAAAAATATTTCGAAGGCATGTGAAGTTCGCCAACACGCATTAAGGCAACGCGACGGATTTTTCCTTGCCCTAAAACCCTCTCAGAAATGAGAGGAGGTCTGCACCCAGCAGCGGGACGTATATTGACTGTAACTTTAACTTTTTAACTTTTCCAACCTGCCTACCAAGCGTGGCTACCATGACAAATATGCTACGTTTATCAAATCCAAAGTTAATACCAGTTAACGTGAATGCCATATGGCATTCAGTCCGTCCTTTATATCCCGTATTAAGTATATAATAAAGATTACATAAATAATAAAATAAAATTCTACCTAAGAGGCAATCTAAAGGAGACTTTTGATAGGCTACAGACTATTAAGTCTTCTTTAGATTGCCATTCATTGATTACATGAATGAATTAATGAATGAATGAAAACTTGTACATTAATCACAAACTATTCATATTACAACTCTGAGAAAATTTGGCAGGAGAAACATAACATTACTCGTGCACGTAATCCACTATATGAAAGCACGATAAAGAGATGTGCGGCTTTTAAAAACCCTTTTATGGTTGCTACGTTTCAAAGAGAAATTGTGACACGACAAACAGAAAAGTCAAAAATTAAAAGTAGACTCAAGTGTGTACGCAGACTGTAATAACATTAATACAATATCGTTACAATTAATTCGCCGGTGTTAATCTAGAAGGTTTATAAATTAAAATCTTCAAATATAGTACACAATAAAGTCTCAAGTGGCATCTTCAACATTTTCAACATATTTTTTACTCTTTAGTGATTAACTATCCTTTCATTAATTGAAATTAAGGTCTCTAAACTGTGTTAGAAGTACATGAGGAGTGTAAGAGAAATACTCTTTTCTGTTCACCTGTGCCATTATAGGTGTCAGCCAACATTCCTAAGACTTTTTAATTATGAATAGTCTGTGCTTTTACCCCTTGTGTTAGTCAATTAGCAACACCAGAACATCGCATAAATAATGTGGAGTTTTGTTATTTAATAATTAAATTAACATGGCGAGGACTGAAATTAAAATTCAAGAGAACGTTTGAATGAAATGAGACTATACGAGTGTGTCACAAATTGCCTACTTCGTGCGTCTCGAATGTTTGTATTTTTGATGAGTATTAATTTTAGCAGTATTTTTTTTAAATATTAGTTTTTTTTTATGTGACAAATCTCTCGTTTATCAAAGTACTTTTTGTGAAAGTACCTGTGAAAAATATAACATAGTTGACTTGGATTATTATTCTTAATCAAGAGTGAAGGTGCTTTTGGGCCACAGAATCCAAGTCAACTGTGTTTTATGTTATTATAACTTTTAACAATAAGTAAAAACCGATTTCAAATTGCTAGAATAGAAATTATTTATTTGCTACCCATCTCAAAATTTATATGGAACCATCCTTGAAGTAAAACCTGTTTAATAAAAAAATAATCATTAAAATCGGTTCTCAATCTGCGAAGATATTATATGTATCATTTGGAATTACTTAAACATGAGTCCAATATGAAACTTTTGCCTTATTTTCCAACCTTGGGGGCGGATTTTTCTTGAATATTTAATGTGACCACCCTTGAATTAAAACCTATCTAATTAAAAATGAATCATTAAATCGGTTCTCAATCTGCGAAGATATTATATGTATCATATGAAATTACTTAAACATTAGTCCAAAATGAAACTTTTGCCCTATTTTCCAACCTTGGGGGGGGAGGGATTTTTCTTGAATATTTAATGCGACCACCCTTGAATTAAAACCTATCTAATTAAAAATGAATCATTAAAATCGGTGCTCAATCTGCGAAGATATTATATGTATCATATGAAATTACTTAAACATTAGTCCAATATGAAACTTTTGCCCTATTTACCAACCTTGGGGGCGGATTTTTTTCTTGAAAATTTAACGTGACCACCTTTCAATTAAAACGTATCTAATTAAAAATGAATCATTAAAATCGGTTCTCAATCTGCGATGATATCGCGTAGCATAGATACAAAAAAAAGAACATACACTCGAATTGAGAACCTCCTCCAGCAGTTGTCCATGGGTTTTAGTAGTTGGTTTATTAGCTCCTTTGCCTTTCTCATTTCAGAAAAATAATTCAATCGCTTGGCAGTTGCTTCTTGGTGTTACAGGCTGTTAAAGAGTTGAGAAATAATCGCATAAGTAAACTATTATAACATTGAATTTATACATTTATTATTTTATTCAGTCCGATGGTACGTACGTACCAAGTACCGTTATTCATTGACATATCATATTGGAAGTAAAATACATCCATTATTGTTCCGGATATAGATACACACTCTTGTAATAAAATGCTTTAGTGCTTACCATTTAAAAAGAACGCGGAATGAAACGAACGCACGCTCGTCATTTAATTATTCACCAAGAAATTATTTTCTAGGTGTTTGCTCAAATATAGCTAATACGCCATAGTCCATCTAGCCAATATTTTATCAAATTATCATAAGATTTTCACGCTTCAATAACTCATTTGAGATTGCAAAACGTTAAATTTACTCCGCAAACCTTTGTAAATCTACTTCTGGAGATCGTATTTTGTAAGGGTTTGCCGTGTTTTCATAGCAAATTTTAAAGGAACAATTATCTAGTTGCTGTAAGACCTTCCAGCGTATTAAATAAATAATAATGCCCTGACTGCCTTAGGCGGGATCAACCCTGTAAAACCAGTCAGCAACTACTATTTGTTTTCACTGGTACTTTCGAGTTTTATTCGTGAAATCGTCAAATATTTTACAAGGTTTGCATAACAAATTTGCTTTAAATATTATTCAAGTATTTTATATATTCAATATAAGGTCAATTATCTAGTTGTATGAGCTTAAAATAAGAAACGCCATCTAGAATGCGAAAGGTCTAGAAATAGCAATTAAAAAGCGACAGTAGCCTAATGGTTATGTGTACGGAGTATAAACTCAGAAAGTTACGGATTCGAATCCGCCGATTGTCTGCCGTTGTAAACCACTCCTAACACAGGTATTTAAAGCTTACTTGGCGTGGTTTACGAGAATATTAGTAATGTTAACAGCGTGAGGTATTAGTTTTTCTTTTTAATAGAAAAAATACGCAAAAACAAAAAGTCTGTCATAAGTCTGAAATTTTAAAATATGTACTCCTGTTCATTATGTTACCGATTTTAGTTTCACTAGATTGTGATAGTTCAGCATACAACAAGGTAAATGAAATAAAGCTTCATAGAACTGTTTTAAGTATATTTCTGGCACATTTACAATAGCATTCTTTCCTGCATAGAAGTATGTCTATGTAACTTCGATCTGTTGCTGCCGCTAAGTAGCGAGCAGTGCTACCACTGCTATGTTCCAGTTTAAAGGGTTATAAAGCCAGTACAATATTATAGGCGTAACATCTTATCCCAAAATTGAGATATGGCAACTATGACCTTCATTGTTTAAAATTGGATGCAAGTAAACATGGGTTGCAATACCCACTTACCATCAGTATGTGTTATGTTACTCAGATACATCAACTATTTGGCGCAAAACTAGGTCATGTTTCTTATTTTTCTTTTTTTATATAGGATAAGGGTGACAAACGAGCACACAGTCCACCTGATGGTAAGTGGTTGCTGCGGCCCATAGACATCTACATCTATCCTCTATTACAAATCAAAATGTAGATGCGCCGCCACCCGTGAGGACCAAGATGGAATGTCTCATTTCCAGTAAAAAGGGCCTCCGGCTACCTGCACTCACCAAGCGAAACGCAGAGGTAAACCTCTACTTCACGCTGGTATTCTGTGAGGTCGTGGTACCACCCCGGTTCGAGCCGGCCCATCCGTGCGACAGCAAAAGCTGCCGCGTCGCTCTACCACTGTTAAAATTCTTATTCATCATCAGCCCATAGAAGTCCACTACTAGATTCAACATTCTACCTTTGTAAGGATTTGGCTTAATTTTTACGCTTGCCAGGTGGATTGGCTCCTATGACCTTGCTGTGTGTTACTGGTCTGGATATTTTTACGTCTGATGTAAACAATATGGTATACTATCTATCAAAAGCCATTATACCTTTCTAGCAATTCCCATAGCTGCCCTTTAACACAAGGAGTGAAATGGCGCGATGGATTTTCTCACTCCGACAATATACAACATGTAACAAAAACCTTGTGGTTTCCGTTAAGTACGTTATCAGGATCAGTATTCAAACCTATAGAAACAACTATTTTTTTTAAAACTCGACCATATTTTTTTATTTTATTGATTTTTTTTTAATTTTTTGTGGTTTTATTACCTCTTACTGACACTAGCCGATGCTAAAGCTAAATAAAGCGGGGTCTTTGACAATCCTCTTACTCCCCAGACAATGCAGAGGTAATAAAACCACATACAATTTGCATACAATTAAAAAAAAAGATATTGTTCGAGTTTTTTTAAAAAAAGTTATTTTTATACGTTTGAATAACGATCCTGATAACGTGTTAACGGGAACCACAGGGTTTTTGTTACATGTTGTATAGCCGTTTGCCTTATGCATTTATATTCTACAAGTGGTCGAAATTCAGCATTAACTCATAATTTTTTTTAAATTGTATAATGAACTAGCTGTACTTTACTTTCGACTGTGCATTAAAATATTAATATCTCATAAACAAAATATAGTACAATAAACGCTGTGTTCCCCTGACATAAAATCCACAGACTATTGAAAATGAAACATTTGAAATCACAACGAAATCAAATTAAACAGAAATCAAATTGGCAATATTTTCAAACTTTGGCGACAATCTTTAATCAGTGGGGCTGTTTGACCACAGACGATTATGTGGTCAAACAATTGCACTGCCTGTCACTGTGTGTTGTTAGCAGTATGAACGTAAACACTTACCCTTATCCTATAAAAAAAAACCAATGAATATTTGATTTTGTTTAATCTAATGTATTTATAATACAAATTATAATTATATAAATTTTAGCTTTCTGCACTCCTTTTTCATACACACTTTAACTATGCCAAATCTCACACTTCTCTGTGGTCGCAATTTGATTAAAAAAGAGTACGAAGTTTTCCCTTCACGTATTAATACGTAGATTAAAAATGATTTCTATAGTAGGGTTATCGTTTATTTAGGCAGCGACCTAACTCGCATTTCTTTGTCCGCCTTCCTGAATAAAATATTCAGCATATCTTCACTTTCGGAAAGCTCTTGTGCAATATTAAAGGGCCTTTGGTGTTATTGATAAACTAGAGGTATGAGGATAGTGTTATCGGTTGACAATTTATTGCAGAAAAAGCGAAATATCCCGCAAGGTTTTCTCTATTCACTTTTTGTTTTATTTTTTCTTTATTTTTCCCAAATAGTTCACTGCTGGTCATGGACCATTTCTGCGGTGTATTAGTAAACAATATTAAACTCAAAATGAGTGAAATGAACTTCTTTGGTTTTAGTTTTTTTTTTATTTGTGGTAGGACCATGCTGCAGTTATATTATGGTTGTATCACGAATGGGTCGGTTTGACCGAAGAAAAACCACGCTCTCATTCATACTTTGATTCGGAATCGAGGATAGACAAAGATATCTATGGGATGGCCGACTCAGATTCGATGGTAATTGATATAGATTCCAATTTTATTAAAATAGTTACAATATTAAGTTGACACTTGTTCTATTAATAAAGTAAACAAAGTTCACAAGTTCTATTAATTTTCCTGCAATGCTTCCCGCGCTTTTCATTTAAAACGATGGATCTAAACCGTGAACATTTGCGCGCTATAATATATTATGATTTTAAATTTGATTTAACCTAACAATTAAGTTTACAACGGTTACAGTCAGCATTATGGGACTCAGCTCCATCACGCGCAACAATTTTTAGGTGGCTTTCTGAATTCAAAAGGGGTAAAATTAATCTTAAAGATGACCAAAGAACCGGGGCCCCGCAAACAGTAGTAACGGCCTAAAATGTAATGACTACTGAAATATTGGTGCAAGAAGACCCACGAATCACATATACGGACATCGAAAAGATTGTAGGCATTAGTTCGGGGTGCATTCATACCATCCTACGTCAACATCTTGAAGTGAGGAATCTTTGTTGTCGATGGATCCCACGTTTGCTTTCCGAAAGCGTAAAACAGACTCGTGTGGATTGGGTGTCATGAAATGCGTCTACGTTTTGAAAACGGGGCATCTAAGCGTGTTTCAGAAATCAATACTGGTGACAAGACATGGATCTATCAATATGATCCGGAAAACAAAAGGCAATCATCGGTATGGTTCTACTCAGAAGGACAATTACCGACAAAACTGCAAAGACCTCGCAACGTCGGCAAAAAATGGTGGCTAGTTTTTTTTCGCGGAGCGGACATTTGTCGACGTCAATGGTGGAAAATCGTAAATCAGTCAATTCTGAATGGTATACTACAGTTACATTACCCAAAGCTTTTCAAGCTGTGCGTGAGAAAATACCATAGATCTGGCTACGGGGAATCGTCCTGCATCACGATAACGCCTCTTTAATTACCTTCCTTAGAACAAAAGCATTTATTGAGGAATCTGGTGTTGAAACTCTAAGTCACCCACCCTACAGCCCTAACGTAGCTCCTTGTGATTTCTTTTTGTTCCCAAGAGTCAAAGAAAAAATAAAAGGCAAGTTTTTTTTCAAGCGCCAAAGAAGCCGTAGCTGCCTACTAAGAAGAGATTTCCGACCTGTCAGATCAAGACTGGAAAAAGTGTTTTCAGAGTTGGTTTAGGCGAATGGAACTTTGTATAGAGCATGATGGAGAATATTTTGAAAAGATGTAAAATAAATATTAATAGTATCTAGAATACTTTTTGTATCTCAAAACTTATTGAGTGACCTACGTATCTACACGTGGTAGAGCTACACTGCAGCTTATTATGATTAGAGCATGATTGGGTCGGTTTAACCGGGGACGGGCCACGCTCTCACAGAATACCAGCGTAAAATAGCACCTTAGTGCTGCTGTGTTTGGTATGGGGAGTGTAGAGAACCGGAGGCCCTTTTTACTGGAGAGCAGGCATCCCATCTTAGTCCTAGAGGGTGACAACGTATCAACATTTTGATCCTTAATACAGTATATATGGGCCACAGCATTCACTTACCATCAGGTGGAATGTATGCTCGCTTATCACCCATATTCTATAAAAAAGTTAAAATAATAAAAACTCATCCAAAAATATTCAATTTAGACATTTTCTTACTCGGAATATTATTTTCACCAATTTCAGAGTTCTTTGAACCGCGCTTAACTAAACTCCGTTCAAAGTTCGGTTAAGCACTCCGTATCTATCAAATCAAGGACCATGAACCCTTTTATTACGAGAGCCGGAGGTGTCCACTGTGGCCTATTTATGGAAAAACATTGCCGTCCCACGTCCAAAAAGGCGGGCTAATTTTATTAATTTTAATCACCAACTTTCGCGTGCTGACATACATTAACTCTCTCCCGTTGAAACATGGGACTCGATAAAATAGAAAAAGAACGGTATTAGTATAGTAAACGCCCCTTTTAAAGTATCATTAAAACGTGTACAGTCGCGATAACGCACATTGTTAATGAGTTACGTTATGATTAATATGATATACCATTGAATTGTTTACGGTAGTGTGCCTACGTGAGTTTTTATAACAGAGAACTTTTCCTTAGATAAGTGTTTCTACACCGAGGTATGCTTTGACAGTAAAGCTCACTGTTATTTCCTTTTATTTATGCTAATCAACCGCTAAGTTGGGGTTTGCCTGATTCTGTTACGTAATAAAATTCTACCCTTCAGCCATTATGATATGAAAAAGGTATTGAAATTATCTTTAAGCTAATATTTGTAAGTTAATACCATATATACCATATTTATAATGTATAGTTTGTAGTAGAATACCAGCGTAAAATGGCAGCTTAACACTGCTGTTTCGTATGGTGAGTGTAGAGAACCGGAGACCCATTTTACTGGAAAAGAGGCATTCCATCTTAGTCCTCACGGTTGACGACGCATGAATGTTCTTTTTTTCCTTCCTTTTTTTTAACGGCTCCGTGGCGCAGTGACTTAGCAATGAGTTACAATGGTAGGGGCCGAGGGTTCGAATCCCGCACGGAACAAGTATTTGTATGGCCTACAAATAATTGTTCCGGGTCTGGATGTTTGTCCTTGTGCAATTTATGTTTGTAAACTGCCTCTACGATATAGGATAAAATCCCAGTGTGGAGGTAAAGTTTAAAAAAAAGAAAGAAAAGAAAAAAGAATGTAGATATCTATGGGTCACATTAACCACTTACCATCGGGTGAACTGTGTGCTCGTTTGTCAACCTATTCAAAAAAAATTTCGTTAGCCGCTTCAGTTTGTCAATCATTTTATAAAAAAAATCACTTACCAGATCGAGGTTGCCACTTGAGAAACTTTCCGCATTTGTTGTCGGTTTTTAGAGCTATGCGGTCGACCCGTCACTTCAGCTTACTGATCCGCCGTAAATCCAAAGAAATCGGTAAAGCATAACGAATTATTTTTATTTGCTACTTTAAAAAACGTCATCATACTCGTATATCCGTTACCACTGTTATTAAAACTCTGTAATATTTGATTATCTGAATTATCAAACTGCAAAGAGAGGCTATATTTCAAATAGCTTTTTTTATATTATAACGTGACAAACGAGCACATAGTCTACCTGGTGGTAAGTGGGTACTACAGCCCATGGACACATGCAAGCAACCTTAAATAAGGAAAGCAAGATGCGTGGTCACTTCAGAGGTTAAAATGGAACGTGTAACAGACTATTATAATACTGACCCTAGGGTAACAGACTATTATAATACTGACTCTATATAGGGTAAATATTATAGGGTAAATATTATATATATAGGGTAAATATATATATATATATATATATATATATATATATATATATATGTGTATACCCAATATATATACTACACATACATAAATATATTACAGCAAATTGCATTGCTGCTTTACTTTACTGCTATTAAAGTAAAGTAAATTAACAGTCATATTATACGTCCCACTGTTGGGTACAGGCATTCTCTTATTTCTGAGAGGTTTTTAGGAAAAAGAAGTATCCGCCGCGCTGCCCTAATGCGTGTTGGCGGACTTCACACGTCTGCAAAAAAAAATCTTATTATGATTTATCAAGATGAATGATAATTTCTCAGACATGCAGGTTTCCTCACGATGTTTTCCTTCACTGCAGAGCACGTGGTAAATCAGCACTTAAAATTGCAATTAACAATTTCATAGGTGCCGGCAGGTATAGTATCCGGGTTGCACGCGTACTGTGAAGTTTACAGGGTGCAGGTGGTACCCACCTCGACAGACTTCTAGGCAGAGAAGGATTCCTATCACAAAGTTATAATTCCTCACAGTTGAATATTCTGGACATCTACAAAACATTTATAATAGAAGTGCAGAGCTGGACGAATGCGCATGTACTTGATAAATAATGAATATGAAATGAATGTTTCTACAACGCGATATTTCGTTTGCTAGTGTTATGTTGTTAGGTATAATGTAGATTAATAAAGTAACTATATTTATTGCATAAGCCTCTGCAACCTTTGAAAGATTTAGGGCCAATATTTCCCAAGTGAAATTTATTCACAAATAACACTGCTTGTGCTATAGTCTTTTTTTAATTTTTTTTTTGTAGGGTAAGGATGATAAACGAGCATACAGTTCGCCTGATGGTAAGTGGTTACTGTGGCCCATAGACATATCTACATCTGTCCTCGATTACGAATCAAAATGCAGATGCTTTGTCACCCGCGACGACCAAGATGGAATACCTCACTTCCAGTAAAAGGGGTCTCCGGTTCTCTACATTCACCATACGAAACACAGCAGCATTATGTTGCTATTTTACGCTGGTATTCTGTGAGAGCGTGGTCCTTCCCCGGTCGAGCTGACCCATTCGTGCTACAACTATACAACTAATATAGCTACAGCATGGCTCTACCTCGTACATAAAGTAAAAAAGCCGAAAGTATTCCAAACATTACAATTTCAAAATAAGAATGAATTTATTTATTAATTTAAATCACACGCAACAAGTTACAATATATTTATGATAGTTTAAACTAAACATCAAAAGTTACTTCCATGTAACCAAAGACTTGCATGTAATAAATGATAAATTCGATTGCTTTCTCAACAATAACTTACATGATTATTACATTACAAGAAGTGTAGTAACACTTCTTTAATAAAAACGAATGTTTATTCGTGTGTATGAATTTACAAAGCTAAAATAAAGGAAAAGATTAAATGAATATACAAATAAACGTAAGTAACCAATAAATTTTAATTCCTCGGATAATAAAGCGAGTTTCGTCGAGCATTTGTGTTTCGTGACCCTACGAATATTTGTAAGTAATTAATCAAGCTGTTTATCTAATGCCAGGCTTTGTTACAATATGATAATGGAAAAATCACGCAAGTGCTGAAAACGAAGAACACTGTATATTTCTCCAAAACATTAACCATTAAATAAATACGACGCTAAAATTCACCCTTGAAGGTGCAAACACTATTCTTATCGTGATTTTACCCTTTGCATCTTATTACACTGTGATTATTTGTATTGATAAGTTCTACCAAAATTTTCCTTTACTGTTTTAAGTTTTGCATCATCATTATCATCGTTGATACAGGCATATAAATGCAGATCATACAATTTGTAGCAAAGGACTGTCTTGAGCAACCTGTTCAAATCATTTAAGGTTTTTTGACCATTCCACGCTGTGTATATCGGCGTAAAGTACGCGTAAATCATCAGTTTACATAGTACCATGTCGGTATAACGCTAGACTGCGCGCACCTTTGCGTCAACTATATACTCGTATTAACATTATTCAATAACAACTTAAGAGAACTCGATATATTTTCCTCATCTGCCCATGAATTTAGAAATCGTGTAATTTATTTTTGAAGAAATAATATAAACTAAAATAATTGTTGTGCTTTTTTAGTTAAGGTGTATATTTTTTCTTTCAAAATTAGCATTGAGCTATTTTACGTTGAGAATGGCCGCCGTGACCGAATTTCAGTATATTTGTCAGAATGTTATTGTTATTATAATTATTATTTAGACTTGTTTTGTTTGGACTTTTTTTGACTTGTATTGTTGGAAACACTAAGCGCGAAGTTGTTGACGAGTATGTTTACCTGGGGCAAATAGTCCGACTAGGTAAGTTCAACTTCGACCGAGAGATCAATTGACGGATTCAACTCGGCTGGGCAGCGTTCGGGAAATTACGGCACATCTTCTCGCCAGACATACCTCAAAACTTTAAAACGAAATTGTACAACCAGTGCGTGTTGCCAGTGATGACTTACGGATCTGAGACGTGGTCCTTCACTGCTGGCCGTATGAGGAAGCTCAAGGTCGCTCAGCGAGCTATGGAGAGGGCTATGCTCGGAGTTTCTCTGCGTGATAAACTTAGGAATGAGGATATTCACAGTAGAACCAGAGTAACCGACATAGCCCAACGGATTAGTAAGCTGAAGTGGCAGTCGGTTCGAATCGGTTGTCGGTTCTTCGAGCCATATAGCTCGAAGAACCGACAACCGATGGGGAAGAAAGGTTCTTGAGTGGCAGCCTCGTACCGGTAGGTAAAGTGTAGGGTGACCCCCCACGAGATGGAGTGATGACCTGGTAAGACGTGCAGGAAGTCGATGGATGCAGGTGGCTCAGGAACGTGCTTTGTGGCATTCCTTTGGGGAGGCCAATGTTCAGCAGTGGACTTATGAAAGGCTGTAATGATGATGATGATGATAATTTAGACTCTACGAGCCATTAGGCTGCGCACACAGTTTTCGGTAAACTGTTTGATAGGTAAACTATATTTTTTCTTTTTCATGGAGATTCACCTATTAAAAACTATACGATATATATAGTAGTCTAAGTCAGGTCATTTTGAACATTATAGTAATTATATGAAATATCATAATGATTTTCAAATGTGGACTCATAACAACTCATAACACATAAAAAAATGTGGACTATGATATCTCAAATCAAATATATTTCCATGCCGACAATGGGCCAGCCCGCATTGTCCTGCTGAAAGTGTGCCATCAGAGCGGAATTCCATTGGACCAATAATTATTTCACTGTTTCATTTCCCATAATATAAAACAACTATGTCCTCGGCGACTTCGTGTTATCTTCAAAATTAAATAAAAGGTTATTTTTATCAGTATGGTTACCCAAGGCAAGTGTGACAGTGGGGCAAATGCAACAAATGCAAATTATGCGACATAAACATGTTTTTTGGTGAGATTCCCTCCACTGAACAACGCAGGAACGTTTACGCTATTGACACTACCGACAGTTAAGTATATAGCAAAGAGAATATAACCACTACGTTTAGTATATAGCTTCAACTATTTGATCGACAGATGTCATGTTTTTATAACTACTCAGAAAACTTGCCCCATGTGGGGAAAAACTAATTTTTACACAAAAACGGACGTTCAAATCGTTGTCATAGATCATATAATATTTTGACAAGTGTATCATCTCTTCAATTTTGTCGAAAAAAACAGATAATAATAAAGTAACTACCTACAAAAAGAAGCGTACTGTCGGACTTGCCTCATTGATGGGGTAAGTGTGACAGTATTCCACCTCAATTAGTTTTAATTACCTCAAATTACAAAACGCTACTTGTAGATACCAAAATGCTTGATGAAACAAACAAAGCACTTAATAATTGATGTTATGAAACTGAATTCTCTATGCTAAATCCTTACAGGGCGTCGGGTGACCTTACCAATATTTTAAATTCGAAAACGTGTTACATTTGTGTGAAAAAAATACACTCCCTAAAAATTTAACTTTTTTATGTGCGTCTCCACCAAAAATGTTGACAACATTTATGTTTTCAACTGTTGACAAATCAACAAAAGTTGACGACATTTGTTTTCGAAAATGTTTCAAAATGTTGCAAGAAGCGTCTCCACCGAGGGAACAAATGTCGGCAACGAGCGTTTTCCTTTGATGTTGCCGCCGAAAATGGAAACACGATTCCCGACATTGTTTCGTTTTGTTGCCAAAACTAGGTGATTACAGAAACATTTGTTGACAAAACGTGTTGGCAAATGTTGTGTTGACGACAACACTTTGGTGGAGGCGCGCCATGATATAATAATTAAAATTTTATAAAAATTAGTAAAACTCATAACATAGAACAAAAAACCACGTAATAGCTTTTGAAGTCGGGGCTTTAAAAGAACTAAACTATGCTTTAGCACCGACTTCTAAAGCTTTTATGTGAAAAATATTTTATTACCTGCTTTTGGTTTTTAAAATGGTTTTAGTGTTTTAATTTTTTTTTTTAATTTATTTGTTTATGTACACACCAGATACAGAAACAGTCTTATAGTGAATTTGTACAAAGGTTACACCTATTCCATAATATGTCGAAATATCTTCCAGTAGACCCACAAAGGAAAATATTATATCAAAGGTTTAATTATTTTACCCTTTTGAGAGGTAGGAATATTAAAAGTTCAAAGTAACAATGGCGTCTAAATAATTACATTAAAAACTTCATCTCCTATTTTACCAAACTAAGTTTAAATTTAGCTTAGCTGAAATTTTTCCTTATATATATTATATATATATATATATATATATATATATATATATATATATATATATATATATATATATATATATAAGACCACCCCTAATGTAAAAATTATTTAATAAAAAGGAATTATTAAAAACATGAACCTGGTAAACATATACATACAAAAATACGCTTCGAATGGAACCTTCCCGCTTTTTGAACTCGATTAATAAGCCTACCATATTATCAAAGAAATATCTCAGCTCGATGAACTACGGAACAAGATAAACACAATTTCAAATCCTCTTTTTGCCGCGGCTTTCGAAAGAAGTTAAAAGTGAGGTCACGAGCTTTTACTCTCAAACACTGAAAGCTAAATTTTCAACTACAGCATGGAAATAATGTCCTAAATAATCGTAGCGCTTAGAGCTAGTAAAGCTGTCTTAAATTTACCCTGCTACTACACTGAATGCGACTAATTAGTGTGTAAACTGTTAACCCACAACTTGTCCTAATGTGGCAGGGATGTCTAGCATAGTTCCAAATCAGTTGGGTGAAAGGTAAACCGTGTGGTGGCAGTGTAAGAGTATTAACTACCCCATATCGTATACTACCCCATATCGTGGTCGAGCCATGCTGCAACTATATTAATATGTAGTATAGTTGTAGCACAAATGGGTCGGCTCAACGCCAATCGCCTGCCAAACGTGGCAAACCTGTGTTCAGCTGAGGGCTTTTAATAAGCTGTAACGTTATAAATTATAATGATTTAAAGTGACATCTTACTCTAGATACATTATATTTATGTTTTATTTACTTATTTAATATTTTAAATGCATGCGTGGACGGTTCAGTGGTTAAGATCGTTCCCTTTCGATACCATGATACTATAGTAAAGTAAAGTAAAGTTACAACCTAAAAACGTCCCACTGCTGGGCACAGGCCTCCCCTTATTTCTGAGAGGGTTTTAAGGCAAGGAAGTGTCCACCGCGCTGTCCCAATGCGTGTTGGCGAACTTCACATGTCTTCGAAATATTTTTTTCTTATTTCTCAGACATGCAGGTTTCCTCATGATGTTTTCCTTCACCGCCGAGCAGTAAATCAGCACTTAAAATTCCAATTAACAATTTCATTGGTGCCGGCGGGGATCAAACCCGGTTTGCTCGCGTACTGTGAAATTTACAGCGAGCACTAACCATCTCAACTACCACGGCTCTGTACCTATAGTGCTTAACTTTTTTACATTAATTTCCAATGCATACTACTTCCTGCAAGACTGTTATGGGAAGTGACTAGCTATTAAAAAAGCCATTTGTTAAATTTGAATAATGAACTGCTATGTATTAAGTGGGTTTTGACCGATGACCTGTAAGTATACTACTTTTAGAACCATTTTTTTAATGAAATATTCTAATAAAACGACTCCAGCTAATTACATTAGAAAATTCTGGATTTTTCAGCATTAACTCTTGTTTTGTAATTAAGATTATATGCTTTTTTATATACGAGTTTATATTAGATACTATTAGTATCCCTTGAATTATTTACACATACGATGTATGATATCCTCGTGGCTTATGTAGTTTGCTGTGGCAACTTCCGCTTACTGCTGGAGAGTGTTATTTACGCCGGCGATATTAAACTATTTTTACGTGGTAAAGCCATGCTGCAGTTATATTAGTAGTATAGTTGCAGCCCGAATGGGTCGGCTCGACCGCGGAAGGACCACGCTCTCACAGAATACCAGCGTAAAATAGCCGCTTAACACTGCTGTGTTTCGTATAGTGAGTGTAGAGAACCGGAGACCCTTTTTACAGGAAAAGAGTCATTCCATCTAAGTCCTCACGGCTGACAACGCATCTGCATTTTGATTATTTATTGAGGATAGATGTGGATGTCTATAGGTCACGGCAACCACTTACCATCAGATGGACTGTGTGTTCGTTTGTCACCCTATCCTATAAAAGAAATTGTAGAGGATATTAAGGTATTTTTATATCATTGATTGATTCGTACATGTTAACTAACTTCATTGGCCTATTTACCTATCCTAGAGTTAAATTAGGTATATATAATGCAAACAAGTTCATGACTAAATATTTTAACTCTGTCAACAACAATATCCAAAGGCACGTTGTAAAGAGTTTCAGAAACAAATTTTAAATCAGTGGGCAAATTATCCTTAAATATTATTTTATTCTGTAATATTTTTCATTCCCAGAAGTGGTAACTACTCCTGGATAATATTGATCCTCCGGTCTAAATGATATGAAGAGCCAGTGGTTCCAGATTGTAACGCATTCCATTCAATTAATTAACTATATTTTTGGAAAATCAACAAGCATCTGTTCTAAAATATTTTGCTTAAGGCAACACACAAATGGGACGATTTGTAGCACTGTTTTCTACAGCCCGATTTAAATTGTCACAAAAACATTACAATGAAATTTGACAAAATCCAACGTCACATAAAATTATTAAATATTTTCATTGACTTTGACGATGCAAAGGGAATTCCTAAATGCAGGGAAATAATTAGTTACGAAGCGAGCGCGCACATCGGGACACAGTGATATTGCAAGCAGATGCCAACAAAATTAAAAAAAACTAGTGAAGCTATTTAATTACTCATATTTCCGTTAATCACTAGGTAAGCTTGAAATGCTTGTATTAGAGTAGTTCAAGACAGTAGTCGAAGTTCGCGGTCAGCAACTTACCATTAAGCTACAGTCGCTTTTTTTTCGCAAAGTCGCAATTTATTTGTGCATTTTTAGTTCCACATCTTGCATTTATAGATGTATTCAAAGTGACAGTAAATATTTCGAATACATATAAACAGATTCTCTTAGTATTTATGAATGTTAAAAACACCCATTAATCCGACCAAGCTCTTGGGTTCTCTCTTTATTTTTAATTTTACGTTTTAAAATGTACTATACGGCAAATTGAAAATAGGTCTGCCAAATCGATATCGCCCTTTACTGTGCTAACTTTAAGTCCGTTATAAATTAATGTTTATTTTGATTATGTTTCTTATTTTTTTTAAAGTTACTGCATTTTGTTATATTTTCATTCATGCATTCATTACAGCCTAGGAGACATGCTTTTCATACATGACATATTATGTCATAGTTGTCACACTTGGCAGGCTAGTTGGCAACCGTAGTTTTTTAATAAAATTTTGTTAAACGGAGACGTTACTGGTCATCTCCAGGTGTCTCCAGTATCCACTTATCATCAGGTGAAGGCGGGCTTATTTATTTCCATAAAAATATATGTATTGTGGGAGCGTTATAAATACATAAAGTTATAAGAGCACAAAATCTCACAAGGCCCCGCTCAATAGAGAATAATCTAAAAGACAGATTAGTTTCTTTTACCTCTTGAACATTCTTTATGAACCAAAAACTTTAATAAAAATATTTTAACTTTGCTTTATAAAGGAACACAGGTTTTAAGAATACAATGTCAAATAATAAAAATACAAAGTAATATATTTATTGTACGATTTTTTTTTATTGAATGCCAAAATAGTTTAGTAGATGGTAGGACTCTTTCCTTGCCTAGGTGTCCGTCTGGTTAAGTACCACCCTCTTACCTTTGTCTATCATCAAGCAGTACTGCTTTGTTCTGGTCTTAAGGGTACAGAACCAGTATATTACATGCTATAAGGCATTCCATGTTAGTCGTCAGAGGTGACAACGTATCCGCAGCCTTCTTTGTTTGAAGTTAGTTGATGGTTTTTTTATAGAATAAGGGTGAAAAGCGAGCACACAGTCCACCTGACGGTAAGTGATTGCTGTGGCCTATAGGCATCGCCGTGAGGACTAAGATGGTATGCCTCTTTTCCAGTAAAAAAAGGACTCTGGTTCTCTACAATCACCATATGGAATACAGCCGCATTAAGCTGACATTTTACGCTGGTACTTTGTGAGAGCATTGTACTTCCCCGGTCGAACCGACCCATTCGTGCTATAACTGTACAATTAATATAATATGTAGCAGCATGGCTCTACCACGTTGAAATTTAAGATGTCAATGGGTGCAAAAATCTTTTACCATTAGGTAAAAAAAATGCGTTTGTCACATCAGTTTAAAAAAAACAATTATTTTTATTACTCCGTTTCTACGTGTTGTATGAAATATTTTTCTTTCTTGAAACATATTGAAAATATAAATCTGTGAAAAAGTTTTTCATTTTTATTTTATATGTACAAACCTATGGGGTGTTTCATGTCGATAATGTCTGTATGTAACGAGTGCAAGGGATACATTAATAATGCAGTGACGCGACTCTAGCCGAGACGGGGGATGCTACCCGCGTCAATCACATTAAAATAACCCTCCGCTGCGGCTTACTTCAAGGCTCATTGTTGTTTGTGCTCGTGTGTATGTCGACATTTTTACATTATTTTCTTGATGACTGACTTTTGCATACAAACTCTTGCGTCTGAATATTTTTTTGGGATTTTAAAAGTGACGGTAGAAGTGAATAAGGGATGAAAAGTGGGCGATAGCCGTGTAAAAAGACGAAAGTGTATATATGAATAAAGGAAACATCGTTAAAGCCCTGTTGTCTGAGGAATTAAAAGTACTCGTATTTCGAGGGAGAGCAAAATACGACAATACAAATTGGAGCGACGCGATGCTGAACTCTGCTCCAAACCCCAGTCAGAAGTGGTACTGCCAGCGTAACCGTGATATATAAAAGTTTACGTCACCGTCATTAGCCTGCAGCCTTCTACTGCTGGACATAGGCTTCTGCCAGGATCACGCATGATCTAAAAGTTCACACTTTGCGAAATATTTTACTCCTCAAAATGGTAGCTTTTACGCAAGGTTTTCCTTCATCGCCGAGCACACGGAGAATTAACACTTAAAATAAATACAATAACAGTTACAGTACCGCAAGTAAAATTGTTAGAGTTTTAGATTTAGAATTGTTCACTTACCATGAAATTAACGGCGAGCACTTACCTCTGAACTATTTATTCGAATGATATTTATAACTAGCTGACCCGGCAGACCTTGTTCTGCCCTTTCCGGTGGATGACGCGATGAGGTTCAATCCAATTTCACTTCAGATTATATATAGTGTGAATAGAAAATTGATTATTAACCTGACAATAGGTATAAGGTTTAGATGAACCATTTTTTTTATTACTTATTATAAGCCAGTGCTTGACCACAATCCCACCTGGTGGTAAGTGGTAATGCAGCCCTAGATGGTAAATCGCACTGTCTTAGCGTAACAAAACCTAATAACCATACCTATAAGGTGTAGATTTTGTGATACTTAACGGGTTTCCCTATGAACTACTATCCTTTTCTCATTCCTGTTAGTGTAAATTTAGTCTTAGAACTTATGGAGCGATATTTACTCGCACCCGGAGCGGCAGATGAACTACTGATTTATTCCAACACTCACGAGAACGCAGTATTGTGTAGATTCATTCCCGTCGTGGAGGCGGTAACGCCCGCAAACTTGGAGTGATTGCAAGTCGGTCGGCGCAAGAGTTTTTCCCGATCGATCGACTGAAGGTACAGTCCACCGGGCTTCATGCGCCCGTGTCCTCTACGGCTGAAGCCCGCGGACTGATAGTTGCCCGCACAGAGTACTTTAATACACTCGATATTGCCCGCCGATGTAGTGGCAGCCGCAAACAAGCACAGGCGCCGACAACCGAGTAGGCTCTTTTCTTCAAGGTCCCTAAGTCGTATCGTCCGGAAAATCTCTGGTGGTAGTCAATTCTACAAGGAAGTTGTGCGAGGAAGAAACCTGTTCTAAATCGCACAGCGGTTGACCACCAATCATTCAGATGGTATGGATGGTATCGCAAGTTTTGTCGCGATGTGCGATAGTAAAATTGAGCGGCTGGAATTATTCCGAACATTTCCTCAGAACACTGTGGCAGGTGCGATAAAATTTGATGCAACATCTCTATGTCAGTGCCAGTGCGTCAAGCCGATGCTATCTTAATTATGCTATCTTATGCTATCTTAAATTATAAACTGATTTATAAGTCTCATTAAAAGTAAAGTAGCAGCTTATATATGTCTCACTACTGTTCACAGTCCTCCTCATTGCCTCTAGTGTTTTGTAGGTAGAAAAATAGAATATGCTGCAATGATTCAATACATATTAACGGTTTTCACATTTCCACGACTATTTTAATTACTTAAATATCTAGGTTTCCCCACGAAGTTATTCTTCACCACTTTAACGGACACGTGTTAAGTCAGCATGTAAAATTTTTTATAACAGTTTCATCCTCGAGTAACTCGTACACGTTTTGCTCCCGGGCCATGACGAAATCTCACGGCGAGCTACTCGGAACACGTTTTTGTTTAAATACTATTCATAAAAACTGAAACTAAGTTTTTGCATGATTGTTGACCACATCTACCTAGTAATTACACGCCCAACGATTCACGAACGAATTTTCAATTATTTACATTGTATATTTAGTTGCATTCTATTATTTAATTCTATCAGTGACTTAGTATTTTAGTTTATTTAGAAGTAAGTAGATGGCGCTATTATAAGATAAAATAATGAAAGCCAAAACTATACTATCTAGTAGTATCAGCGATAGAAGCGAACATTTATTTATTATATCAATAAGGCATAAAGTGATGTCAATTCTGTTAAAAGTTCTGTTACTGTTAAAAAAATACGCTATCAGCGCCGCTAGTGGTGAAAAACTTTCGTTTACTAAATAACTAAATCGATAACACGATAACTAAATCGGTGTAGTTTCAAATTATTTTACCAAGGTTATAACTATACTTTAAATTTTATCTACAAATATGGAATTTATTTGAAATACACCCGTCATCCCCACTATAACTAAGATATATTAGAACATTAACATCTAAAGGAAGGAAAACACTTAACCTTCTTTTTTGAAGTTCCGTAATCGGATAAAAAGTAACCTATAAGTTGCCTTGGATAACTAACCTACATACATAATTTCATGTAAATCGGTTTAATAGATTTTGCGTGAATCCGAAATACACAGATAGACTCCAGATAGACAGATAGACAGACAGACAAACAGACAGACAGACAGACAAAATTCTAAAATCCACTAATTTGGGTTTATTTAGTCCCCTGAACTTGTTTTTTCAAGAATATATTACAATTACAGACACGACTTTTCTACAGATTTCATCATCATTCATCATTACAGCCTTTCATAAGTCCACTGCTGAACATAGGCCTCCCCCAAGTAATGCCACAAAGCACGGTTCTGAGCCACCTGCATCCATCGACTTCCTGCATGTCTTACCAGGTCGTCACTCCATCTAGTGGGGAGTCGCCCTACACTTCGCCTACCGGTACGAAGCTGCCACTCGAGAACCTTTCTTCCCCATCGGTTGTCGGTTCTTCGAGCTATACGGCCGGCCCACTGCCACTTGAGCTTACTAATCCGTTGGGCTATGTCGGTTAATCTGGTTCTACTGCAGATATCCTCATTTCTAAGTTTATCACGCAGAGAAACCCTGAGCATAGCCCTCTCCATAGCTCGCTGAGCGACCTTGAGCCTCCTCATACGGCCAGCAGTGAAGGATCACGTCTCAGATCCGTAAGTCATCACTGGCAACACGCACTGGTGTTACAATTTCGTTTTAAGGTTTTTGAGGTATGTCTGACGAGAAGATGTGTCGTAGCTTCCCGAACGCTGCCCAGCCGAGTTGAATCCGTCGATTGACCTCTCGGTCGAAGTTGGACTTACCTAGTCGGACTATTTGTCCCAGGTAAACATACTCGTCAACAACTTCGAGCTTAGTACTCCCAACAACTACCGGCATAGGTGTGACATGGACATTAAACATGATCTTTGTTTTGTCCATGTTGATCTTAAGACCTATCCGTTGGGAGACACTATTGAGGTCATTGAGCATGGTGCTTAGTTCCTACAGCGATTCTGCCATAAGGACTATATTAGCATTTTTTTTCTACAGCCCGATTTAAATTGTCACAGAAACATTACAATGAAATTTGACAAAATCCAACGTCACATAAAATTATTAAATATTTTCATTGACTTTGACGATGCAAAGGGAATTCCTAAATGCAGGGAAATAATTAGTTATGAAGCGAGCGCGCACATCGGGACACAGTGATATTGCAAGCAGATGCCAACAAAATTAAAAAAAACTAGTGAAGCTATTTAATTACTCATATTTCCGTTAATCACCAGGTAAGCTCGAAATGCTTGTATTAGAGTAGTTCAAGACAGTAGTCGAAGTTCGCGGTCAGCAACTTACCATTAAGCTACAGTCGCTTCCTTATAATTTATTTGTGCATTTTTAGTTCCACATCTTGCATTTATAGATGTATTCAAAGTGACAGTAAATATTCCGAATACAATTATAAACAGATTCTCTTAATATTTATGAATGTTAAAAACAACTACTAATCCGACCAAGCTCTTGGGTTCTCTCTTTATTTTTAATTTTACGTTTTAAAATGTACTATAGGGCAAATTAAAAATAGGTCTGTGAAATCGATATTTCCCTTCACTGTGCTAACTTTAAGTCCGTTATAAATTAATGTTTATTTTGATTATGTTTGTTATTTTTTTTAAGTTACTGCATTTTGTTATATTTTCATTCATGCGTTCATTACAGCCTAGGAGACATGCCTTTCCATATACTGCCTTATGGAGGCTATATTATGTCATAGTTGTCACACTTGGCAGGCTAGTTGGCAACCGTAGTTTTTTAATAAAATATTGTTAAACGGAGACGTTACTGGTCATCTCCAGGTGTCTCCAGTATCCACTTATCATCAGGTAAAGGCGGGCTTATTTATTTCCATAAAAATATATGTATTGTGGGAGCGTTATAAATACATAAAGTTATAAGAGCACAAAATCTCACAAGGCTCCGCTCAATAGAGAATAATCTAAAAGACAGATTAGCTTCTTTTACCTCTCGAACATTCATTATGAACCAAAAACTTTAATAAAAATAGTTTTTAACTTTGACTTGCTTTATAAAGGAACACAGGTTTTAAGAATACAATGACAAATAATACAAATACAAAGTAATAAATTTATTGCACGAATTTTTTTTATTGAATGGCAAAATAATTAAGTAGATGGTAGGACTCTTTCCTTGCCTAGGTGTCCGTCTGGTTAAGTACCACCCCCTTACCTTTGTCTATCACCAAGCAGTACTGATTTGTTCTGGTCTTAAGGGTACAGAGTCAGTATATTACATGTTGTAAGGCATTCCATGTTAGTCCTCAGAGCTGACAACGTATCCGCAGATTTCTTTGCTCGAAGTTGGTTGAAGATTTTCTATAGGATGTGACAAGCGAGCACACAGTCCACCTAACAGTAAGTGGTTGCTGTGGCCCTTAGACATCGCCGCGAGGACTAAGATGGAATGCCTCTTTTCCAGTAAAAAAAGGTCTCTGGTTCTCTACACTCACCATATGGAACATAGCTACATTAAGCTGACTTTTTACGGTGGTATTTTGAGAGAGCATCGTCCTTCCCCGGTCGAACCGACGGATTCGTGCTACAACTGTACAATTAATATACCTATGTAGCTGCAGCATGGCTTTACCACGTTGAAATTAAAGATGTCAATGGGTGCAAAAATCTTTTACCATTAGGTAAAAAAAAATGCGTTTGTCACATCAGTTTAGAAAAAAAAACAATTGTTTTTATTACTCCGTTTCTACTTGTTGTATGAAATATTTTTCTTTCTTGAAACATATTGAAAATATAAATCTGTGAAAACGTTTTTAATTTTTATTTTATATGTAAAAACCTATAGCGTGTTTCATGTCGATAATGTCTGTATGTAACGAGTGCAAGGGATACATTAATAATGCAGTGACGCGACTCTAGCCGAGACGGGGGATGCTACCCGCGTCAATCACATTAAAATAACCCTCCGCTGCGGCTTACTTCAAGGCTCATTGTTGTTTGTGCTCGTGTGTATGTCGACATTTTTACATTATTTTCTTGATGACTGACTTTTGCATACAAACTCTTGCGTCTGAATATTTTTTTGGGATTTTAAAAGTGACGGTAGAAGTGAATAAGGAATGAAAAGTGTGCGATAGCCGTGTAAAAAGACGAAAGTGTATATATGAATAAAGGAAACATCGTTAAAGCCCTGTTGTCTGAGGAATTAAAAGTATTTCGAGGGAGAGCAAAATACGACTATACAAATTCGAGCGACGCGATGCTGAACTCTGCTCCAAACCCCATTCAAAAGTGGTACTGCCAGCATAACAGTGATATATAAAAGTTTACGTCACCATCATTAGCTTGCAGCCTTCTACTGCTAGACAGACATAGGCTTCTCCCAGGATCACGCATGATCTAAAAGTTCACACTTTGCGAAATATTTTACTCCTCAAAATGGTAGGTTTTCACGCAATGTTTCCTTCATCGCCGAGCCCACGGTCAATTAACACTTAAAATAATTACAACAACAGTTGCAGTAGCGTAAGTAAAATTGTTAGATATTTATAACTAGCTGACCCGGCAGACCTTGTTCTGCCCTTTCCGGTGGATGACGCGATGAGGTTCAATCCAATTTCACTTCAGATTATATATAGTGTGAATAGAAAATTGATTATTAACCTGACAATAGGTATGAGGTTTAGATGAACCATTTTTTATTACTTATTATAAGCCAGTGCTTGACCACAATCCCACCTGGTGGTAAGTGGTGATGCAGCCCTAGATGGTAAATCGCACTGTCTTAGCGTATTAAAACCTAATAACCATACCTATAAGGTGTAGATTTTGTGATACTTAACCGGTTTCCCTATGAACTAGTATCCTTTTTTCATTCCTGTCAGTGTAAATATAGACTCTAGACTGTCTTAGAACTTATGGAGCGATATTTACTCGCACCAGGAGCGGTAGATGAACTACTGGTTTATTCCAACACTCACGAGAACGCAGTATTGTGTAGATTCATTCCCGTCGTGGAGGCGGTAACGCCCGCAAATTTAGTTGGAGTGATTGCAAGTCGGTCGGCGCAAGATTTTTTTCCCGATCGATCGACTGAAGGTACAGTCCACCGGGCTTCATGCGCCCGTGTCCTCTACGGCAGAAGCCCGCGAACTGATAGTTGTCCGCACAGTGTACTTTAATACACTCGATATTGCCCGCCGATGTAGTGGCATCCGCAAACAAGCACAGGCGCCGACAACCGAGTAGGCTCTTCTCTTCAAGGTCCCTAAGTCGTATCGTCCGGAAAAATCTCTGGTGGTAGTCAATTCTACAAGGAAGTTGTGCGAGGAAGAAACCTCTTCTAGATCGCACAGCGGTTGACCACCAATCATTCAGATGGTATGGATGGTATCACAAGTTTTGTCGCGATGTGCGATAGTAAAATTGAACGGCTGGAATTATTCCGAACAATTCCTCAGAACAATGTGGCAGATACCATAACATTTGATGCAACATCTCTATGTCAGTGCCAGTGAGCCAAGCCGATCGGACAGAACTCGGTCTTCGGACAGAATGCGGTCAAGTGAAAGGAGCTGGGACTGGGGAGCCCCTGCCCCGAGATGGAAACAATATTCCATGTGGGGCCAAACCTGCGCCTTGTAAAGTTGCAAGCGTGTGCCGGCATGAAATACTGTCCCGCTCTGCTGAGCACGCCAAGCTTTTTAGAGGCCAATTTGGCCTTCTCTTTTAAGTGACCACGAAACTGCACATCAATAGATATGTCGAAAACGAGAATTCCGTTAAGGGCTGAGGCAACAAGGAGGGTGCCTTGAACCTGAAGAGATACGACACACGGGTTCTTTTTAGCGGTAAACAAGCAAACTTGAGTCTTCTGTGGATCGAACTGGACTAGATTTAGTCGCACCCAGTCCGAGACTTTGGTCAACAAAATCTCTACTTCAGACATTTTTATTTATAGGAGAGGGGGCAAACTAGCATGCGGCTCACCTGATGGTAAGTGACTACGGCCGCCCATGAACAACTGCAACACCAGGGGAATCGCAGATGCGTTGCCAGCCTTTTAAAAAGGAGTAGGCTCTTTTCTTGAAGATCCCTAAGTCGTAAGTTAAGTAGACATAAGTTTCTTCCGGTACTCTGCATCGTTTTCCCGAGAAATATTAGCACGGCTGGTGTACAAAGCATCACTAGTGCTATCGTCTGCATAGCAATGTATGTTTGCAACACATCACTGATATGCATAAGAAACAGCGTTGGTGATAGAACGCAGCCTTGTGGAACACCAGCGTTAATGGGCTTGTAATCAGAGCATGCATCGTCAACTGCGACCTTGACGCTCCGATTTGCAAGAAAACTGGTGACTTGATTGCTCAATTTCTCGGGAAGCCCATAGGAAGGAAGCTTCAAAAGAAGCGTTTTGTGCCAAACCCGGTCGAAGGCCTTCACTATGTCCAAACTAACAGCCAAAGGGGGAGCTCCTTGGACTCCACTGCCTCCATGATTGTATGAGATCCCTATCTATGAGTTAGGTAACCTAGAAGATCACTAGTTGAGCAACCTCGACAGAAAACTGTACTGGCGGTCACTAATCAGTTGGTGATCCTCAAGGTACTGCATGAGCTGGCAGTTTATAATAGTTTCCATTACTTTGGAGAACAAGGAGGTGACAGCGATAGGCCTGTAGTTGGAAAAATCTCAGCGGTCGCCTTTTTTAGGGATCGGGTGCACCAAAGCTGTCTCCCATGAGTTCGGGACTACGCCTAGGGAGTAGGAGTACCGGAAAAGACGCGTTAGAACCGGTGCCAACTCCAGAACATACGTATTAAGCATAATAGGTGGGACTCCATAAGGTCCAATCGACTTGTTGACGTGCAGGGAGAGGAGTGCTTTGCACATCGAGCGCTGTGTAAACAACACTTTCTGTATGGAGTACTTACACCGCCGGATGATCGGCGGTTTGCTCACCCCGTGATCGAAAGTCGAGTTGAAGCAAAGACAGAGCCTAGCAGATCGGCTTTCTCCTTTGCGGCATGGGCCAGTGAGTCGTCCACCCTGTGCAGAGATGGCAGAGATGGCTGACAGAAGTTCCTTTGGACAGCCTTGGCGAGAGACCAGAATGCACGTGTTCCCAAAGGGAGGCGAAATAGTTTCTCGCCAATTCTGCCGATGCTCTGACTTTGCCTTGGCTTTTGAAGGACCTGGAGGCGGAATAATACTTCTTTTTAAGGGCGCTAGTGCCCAGGCCCAGTAACACTCCTGCTTTTAGCGTGATGCAATTTTACAGAAGTGACCAAATCTGAGTTCTGCCCCCGATAGGCACCACAGATGATAAATAATTCCATTCCCTGAAGTACCATATCAGCGACAAAGTTAGCAACAACGTTGGGAACATCCAGCGAGAAGCAAACCCGCCCAAGGGTAGGATGCAAAAAAGTGCATCCCGTCCCAATCACCCGACCTATAGTGCCAAACACGGCGGCAAACTGCAGATCGCAACTGCTGACTGGGAGCGTGAGTGGTACCTTACTACATCAGACAATGGTCCGAAGAGCCAAGAGCGGCATCGACGAAGACCTGATATCCGTCCGAATGATCGGTCAGCAGAAGGTCCAACAGGGAAGGTACATGATCCTTAACATCTGGGATTCGCGTAGGCGAAGTAGCCAGTTGTGTCAGACCATATGCCAAGGCAAAGTCATAAACAGAGATCTGTTTATGACCCGAATGATCGGTTAAACGGAAACCAAATAATTCAGCGTGGTGGGCGTTAAAACCACCGGGTGTCACGATCTGTCGTAGTACGGATTCTGCAGCCATTTGGACGTGGTTGGTGAGTCAGTCTGTGTCGGCATGACTGCTATAGGGCCTATAGAGCCTATATATTATTTATATATATTATTTAATTTTATCAGTGACTTAATATTTTAGTTTATTTAGAAGTAAGTAGATGGCGCTATTATTAGATAAAATAATGGAAGCCAAAACTATACTATCTAGTAGTATCAGGGATAGAAGCGAACTCTGCGCGAAGCGAAATTCTGTTAAGTTCTGTTACTGTTAAAAAAATACGCTATCAGCGCCGCTAGTGGTGAAAAACTTTCGTTTACTAAATAAATAAATCGATAACACGATAACTAAATCGGTGTAGTTTCAAATTATTTTACCAAATTTATAACTATACTTTAAATTTTATCTATAAATATGGAATTTATTTGAAAAACACCCGTCATCCCCACTATAACTAAGATATATTAGAAAATTGACATCTAAAGGAAGGAAAACACTTAACCTTCTTTTTTTGAAGTTCCGTAATCGGATAAAAAGTAACCTATAAGTTGCCTTGGATTACTAACCTACATACATAATTTCATGTAAATCGGTTTAATAGATTTTGCGTGAATCCGGAATACACAGATAGACTCCAGATAGACAGATAGACAGACAGACAAACAGACAGACAGACAGACATACAAAATTCTAAAATCCACTAATTTGGGTTCAGAACCCTTTATTTAGTCCCCTGAACTTGTTTTTTCAAGAATCTGGGGGCACGGCAGTGCCCCCGCCAAGTCGAGCAAAAAAGCGGCACGGCCGTACCATCCTTTTCTCGAAGCAGTTCAGGCCATTTCCGAAACACTATAACTTCGTTATGGATAAAGTTAGAAGCCTGAATTTTTACTAACCAAGTAAGCATTGTATAAACTCGGTTTATTTCAAATTATATTAAATTTGAAGCAGTAGTTTAAGAATTATAACTAGTCAAAATTTCTTAATTTTGTCACTCACTGACTGACCGATCATCAAAACTCTGAGGCACTTCTAGCAGACATAGAAACTTCAAATTTGGAATACAATTATTGTTTAATATATAAACCAAGGAAAAATTAAAGCATTTTACAATTTCGGTCCAGTTTTCGAGATACACCAACTGCATAAATAATCAATCTGCATAAATAAAGAATCAATGTACCTATATATGTATAATGAAATAGGTGTAAATAGCTACCTAGATATAACTATCTACAAAAAGAAATGAGATGCCATCAAAAACATAACTTGTAAAAAAGCCAAGTCTCGCAACTCAGTTCTTCTACCGTAAAAAGTTGTGAGATCCATGTAATACCAAGTCGGTTAATTTATTCAGTCCATAGATTGATACATAGATTGACTTGGCAATCGCACTAAATAATCTAATTTAATATAATATGTATTACTTGTGAGATATATTGTGTTTTCATGCTCATACTTTCAGTTAGTTTAGTTAGTTTTCATACTCGTCAACAACTTCGAGCTTAGTACTCCCAACAACTACCGGCATAGGTGTGACATGGACATTAAACATGATCTTTGTTTTGTCCATGTTCATCTTAAGACCTATCCGTTGGGAGACACTATTGAGGTCATTGAGCATGGTGCTTAGTTCCTACAGCGATTCTGCCATAAGGACTATATCGTCGGCAAATCGAAGGTGAGTGATGTACTCGCCATTGATGTTAATACCGTATCCTTTCCAGTCCAGTAGCTTGAAAAAGTCTTCCAATGCAGCGATGAAGAGTTTCAGGGATATAACGTCACCCTGTCTTACACCTCTCTGCAATTGAGTAGGTTTCGTACTCTGGTTCTGTACTCGGATAGCCATCGTAGCCCTACTGTACAAGCACTTCAGCACTTCGATATACCGACAGTCAACTTGGCACCGCTGAAGGGACTGCAGCACCGCCCAGATTTCAACGGAATCAAAGGCTTTCTCATAGTCCACATCCGCCAGACATAGTGGCAAATTGTACTCCTAAGACTTCTGTACGACTTGCCGAAGGGTATGTATATGATCGATGGTGCTGAAGCCCTTTTGGAAACCGGCTTGTTCGGGAGGCTAGAAGTCGTCAAGTCTGCGCGCGAGACGATTCGTAATGACTCTCTAAAACAGCAAGTAAACGTGGCTCAGAAAGGAATTTGGTGTGTAGTTCTTCAAGAGAGCGTTGTCACCTTTCTTGAAGAACAAGACCACCGCACTTCTGCTCCACGCCTTCGGTGTAATGCCGCCATGGAGGACGGAATTAAAGAGCTTCTGAAGGACTTCAAGTACCGGTTTTCCACCCGCTTTCAGAAGCTTCGCTGTAATTCCATCCTCGCCTAGGGCCTTGCCGTTTTTAAGGTGCTGGAGAGCCATTCTAATCTCGCTCAGACTGACGTCCGGGATATCTTCGGAATAGTGTCGGATAAGACTCGCTCTTGGATCGTTACTCACACTTGCGTATGGCTCCAACGATGACGTGTACAGCTGCCCATAGAACCTCTCAATCTCACCCAAAATCTCAGGTGCTCTGGAAACGATGCTGCCACACTCGATCTTCAGCTTTGACAGTTGGTTCTTTCTGGCAGACAGATCTCTGGCAAAGACTTTGGACCTTGGTTCCACTCGATCGCTTCTTCAATACAAGCTGTATTGAAGTTGCGTAAGTCCCGCCGCATGCATTTGGAGATCTGTCTATTCAGTTGCCTGTATGCTGTCAAATCTGTTGAGGAATGTAGCTTCATCTCCTGTGTAACAGCCATAAGATTAAGAGTGTGATCGGAGAGCTTTTGTGTTCTTCTGCGGCGGGTCTTGCAGAACTTAGCTTCGACCGCATGGACAGTTTCCACGAGCTTGTCATTCATATCGTCCACTTCATTGCAATCTTCTAGGCACAGAAAACCGTTTACTCGAGCTGAAAGGTTTCGGGACTTTGGAACAGAGCACGAGGGGGACGGAGCTTTGACTTCATTAGACGAGACCTCTACAACTTAACGTTTAGGTTCAGTATACCTATGACCAATCGGTGATCTCTACCAGTTTTCACCCTCGAGATCACGGAGACATCACTGAACAGTTGTTGTCTGGTCTTCATAATGAAGTCAATCTTATTTTTTTGTCCAACCGTCGGGGCTCGACCAGGTCCACTTCCTGTGGGGCCGCTTCCGGAAGAAATAGTTCATCATAAAGAGTCCCTCTTTCTCCCAGGTCCCGTTGCCCTATTCCAAATTTCCCTACTTTCAGCTCACCGTTCTCTCTTGTGCCTAGTTTTGCATTGAAGTCTCCCATTAACACCGTATATTGGGTTTTGGAGGAATGCATGGCTCTAGACATATCCTCATACATTTCCTCCACCTCCTCATCGGGGTGTGCCGAGGTTGGTGCGTAAACCTGTTTGGTCATGCATGAAGGTCATATATGAAGGTCTTCAGCGAATACCGTTTGGTGATTCTGAGTATGAGGTACGCAACCCTCGTCGACACACTCTCAATCTTTACAACGTTGTTAACGAGAGACTTGTGGACGATAAATCCGACACCTCCTTGGGACAGATGGTTGCCCTCCTGGTGATAGAACAAACTACCGGATTCGAGGATTACCGTGTCCTCCCCCTCTTTTCGGACTTCGGATAATCCTATAATATGCCAGCGTAACTTATCTATCTCTTCTTCCAGCTCCACAATCTTCTCGTCAGTCCTCAGGGTGCCAGGTCGAGTCGTTCGGTTGCCACCTAAGTGGCAACCGAACCTCCACCGGAGATTTGTAGCACCTCCAAAATAGATTTATTATATATATATTCTATGTTTGTTCTATCTATTTCATGGTTTGTTCACATAATATATCATACTAATATTAACAGAGTGTACAAAAATAATGGTGTTTATTTAAAATTCAATTTACCTTTCTACTGAATACTAAGGATATTGTGGCAACGCAATAAAGCATTTCGGAACTACAATTACATACGCTCGCAGTACTCGTATGTTCATGAGTTTTAAACTTTGAAACGAAAAATCTGTAAAATTCTGAACGTAAATTCCATGCCCCTTTTTCGTTTGAGGCTAATGATCTTATTCCAGTCAATGCAAACGAGACAGAAAAGTAGGTTGTTTATTGTCAAAGGAGACAACACGCCACGTTGACTTTGAATAACACGCTATTTTGCGAAGTGGCTGAGCTTTTTTGATCATGGCTTATACACTGTGTATCATATTACCGTGTGATGCCTTAATAAGAGAATTTACCACCGCATTTCGTCATTTGACTGTCTTGAGAGGTGACTATGACACAAATACTTTATGGATTAGGATTTAATGTGATTACATATCGTATTTTATGCATTACAGCCTATCAAAAGTCCACTTACGAACATAGCACTTCTCGTATATTGCCTCTTATATCGTATTAATTTCATTCATAGCAGACTATCAAAAGTCCACTTCTGAACACAGGACTTCCCAGATATTACCTTATAGATGGAGTATTTGTGGTAATTGCTACTCTTGGCAGGTGGTTTAGTAGTCGCAGTTTTATGCAATATCCCAAAACACATATCATCTCATGGGAGTTGTTAGGGGCCAAAGAGGAAAATTTAAACAGTAGATGGGCTGCAGTATCTTCTTACGTGGCCGTGTAGTGGCGGTGTAAGAAAATCCACCACCTCATCGTACTTTTTGTGTCGTGAGAGGCGACAGAAGGATACAAATCAAATAATGGGCGGCAGCGTCATGCTAATAACAAACGGAAAATAAAAAAAGTGTGCAGGTTACACGTGGTGGAAGTGAAACCTTTAGAAATCTAAACTTGCAGAGAATGATACAAATGTTGAAGTGTAATTAAAATATAAATAAATTATAATAAACACTGTCTACTGTATTCTATCTCATTTTCTCGCAGGCTAAATCGCAAATTTAACGTAATAAGAATCCTTTAGAAAACTAAACTTCGAGAGAATGAGACGAATGCTAAAATTTTATTAAAATATAAATACATTTATAATAAACACTGTATACTGTAATCTATCTCATTCTCTTGCAGGCTAAAACGCAAATTTCAACGTAATAAAAAACCTTTAAAAAACTAAACTTTGAGAGAATGTGACAAATGTTGAAATAATATTAAAATATAAATACATTTATAATAAACTCTGTATACTGTAATCTATCTCATTCTCTTGCAGGCTAAAACGCAAATTTCAACGTAATAAAAAACCTTTAAAAAACTAAACTTTGAGAGAATGTGACAAATGTTGAAATAATATTAAAATATAAATACATTTATAATAAACACTGTATACTGTATTATATCTCATTTTCTCGCAGGATAAATCGCAAATTTAACATAATAAGAAACCTTTAGAAAACTAAACTTCGAGAGAATTAGACGAAGTTTAAAATGTAATTCAATTATAAATAAATTTATAGTAAACACAATTTCAAATCACAATGATTCTAAAGAAATTTTCACTTCAAAAAAAACTGCGATTGCCTACCCGTCAAGCTAAGGGCAGGCCAAGTTTAGCAGTGAACTTTGAAGTTTTAATGAATTAGTAAATAAAAAATCTTCCTGTTATGAGCTCTGAATAATTAAAACCTTCGCGTATATGCCTGTTTAATCTATACAAATAAATAAAATTGAAATGTCTGTTTGTAATGTCAAAATTACAGCTTTTTACTAAACGCATATGAAAGTATATATACAGTACTAATAACAAAAATACAATTTTTAAAGTGTCTGTCTGTCTGTCTGTCTGTTTATTCCGGCTAATCTCCGAAACGGCTGGACCGATTTTGACGTGATTTTCACCGGCAGATAGCTGATGTCACAATGAGTAACTTAGGCTACTTGTATTTTAGAAAATGAATTAGGGTTCCGCGCAAAAATATTAAATCCCCAAATAGCACGCAGGCGAAGTCGCGGGGAACAGCTAGTATTATAATAAAATGATAATTATGTTCAACATCAAATAAAACCTCACCAAAAATGGAATTAAGACGAACTTTATCAGTGCGTAATATTCTACCGCTAGACATGAACTTGGCGGATGATTGGCTTATATTAGATTTCGTCGGTTTGTGTATTTACATGGGCCATATTTTTTTTAAATATGGACGACAAACGAGCACACAGTTCACCTGATGGTGAGTGGATGTGGATGTAAAATGTAAATTATGTATTTATGTCACTCTTGAGGACTGAAATAGTGCCTCGTTATCGGTGAAAAGGGATTATGGTTATGTAAACTGACCAAACAAAACACAGCAACACTAAGCTGCTATTTTGCTCTAGTATTTTGTGGAAGCGTGGTCCTTCTCTGGTCGAGCCGACCAATTTGTCTGCAACTAGCAAACTTCCGCTTACGTTAGGATACGATACAATACGAGGTGGTTTTGCCATCATCTATCGGAAGATGAGAGACAATTCTAGCATTAGTCATGGTCATCGTTTCGTCGCATTTTTAGCTATGAGTTACTGCGCTAAAGGCTACGGGTTCGAATCCCGCACTACCTACACGTATGTAAACTGCCTCCACGATACAGGAAAAATCCTTGTCACGTTTAGTTAGAAAAACAAGATAAAATACTAACGAAACTCAGTAGTAGACAATATTGGATTCCCTTATGCCACTCCAGCCTTTCTTTATTTTTTTTATAGGATACGGTGATAAACGTGCACACAGTCCACCTAATGGTAAGTGGTTACTGTGACCCATAGACATCTACATCTATCCTCAATAAAGACTCAAGATGTAGATGCGTTGTCACCCGTGAGGACTAAGATGGAATGCCTCTTTGCCAGTAAAAGGGTTCTCTACACTCACCATACGAAACACAGCAGCGTTAAACTACTGTTTTACGCTGGTTTTCTGTGAGAGCGTGGTCCTTCCCCGGTCGTGCCGACTCATTCGTGCTACAACTATACTACTAATATAATAGCTGCAGCATGGCTCTACCACGTAAAACATTATTATACGGCGTTTTATTTATTTTGTTTTTAACGTATATTTTTCGAATGAGAAGCAATTAAAATATACAAAATTACTCACCGTAATATTGAATATCTATTGATTATGACTTAGGCCCGCATTAATAAACGTTACTCAGCTCAAGTACACGCACTTGAGTACAATTTTGAGGTTATGATCTTATTAATAAATATATCCCAAGATGCGGTTTAGGTTTACATGCCGTACAGGTTTAGCTGAGTGCCACACTGATTAATACCTATACGAAACTCGACTCTTAGGTGTGTGTACTTAAGTGCAAGTCACAGAACAGTATTCCTAAGTACAGCGTTTTGAAATACTGTTTTTATGTGTTTATTAATTAGCAACGATCTTAAAATGCTGATATCATAATGAGGGCGTATCAAATGATTACGCACTTAAGTTCGTCGTTGAGTAACGTTTATTAATACAGGTCTTAATTTACAATCCATTTACAAAGCCAGTGTAATTACAGGCTACAGATGCGTTGTCACCTCTGAGTATTAAGAAGATTGAATACATCTTAGTTCTCATAGGTGGCCTTTTTGTTGAAAGATGATCGCAGGTATCCATGGGCTGCAGTAACTACTTATACACGAGGTAGAGTCTTTTTAATTCCTTTGTCACTTCAGTTCCATAAAAAAAAACAACAATGAATAAATGTTTTGAATAAGGGCAATTTATTGCGTCAGTCAAAAACAAATGAACATAGCATAAATACAATACGGAAAAACATTTAAAAGCGCTCACTCGATAAACTCTACAAATACGTATAATTTAGTGCAACTGTAATAAAGTTGTATTCATTGTTGGTAAAAATGCATACAATTTCTGCGGTTGCCAAAAACAATGTAAGTTATGGTGACTTTCGACGACAAATCATAATTTTAATTCTTTATTTCGAGTAGATTACAACAGAAACTTTGGAATAAAACACCAAAGTATTATATTCGAAGTCGTATATAGTCGTAGATATAAATATATATATATATATATATATATATATATATATATATATATATATATATATATATATATATATATATATATATATAACATAAATACATAAACACTCACGCCTGTCACCCAGAGGGGTAGGCAGAGACTATGGACTTCCATTTGGCACGATCCTGACAGACCTCTCTCGCTTCCTCCACATCCATATACCTACGCATACACGCTCGTCGGTTATAGGTGCTCTTGATTTGGCCCATTTTCAATATATCGCCAATTTGGTCGATAAACTTTCGCCTAGGGCGACCCTTCCCGACTCTGCCGTTCACATTTGCAACATAAATTTTCTTTGTCACTCTTTCCTCATTCATTCTTTCTACATGACCAAACCACCGAAGCATTCCTTTCTTAATCCTGGTCACAACATCATCTTGCAAACCACACTCTTCTCTTATTAAACAATTTCTCACTCTGTCATTCAGATTCATCCCTAACATACTCCTTAATGACCGCATTTCTACAGCATTTATTCTACTCTCGTGCTTCTTCTGCCACACCCAAGTTTCACTACCATACATTAAAGTAGGCACTAACACAGCATTGTGAATTGCCATACGTGCCTTTTTGGACACATTCCGACTTTTCACAATAGAGTGTAGAGCTCCATTCACTCTATTTCCTGCATTCACTTGTCGTTCTTTATCCTTATCATATCTACCATCCCTGCTAAACACACATCCCAAATACACAAACTCATCTACTTGCTCTACCAACTCCCCTTCTATTCTTATTTCACATATCGTTTTACTTTCTTCTCTTTCAAAAACCATAACTTTCGTCTTACTTGCGTTCACTTTCATTCCCTTTTCTTTAAATGTCCTGTTCATTAATGTAACCATCATTTGCAACTCGGCTGCCGACGACGCAAGTGTGACTTGATCATCGGCGTACAAAAGGCATTTGACGGTTAACTCACCCATTCTTAACCCGCATTCTTCTACTTTCAAATTTTCCAAACAACTTTCCATAAATAGGTTGAACAGCCACGTGGAAGCCACACAGCCCTGTCTGACACCTTTATGGATGCCAAACCAGTCCGAGTAGGCCCCGTTGATCCTGACACAGGCACTAGAGATATAGAGACTTCAATGCCTGTATCAAGCCAGCGCTCAACCCAAATGAGTTCAGTGTTTTCCATAACACATCCCTATCCACTCTGTCATAAGCCTTCTCCAAGTCTATGAACGCACAAAAAACTTTTTGGTTTTTGGCCAAAAACTTCTCCGCGATCATGCGCATGGAAAAGACCTGATCCGTACATCCCATTCCCTTTCTAAATCCCGCTTGCACATCCCAAATTTTTCCATCAGTTTCTTTCATAACTCTTTCAATTAGTACCTTAGCATACAGTTTCCCCACAATGCTAAGAAGGCTGATACTACGGTAGTTTTCACAGTCCTGCTGTGATCCTTTTCCTTTATATATTGGGACTATCACGGCTTTGCACCAGTCTCCCGGTACCCGCTTAAGTTCCCAACATAAATTAAACAAGGTGTACAGCAGGTCTGCTACCACTCCTACTCCAGCCCTTAGCATTTCGAGAGATACTCTATCATAACCAGCTGCTTTACCTGCTTTCATACTTTTCATTGCTTTCATTATTTCATCTATACTTACATCTCTATCTATTTCGTCTTCTTTGGAATTTCTATTTCATTTAATTTAAACGCCTCATCACTCATAAACACGCTTTCGAAGTATTCCTTCCATCTCCTTAAACTCAAAACTTCGTCATTCAGAATACAGCCATTCTGGTCTCGTATAGCATTCATTCTTGGCTGTTTTGAATGTCCCCTGGTAGTTCTTACGAGTTTCCAGAACATTTTAATGTTTGCCTGGAAGTTATCCGATATTCTTCTATCATTCTTATCCGTTCTTTCTTGCTTTTTTCTTTCAACTACTTCTTTTACTCTCTTATTTAAGTGTCTAAAGACTGCCTTTTTCTTTCAATATCACCATTCATACTGCTAGAATTACTAGCCTTGGTTGCTAGTAAATCTAGCCATGCTTTCTTATTTGCTTTAACTTCCATCCGTACCTCATCATCCCACCATAACGTGTTATTTTTCCTTTCATTCTTTCTCTTACTTACACCACATACTTCGGTAGCTACATCCACTAAACCTTTCTTGATATTATACCACACAGTTTCCAAGTCTAAATCATTCATACACAATTCAGCCACACCACTTACATTTTCTCTCAATCTACATTTGAACTATATATATATATAAAAAAAAAATACAGGGTAACAGAAGAGGATTTGGTAAATGTTTTTAATTGAACTAAATTGTATTTTTGTCTTATCTATTTTGTCATTAAAAATCAAAATAGCCCAATAGCTTTATTAACATGAGATATATAATTGTACGAGTGCTTACAATACTTAACATTATTTTACTGAAATCTCAGAAAGTTTTTTTTAATAGAATAAGGGTGACAAACGAGCACACTGTTCACCTGATGGTAAGTGGTTGCTACGTCCCATAGACATCTACATCCATTCTCGATTACGTATCAAAATGTAGATGCGTTGTCACCCGTGAGGACTAAGATGTAATGCCTCGTTTCCAGTAAAAAGTTTCTCCGGTTCTCTACATATACCATACGAAACACAGCAGGGTTAAACTGCTATTTTACATGGTATTCCGTGAGAGTGTGGCCCTTCCCCTGTCGAGCCGACCCATTCGTGCTACAACTATACCTACTACTAATATAGCTGCAGCATGGCTCTACCACGTAAAAAAAAATTGACGTTGAAAATTTAAGTATTTTCAGAAGCAACTTTGCAATTATTTTCTATTGAGTGAATTTTTGTGGAATCGTGTTTTGCAAACCGCCACCTGAAATACGTACAATGTTTTTTCGATAACGATGTGAAATTACAAAACGATCCCCATGCATATCAATGTGGCTCTATTCAGCCTCTTAATATGAACATACTTCGGCATTCAGAGATTTTAAAAGTTTTCATGCGTAGATAATGGAAATTATAATATTATATTACTGTCCCGTGTGATGCAACCTTTATACTTATATACATATTCTCATCATATTTATATGGTTGGTTAGAAAAATTATATCTAAATGCAAACTTTCACAGGGTAAATTTTTTTTTACTATTTTTACCCAGCAAGTAGTAAAGCAACTACAATCCCATCGGTAAGTGGTTATGTAGCCTGTATATACATTACGTATATGTAGTGGTAATGGTGAATTGCACTGACTTAACAAAAACCTATTCACTCTTGCCTTGTAGGTAAATATTATTTGCGACCTATTTGTGTGTGTGTGTGTGTGTGTGTGTGCACGTGTGTGTGCGTATGTGTGCGTATGTGTGCGTGTGTGTGCGTGTGTGTGTGCGTGTGTGTGTGTGTGTGTGTGTGTGTGTGTGTGTGTGTGTGTGTGTGTGTGTGTGTGTGTGTGTGTGTGTGTGTGTGTGTGTGTGTGAAGAAAAGCGTATGAGAATACGTGAAGAGGAATAAAAGTTGAGTACTACTTCGCTTACCTATACGAGGTTGCCACTCGAGAACCTTCCTATTTTTTATCTGTTTTCCAAGTTATATAGCAAGCCTATTGCCATTTCACTGTAATATTCCGTTGGGCTATGTCAGTTTCTCTGGTTCTACTGCGAATATCTTCATTTCTAACTTTATCACGTAGAGAAACCCCTCTCCAATTTAAAATTTTTACATTTTTTAGATGATAGTTTGTCTAACATAAAAAAAAACCAAAACCCAAGAATGTCTTTATATAGTTATTTATACTTAGGGAAGCACCATTTTTTTATTTATTTAAATTGTTTGATTTAATTTGATAACAGTGTACCTAAATGTAAGTATCTGTATCTATATTTCCCTCCCCAATAATATTTTACAAAGTCATACTCATAAAAACAGCGTTTTATTGTAATACATAATTATAAAATTCAGTATCAACTAATTAATAAAAATATGCAACAATAAAATTACATAGGTATTAAAAACTATCGAAAAATTTCACTAATCAACGTCGCCGCCAAAATTTCTTCTTCTTTGAGCACTTTAAAAATTAATTTATTTAGCAAATAATATTTACCGTTACCAGTGTACAGATATTAACTAAATTAAGTATTTCTAGTCATAAAAATATTTATAATTGAATATAAACTTTTAAAAAACTAATATATATTTGAACGAAATTGGTCCAACACCGGCGCGCGGTCCACCCTCAATGAAGTCCGAAAACGGACTGTGACAGGCTGACAGGGCGACGGAGCATGCGCGCTCACGTAAATATATTCAATTTCAGGGAAAAATGATATATTCTCTTATAAAACGGGGAATAAAAATAAAACTCTCAATTAAAAATATTGATATTTTTAAGAGCTTTTTTTTAGTGTAAGAACTATTTAAAAAGCTTGTGCCGTTTTGGAGAAATTTTGCAAAATATGACAAAGATAGGTACTCTTTGGGGATTTTTTTTCTAATAAGGAGTTGACAAAAATACAATTTAGTTCAATTAAAAACATTTACCAAATCCTCTTCTGTTACCCTGTATTTTTTTTTGTGGATTAAATGAACAGTTATTGAGATTTTTTTACTTAAATATCCAAGATTTAGGCATTTCAACCACTGTTAAGGCCTTAAATAATTGAACTATTGCTGGACAATCAATACTATTATTGAGCGTTATAACTATATATATATATATATATTTATTTATTATAACTATATATATATATATATATATATATATATATATATATATATATATATATATATATATATATATATAGTTATAACGCTCAATAATAGTATTGATTGTCCAGCAATAGTTCAATTATTTAAGGCCTTAACAGTGGTTGAAATGCCTAAATCTTGGATATTTAAGTAAAAAAATCTCAATAACTGTTCATTTAATCCACAAAAAAAAATACAGGGTAACAGAAGAGGATTTGGTAAATGTTTTTAATTGAACTAAATTGTATTTTTGTCAACTCCTTATTAGAAAAAAAATCCCCAAAGAGTACCTATCTTTGTCATATTTTGCAAAATTTCTCCAAAACGGCACAAGCTTTTTAAATAGTTCTTACACTAAAAAAAAGCTCTTAAAAATATCAATATTTTTAATTGAGAGTTTTATTTTTATTCCCCGTTTTATAAGAGAATATATCATTTTTCCCTGAAATTGAATATATTTACGTGAGCGCGCATGCTCCGTCGCCCTGTCAGCCTGTCACAGTTCGTTTTCGGACTTCATTGAGGGTGGACCGCGCGCCGGTGTTGGACCAATTTCGTTCAAATATATATTAGTTTTTTAAAAGTTTATATTCAATTATAAATATTTTTATGACTAGAAATACTTAATTTAGTTAATATCTGTACACTGGTAACGGTAAATATTATTTGCTAAATAAATTAATTTTTAAAGTGCTCAAAGAAGAAGAAATTTTGGCGGCGACGTTGATTAGTGAAATTTTTCGATAGTTTTTAATACCTATGTAATTTTATTGTTGCATATTTTTATTAATTAGTTGATACTGAATTTTATAATTATGTATTACAATAAAACGCTGTTTTTATGAGTATGACTTTGTAAAATATTATTGGGGAGGGAAATATAGATACAGATACTTACATTTAGGTACACTGTTATCAAATTAAATCAAACAATTTAAATAAATAAAAAAATGGTGCTTCCCTAAGTATAAATAACTATATAAAGACATTCTTGGGTTTTGGTTTTTTTTTTATGTTAGACAAACTATCATCTAAAAAATGTAAAAATTTTAAATTGGAGAGGGGTTTCTCTACGTGATAAAGTTAGAAATGAAGATATTCGCAGTAGAACCAGAGAAACTGACATAGCCCAACGGAATATTACAGTGAAATGGCAATAGGCTTGCTATATAACTTGGAAAACAGATAAAAAATAGGAAGGTTCTCGAGTGGCAACCTCGTATAGGTAAGCGAAGTAGTACTCAACTTTTATTCCTCTTCACGTATTCTCATACGCTTTTCTTCACACACACACACACACACACACACACACACACACACACACACACACACACACGCACGCACACACACACGCACACACACGCACACATACGCACACATACGCACACACACGTGCACACACACACACACACACACACACACAAATAGGTCGCAAATAATATTTACCTACAAGGCAAGAGTGAATAGGTTTTTGTTAAGTCAGTGCAATTCACCATTACCACTACATATACGTAATGTATATACAGGCTACATAACCACTTACCGATGGGATTGTAGTTGCTTTACTACTTGCTGGGTAAAAATAGTAAAAAAAAATTTACCCTGTGAAAGTTTGCATTTAGATATAATTTTTCTAACCAACCATATAAATATGATGAGAATATGTATATAAGTATAAAGGTTGCATCACACGGGACAGTAATATAATATTATAATTTCCATTATCTACGCATGAAAACTTTTAAAATCTCTGAATGCCGAAGTATGTTCATATTAAGAGGCTGAATAGAGCCACATTGATATGCATGGGGATCGTTTTGTAATTTCACATCGTTATCGAAAAAACATTGTACGTATTTCAGGTGGCGGTTTGCAAAACACGATTCCACAAAAATTCACTCAATAGAAAATAATTGCAAAGTTGCTTCTGAAAATACTTAAATTTTCAACGTCAATTTTTTTTTACGTGGTAGAGCCATGCTGCAGCTATATTAGTAGTAGGTATAGTTGTAGCACGAATGGGTCGGCTCGACAGGGGAAGGGCCACACTCTCACGGAATACCATGTAAAATAGCAGTTTAACCCTGCTGTGTTTCGTATGGTATATGTAGAGAACCGGAGAAACTTTTTACTGGAAACGAGGCATTACATCTTAGTCCTCACGGGTGACAACGCATCTACATTTTGATACGTAATCGAGAATGGATGTAGATGTCTATGGGACGTAGCAACCACTTACCATCAGGTGAACAGTGTGCTCGTTTGTCACCCTTATTCTATTAAAAAAAACTTTCTGAGATTTCAGTAAAATAATGTTAAGTATTGTAAGCACTCGTACAATTATATATCTCATGTTAATAAAGCTATTGGGCTATTTTGATTTTTAATAAAGTGATTTTACTTTATAGGTTAAATTATTTATTTACACTTCTATATCAAGAACCGTTTTTAAGTCACTCCTATTGAGTTTGACAGTGCTTGCTGAAATTTAGCATCTTTAGATGGATCAGAATCGCCCGCTGATCCGGCTGTTAGGTATTGCAAAACTAATCGAAAATATTTATTTTTACTTTACTGGCGAAGATTAACTTGTTTTATTTTATTACGGTCAAATAATATTTATTAGGTTATAAAGCAAGTATTTACAAATATCTTCATTGTTTTGTTATTCTATTGTTTACAGTTTTTATCACGTCTTAGCTTTACACCAAGAATTACATTAGAAATTCTTGATGGGATGCGATGTAACGCGCATACTTTATTTTCATCAAGAACTATAATATATATATATATTTGTTTTTTTTTACCAGTAGAGTTTCAACACAATCTTAAAAAAGTTCAATGAATTAAAAAAATGCCGATAATTATATTATTTCAAGTCAGTGTTTTACATTTAAAGATCAGTTATAAAGAGCCAAAATTCTTATATTCATTTCGATTAATTTAATTCGAGAATACAATAAATGTGAAAGGGCTTTTATCTGCAATAATAATTTACATCAAAAATAACATAGACTTATAAAAGTCATATACACGGTCAATCATACTGAAGATTATCAATTGTACTACAAAATATTTAAAAGACTATTTCCAGTATAATGACCCGAAAATCATCATTAATGTTTGACTGGCACACTTAAAAGTTTTATCACATGGCTAAATGATTGACTATTATATTATGATAAGGTCATGCTTTTCTATAAAAAGTTGCAAGAAATTTTAAATCACGGCACCTATTGGTTTGTTTTACTTTTCACTTAATTAGTGAAAAACAAGATGGACTGATCAAAAAGTTTACTTTCTTGTGTAAAAAGTGCTATTTAGAATTTTATGCATATAAATGATAATTAAAGTTTCTATGTAAATAAGTGTAACATGGCGGGTATTATATTCAATGGTAGCGGCCATCCATATTTGCAAAGCCAGCATCATTTTCTGTACAGAAACCGGCAAAGTGTTGCTCAAGGCACTATAAACAAAGCAGCTGATAAAATGTTATACTCATAACTGTTAACAAAAACTTTCTGCAAATGGTCTTATAGATAATAATAACTATTCCGCCATGTTAGGTGCTAATAATAGCTCCATTAGAAGGAAAAGAGGTAAAATTTTGTTTTAGAAATGCGCAATCAATATTGTTTTGTTTGCAATTGAGCATAAAATAAAAAATAACTTCAGCCAAAGAGCATAACTAGCATTATACTCAGGCCCATCAATTGGTATGGAAAAAAATAATTTTACCAGGTTTCAAAAAATCAATCAAAATTCAAAAAAACATAAATATTAAAATAAAAAAATGTATATATTATCTATGTCTATACATACATATAATGATTTATGGCCGCTTAGTAACTGACGGTGACTCAGTATAACATCCTACAGTCACGCCGAAACTAAGAGGAGAGAATCACTGTAGAAAAGGTAATAATTTATTGCGGTAAAATTTGTGATAAAATTAAAAAAAAACTTACACACTTATCCAAGTTAATCTAACTTAGTCTAACTTATCCTTATGCGTTACAAAAAAAAAACAAATAATAAAATAGTGAGATGGCGTCAGTTTTTAAGAAGATATTATAAAAATAAACAAAGAAAAATTTCAAAAAAGTTCAGTATTTAATTGATTATATACCGCTGACACTTAATCACGCTTTTCGAAACCACGCCAGCTGTAAATAATACTTGTGTGAAAAGACAAAATCTTCTTTTCAAATTTCCGCCGAGTTGTAAGTAGAAAGCCAAATAGGCCATGTGTCAATTTTAATTAAATATATTTTATATGAAGTGATCTTGACTACGTTTCATCAATTAACCATTGGTAAAAATTAAAACAGGAATTTTACAATTGTGTTTACAAGAAACATTATTAGTTGAACATTGCAGCTTGTTCATTGTTTTTATTATAAATACCTACAAATATTATTAATAAATAGTTCCCATAATATTTTGGATTATTTTTTATTTTGCCCTATCTGCAATGTTCTACGCTCTATAGAAAATGTGGCGTATAACATGATTGACAATCTTTCGAACGTTTTATCTAGGTACAAAGATGTTTTACGATTTCGTCGCCACCACGTGATATTTTTGTCAGCATAAGGTACCCTTCTGTATCTAATATAACATAATATAAATAATATAAATATTGCTACAAAGTAAAGTAAAAGGCTATACAAGTCCCTCTACTGGGCACAGAACTCTTTTTTTATTTCTGAGAGGGTTTTAGGGCAAGGAAATGCCCGCCGAACTGCCCCAATGCATGTTGACGAAAATTGCAATTACAAATAGCATTCGTGCTGTCGGGGATCAAACCCGGGAAAAATTTACAGCGAACGCTTGGACCCAAATCTACTAATACGATACAAATAAATACGGTTTAACATATATAATAAAAAACTCTTACGTACTTGAAACTTGAACACTTGATAGCTCGTGACGCCTACCGGACAAAGCTACAGCACAATGTAATTGAAGATGCGTAACTACGACATAATTCTCAGCGATGCGCAAGCATAACAGGCAGTATGTCACTTTTATAATTGTCATCTCTGCAGTCTATTAATCTTTGCACTTTTATAAGTAATACAGAACGTAGTCGCTAGACGGTGTTGACGTTGGCTAAAATCTCTGCGATAGCCGTTTCGTCAAGGTCATTCAGGCTTGTTAAAGCCTCTTTAAGGTGCCATCAAGAATTCCTAGAAATCCGCACGCCTTATTCAATGTATCCCTTTATAGGTCTAACTTGGGAAAGTATTCCCCTCTAGCCAGACTGGCTCGCACTTATAACGAACTGTCCTCGAAGATTTCTGGCCTCGATATTAATTGCGATAGTTTATCCACCTTCAAATCAAAATTAATCAATTTCTATGAATTAACGAATTAACTAATTATTAATTATAACATTGGAATTGTTTTTGATTTTTATAGTTTGATTAATATAATATAATATGACAATGAAGATATTTATAATATTGTCAAATAATTATATTTCTTTTTAATAATTTGTATTTATTCAATGATGTAATTTAGTTTTTATTTCTTACAAAATAATCAATGCATTTTGTGATTACCCATAAAAAAAATACAATTATAATGTGTTGAATTTGTTAAGAAAATGATCTTTGTATTACTGTTGTAATTTCTGTTGGTAATCCTAATAAACAAATAAACAAATTAGTGTATGAGAAAATGGACTTATGCGTCATATTCCCACATGGCGGTTTTCTTAAAATTCATTTTGTTGTTTGTTCCTAAATTCTAGTTTCTGTCATCATCATCATCATTACACTATCAAAAATCCACTGCTGCACGTAGGTCTTCCCAGATTGCCTCATAGGGCATAATATACAACCCTTTACAAGTCTACTGCTAAACAAAGGCAATAGGTACATGCATACATCCACTTCCTGCATATCTTATCAGGTCGTCCCTCCATCTATCTAGTAGGAGGCGCCCTACGCTTCGTTTACCGGTACGAGACAACCACTCGAGAACATTTCCTCCTATTGGATCTCGGTTCATCGAGCTAAATGACCGGCTCTATGCCACTTCAGCTTACTGGATATAACATAACATTATTATTTAACTTTACCATGAATAAAATGAAATGTAAACATACAGTATTTGAGCCGTGGTAACTGGGAGCTGCCCAACGACTCGAAAACATAGTAAGAGGTCTTGTATGTTAGAGAAATTAAATAAAACAGAGTTTTAGGCAGCCTACTCTCAGATCCTTTTATATAATATGAGGAAAATGTGAAACAAAACGTAGATTCATAGAACCGAAATGAACTTCCAAACTAAAGCGACGCAGACGCGTCGGCTCGCATGAAATACAAAAGGGAAAAACGTGACGACTGACGACATAGTTACGCGAGTTTGTTTATAATTTATGGCGTGGTCATTCGTGGAATCCGAAAGAACTCGATTACAGACCACCGAAGCGAGCGAGTTCGTATTCGAATCACAGCGAAGGCTCGTGGACTCAAAATCCCGCACGTGTTAGTCGGCTCTTTGACAATGTCGTAAATGTCACACGGAACACGACAGCGTGAATTTCAATCAAATGGTTGTAGACTGATGAATGAATTAAAAGACAATGCGGCCGATAATTATAGGGTACAAAGAACGCGCTTTAATGATGTCATTCATGACCTTGTTACGGCAAAAACAACGGATCAACTTGTATTTAAAGATTTAATCGCTTAATTCACACAAAAATACCAATCAGATATACGTAGCATTGGTTCAGTCAGTCCTAGGATATTGTATCAACATAATATGGCGTGGAGCTTCAAAAACAAAATTTCTTGAAGTTGAGAGAGCGCAACGTTGCCTTAAATGTTATGTATTCTAAGCCGTACAGATTTCCCAAAACTCTATCAATATAGTGAATTATTATCAATGACAAAGTTTATATATATATATTACAAACTGTTCTAAAACTCCACAGGTCTTTACCATTTAATTATAATAAACTAAATAAAAGACGAAAAATCAGCCAAACGACACTACAAAATACAATCAGCTCACATATATAATAAAATTAATAAAAGCATTGAAGATTGTAAAAATAATTTTTTTGATTGTTTGCAGCCACCAAGTTATATTGACACTGAAGATCTTCTCTCACTGTGAATTGGTGTCTGTATGATTTATAGTTTACAGCCGCTGGTCTATGCGACAGTTGTAGTTATATTATAAATTACTAGCTGTTCTCCGCGACTTCGCCCGCGCGTAATTTATTACGATTGGATTTCATAGGTTTTAATTTTTTGCGCGTAACCCTAATTCTTTTTCTAAAATACAAGTAGCCTTAGTTACTTCTTATAATATCAGCTATCTGCCAGTGAAAGTTCGGTCAAAATCGGTCCAGCCATTTCGGAGATCAGCCGGAACAAACAGACAGATAGACAGAAAGACAGACAGACAACAATTTTAAAAAATGTGTTTTTGTTATAAGTACCGTATATGCTTTCATATGCATATAGTAAAAATCTGTTATTTCGACATTACAAATAGACATTTTAATTTTATTTATTTGTATTGATAAGCAAAAATTCTGTTTACACTATCGAAGGTTAAAATATTTATATTTATTTTAAACTACGTAATTATTCTTGTGTGGAAGAAATCGTAGATTATATTCTTCGATCTCTCCCAGATTACCTCTGTACTCAAATTTTATAAAGCTTAATTTACAATATTGTCAACTCGGGTTCCCTAATCCATGAATATTATGTTTTATAACAACAGCTTTTCTTTTATATCTACTTCTAAACTGCGATCCAGTAAAAATATAAATTCTAGATTTAAGGAAGCTCGAAACATCCAACGTATAGTACCTATGTAAGCATCATGAAAGGGCGGAGCTGCTTTTATGATGAATTTTTTTTTTGTAATACAGGCAATGAGTATTGACGGTTGAATAACAGTTAAAAGAAGAACATTTTTGATGCACAGGTAGGATTAGATTATAAGAATATTACTAATGAAACAATAAAAAGTAGTTTTGAATAATAATATAATAAATATTTCACCAGCTACAAATTCCGAATTGTGTTACTATTGACGGGGAACTCCGAGAGTGATCCATTCCTCGTTTGTTTTAACCTTATGCTATAAGAAATAAGCGTTCTGTATTTATCGAATTTTGCGCGGAATGCAAACTATTCATACTAAATTATTTATATCAAATTTTCTGTTCGGAAACGTCGGCAGATCTCGAAACAAATAAGCCATCCAAAACTATATCAAGACGCTTTCTGTAATGATCCTATTATCCCAGAGATGTCTTTATATCTTTCGCCGCTTTATTCCGTCTTTTGTCTGCGATCAAATTCTTTTGTCCGACGAAGTAAAATCGAAATGAGCAGAAATTACAAAAGAGAAAATACACGAAAAAAATGGAAGCAATTCTTTGTGTACGTAATAAAGTCATTACAGCTGACTATTGTCGGCAATGCTGTGCCTTGCTTTCGTACTGATTATACGGCATTTTCGTAATATTCTTTTATCAATATTTAATCTGTACAGAGATGCATTTTCATTTTAATACGAGTAGTGATGACAAACGAGCGCGCAGTCGCCAACTAATGGCGAGTACTGTACGTGGTAAAGCTATTCTGTAGCTATATTATAGTTGCAGTTCGAATAAGTCAGCTCGTCCGAGAGAGGACCACGCTCTCACAGAATATCAGGGCAAAGTAGCAACTAACTTTACGTGGTAGAGCCATGCTGTAGCTATATTAATAGTGTAGTTGTAGCACGAACGGCTCGATCGGGGAAGGACCACGCTCTCACAGAATACCAGCTTAAAATAGCAGCTTAACGCTGCTGTTTTTTGTATGATGAGTGTAGAGAACCGGAGATCCATTTTACTGGAAAAGAGGCATTCCATCTTAGTCCTCACGGGTGACAACGCATTATATGCATATTAATTCGCAAACGAAGATAAATGTAAATGTCTATGGGCCGCAGCAACCACTTATTATCAGGTGGACTGTGTGCTCGTTTGTCGTCCTTATTTCATAGAAAAACTAAAGATTGCTTGGTGAAAACGCATCTGCAATTTGATTCTTCATTGAGTATAGGGTTCAGAAGTCTCTAAATCACTTATAATAATAACTGTGTGCTCATTTGTCACCCTGAATTTAAGTAAAAATATATTATTTTATCGAAGAAATAGACTAGCTAGAAGCTAGGACTAAAATAGTTACTCTAGAAAGTAGACAATACACACTGTTTTTTCCAGCGGATCTTACCTTATTCCATATTTAAGAAAATGACATATTATATATTAATAATAAATTTCCTCAAAATGATGCCTGACTCTGTTCATGACATTTTGTCATTTGACATACATGCAAAGGTATAATAGAATAATACATTGGAAGGACTTGTCCTAACTTAGGTTAACCAGTGAGTAAACGTGATCTACGTTAGGCCAAGTTTAGATACTTATAGTCTTTATATATAAAAAGTACGCGTCACGTTGTTTGTCCGCGATGGACTCCTAAACTACTGAACTGATTTCAATGAAATTTTTGGTCAATGTGCAGTTTGGTCCAACTTAAAAGATAGGATAGCTTACATCTCAGTTTATAGTCGCAATACAATATTATTTTATTGAAAATTATTTGTCCATTATTAGACAGTCACAATTATCTGTTAGCTCCAAGCGATTCTGTCAGATAACGATATCTGTTGACTGGATTGAGTAAATATTTAATAGATGGCGCTATGTTAAAAAAAATACAAACGTTTAATATAAGCTACAATTTAGTAGTATAACCACCACATGTTGCTGTAAGTATTCAACAAATAGAACCGATTTCAAAAAAAATTTGCAGACTGTGTGCAGTTTGATCCAACTTGAGAGATAGGATAGTTTTTATCCCGATAAGTGACCCTCAATTTTTTTTTATTGCTAACTTCAAGAGTTTTTTTGGGAAAGCAAATGGTCGTTCGGAAATGGTAGAACAACGTCTGCCTGGTCAGCTAGTATTCTAATAAAATTTCGCGTCGCTTTGCTTAAAAAATAAAAATGTTTTTATTTATTACTGTAAATAACATTTTTAATTATGGTAAAATACACATTTAAATAATGATAAGCCAAATCAAAGAGGACATCGTTATTTCAGCGTTTTTTTCTCATGAATTTTCTTACGTGGTAGAGCCATGTTGCAGCTATATTAGTAGCATAGTTTTAACACGAATGGGTCGGCTCGACCGCGAAAGGACCACGCTCTCACAGAATATCAGCGTAAAATAGCAGCTTAACATTGCTGTTTCGTATGGTGAGTGTAGAGAACCGGAGACCCTTTATTCTGGTAAAGAGGCATTCCATCTTAGTCTTCACGGGTGACAACGCATCTGCATTTTGATTCGTAATCGAGGATAGATGTAGATGTCTATGTGCCACAGTAACCACTTACCATCAGGTGGACTGTGTGCTCGTTTGTCACCCCATACTATAAAAAATTTAACGAATGAAGACTGAATATACGTAAAGAGAATTATGATGAAATGCATGAGTCTGCTATAATTATGCTGGCGTTGTACAGTAAGAAATATAATATGATATAATATGACTTCATAGTACTTTACACACTCGACGTTATTTTCAGTCACTGAGTTCCCAAATTTAAATTAAAGGTTCGTAGTGATAGAGCAATGCTGCAGCTGTACTACTGGTATAGTTTTAGCACGAATGGGTCGGCTCGACCGGGGAAAAACCACGCTCTCACAGAATACCAGCGTAAAATAGCAGCTTAACCCTGCTGTGTTTCGTATGGTGAGTGTAGAGAACCGGAGACCCTTTTTACTGGAAAAAAGGCATTCTATCTTAGTCCTCACGGGTGACAACGCATCTGCATTTTAATTCGTAATCGAGGTTAGATGTAGATGTCTATGTGCCACAGTAACCACTTACCACCAGGTTGACTGTGTGCTCGTTTATCACCCTTATCCTATAAAAAAAGTATCTTCCTGACAACCCACATTTATATAAAAACTGCGATTGCCATCCTGCCTACAATCTAAAGGGATTTTTTTTATAGAATTAGGGTAATAAACGAGCACACAGTCCACCTGATGGTAAGTGGTTGCTGAGCCCATAGACATCTATATCTATCTTCGTTTGCGAATTAAAATGCAGATGCGTTGTGAGCCGTGAGGACTAAGATGGAATGCCTCTTTTCCAGTACATAGGTCTCCCGTTCTCTACACTCACCATACGAAACACAGCAGTGTCAAACTGCCATTTTACACTGGTATACAAAATGGGAATGCCTATTTGCGGCGACTTTATAGGTTGTAATAGATGGCTGAATGGAGACACTGTGGGAAAATCTCTCACATTATTGGGGAAGATAAAGCATAGGTAAATGTGGAAGCCTCCTAACAGGAGCCTATGGACGGCCCCGTAGTGGAGTTGTTAAGCGCCCACATGGAGCAAGTTTGTGTGCCGTAAAAATACCTGTTGGGCCTGGATGTGTGTCGTTGTCCAATTGATGTACGTAAACCACTTCCCTGATACAAGAGCAAAATCATTTTGTTGTGGTAATGTTTATTATTTAGAAAGAAGAAATAAAGAATATGCCATTTTGTCATAATTATATTTTTTAAACGCTAAACAATGTTTTTCGGGTAAGGCAAACTCGAAATTAATAAGCTGGTGCTTGAAATAAATAAATGTGCACAAGAAATAAAAAAAACATCCCGAGGCATGTCAATCTGCACGGACAAAGAGGCTGAGTTATTATTCTCTTGAAAATCTACGTATTCATTCATACGGTACTATAAATATTCCATGGACATTAAGCTATTAAACAAATTTTGATCATCGACAATTAATTTCTGCACTAAAGTCTCTCTTTTTAATACGTTAAAATCGATATTATAATTTTACTTTTTATTTGTTTGCAATTGTTCCAACATTATTTATTTAAGAGTTACTTATCTCTCCTCTCTCTCATATAAGTTTATACGTGGTAGAGCAGCTATATTGGTAGTATAGTTGTAGCACGAATGGTTCGGCTCCACCGGGGAAGGACCACGCTCTCACAGAATACCAGCGTAAAATAGCAGCTTAATACTGCTGTGTTTCGTATGGTGAGTGTAGAGAACCGGAGACCCTTTTTACTGGAAAGAGGCATTCCATCTTAGTCCTCACGGCTGATTTTGATTCCCAAAAAGATCTGCATTTTGATTCGCAAACGAGGATAGATGGAGATATCTATGGGCCACAGCAACCACTTACCATCAGGTGGACTGTGTGCTCGTTTATCACCCTTATTCTATATAAAAAAAAATAAAGTGATTTCCCAAATATTTTTACGTCCGTTATTATTTCCTGCAATTCGTTTCGCTGGTATCGTTTGAGAACCAGAAAATGACAGTAAATAAGTAAAAGTGGAAGCATTGCACGGAATAGAGTGACTTAAGAAAAACTTGGACTCACTGTAAAACTGTAAACTGTTCACGAGATTTTATAAGAGTGCAATTTCTGTGCACACAAAGCACATTCCCGCTTATTCTTGGTAGTTATAACAGCAAGTATGCTGGTTTGCTTTTGTCTTCGGATTTCTATGTTCCTTACGCGGTCAAGGAGAGTTCATTCCTAGGATAACCCGATACACATTCCTTTGTTATAGACGTAGTGAGAAAAGTATCAAGAAAATAGTACATAATGTAGTATAGTCTCTATAGCTGTACACGACTTATAACTACAATAAACTACAGTATATCACAACCTTTTCGTAAAAGTTGAAGAAGTACTCACTGCAAATTTCACCGAGCAACCCGAGTTCAATCCCCGCCGGCACCAATGAAATAGTTAATTGCAATTTTGAGTGCTGATTTATCGCGTGCTCTGCGGTGAAGGAAAACATCGTGGAAGAAAAATGTATGTCTCAATAAAAATAAAAATATTTCGAAGAAATGTCCGCAACGCGCGGGGCAGTGCGGTGGACACTTCCTTGTCATAAAACCCTTGCAGAAAGGAAATGGGGGTCAATGCCCAGGTGAGGTATATAGGCTGCAAATTTACTTTTTTTTTTGCTTAAAAGTTGATAGTATGCGAGAAAATCGAGTTGATACCAACAAATTATTTTTGCCGAAATTTTAAAATTTTAAATGTTAAACATGCACTCGGCATTGTAATAAAACATCGAAGGTAATCCCTTCAAAGTAACATCGTCTGTTTTGAGTACGTTATGTTTGCAAGCAGGCATTGTACCTGTGCAGAGGTCTTGTCTTTGCCATAGAATCACCTCAGGTCTCGCACCTTTGGTGGTACTGCCTTTTTTTATAGAACAAGGGTGACATACGAGCACACAATCCACTGATGGTAACTGGATACTGTGGCTCATAGACATTTATATCTATTCTCGATTAAGAATCAAAATGCAGATGTGTTGTCATCCCTAAGTAATAATAATAATAATGACAATGTCCTCTAGACCGAATTTCGGCCACGGCGGCCAGTCTCAACGGAGACTAGCCATCGGCGCAGGACAGGATTATAGTGCCCAAGTGTATGCGCAAGCGCAGGTGCACTCTCTATTCCCTCACTCTCATAGTCCGATGGGACGGTAAATCGACACGACCGGAGAGAGATCAGGCGCAGGACCAACGGCTTTACGTGCTTTCCGAGGCACGGGGGTGAAACACCGCCAACTTCCTGACTCCGGGCAGCTACTGAGAATGTCTTGATGCAAAAACTCAATAACTGATTTTTTGGCCCGACCCGGGATTCGAACCCGGGACTTCATGATCAGCAGTCGCACTACTACAACCACTAGACCAACGAGGCAGTCAAAATAGTCCCTAAGTAGTAAGATGGTATACTTCGTTTTCAGAATAAAGGGTCTCCGGTTCTCTATACTCGCCATTCGAAACATTTCACATTGGTGTTCTAGGAGATCCATTCAACCAGATTGTAGCTGCAGCGTGGCTCAACCACTTATACATGTCGCCAGTATTACCCGAAATCGCCTCTTACCACACACACTGATTGAAATAAGGTTGTAGATACGTCACCACATGCAAATGACTAGTAAATAATATTTTTTTTTTCATTACAGCCTACTATTGTTCGGACTAATTCCAGCCGCTCAATGGAGATGCATCACATATTTTAATTTCCCTCTGTCGAATTTAACCACACCCACGCGACGATGTGGCATAGTTTTTTACCACTGCTTAATTAACAAAGAGGTAGAATAGCCCTATTTTTCTACTCTTCTAATATTAATAAAATTGTTGTACGGTCCGCAATCTGGCTCCTTATCCCGTCTTTAACAACGTTATTTCATTTTTATTACAAGAAATAAAATTCTTCATAACGCTACGCTGCTAATGAAGAGCAAAAATACACAGTTTTAAGCAAACCTCCGCGCGCTGTGAGAAGTAAATATTTTCAACATAGATCATATTTTCGTTGAAAAATTCTCGTCCATCTGAATTCGCGTTAAACCATGAAAATCCTGTGGATTAATAGAGGATTTTCTGACTTGTTGCGTCAAACTTATGCTCCGATAAATGTGACCCAGTTCCGCGATAGAATTTTCTCCGCGCGATAAAACCTCTTACGAGATGTTTACTCATGTTTTTGTTAACATTACTTTACATTTCGTACAGGACGGGAAAATGCGTTATATATTTGAAATATTTTTATATAACATTCAAATAGACTGTCTGATCCGTGGTAGCTAAGATGGTTAGCGCTCGCTGTAAATTTCACAGTACGTTAGCAACTCGGGTTCAAATAGACTTTATTATTACCATAGAAGAAAACTAAAATTAAAAAAAAATGATTATTATACATTCCTACTCCCCGCGGTATAGGGCCAAGAACGCTGGCTGCGTTTCCTCGCTAAATGGCAATGAATACTTCAGCAGAAGCAGATCCAGCCCTCCGCTCAAAAACCGCTTGGACCAATAACCTTTACAGCAAATGGCACAAATATATTGTCATCTCTCAGAAATTCTAATTTGCGCCACTACACACAAAAATAGAAATATAACAACATTGGGTATTTCTCTCTGCTAAACCAGTCGGAAGTGAAGCTCAAAATAATTATTGTACAGTTAAGCGACGTATAAATTTGAACATATTTTTTAAAACACAAAAAAGTATAATTGAAGCAGTATTTTTCCTAGAATAGGGAGACTATTTGGAGCCGCGTGGCGGACCCATTCTTGCCCAAAATCCTCTTAAGCAAGGTAGAGCCACGCTGCAGTTGTATCATGGCTACAGCATAAAGGGACCTTTATGCTGTAGCCATGATACAAAGGGACAAAGGACCTTTGACTCGACCTTCGAAGGACTATCACTACATGCGTAAAACATAACTTGACGATCCTTTTAAAGAATACCAGCGTAAAATAGCAACATTACTCTGCTGTGTTTCGTATGGAGAGTGTAGAGAACCGGAGACCCTTTTTTACTGGAAACGAGGCATTCCATCTTAGTCCTCACGGGTGACAACGCATGAATTGAATTTTCTTACGTGGTAGAGCCATGCTGCAGCTATATTAGTATCTAGTATAGTTGTAGCACGAAAGGGTCGGCTCGACCGCGGAAGGACCACGCTCTCCCAAAATACCAGCGTAAAACATAACATTGCTATGTTTCGTACGGTGAGTGTAGAAAACCGGAGACCCATTTTACTGGAAATGAGGCATTCCATCTTAGTCCTAACGGGTGACAAATCATCTGCATTTTGATTCGTAATCGAGGATAGATGTAGATGTCTATGGGCCACAGCAACCACTTACCATCAGGTGGACTGTGTGATCGTTTGTCACCTTAATTTTATTAAAAATACGAGTAACTTATTAAGAATTCGTTTGACGTTTGTGTTTTTAAGAATGTGGATTTTATGAATGCAGATGCGATGTCACTCCTGAGGTCTAAGATGGAATGTCTCATTACCAAAACTTCCAGAACTTCGTTTAAAGCTTTAAAGTTAGTATGAAGTTACTGTAATTTTTGAAACAGAAACAGAAACAGAAACAGAAACTTTTTTATTCAATATAGATTATAAATAATACTTATTGAAAGTCACTCTTTTGTATAATTACCACTGGTTCGAAAAAAACCTCTGTCCTGGGAAGAACCAGCAAGAAACCCAGCGGGACTTTTTTTTTTTTTTTTTTTACATAACAGCTTACAATCATGTATGTTACACAAATTAACAACACAACAAATTAGAAATAGCTTGGGAGCGATCACCTCACTTCCAGGGGTTATTATCATCTATAAATTCTTTAATATTATAATAACCCTTTTTATACAAACTTAGTTTAATAAAGTTTTTGAACTTTGAGCAGGTCAAATTTTGTATATTTTCTGGAATTTTGTTGTAAAAGCGTATACATCGCCCCAAGAATGAATTACTGACTCGATGGAGTCGAGTAACTGGTACTACTAGCTTGTGTCTGTTCCTAGTATTTACAGAATGAATATCACTTATTTTTGTAAAACTACTTTTATTTTTGTGTACGTACATTACATTTTCATAAATGTATTGAGAGGCCAAAGTTAATATATTAATTTCCTTAAATTTTTGTCGCAGCGACTCTTTAGGCTTTAAATCATAAATTGCTCTTATGGCCCTCTTCTGCAAAACAAATATAATTTCAGTGTCAGCTGCGTGTCCCCATAGCAAAATACCATACGACATTATGCTATGGAAATAGCTAAAGTAAACTAGTCTAGCTGTTTCAACACTAGTTAGATTTCTAATCTTTTTTACAGCATATGCTGCAGAACTAAGTCTGCTTGCTAGCTTTGATATATGGGGGCTCCATTGAAGCTTCGCGTCTAGTGTGATTCCAAGAAAAATGGTGGTATCTACAAGACTCAGTTTCTCCCCATTTAAAATTACATTAGTATTTAATTGTTTGACATTTGGAGTCATAAATTTCATACATTTCGTTTTAGAGCCATTTAAATGCAAATTATTGACATTGGACCAATTCACTAATTTAGATATAGCATTATTTACTTCGTCATATTTTAGCAAATGTCGACTTAATTTGAAAATTAAAGAAGTGTCATCTGCAAATAATACTATATCATGGTTATCTCCTACTATGTAAGGTAAGTCATTAATATATACAAGAAACAGAAAGGGGCCGAGAATTGAGCCTTGAGGCACGCCCATCTGTACCATCGACCCGGAAGAACTCGTACTGTTGATGACAACTTTTTGCGTTCTCTTACTTAAATATGAAATAATTAATTTTAGAGCATCACTTCTTACACCGTAGTGTTGAAGTTTCCTGATTAATGTTTCATGGTGAACACAATCGAAGGCTTTGGATAGGTCACAAAATATACCCAAAGCATCCTGTGAATTCTCCCATGCATTAAATATATATTTAATCAGCTCAACACCGGCATCAGTTGTCGAGCGACCCCTTGTAAAACCAAATTGATTTTTATGAAGTAAATTATTTATATTAAAGAAATTTAACATTTGATCAAGAATAATTTTTTCAAAAATCTTACTAAGTGTTGGTAGTACAGAAATAGATCTAAAATTGGCGGGGTCTAATGTACTACCAGATTTAAATAAAGGTATTACTTTACTATACTTCATTAAATCAGGAAACACACCAGATTCGATACTAGTATTAAAAATAACAGCTAAATGAGGCGCGATTGTATCTATTATAGACGCAATAACTTTAACAGAATTCCCCCACAGATCCGCAGTTTTCTTAACATCAATAGTTTTAAAATATTTTACAATATCTTTTGATGATACTTTATGAAATGTAAAATTCTTTGTACACGTATTTACATTTTGTTTAAGTAATGATTCGGCGACCGCAGGAGAAGAATTCAGTGACTTAGTGGTTAATATCGGAATATCAGTAAAATATTTCTCAAAAACCACTGCAACGTCCTGATCTGATTCGGTTAATTTGTTATTAACACTTAACTTGTAGTTTGAATTGCGAGAGTTGATCTTACCAGTTTCGCTATTAATTATACTCCATGTCATTTTAATTTTATTAGAAGCCGTCTTAATTTTGTTGCTCAAATGCAAAGACTTGGCTGTGGAGCACACTCTTTTAAATATTTTTGAATATTTTTTTTACATATTCTCTAAATTCGACGCTATGGTTATATGAACTTTCATGGTAAAGATCATATAACCTGCGTCTGCTCTTATGGACTCCTGCTGTCGCCCATTCATTAAATGACTTCCGACTGTTCAAGGAGAATGTTTTAGAAGTAAAAGTATTATTAAATTCATTGCAAATAAGCTTAAATAATGTTCCATACAAAAAATTTGGATCATTTTGGTATGAAAGTGATGGAAGTTTTTTCACTATGTTACTTCTAAATTTCTCCAAGCGACGTGCATTTACTGGAACAAACACAACTTTCTCATCTACTTGCTTTTTGTGAACATATGGTAACGAAACTACTTGTCCACAGTGATCAGAACTTAATTTTTGAATTATACATTTATGCAATGGCTTCACATTTGTAAAAATATTATCTATACATGTTGCACTAGATTGAGCAATACGCGTTGGCTCTATAAATAAATTAAAAAACCATATGATTTAAATAATGATCTAAATTTAATATTGATTGAGGAAGCTTCTAGGAGATTGATATTAAAGTCTCCACATATTACAACAGATTTATTCTGTTTATTAAGCTTAGCAAAAACTTCCTCCATAATTTTTTCAAAAGTATCGTATATAGAACATGGGGGTCTGTAGACGCTCACAACAATGAGGTGCTCAAACTCAACACATGCCATTTCTACAGTTCGCTCAACAGAGAGGCTCACAATATCTTTACGTTCTTTACATGACAATAATTTACTAGCTAATATTAAGGAGCCACCTCTTAAAACCGTTTCTCTATTGTTATCCTTTTTATATTTACGATATAATCATAAAAGTGTTGTTTATGTTTGCGGATTTCATTTCAAATTGTTGTCTTGATAATTTGATTTGAGATCTGTTAAAGTCCTATCTATTGTTTCCCACTGGCACCACCGCCTAGCGCTTTGAGATTCGTTCATTTTTATCAAATAAGAGTATTGCAAAGCCCATTTCCGGGTTTCCTATCTGTCGCCTTTTATATCTTTTGCATGTACATACATTCTGTTGTTAACTGGGTTCTTATAAGTTCAGAAGACACGAAACCATCCGCATTGTTCCTATTTGCTACTTCTTTGATTTTCCATCTTTGTTTTATTTTACTATTAGTAAAATAAATATTCGCAACGCTAAGACGCGCCAGATGGTGAACCAACTTCATCTTGCGGTCCAAGAACAAGGCGTCCAAGATTTTTTTTTTATATTTTTGTGTATTATTTTTGTGCATCTGTTGGAAAGCTTAGATTTTATATATTTTTTTTAAATAAAAGGAGAATTGCTTAGTTCAACTTAGGAAATATTGTGTTACAATTATATAAATTAAATAAACATTTAATAAAATGTAAATGCCGAATAAAAAGTTACAAAAATAATAAAATATAGTCGCTTGCGAAGTGGCTTGCGCGGTGCTAAGCCGGTGCAAAGACATAATGTATAGAAAAATTAAAACCCCGGCTTATGAAGCTATTTTATGAAAATACTTTTTTTATTTCTTTAAAATCGGTTTTAATTTTTTATTCATTGTTTTAACATTTTGAGTGGACTAAGGAATAACAAGCTTAAGGCAATAACTAGGATGTCGTATAATTAGTAACATTAGAAACTTTATTCCTTTACGTTTAACGATAGGGGGTAAAATGACTACATCACCCCTTCCCCCCACCCCCCCCCCCCCCCGAAAGAATAAACTTTATAATAAAAAATATACTTACAACAGGACGAAGATATCGCAAAACATACGGACATAAAAAAACCTGCAGTCGAATTGAGTATCTCCTTTTCAAGTCGTCTAAAAAACTATACAGTTGAATCCTCAACGTGCTCCTTTTTGCATTGGATTAAATTGAAAAGCAAATGGATTTAATATTTTTAAGATTACACATGAACTATCTAATCCCGATATAAGCGCCGTCTTCCGGCGACGCAAGTCACTGCGGAGATCCTACAGGAGAGAGGGATAGTCTGGGGAACTTCACTCCAACGGATTAAAATAGATGGCGCTTATTTAATCTCAATGAATTTCTTCTTGAATAATAAAGCCAAAGTAAATCATTTTTAGAAGTCCTAGTATTCTTCTAGACTGTTGTTCTCAAAATGTTTTACGTTAATTGATTGAAGTGATTTCTCATATTCTATGGTATAATATATCATCCATACAATATAAAATGATTAAGAAGAAAATATTGACATTACAGGTTCAAGACACCCGTTTCCCCCCAAAATTTATTACGGACAAAATTGCCGTATGTTTAATGGTTCATCTCCCTACATTTCCACGTTTCAGGCGATAGATACGTAGCTTTATGATAAATTTGTGCATATAATTAATTGTATGTTTTTTTTATAGAATAAGGGTAACAAACGAGCACACAGTCCACCTGATGGTAAGTGGGTACTGTGGCCCATAGATATCTAAATTTATAAACAATTAAGAATGAAATTGCAGATGCATCCAGTAAAAAGGGTCTCCGGTTCTCTACACTCACCATACAAAATACATTATTCAGACTGACTCGACCCCTTCGAGCTACAACCATAATATAGCTGCAGCATGGCTCTACCACGTTTAATTATGTTGCTAGAATAAATGTGTACTTTCTGAAGACGGTTAATTTTAGAGTACATTTAAAAATAACTAACAAAAAATTGTAATAGTGCCGTAAAATAATCCTGTACCCCATAATGATTTCTTATATTTACGCGAACACTACACATTGAATGCTAATATTTACGGATTTTATCGCGTTTAATTTACTTATTTTAATTAGACGTTTCGGAAGTTTTAGAGCAACCCATGGTCATGGGGGGACTTAGATATTTGACATCTCAATGTCATAGCCCGGCCACCTTCAGTTTTCTGCCGACTTCCTAAAAGGAGACGGTACTCAATTCGACTGTATGTTTTTAGGGTTCCGTACCTCAAAAGGAAAAAACGGAACCCTTATAGGATCACTTTGTTGTCCGTCTGTCTGTCTGTCTGTCTGTCAAGACCCCTTTTCTCAGGAACGCGTGGAGGTATCAAGCTGAAATTCATATCAAATACTCAAGTCTACTGTCCCTTGAAGCTGTGAAAAAATCAAACTTCTAAGCCAACGCAATCAAAAGATACAGCCGTTTATGCCGCAAATATTATGACGCAAGGGAATCAAAACCTACAGGGTATTTCCCGTGAACTCAGAATCTTAAAATTTGGTACGAAGCAACGTATTATAGCACAGATAAAGGTTAATTTGCGAAATGTATAAATTTTTAGTTATATCATATACTAAAAATATTTTTAATAATTTTAACCAACGGATTTGTTCGGAATCCTCGGTGCACGAGTCCGACTCGCACTTGGCCGGTTTTTTTTATGTGTGTTACCTCATAACTTTTTACTGGGTAAACCGATTTGGATTATTCTTTTTTTATTTGAAACCTGGTACTTCTCGTGTGGCCCCGCATGAATTTGATCATAGTCAGACCAATAGTTTTTGAGTTATTCTTAATAACCCATATTGAAGTCGGCTGTACAAAATTTTAAATTATTGAATATGTTGGTACCTACCTCATGACATGCCGTAGGTGGTGACAGAAGCAAGCCCAAACGGAGGTGGGCAACAGCATCTTCGTGATAGCAACTCAATAATAACAGAAAAATTGCGGTTGCAATTCCGCGTGTCAAGCGTAGCAACTATGGCAAACATCTCCCCTATGAGGCAATCTATGGGGAGGCCTATATATAAGCAGTGGACTTTTGATGGTCTGTAATGAATTAATGAATATGAAATAAAAGGTGTAATATTTACGCGTGACTCTATGAGTAATCAGGTTATTTTTAATAAATCATCAATTACTATGTTATACTCAATTCTTCACAGTAGCTAACTAGTAGTGAATTGCGACAGTTAAAGTTACAGTTACAGGTTTAGGAGGAGGAAATATCCGCCGCGCTGCTGCACCAATGCGTACTGGCGAACGTCTTTGAAATATATATTTTTCTTAGAGATGCAGGTTTCCTCACAATGTTTTCCTTCCCCGCCGAGCACGTGGTAAATCACACTTAAAATTGTATATAACAATTGCATTGGTGCCGGCGGGGATCGAGCACAGGTTGCTCGCGAGCTGTGAAATTTTTTAAATGTTTTTCTGCCGACTTCCAAAAAGGAGACGGTACTCAATTCGAGTGTATGTTTTTCTTATGTGTGTGTTACCTCATAACTTTGTATTGGGCGAACCGATTTGGATGATTCTTTTTTTATATGAAAGCTGATAGTTCTCGTGTGGTCCCATATGAATTTGATCAAGGTCAGACCAATGGTTATGGAGTTATTCTTAAATAACCTATATTGAAGTCGCTTATATTGAAGTCGGCTGTACAAAATTTTTAATTTTAAATTATATTTAACTTGCAGTGTATGTTTGTTAGGGTCAAATCTTGCAACTTATTGCATACATGTTTAGTTTTTATTATGTCACTGTATATATATATATATATATATATATATATATATATATATATATATATATATATATATATATATATATATATATATACAGTGAACCCAAAAGTTTTTGTTTTGGCTGTAGGCGAAAAGTGTTGTAGCTCTGTAACGGATTGAAATTAAATGGCACCCGAGGCCAAGCTCGATGTTACACTCTTTTTATTCCGTTTAGGCATTTATTTAAAAAATATTTATCATACTTCTGAATCATCCTTGGGTCATAAGAAATAAAACTAAATTTATAAACTCGATTCATGTACTTGATACAAAAAGCCCGAATGATACAAAATTATGGTTGCCTTGGTAATATATATCTATATATATATATATATATATATATATATATATATATTCCTAATTGCTACAGTGAAATTTAATAATTATTGCCTGTCTTTATTGCCTTTGAATAATATTGTTACGGGCTTGGGGTACGAGACAATTAAAAACTGCCGATTGAATTACCAAAATTGACACTTTAATTACACAACACTAATTACAATCTAAATCCACACTAATAATAAAAGACAATCACTTTAGTTCGCAGTTATTTCGCTTCGAAGTATTCTCTTGTATCGCCAATTCAATACTGCCTTGGTCGTGGTCTATACCGGCCTTATATAGGGCCTCAGATAGTTTCCAGAACCTTCTACTGTAGCGACATCTAGAATGTTCGAGTACATATCGGTCCCGAAATTTCTAGAAGGATCTTGACTCTCCTAGTTCTGCTACTCGACACTAGAGGGCGCTAGTGTAACTAGTGTTGCCATGTACAAGACATTAATAGTGGCGCGCAACAATATTATTATAGTTGTCGGTCGGTGTCTTAGTCTTTGTGGCATTCCTGGGGGGTGGTCTATGTCCAGCTGTGGACTTATCATATGCTGTAATGATGATGATGAGGATAACGATGATGTTGGTCAATTAGGATATCACAACATTATTGATTTAAATGTTATTCAGAACCAATCATTGTTCAAATTAAAATTAGTTTCTTTGATTTTTGTTAATTTCCATAACTCACTCTAACTCTTGATGGATAACTTTAAGTTTGAACCGAAGGTTCACCATCATCATCATTACAGCCTTTCATAAGTCCGCTGCTGAACATAGGCCTCCCCCAAGGAATGCCACAAAGCACGGTCCTGAGCTACCTGCATCCATCGACTTCCTGCATGTCTTACCAGGTCGTCACTCCATCTGGTGGGGGTCGCCCTACACTTCGCCTACCGGTACGAGGCTGCCACTCGAGAACCTTTCATCCCCATCGGTTGTCGGTTCTTTGAGCTATATGGCCGGCCCACTGCCACTTCAGCTTACTAATCAGTTGGGCTATGTCAGTTACTCTGGTTCTACTACGGATATCCTCATTTCAAAGTTTATCACGCAGAGAAATCCCGAGCATAGCCCTCTCCATAGCTCGCTGAGCGACCTAGAGCTTCCTCATACGGCCAGCAGCGAAGGACCACGTCTCAGATCCGTAAGTCATCACTCGCAACACGCACTGGTTGTACAATTTCGTTTTCAGGTTTTGAGGTATGTCTAACGAGAAGATGTGTCGTAGTATCCCGAACGCTGCCCAGCCGAGTTGAATCCGTCGATTGATTGATTGGACTGGAGGTTGCCTTTTGATTATATGTTCACTTATGTCCTATGTTTTTTTATATATTTTATGTGACCAACGAACTAACAGTTCTGATGGTATGTGGCTGCTGCGGTCTACGGACACCTGAATGACCAACTTCAAACAAAGAAGGCTACGGATACGTTGTCACCTTTGATGTCCAAGATGTCCTCTAAGCCACTAATTATAATATCTCACTATACACTATATCCCTCAGACCAGGACACATCAGTACACGGACTGCTTGCAGCAGAGACACGTAAGTGGGTTGTACTTACCCAGACGTACTCCCAAACAGAAAGGAAATCCTGCCCCCTATATACTCTCGAGGACGACTCGACGTGATAAAGCTGTCATATTATGAAGTCATTTCAAGTCGGTCAGGACAATAATTTATAAACATTTGGTGATTGTGCTCCTATTCTGCGTGGAAGACCATCTTTGTTTTACTTGCGTCATTCTCTTGCCTATTTATGTCTTTTATTTTTTGGTTGCAGGATTTATGTAATAGCTTTTCACAGTCAGGCCCAATAGACCTCTTTCCTTATTTAGCCTTGTTTTTTGATTAATCAGATAGGACACATGCTTAGTTTAACCTCAATTTAAAAATATACATTTTGTAACATTCACCTATCATACCGTACCGTATGGCACATTATGAGACTATGACGTACTTTTACAATGACTGTGACAACACACTACGTAAAGGATAAGCAATTGTTATTGTATATTAAAATTATTGAATACAAAATATTATATTATATTACACACTAGCTGTAGCCCGCGACTTCGCCCGCGTGTAATTTGGATTTAATTTTTTTGCGCGGAATCCTAAATCTTTTTCTAAAATAAAAGTAACTTAGGTTACTCCTTATAATTTTAGCTACTACCAGTGAAAGTCCCGTCAAAATCGGTCCAGCCGTTTCGGAGATTAGCCGGAACAAACAGACAGACAGACAGACGGACAAAAATTTTAAAAATTGTTTTTTTGTTATAAGTACCGTATATATTTTCATATGCATTTAATAAAAAGCTGTTATTTTGACATTACAAACAGACACTTCAATTTTATTTCTTTGTATAGATTAGGGACTGCCTACTCATACTTGTAGTTGGCATTAATAAACATTTATAGTGGAAACTGAAATATACTCGAACACTTTTCAAATATTCGAACAATCTGTAATGCGAAAATGCTGTGCGAAAACTCACAAACATCTGTCTGTCCAATCCTAAAGTTTCAGAAAACCGTTTTAAATTATGTAGACGTATGCAAATTGTATTCGAGTTGAATCATACTACGCGAAGTGATAGTTACACACGGTCAGAAAGTTCGTAAAACCTTTTTGGATTTTTTATTTATAACCTCTTCCTCGTTTTCTTTTTAGCAGCCCGTTATCCAATGCTATACCTCTTCTATTGTAGACAAGAATTACTGTAACTACTACGCCTAATAGGACAACACCGTTGTGAATTTCCGTGATGTTTAACTATATATGATTTCTTTACATACATACATGCGTATAATCACGCCTCTTTCCCGTATGGGTAGGCAGAGACCACTTCTTTCCACTTGCTACGATCCTTACATACTTGTTTCGCTTCGTCCACTTTACTTATTCCCTTCATACATGCTCTTCGGTTTAGGGTACTCTTGACCTGGCCTTTTTTAAGACGTCCTTGATTTGATCTAGAAACGTCCGCCTAGGTCTACCCCTTCCGACACTTTAATTCACACTCGCCTTATACACCTTTTTCGTCAAACGTTCTTCATTCATTCTCTCGACATGGCTGAGGTGGTTTGGCCATGTCGATGATTTCTTTATACACTAAAATTCTTTGACCTGTAGTATAATATTCGAGGGAGGTGCACTTTATGTATATTTTAATATAAGAAGAATATTGAATTTAAAAATATAAAAAAATGTTATGTATTTAGTGCCCTACTGAGCTTAACTATGTATGATATACCTAGTCAGGTCATAAATTCTGTCACATGTTTAATATAAAATAATTGAAACAAGTTTATTCATTATGTAACCATTTATATACCAAAATGAATTTAACAAAACATAGATTCTTATGACACTAAAGTTTATTCAAAATTACCTCCGTGATTTTGGATACAGGTCTTCAATCTGCGCGGTCAGTCGTCTATCGCAGCACGAACGAGGTCCATGTCAATATCGGAGGCTGCCTTAATCAAGGATGTCTTGAGTGACTCCAAATTGGGATGAGGCTTTGAGCACGCCTTTTCCTCCAAGTGTTGCCATATCTTGTAATCTAACGGATTCAAATCTGGACTGGAGGAGGGCTAGTCTTCGTGCCGTATGAACTCTATTTCACGCGCCGCCAGCCAGTCTTGTGTGCTCTTCGTTCTATGAGCTGGCGCCGAATCTTGTTGGAATACCCAGTGCCTGTTATTGAACATGGTATGAGAAACAGGTTCCACAAGGTTCGTCAGGACTGTATTTTGATACACAACTGCATTCGTTTTTACACCTTTCTCACAAAAATGTACCTCTGTTAAGCCCCAATAAGAAACTCCCAACCATACCATGAGCGAGGATGGAAAATGACCTCGTTGGGCACGCGGAATACGGTTGCTCGCTTCTTCACTACTGTGTGCGTACACCTTATTATTTTATTTGTTGTAGCTCTCGTCTACGGTAAAATTTTTGTAATCCGAAAAAAGAATTTCCAGATATTTTTTTCCCGAGTACCGCTTCAACAAAGCGCGACATCTCTTCAATCTCAGGTCCATTAGACGAGCATTCAAACGATGTCCTGTTTTTCTTCGATATGCTCGAAGCCCTAAGTCTTCATTTAACACCCTTTTCACCGTGGTTCTGCTTAACCCCATTTGAAGGGCCAACAGTTTCTGCTTACGTTTGGGATTTCTTTGAATTCGCGCCTTCACAGCTTTTATCACTGCTGGAGTCCTAACAGACCGAGGGCGACCACTTCTTGACCTGTCATCTACACTAAAGTCTTCATTGTATCGTTTGGTGGTACGATAAACGAAACTTTTGGTTATATTCAAATTTTTCAGTATGTCAAAAATTTGAATTGGCGCGTAACCGCAACGATGCAACGCAATAACTGCAACACGGTCTTCTTTAAGCGTCCACTCCATATTTAAAAATGAGTAAAATTCTAATAAGTATACAGTTTTATTTTCATGAACAATTGGAAATTCGAATTCAATAAAATTTTTTGTGGCCAACATTCTAAAAGAAAAGTTTTTACTGTGTGACAATACTTATAACCTGACTGTGTACATATAATGCTCAATGACCTCAATAGTGTTTCCCAACGGATAAGTCTTAAGATGAACATGGACAAAACAACGATCATGTTTAATGTCCATGTCACACCTATGCCGGTAGTTGTTGGGAACACTAAGCTCGAAGTTGTTGACGAGTACGTTTACCTGGGACAAATAGTCCGACTAGGTAAGTCCAACTTCGACCGAGAGGTCAATCGACGGATTCAACTCGGTTGGACAGCGTTCGGGAAATTACGGCACATCTTCTCGTCAGGTATACGTAAAAACTTGAAAACGAGACTGTACACCCAGTGCGTGTTGCCAGTGATGACATACGGAACTGATACGTGGTCCTTCACTGCTGGCCGGATGAGGAAGCTCAAGGTCGCTCAGCGAGCTATGGAGAGGGCTATGCTCGGAGTTTCTCTGCGTGATAAACTCAGAAATGAGGATATCCGCAGTAGAACCAGAGTGACTGATATAGCCCAACGGATTAGTAAGCTGAAGTGGCAATGGGCCGGCCATATAGTTCGAAGAACCGACAACCGATGGGGAAGAAAGGTTCTCGAGTGGCAGCCTCGTACCGGCAGGCGAAGTGTAGGGCGTCCCCCCACTAGATGGAGTGACGACCTGGTAAGATATGCAGGAAGTCGATGGATGCAGGTGGCTCAGGACCGTACTTTGTGGCATTCTTTGGGGGAGGCCTATGTTCAGTAGTGGACTTGTAAAGGGCTGTCATGATGATGATGATACATATAATGTATCTTTGATCAATATGTTTTAAAATAATTTCCTTATAAGCTTTTAAAGTTTGCTATCTCTAATTTGAAAATTTAAACGTAGCTCGGAACTGAAACCGTGGTTAAAAATGTTATTATTAAAATTATTAAAAATTAATTATCCCTCAAATTGAAGGAAGGTGCACTCCAAATTAGATAAGACACATCATTTCATTTTATTTCCTGGAACATAGCTAATAAATTTTTGAATTTTAATATGGATGGATGACCTTCAATATAATATGATATATTCAATATTTCAAAGTAACGCTTGATTCTAATAATTATTTAAAACCAAATCCATTTTGAATTATAATTATATGAAGTAAGGTGTAAATGTTTGTGGGTCTATAGATCCGTGTGTTCAAACACAAACAAATATTATGACGCGTGAAGCGCTCCTGCAATATTGTTTTACCTTCTAGGGATGGGAAAACACAATCTCACGTCGACGTCGTTACGACGGACGGAAAGACAGCCAATCTGCCGGCGAAACTTTGTTATTAAATACCATTGAACAAACTAGGTATTTCTCAGATTACCTACTAACGTACGTTATCTTCGTATGAATGTAAAATCGATTTGTTAATTTTTTTTATTAAAATTATTTTTTTAATGTTCAAGTTTTTTGAAAAAAACTTTATGTACGTAGGTAAAAATCAAAAATTTTCAATATCAAATTAAATTTTAAATGATTTCAAACTTGTAAGATTTTTCCACGGTTGCTGACTGTGAAGGATGATGGTGGGGGAAATAAGGAGAGAAGAAATAAACAGGAAAGCTGAGATTTAATTATTTTAAGGTTGTAATAATTATTATTTTACTACTAAAAGTTTTCAGCTTCTTTTATGAGGTCCTTAATGATACAAAATAATTCAACCCAGCGGGAATTTTTTTTTAAATAATTTCACTTAACAATAGTTGCGTCTAGACATGGAAGGAGTAGTGATTCGCCGAGTACTCGGCCTAGATTGGGCCGAGTACTCGGCCGAATACTCGACTTTAAAAAAATCGCGGTAGTGGACGGCGTGTGGTTATTTCCCTTACACAGAGTTAGAGATGGAACGATACGAGTAAATACAAGTAGTAACTCAATACTTTTCTTTCTATACCAAGTAGTATGGAAAGAAAAGTACTTGTATCGGTACTCGATCAGTCACACACCCACGGATACTGTTGATGAGTGATTACTGATTACTTGTCAAATGAGACAACATGAGTTCATGTTCGAGAGATAGTTTTCGTTATCTGGCGCGAAAATGCCTACTTATAGAAATCGTTTTATCGGAAAACAACTAGAAAAATTATTGATCTTCTTCTCTTAAATTTTAAATATTAGTAATAATAATTTCTATTATAGATTCATAATATGTACGTTCTAAATATTTCTGCTGCTTCTCATGTTCCTGATGTTTTAATGTGTCTAATATAATAATAATGATAAAAACTGGCTTTTTGTCTTTATTTTTCTCTGGAATATAATTAAGGCCGAGTACTCGGTACTCGGCCGTTAATACTCGGTGCTCGGCCGAACCCTAACAAAAGGCTGAATCCGCCGAGTACCGAATCCAAACCGAGTACTCGTCCCATGTCTAATTGCGTCCCTTATTCTATAAAAAAAATACTTCATCGGAAAATTAGCTTTTCTGGACAAAAATTGAAGTAAAAATTTTTGTCAAAAAATAAAAAAATATATTTAGAGGTAGGTCACCCTTAGCATTTTAATTGTTTAAAATAAAATTTCTATGACATTTTTAAGTGTTTTTATATTAAATTTAATAATTATTTATTATTAGTAATTATAGAAAAATTACATATTATATTATTATGAGTTAAAGGCACCTAGTATATATTTATTCCTTTTTTCCATCCATCTATCCATTACAGATATCGACTTTCTTGAATACTGGGTACTGGAAACCAGAGAAAATACAAAAAAATCTGTAAGTGATTGGACAATTTGTAGGAATGTGTGACGTAATGTGTAGCATGTATGACAGGAGATCTCAGCGTAAATTAGCAGCATAGTACTGCTGTAACTCGCATGGTTAGTGATAAGAACCGGGGACCTTTTTTACTGGTAACGAGGCATTCCATCTTAGTAGTCAAGGGTAACACGACCCATTTGCGTTTTTATTCATAATTGTGGATGTAGATTGATGTGCTCATAAGTACCTATAATACTAAAACAAACCACTATACCTCATTAGTCTAGTGGTTTTAAATACGATGAATTCCATTTATTGGAAGCTGTGGGATATTTGGTTTTTTTTAGGATAGGTTGATAAATGAGCACAGAGTCCACCTGATGGTAAGTGGTTGCTGTGGCCCATAGACATCTACATTTATCCTCGTTTGCGAATCAAAATGCAGAAGCGTTGTCACCCGTGAGGACTAAGATGGAATGCCTCTTTTCCAGTAAAAAGGGGTCTCCGGTTCTCTACACTCACCATGCGAAACACAGCAGTGTTAAGCTGCTATTTTACGCTGGTATTCTGTGAGAGCGTGGTCCTTAACCGGTCGAGCCGACCCATTCGTGCTAAAACTATACCAGTAATATAGCTGCAGCATGGCTCTACCCCGAAAAATGTGTATGGTATGTGTAAGTGGTATTACTCCTCCGAGCCTCGTAAATCACGTAAAGCCTGCACCTTATCTCTCTCCGGTTGTGTCGGATAACCGACCCGTCGTACTATTAGAGTGAGGGATAGAGTGTACCTGTGCTTGTGCGTACACTATATTATAATATATAGCGCATATAGTCCAGTCCAGTGCAGACGGCTAGTGTCCGTTGAGACTGACCGTCATGACCGAAATTCGGTCTGTAGAGCATTATTATTATGGACCACAGTACCCACTTACTACCAGATAAGTGTGCTCGTTTTACACTCATACCCAATAAAAAATATCATCAGTTTAGTGAGAGGTTAAGAAAAAAAGAACACCGCACATTTTGTAGTTTGTTTGTAGAGTATCGCTCATGTAGAAATGATTTTCAACCGACTTCAAAAGGGAGGAGGTTTACAATTCGTTGGAATATTTTTGTATGTGTGTTCACCGATTACTCGAAGACGCTTGAACCGATTTGGAATTTTTTTTTGTTTCAAAGGGTATACTTTCCAGGTGGTCATTATCGAAAACGGTTGAGTGGTGTGTAAAAATTATATGTTTATTGAAGTCAGTTTGTACGAAGCTTTTAATTTTATCACTAGTATTTTCTAAGACATGCAGGTTTTCAATAAATATCTTAGTAAAGTAAAAACTGTTTTACATAGTGGGATCCGACTTAACAAAGTTCACATGCACTCAAACGGAAGGTGTGAACTTGTTGATTTTATTTGCTTGAAGTAAAAAATACATAAAAATGGAGCCCACGTGCCTCGCCTGGTCCCTCGTTAACGTCTATCTGTTTAACTGTTTTTTCTTTTGTTTATTGCTTTTCGTGATGTATTTTCCCCTTTTCAATTTTTTTTTGCTCTACAGTCGGTTCGTGACTACGTAAAATCTATTTGTGTAATACATAGTTTTATCGATTTAATTTTATTGTTATGGTATATCAACGTATTGAGCCCAAACAATGATCAGCAAGGTGAAGTGGCAATAGATCAGCCATATAGCTCGAAGAAACGACAACCGATGCAGAAGAAAGGTTCTCGAGTAGCAGTCTCGTACCGATGATTGAAGTATAGGCCGGTCTACCACTAGATGGAATAACACCAGGTAAGAGATGCAGGAACTTGATAGAAGCAGGTGACTCAGGATTGTGCTTTTTTGCATTCCTTGGGGGAGGGCTATGTTCACTAGTTGACTATGAAGGGCTGTAGTGATGGTGATAGTGATGACAATGATCTGCTGGCCACAAGTTCTTATGGTTAGAGTATAAAAGGATTATTTTAGGGTTCCGTAAGCGAAGGGTAACCAACGGTATCCTATCACTACGCCTCCACTGCCCGTCCGTCCATCCATCCGTCTGTCTTTCAAGGTGCTGTATCTCATTACCCGTAATTAGTAGACAGTTGAAATATTCGCAGAAAGTGTATTTCTGTTGCCGCTATAACAACAAATAATAAAAATAAAATAAAAATTAAAGGGGTTCCCCCACTACACACGTGTATTACGATGGTACGGAACCCTTCATGCGCGAGTTCGCCTCGCACTCGGCCGGTTTTCTTTTTTGATTTAGTGGCGATTTCTAATTCGTAGGAAGCATTATTTCGCACAGTAAGTGACATCCGTTTGTCGCGTGCAGTTTTCTACAAAACGATTTAAAAATACATTGAGAGATGAATTCCATTTATCAGAAGCTGTGGGATATTTGGTGTTTCTAATATTCACCTATTACGGCACCCACGGGATGAAATCAGGTGTTTTATTCGCTTACATCGCTAACCCACGGCGTATACCTAGACGTTATTACTACTAAGACATTCTTCCTCACTTTCTACAATTAAGCATACACATAAATCGTTTACATGATTTATTTATGAAACGCATAAAATGTTTCGCATTTTAACTGACTTTAAATAAGAGGTGGTTCTGAATTCGATCTTCACCCTATATTCAGTTATAGGGTTTATTTTTTAACAAAGTCTTAGTGACAGCTCGGTAGTGTTGGTGGTGTTTTATATCCGTGTCTCGAAAAGCATGTAAAGCCGTTGGTTCAGTAGTCTCGGATTTTCGTCCCATCGGAATACGAGAGTGAGTTAATAGAGAGTGAACCTGTGCGCAATTACACACTCGTGCACTATATTTCTGTCCTGAGCTGTGGAGACTAGACTGGACCAGCATCCAGTCTAGATAGGTTGCCTTTGGTTAAAGCATCTACTTACTCTCAGTTGATCTGTGCGCTCGTTTGCCACTCTTAATTGTAGAAAAAATTCATATGTTTCAAATGGATCAGTATTCGTATTTTAATTGAAGGGTTTACAATTAAAATACGAATACTGATCCAACACGTTCATAGAATCTTTTTTTATACTTATATACCTTTTCCGACGTTCCGTGGGGCAATAAACGTCTAGTCTGGCCAGTATCGTCATTTTCGATTTTTCGAAACCCTTCACTATATCAGTTTCGTATGAGGACTCAACACAAGACAAAATGCACCCTCTTACCAACATAATACGGCTCACATGTGAACAAACGCACGAAACTAGAGCTAAATTGCATCTGTTGTTTAAAAGAGAACAGAGAGAATATCCTGTGATTGAAATGCGGTATTAACTTGCTTTAAGATACCAATGTATGATCGTAGCGTAAAACACACAGCACTATACTGAGTAAAATCATCATCATCATCATCATCATGGCAAGTCAAATGATTCCTCAGAGATAACTATAAAGCAGGGTCAAGCTACATTAAGGGCGTCATTTCATTTGGAGGAGTAAACGTTCTATACAGTGCTTGTCGGTATGAACTATGAAGCTCACTGCCACTCGAGAACTTTCCAATCGTCTTTTTTTTTCGAGGTATATTGCCAGTCCATAGTAATTTCACTTTATAGATACGTTTGGCTGTGTTAGTTAATAGTATACTGCTGCGGATCAATATGTTAAAAGATACTGCCTATATACGTGCCACGGCTGGAACAGGTCTGTTCTCGTTTCTGAGAACGTTTTAGGGTAAGGAAAAGTCCGCCGCGCTGGCCGAATGTGTGTTGGCTAACTTAACATGTATTCGAAAAAAAAATTTCTCATTTCTCAGACATATAATACGTGATTAAATATAATATCATTTCTTATACCTTTTTAAAGCCGTAGTAGCTCGTAAACATAGCGTTTTTAACAGTACGCCAGCAACTCGGCTTCGATCGCCGCCGGCACCAATGAAATTGTTAGTTGTAATTTAAGTGCTGATTTACCAGCTCGGCGGTGAAGAAAAACATCGTGAGGAAACTTGCATGTCTGAGTAATTTAAAAAATATTTATAAGACACGTGAAGCCCGCTTATACGCTTCAGGGCGGTGGACACTTTCTTGCCCTAAAACCCTCTCAAAAATGAGAGAAGGCCTATGCCCTGAGATAGGACGAATAAAGACTGTAACTTTTGTAGCTGGCCAGGCAGACGTAGTTCTGAAACCTATGAAATTATTGAATAAAATGTTGAAATAAAGTTTTAAATTTTCAGTAATAAATATTGACCCTAGTTTTTAAACTATCCTATCTTCCGAGTTGGAGCAAGCAATACACATTTATAAAATTTGATTGAAATGGTCACATTGGATTTTTACACATACGGCATAGAAAAAATATCTATATATAGGCCTAGTATAAGTGTTTATAGATTGTTTATAACACATCATCACTCATTAGATGGCGCTGGTCTTTGGCCTAAATATGATCAAAAAGAACTATTTTTGGATGGTTTTCGCACCAGCTATTAGATGAGATATTTAGTGACATCACCTTTAGACAACTAGAACGATACAAGAACAAGGGAATAATGAATCTCCAAAGTTGGGACGTTCAAACGCAACGAAAATATAACGATGACCATGACTGTCCATGGTCAGCCCAATGGGTCAGTTATTGGTGTATTCTGTCAAAAAATTCTTAGTAGCGCCATGGAGTCAGCAAATTGGGGGTGTTTCACCCCTGGCCTCGGAAAACAAGTAAATTCGTTGCTACTGCGACCGATCATTTTCCAGTCGCGTAGGATGTCGTTCCGTTAGACTTTGATAGTGAGAGAATAACGAGTGCACTCGCTTGCGCACACACTCGTGTACTCTAATAATGTCTTGCACAGATCTGATAGCCAATCTCCAATGCGACTGGCCGTCGTCCCTGAAAAAATGGTCTAGAGCACATCATTATAAAGCTAACCTTTTTGTTAAGCCACCGAGATATTGTTTTATGAAACTTATTAAACCAATGATCATAAACTTAGAAACAGAGCGTTCTAAAAAAAGACGCTACTAAAGAGGAACTGCTTGAGATCCGTCTCAAGCAACAAGGCAATTTGTAAATTATTTCTGGCAAGCGCTACGCCTATTAGAACATCTTGATAGCTGTCTGTCGACTTCTTTCAACGTCTATTTAAAAGCTACCGTACGTTTTAATGCTAAGTCGCTTCGTTAAACGAAATTTATGGGAATTTCGAACTTGAATGCACCTACTAAGGTGCATAATGCCTATAAATCATAAGCTGGCTTATGTTTGTCGATGTATCTCGGAGAATTTATGTTACCTATAATACCAATTGTAGCTGAACTACCCTGCTGCCCTCAATGCTTTAACTCAGTTCGATTGAGGGGGTTTGTGGGTGGTTTCCGGGGTCTAAGTATATTGGTATCTCGTATGCGTTCAAAACCATTCTGTTATGAAGCGCAGCTTCAAACACGGACTGTGGATAAATGGTAACATATTTTTAAGTGAGAGAAATATTAGCTTTATTAATAGAATATCGGAAACTGAGTGCTGTTTTAAATCTTCCATTGATTTATCTGAGGAAAGTAATGATTATAGGATTATATATTATTTTTGGATATTAGGGGGTAGATGTGTCGATGAGCGATTATGTACTCTAAGGTGTTTTTTTTTATAAAGCTTAATTGACAAAGTAGATAGTAGTCCAGTAGATTTTTCCCACTAACCTTTTTTTACCGCTGAATTTTAGTGTACCAAATGTTTTTTTTCAGTCTGAGAAATTTGGTTATGAAGGGTAGAAAAACCAGTACCTACGCAGTATAATGTGGTATGGCTCTGCTGCGGAAGGACCCACGCACACACTACATATCAGTGTGAAATAGTAGCGAAATGCAGCTGTGTTTCGTGTAGTCAGTGACATGAATCGAAGATGCTTTTTAGCAACGAAGCATTTTATCTTAGTCCTCAGGTACGGCCACGCATGTGCATTTCAAATATTAATCAAGGATAAATGTTGATTAGCCGTGGCGTCCACTTATCATCAAATGGACAGTGCATTTGCTTTTCACCCTTATTTTTATAGAAAACCGGCCAAGAAAACTGACTCACGCACCGAGGGTTCCGAGCAAAACAGTAGGTTTATAGGTTTGAAATTATTTAAAATATTTTTATTATATGATTTGACTAAAAATGTATGCTTTTCGCAATTTTTCCTTTATCTGTGCTATAAAACGTTGCTTCGTACCAAATTACAAGATTCTGAGTTCACAGGAAGTACCCTGTAAGTTTTGGTTCCCTTGCGATTGTCGAAAATTTGCGGCATAAACGGCTGTATCTTTTGATTGCGTTGGCTTAGAAGTTTGATTTTTTCAACTCCAAGGGACAGTATACTTGAGTATTTGATATTCAATAATTGAATGAAAATGAAAAAAAATGAATTTCAGCTTGATACCTCCACGCGTTTCTGAGAAAAAGGGTCTTGACAGACAGACAGACGGACAACAAAGTAATCCTATAAGGGTTCCGTTTTTTCCTTTTGAGGTACGGAACCCTAAAAAACGTGGTATATTATATTTTTTAGTACTAAATTAATTTAAAAAAAATACATGTTCAAACAATGTCATTGAAACAATAACAGGTTTTTGTTTAGTGCGAACTGGATACCAACCTTTGCATTCCCGAAAAACTGAATCTAACCTAACCAGAACCCTAAAAACTGTAATCATAAGTAACGATGCATTTAATTGTAACTTTATTTAAGAGCTCAAGGGTGACGAAGTATCTGTGGCTTACTTTGCCTGAAGTTTCTTATAAATGTGCATAGACAATACAAAAGTTACTGGGAACTTATCTAACATACATGTTTACTTCTCCCAGTCATAGGATACGGGACAGTATCGGCAGGAACTTTATTTACGTACCAATGTCACCGGCGCCTGGAGATCAAACTCAAGCAGTTTACTTTAAAATGATGATGAGTATTCTGCTGATATCTCTTAAAAACAAAAACCTTAAAAGTTATAGTCTTCATAGGTCATTCTGCTTGACACAGGTCTCCTCTCGTTTCTGAGAGGGTTTTAGAGCAAGCAAATTTTGCGCTGTCTCCATACGTGTTTGTTAGCGAACTCCATAATGTCTTCGAAATATTGTTTTAATATACATAAATTATGTTACGTTTTTTATTAATTATTATTTAATTAATGCGATGAAATCTGTAAAAACTAGTTTCATTTAATATGTAGTGTTCGTTTACGCGAAAACGTTTTAAAATCGATAATGTTAAGAAATAAAAATGTTAAATGTACCAAGTAAACACTTAAATGGTGTATTAAAATTGCGATTTAATAAAAACCAAAGACACTTTAATTATAACAAAAATAGCATTTAAAACAGATGACATTCGTCGTATATCAAAAGTGGTGTCTGTGCGTCGCTCCATAATTTATGTGATAGGTGTGGCCACTCAAAAGGCAAAACGACTCGTGAATTATAGCAGTCTGCGATGACATGTCGCCGGTTTTAATTCGGTTTTGGCTATACATATTTAAAGTGGTAATGCCACGCTGCAGCTATACTATATCTGCAGCATGAATGGGTCGACTTGACCACGCGTTCACTGTAATACCAATGCGAAACAGCAGAATGATGATGTGTGTTATATGTCGAGAATAGAGAACAAGAGACACTTTATACTGATAAAGAGGTATATCGTCTTAGTCCGCAGTGGTGGAAACGCATCTGCATTTTGATTCTTAATCGAAAATATATGTAGAATGTATTGGGCCACAGCATTTACTTACCATCAGGTGGACTGTGTGCTCACTTGTTACCATTTTTCTATAAAAAATATGTTGCGGCGAAGCGATTCGCAAGAGTCTACCTATACCTAGAAAATATAGTGATTTGCAGCCTATGAATCCAAACTAGAGGTAGGTTTGGAAGCAATGCCATAGAGAGAAGATTGTCACAAAACACAGAGCCACAAGAGCCAATAATTCGGATTCACAGCAACGTGCTTGTGAAGGGCTGTAATGATGATGAATTATCAAGTACGAGTATTTAATATACCTGACTAAATACTTGTGTTGACTTGCACTGACTGTCTCGTTGGTCTAGTGGCCGCAATTGATAATCATGAGGTCTCGGGTTCGAGTCCCGGGTCAGGCCATAATCAATTTTTGGAGATTTCTGTTAAGAAATTCAGCAGCCCGGACTAAGAGAGTAGGCGGTGTTTCATCTTTGTCCCTCAAAAAGCACATAAAGACGTTTGTCCTGCACCTGATCTCTCTTCGGTCATGTCGGATTACCGTCCCATGGGACTACGAGAGTGAGGGAATAAAAAGTGCTCCTGTCGTTTACGCATACACTCGGGCACTATGATCCTGTCCTGCGCAGATGGTTTATCTACGTTGACAGTGGCTGTCGTGACCGAAATTCGGTCTGGAGGACATTATTATTACTCGTGTTCTATGAACTATTATATTTCTTTGAACTATTCCTTCTTATAAAGAGGTTAATTTTTTTCGATATACCTTATTCGATTATTTCGGTAACATTTTTTCGATCACAATTTTTTCAGCGATGTTTTCGTAGATGCTGGGCGACACCCATTAAGATTATTTTTTAAACAAGTGCATTTTCGTTTAATGAATACGTTGTTGAAGTGAAGTCACAGCAGATGCTTTTACCTCCTTAGTGAAATTTGACAGATAGGAAGGCATTGGTTCCATGAACACTACCACAATAACGCTAAAATTATTAATTTCTAAGTAGTAATATCTATTATTTCAAAGTCACTCATCTACCTCAAATATGTTACTTAGTGGAGATCACGAAAATAATCAATAAATCCTATTGACAGTCAGTCAATTGCTATGTCGATGTTCAGATTCTCGAAAGAGCAATAGCCGAATCTCATTGTAATATATCAAGTCATATAATTATACTGTCAGAGAGACAAAGGTAGGCTGTTACTAAATCACGCCACGTAGATTGCATTGATACGCTGTTAAATCACATTAGCGTTGCTATAACTAATTGTGATCGCACCCCTGTGACCTGTGACTATGCTATGGATTATGTTATTAAGATCGGGTGGTTTGATAGAACATTAAACTGTAATAGGTATGTTAGTAACACTAAACATATATTAACTAATACATTTAATGTTATATAATTCATATAGAGCTTATTTTATTGCCGAATTGAAAATACAATGCGATTCAAATATGAATAAAATCCGTGGCGCAGTGGCTTAGCAATGAGTTGTTGCGCTGGGGCCGTGGGTTCGAATCGCGCTCGGAACAAGTATTTGTATAGGCTACAAATAATTGTTCTGTTCAGTTTATGTTAATAAACTGCCTCCACTACACAGGAAAAATAGGAACGACAATGACCTCGTATGTCCGCGATCTGTCAACTGTCACTTGAAAAGTACAGCTTGCAAAGAAAATTAATTTGCATATTAATAACGTTTTGTTAAGCTTTATTTAACTAAGTCCGAGTATTAACAAATTTATTGAACTCATAATTATTTTTATAAATTAATTTGAAATATTGATACTAGTTGGTGGAATATTTTAAATAACTATATAAGTCCATGTTCTATTTTTATAATGGAAAGCAGAACTGATGATAATGATGACAATGATGACTACTCAGACAGTGATGCGGAGATGAGCGATATTAAAATCCTAGATACAAATTAATACCTTTTGATTCATGGTTCTTTTGTAAGTAAATACTATTTCAACATGTCTGTTTTGCTCACCTTACCTAACTGGTTAGAATTGGCAGCTATGACGTCATAATATGGCGCCAGGTCAGTCCTATTCTTATTTGAATCGCACAATATTTGTTTTTAATATATATTGTTTCCTTCATTAGTAACACTTAAACATTACACAGTTGGATATCTCTCTCGTTGTAAACAGAACTTGCTGTAACGTTTGACGGGTGTAACAACGATTGTAGCAATATATTTATTGAAACTGTTACACTCCTTGTCAGCCGTCTATGAAAGTGTTCTCCATGCCGAATTTCGGCCACATCGGCCAGTCTCAACGGAGTCCAACCATCTGCGCAGGACAGGATTATAGTGCTAGTGTATGCGCGCAAGCACAGGTGCACTCTATACCCTCACCTTCATAGTCCGATGGGACGGTAATCCGGCACAAACAGAGAGTCACGAAGCCCAGGAGTAATGGCTTTACCTGATTTCCAAAGCACCGCTAATTTTTCTGATTGCGGACAGCTACTGAGAATTTCTTGAAAAAAAAATTCCTTCGAATTTTTTTTACTGACCCAGAATTTGACCTCGGGACTTCATCATCAGCAGTCGCGTTTACGACCACTAACCAACGAGACAGTCAGCAGTATTTATTTTTATATACGCGCAGCTTTTGCGAAACTGCTCATTTTTTTTAAATATTTAAAAATGTACAAGCTTAGCTTAATAAAGAAGTAATCCTTTCTTAAGTGTGAGTTTTCTATTCAAACATATGTTGTCAACAAACACATATTGTATACGTGTCTGGTTTCAAAGGTGAAATTTCAAACAAACGCCCATGAAGCAGGCAAAAACAATAAATCAAATCGACAAGCAACAGTACGGGGAAATAAACGAAACGGGAGCAAAAATTTCATTTCATTCTCGCTTAGCGAAGAGCACTTTAACTGGGACATCAATCCCCTACCATTGATCCTCGTTTTGTTACTTTATGACAAAATAATGTATTTGTCGGTTCTTCATTTGTAAACATAACTTTTGTGTCAGACTTTTCTTTCTCATTTATATCTAAATTTTCATGTATATAAATGTCTAAGTAAACATGATTAACATCATGTCTTTACGAATCCTGTAGCGTACTGTTAAGTGTTTTTTAAATGCTTTAAAAAAATGAGGATAGAAATCCCGTTTAGTAGATTATAAATTTCCATAACTGTGTTCCCAATGAGGGTCTCTACTGTCTTCACAAATAATGACTAGACAATCCGTCAGCATTCTAGATTCTGGACCACTCAAGTGGTGTTTACTACTAAGCAATGTTTTTGGGTGGTTTGAAATGCTATAAACTAGGTAAAAGTATAACAGTATGGTACATATAATACTTTTTTAACGTAACAGAGGAGCGTAGAGACGTTGCATCTATATTATTTTTGCAACACGAATGGGTCGGTTCTACCGGGGAAAAACCACGCACACACAGAATACAAGCGAAAAGTAGCACTTCAATGCTGCTGGTGTTTCATATGTTGAGTGAGTACTAGATAATGTTTTTACTGGTAACAAGGTATTTTATCTTAGTATTTGGATTAGATTAAATATGAGAATACTGATACAATAATTGTTGGCTCATACAATAATAGATCTCAGTCCTTGTGAAATTGATTTATATAATCTCACTCCATGACGTGTGACAAAATCCTAACTTGTTCATGTACCCTGCGTGTGTTTTAAAAGACATAAAAATTACGAGGTTTAAAAATATTTTCTATAATATCTATATTTAATTATATGCTTGGATTTTTAACTTAAAATTAAAATAAAACCTAAAATAAAACGTTTCGTAGCTAAAACAAAAAATCAAAATCTCGCAAATACCTCACTTTCAAATGCGATATAAAAACGAAAACGTGGTAGGGGAATCACCTTATCCAGCCTTCGTACTCGGGGACAGCACGGGTACTGCATTAACCTCAGCCACTCGACGATCCTATTGTTTTTTAACAGATCGTAAATGTGTTACGAGATTCGCGTAACACTTTTAGTCGCCGGTGAATCCAAACTTTGTTCTCAAAAGAAGATCTTCGGGTTTTTGAACTTTTAAAAAGAGTTGAAGTTTTAAGCGCCGATTCATACAATAAAACAGTGTTCGCCAGCCTTTTATCGTATTTAGAATTTTTTACTTATTTTTTATTTTTGAAAATTGTTTCATGAAATTTAGATTAATATGAACTGTTATTCAACCAATTTTAGCTTCCGGTTACTTACAAAAATAGGTTTACAATTTTTTTTTATTTTCCTTTTTTTAAAATAATGTTACTTACATATTTTGACATACAATTAAGTTTTTTAATGAAATTTTCGAAATAGCAGTGTAAACTATTTATTATATAGGAGTCATGTTGTAAATAAGCAAAAATACTTATTTTGAAAATACCTTTCTATCTGTTTTTTATATACTATTTTTTTATTTATTTATTTATTCATTACAAAGTATATTTATTTACTAATTCACTAGTTTTACATTTTTATGGATTTCATATGTGAAATAATGTCACTTGTTGTCAATACCACTAAGAGAGTACTTAAATATGTCAATAGCCTATGTGTAGTCACACAATAATTGTTTGTTCACAAACATTCGACCAACTTGAGTTTGTAAGAGTTAAAGCATGTTTGCTTAAGCGACATACGAGCCGCGCGTATTGTTGTGTTGTATTCATTTTTCTGACATTATTTTGTACTTTATGAAAAAGTTAATGTCGTTAACTCTATGATGAAAACTGGTAAAATATATTTAGTAAACACTAAATAATTTATTTATATATAATAGTTTCTCATACATACAGGTTTCCTCGCGATGTTTTCCTTCACCACTGAGCACGTGGTTAATTAGCACTTAAAATTGCAAACAACAATTTAATTGTTGTCGACAGGAATCGAACCTAGATTGCAAGGGTGCCGTGAAATTTGCAGCGAGCGTTTAGCCCCTTGGCTACTACGTCGCTTATTTCAAATATATATGCCCTAAAACCCTCCCAGAAATGACCGGAGGCCTGTACCCAGCAGTGCAACATACAAAAGCTATATATAAGTACTTTACTATAGCTATCAATGGGAAGCTGTCCCAAGCTTACCGGTACGAGGCAGCATCCCTAGAATGTAAAATAGCTTTATCAATTTTTTTATAGGATAAGGGTGAAAAACGAGCACACAGTCCACATGATGGTAAGTGGTTGCTGCGACCCATAGATATCTACATCTAGCCTTTTGTTACAGATCAAAATGCAGATGCGTTTTCATCCGTGAGGACTAGGATGGAATGCCTCATTTCCAGAAAAAAGGGCCTCCGGCCACCTGCACTCACCAAGCGAAACGCAGAGGTTAACCTCTACTTCACGCTGGTATTCTGTGAGATCGTGGTACCACCCTGGTTCGAGCCGGCCCATCCATGCGACAGCAAAAGCTGCCGTCTGGCTCGACCACTGCCAAAAATGTCAAAATTACACTGATTCCACTGAAGATATCTTATTTACGAATTTCGTCACGCGATGACTGCCCGTAACTCGCTGAGCGACTTTAAGCTTCCTTATACAGCTAGCAATGAAGGATGACGTCTCGGTTTCATCACTCATCACTCATCACTGACAACACGCACACGCTTTAATAAAGTAAATAAATAACAATAGTAAAGTAAAAAGTAAGGTTACAGACTTTATATACGTCCTACTCCCGCACAGGCCTCTCATTTCTGAGAGGTTAAAGGTTATCGAGCAAGGAAATGTTCGTCGCGCTGCCTTCTTTTTATTTCTTTTTATTACTTGGACATGCAGGATTCCTCACGATGTTTTTCTTTGCCGCCTAACACGTGGTTAATTAGCATCTAAAAGTGCAAATAACAATTTTATTGGTGGTTCGTTTTAAAATACTTGCGAAGCAAGAAACTAAATTTTCCTGCTAACAATTATGTCAACAGCAGTTTGTACTCAAACCAAGTCAATGTTTGTTCACAAACAATCGATAAGCTTGAGTTTAAAAGAATTAAAACATGCTTACAATGGTCTAACGTTAGTCAAACAAAAACACATTGTACGTGTTTTGCTTTGTTGATATTTTAATCCAACTTCGAATTATCAACTTGTCGTCTTTAGTTTTTTTACCACGTTTCAATAAACTCGTTTCCTTCTCTCTTTGTCTGATCGGTACAAATTTTGCGATCGATTTTAAACTAATTTCTCGATGCGTTTTTCTTGAATCTTTAAATATCACTTATTACCAATGCAATATGAATTCACTTACTATCTGTCTGTTCGTTTGTTTTTTTGATACAAGTTTAGCAACCACCTGATGCGCTAGACACTTGAAATATTAAGCTTAATTTTTAACTGGAAACGTGATGAAAAACCATATATATAATTTTACTTTTTATCATCCCTTTCTATTTTAATCATTGCTGCACCGCCTCTTATATGTTTATCTCTGTTTAGCCTAACGGTTGACTGGAAAATAATCCCCTATGGTATTAAGTCCGCCATTATACTGCTTTGAGAATGGAAGTATTAATAAATAAATAAAATATTTGCCACTTTGAATTATAATTATTACAATCTATGGAGGAAGAATTATGTTCAGCAGTGGACTTTTGATAGACCATAATGATTTAATTGATTAATTAAATCTGTTTTACAGAATTAATATAATATGGGAACGCCAATTCGTGATTTCGTTTAAGCATTAAGGGGATTGGATTTATAATTTCCTAATTTATAACATAATGACATAAATAAATCCAAAGAGTAACGGAATGAGAATTAAGATATATATAACATTAGTATGGCATACTGTTGGAGGAACTCCTTTATATTAGTATATCTTTATATATAAAAATTACGTGTCACATTGTTTGTCCGCAATAAACTCCTAAACTACTGAACTGATTACAATGAAATTTTGCACACTCTGTGCAGTTTGGTCCAACTTGAGAGATAGGATAGTTTTTATCCCTATAAGTGACACTCAATATTTTTTATTACGAATTTAAGAATTTTATAGGACACAGGGTCGTCGGATCGGAGAGGGCAGAACATCTGCCTGGTCAGCTAGTATTATAACTTTTTCTTAAAATGTCATCCTGTACAAAGTGTATGTGAGACGTGATATTCGAGCCAATAAGAGGTTCTGGTGTCCTACAAATTGACGGTTTATCTATTTCAACACGCTGAATCAAAGTTTCACGGACTGACGAAAGATTCGTCTGTCGCCCTCCGTCCGTTTTGTTGACGATTTGCATATGAAAGCCGTAACTTCGCGACGTGGAAAATTTAATCTTTTCCGTAATTAAAATAAAGGCCCCACGGTCCGCTGACCTAATTAATGAGCGACAGAAATTCTGTACGCACCAACCAAATTACAAACAGTGTTAACGGTATTTTCTTTTTTTTTCAGGTACCTGATATTTTGATGCAACATACTTTTGAATATGTAGTAATGGAGGCGAAGATTAACTTAACTGGTAAGGATGGGTTTAACATATTAATACAAATGGTGTTATCAAACTATATGTCTGTATGTAGAGTTGTCATGGTGATATCGACAAGACAAATCGTATAACGAAACTATTTTTTAGCAATTACGTGAATTGATACTCTATCGAATTGGGCATTTCAAGAAGTATTCCTTCATTGAATTAGGCGTTCAGAGAACTGAAAAGTACTTTCAAATTAGGTATTAGCCAACTAAACGATTTTTTCAGGTCTCAATTGTTTCTGGTTTTGAATTATTAAGTGTCCTAACGTCATATTTCACCCGGACTAACTTGTAAGTTTTGTATGTAAAATACCTCCGCGATACTGGAAAAATTCCCAGTAGTTTGACGTCTTTAAAAAAAAAACAGTATCTTGAAGTCTGGTGTTGGTATACATAGCTTTGGGTTTAACTTTATTAATCACTTTTTGTCTTTATTGGTTCTTGTTTCAAACGCTATTATATTAGTATCTTTTTTTAATTAGTAGTATTTGCGTAAATGTAGAAACACAAAATTATTACGAATCACATGAATTTCTGTTTAGCATAATATCGTAAAAGGAGTCTAATAAGTTATTTGGTTTCTGATTGTGGAGGCTAGGGCTAGCCACCTATTACTTCTTTTACAATTTTCCATCTAAACCCATATTTTTGGCTAAACATGGTGAACTCTGCCTACCCTCCGGAGAATACAGTCGCGATACTATATATGTAAGAATTTCTATCTTTCCTGATTCCAACTAGTACAATCAGGAATGAATATAATTTTTCGATCGTTATTTTAAAGTCCCGAATGAAAATACACGTTCAGTTTACAAGAGCTACGTGAAACAATGTAGATTTTTTCGTGGTAAAAGTGGATGCGAAAGTACTAGGAAAGCATTTTACTGAGAAACGATAAGGAGCTTCCCAACATCGCATCGCTGGAGACATAAAGCTTGCTTGCAGGACGAGCATGCACTCAGGACTTGTCTTGATGCAAGAGCATTTCATTTACACTCAACTTGACTCAATAGCTTAGCGATTTTCACCCTTATCACCAAGTAGCACAAACCATCAATGTTTCAAATGTCAGAAATCAAAAACATTTTTAGCTGTGCACAAGTTTACTACTACAAAAATAATATTTAAGGCGCATAACTAATTTTGAGCTCTATTGCCACTCTCAAAGGGTATTTTTTACGACTTTTCTAATCGTATCAATTAAGTGGTGTTTAGTTTTACGATATATTAAATCCGACCGCTACTCAATTCTCCCATGAAGAATAGTTGCAAAAATTTGCGTCGCCATTGACATTTTACGAGCGTTAAAAGCAAGTTTTAATGAAATGGTGGAACGCTCATGAAGTATATTGTTTTCAAAGTTATATATTGTACACTATAACGTTGTAGTTTTTAATATTTTTAGTAAAAACGTAACAAGTTATATAGTGCGCAGGTGAGATCATGTAAACATATCATTCAATGTTATTTTTTCTTCATCGTCATCATTACATCCTTTATCAAGTCCACTACTCTGTTTTGGCGTGAAAAGGACACTTGATGCTCCTAAATTTCTGATTAAATAAACCTAGCAAGCTAACAGCATAGCAAAGTGGCGAAGCAATCAGCTTTGTAGCGGTTTCTAACGGTTGCCGTTGAGCAATCAGTTTCAAAATAGGAGGTTCAGATGCCTGGGTGATCAGTAATCGATTGCTGAAAACAGAATTTGAAAATTCGAAACCGTTCTAGAGATAACCGCGGGACAGACAGACAGACGGCCAGACGGACAGACGGACAGACATCGTGAAATCAATAAGTATCTTCGCAAGTTTCGCCACTTAATAATGACTCAAAGTGGATTTTGGTACGTAAAAGTAGTGTCATTTTGTTTAATTATATATCTGCGCATAAAAACTATTTGTGGGAATAATGAAACAAGTGCTCTCATGCTATGTGAATCTCAAGATAATGTGTCAACTTAGGCGCCGAAAGTTAGATATATCGTCATCGACTGTACGCTGGCCCAGCTGCCGACATAATTTCCTTATTCACACGTGACGTATCAACATATTGTAAAGATGTTTTCAGAGAAATTATTATTATGGATAATTTTAATTAACTGTATCTCTACAACAATTCATATTAAATAAAACTGTGGTACCTACTCAACTCTAAGATTGTTCGGTACCTGCCAGACAATACGGGCACGTACACACCTTGCGTGAACGAAGCTCACTCAATCCCAAAACAATAACGCACAGTCGTTGCCCGCATTTAAACTTTGAACAGTCGCTCGCGTTGATAATTACTAATAATACGGGTGTTAATTTTACTTATCACTTCATGTTAGTACGATAAAAAGAGCAGCGATGATAATTATATCAGTATTGATACGTTCCACAGAAGCACTAGCCTAGATCTCTTAGTTATTATACTATTATAATTATCTTAATATTACCTATGCAAGATGTGCGAGTGCGAGCACAGTATGCGCAATTTACACGGTTAGTTACAAACATTTTGTAAGTCCAATAATAAAAAGCATGTTATGTCTTTACTAATAACTAAATAGAGTTGTTAAAAAAATTACTTGGCGTACATCCGCTCGATAAAATAAAATTATGTGTCTTACCTAATTTGAAGAGCACCTCCCGCCCACCCTCAATTGCGTGCACTATCACCGTCACCACTAATCCTAGCACCACTACTCCCAACACCACTACACTAGGAAATACACACCACTGACGACAATACGGCACCTGTTTCGCCTCTAGACGAGGCATCTTCAGGTAATCTAGACTCTGCGGTGGCTGACCGCTAAGTTAACTTAGCTTACTTCTACGCGTGATTCTATTAATTATAATAACTAATTACAAGATTAAATTAACTGAAGAAGAATTTAAATACATAAATTTTTCATTCTGTCTAAAAAAATATATGAATCCCAGTGGATACAACATTAATAAATAAAGTCTAAGCATTAAAAGTTACTTAATACAGAAAAGTTCAATATGCTGGCAATAGGCTGCAGAGCGTGCATAAGAAATATACATACATAAACTTAAAAGACTACCCTGTTTCAGTGACAGTCGATTAAATGCATCGCTAGTCATTGAGATAATATGTTTACGTAGTAACATATTACCTCAATGTCGCTAGTTTACCATCATCAATCTTAAAAATCGTCACAATGCTAGAAAAAGGACGTAGACCTAAGATGTTTTTTTAATAAGTCTTTGACGCAGACTCGATATTATTTTACTCGAAGAGCCAAATTGCTTTTGATTGCTAATAAGTGTACAAAAGCAATACAATGAAGCGTCAAGCTTGTGGACTGTAACCTCCAATACCTTTGTCAAAAGTATTAAGCACGTTAAATATTCCCAATGGGAGTATGTTGTCGCTCATGCCTACTAGTAAATTGTTAATGATGACGAAGAAGACTGAAGTGTCCTCAAAGTCGGTGAAAATTATCGGAAAAACTTATGTTTCTTACGTATCTTAAAGATCGGCCGTAAAACTACGGACTACAGCTGAAGAATAAACATTTAATCAAAGATTCTATTTTCATAGTATTTATTTGAAAGTTGTTTTCGTTGTCAAATCAGTAATTTTTATCTATCACCACATATTATATGGCGACCACGGCGCCAACTTCCGAAGAATAGGAAGCTATTAACTGTGCAGGAAATCTCACAAGTGTTCCATACATGTAAAACGCGTCCACGAAACAGGATAAATTACTTGTACGACGGTAAAGTTGTTGAAGAAAAAAAATCATAAAAGTAGGTTAATTTGTATTTCTTTATAAAATAAATAAATTAGTCAAATTATTTCCGGATTTATATATATTTAAAAGTTGTCATATACACGAAAAAAGGTGGTTACATCACTTGTTTAAAGTGTAATAATCCATAATGTCCGTCTAATTATTTCTACTTTTAATTTTATACAAAAATAAAGAGTCAAACTTAGACGTCTTTAGCTTTCATTAAAGACCGGGTTTTGTTCTTAAGCTTATCGCGACTCCTCTATTTTTAAACTAGCGTTAAAAGTTCAGTGGTTCAGAAACAATGGAATTGAACATTAGTAATGGGATCTTGCCGTCTCGAGAGGCACTCAGGCCGTGGCTTCGCCGATAAGATCCGTATTGGAGGCTGTTTTGTGGTGCAGGGGCGACTGATAGCAATATACTGGAAAGGGATAAGCCCGAATCGGAGTCGTTTGCGGTCGAACAATTTTAAAATATCTTTACTGTCGTTTCATTGAATTATATCCTTTAAAGTTTACGCTCTATTTGGTGAAAATCGTTATTTAATGAATTACTAACTTATAGCTCAAATATATTTTTTATGGTTGTCTATAAGAAAATATTTGTATTTTTGTGTGACTTAGTAGTTATTTTATCTCCGTATGGTGAAAATTATAATATTATAAAAACAATCCGAATATGAGGACTTAGCTGTTATTTAACAAATCTTCGCTAAAGAATATTGATTCTCACTAAGTATAACTGAAAAGGCTATTTATATTTTATCATATAAAAAGAAACCGTTATCTTCATAGAGTGGAGTTAGCTAGGTGCTCCAGTAATTGGCAAAACTAAAATCAAATCCAAGTGAGTTTGTTCTGCTTAAATCGAAGCAAAAATTTAGTTTTAAAGATGAAATTACATCAGGATATTTTAATATTATAACTCCTTTGTCCTGCACTGCGGATGCGACAAAGCAATCGAAAAATCAATATTTTAATAACTTAAACATAAATACGGTATATTTCGTAAAGTCGATTAAAAAAAAAATTGGTATTTCGCAATCACGTTTTTCATTCAATTTAAGTAATCTCGGCACATTATCAAGTAATTATCAAGTAATTTGCCGAGATTACTCGCTTTACCATCAAGTAATCTCGGCACATTACTTGATGGGGAAAGCTTGCGCATCGCCATAGGAATCCGACTGGTAGCGGCAATTTGTCAACCCACGGCTCCACGGACTTTCATGTAAGAAAAGTGCTGGTAGGTTTTCACGACACAGTTCTTTGAACGATGTCATCCGAAGGGCTCTTGTCTCTATACATGTTCCCTCGGTTTTAGAGCCTTGTGGAATATTTAGAGACGATGACAGGAGACCCGAAGGCATGACATTGGTCCCTTTGGAGAGATGTAAAGAGGGACGCTACTTGCGTAGACACTCTGGCGGCTTCTCATATCAGGGGTACCTCATTTAGAGCAGGGGCGGCATCAGAGGCAGCTGAACTCAGTAAGTAGCGCAAATATGAGTCTCTGAGAGATGACTACATATTTGTGCCATTTGCTGTAGAGACTATCGGTCCGTGGTGTCCACGTGCGGTGGAGTTCCTAAAGGAACTCCATCCGCGGCTGGTCGTTGCTGCTGGTGATAAGAGGGCTGGTTCTTTTCTCGCTCAAAGTCTAGGTATAGCCATTCAGCGGGGAAACGCAGCCAGCGTTCTTGGCACAATACCGCGGGGAGTAGATATATGATAATTAAGTTTCTAGATTTAGTTTTTTTTAATTATTATTATAGTTTTTAATATTGTATATAATAATTGTTTAAAATATTATATTGTAAATTTGAAACTATTAAAAAAACTGTTTCTAATTTGTGTTCAGTGTAGTTAACTTTGAAAGTTTTTGATTCAAATGTATTGAAGAGTAATTTAAATAAGAATCTACTATTAATACTCTCGTATTAAAACTCTGCATCTGTACTTTTCCGTGTACGTAGATTACCATAAATCAATCGACGTATGTTTCGACTTCCGAAGAGTCTTTACTGCTTGCGGTTTGGACCTCGTGTTTTTTCAATATGGTTTGTTTACCCCGCAGACAATATGCAGCGTTTTGCCTTTCAACGGTTTCATACAGTTTCCTGTTTTGGATAGGAATCCGATTTATTTGAAACGAAATTGTTGTTCACGTTTCAAGTCTCTTCTATATTTTCTTTTCTTATTTGTATACTAGCTGTTCCCCGCGACTTTGCCCGCGTGTAATTTAGGATTTTAATTATATTGCTCAGAACTGTAACTATTTTTCTCAAATATAAGTAGCCTAAGTTACTCCTTAGAACATCAGTTATCTACCAGTGAAAGTCCCGTCGAAATCGGCCCAGCCGTTTTGGAGACTAGCCGCAACAAACAAACAGACAGACTGACAGACAGAAAGACAAAAATTTTAAAAATTTTGTTTTTGTTATAATTACCGTATAAACATTCAAATGCATTTAGTAAAACGCTGTTATTTTAACATTACAAACACACACTTCAATTTTATTAATTTGTATAGATAAGTGTAATTATAAATAATAAAAACATTTGTATAAATAAAATAAAATAAAATTTCTCCTTTATCATCATCATCATTACGTAGGAGCCTGGACATGGAAGCCTGCCTTTGTAGGGAGGATCCTGGAGGATTTGCCTGGATCTTCACACGGATTAATGATCGACGTCTTGCACATTTGCTTTTGCTGTAACCGGTCTGGATATATTGATGATACTAAAATAATGTCCTCCAGACTGAAATTCTAGAAGATTAGCTTACCTGCGAAGGACAGGATGACTACTTTGGTGGTCTAGTGGTTGTAACGGCAGCTTCTGATCATTAGGGTTCGCATTCGAATCCAAGTTTCAGACAAAAATCAGTTATTGAGTTTGTTGTATTCCACAACCGTGCCTCGAAAAGTGTATAAAAGTCCTTGGTCCTGCGCCTGATCTCTCTGTGGTCGTATCAGCTTGCCGTCCTGTCGGACTATGAGAGGTAAATAATAGGGATTATAATAAAAAAAATAAGATTCTGTTTTATTTTTTAGATTTCTAGAGTAAAATAATAAGATTCTTGTCTGTGTGACCAAAATTGACCGAATTTGAATGATGGATACACAAATGTAAAATCCCCAGATAGGCGAAGGAAAGCAGTGTCAGTGGTACAAAGTTTCTAATTCTTATGTTAATCATTACAATTACTGAAATTCGGGGATGATTTGCAATAGTCACATGCCCGTAATATTAAAAAAATTATTTAATTTTTTCTTTAACAAGTAAGACTTACGTGGTAGAGTCATGCTGCAGCTATATTAATAGTATAGTTGTAGCACGAATGAGTCAGCTTGACCTGAGAAGGACCACGCTCTCACAGAATATCAGCGTAAAATAGCAGCTTAATGCTGCTATGTTTTGTATGGTGAATGTAGAGAACCGAAGACCTATTTTACTGAAAAAGAGGCATTCTATCTTAGTCCTCACGGCTGACAACGCATCTGCATTTTAATTCGCAAACGAAGATATATGTAGATGTCTATGGGCCACACCAACCACTTACCATCAGGTGGTCTTTGTGCTCGATTGTCGTTTGTTGTGTGCAGGTAAACAACGAGTTTCATAATTTCACGTCCCGTCGTCTCGAGTCGAAATTTGCAATTGTATTTTCGTTAATACTCGTTACGTATTATGTGCATTAAGATGGCCATTTTGAATAAATGCTTCAATGGGCAACGGTAATAACGAATAACAATAACGGATAATATTCATCCCGTTGTAATAACATTTATTGTTATTAAGCCAATAAGGCAACTCTTGGAGGCATTTCGGACACCGGCATACGATGTTAACACAAAATGTTACATCGCTATGCTATTCATTTAAGCTTGTAAAGCGATGATATTATTTTTTCTATATTATGCTAATGTTCTTTAAATAAAAAATAATAAAAACAATATGCTCTGTACCTGGAAACCTAAATGATATTACTGTTTAATAGAGGAAAAGAAAATATTTCTTTTAAAACTAAGTTATTTTTATAAATATTTAGAGACAAACGTGCACATAGTCCACCTGATGGTAAGATAAATGTATGACCACTGTTTAAATTATTTGTATCAATTGATAGAGGCCAAGAAACGAACACGCTCTCAAAGAATACTAGTGTGAAATAGCAGCTTATTTCTACTGTGTATCGTATGGTGGGTGTAGAGAACCGGAAATCATTTTTACTGAGAACGAGGCATTCCACCTGAGGCGTCTTGAGTAACAAGCACATCGCATTTTGATTCTTTATTAAGGATAGATGTAGATGTCTATGGGTTATAGCATCAATTTAATGGACCATGTGTTCGTTTGTCACCCTAATTCTATTAAAAAAAAATTCGGCTTATCATACAATCAAGTCTAAATCTAACCTTGCCAAACTCTCCCTGTAACTGAGAATGCCATTTTATCTGCCAAACTCGGCGACCAATGCAGATTGTTCCTCCAATTGGAAAGATACATATCCAGCATTTGATTGTTACGAGCTGACAAGAAGAAGAAAAAGAAAGATACGCTAAAAACACGAACATCCAATTCAAAAAACATTGGACCCTTTGCATTAGTAATGTTTTATCACCTGTGTAAATAATTAAAAAATGTCAGAACACTACCGCAACGGTAACGGCGGTATAACAACGATACATACATACATACATACATATAATCACGCCTCTTTCCCGTAGGGGTAGGCAGAGACCACTTCTTTCCACTTGCTACGATCCTTACATACTTGTTTCGCTTCCTCCACTTTCATTATTCCCTTCATACATGCTCTACGGTTTAGGGTACTCTTAACCTGGCCTTTTTTCAAGACGTCCCCAATTTGGTCTAGAAATGTCCGCCTAGGTCTACCCCTTCCAACACTTTCATTCACACTCGCCTTATACACTTTTTTCGTCAATCGTTCTTCATTCATTCTCTCGACGTGGCCAAACCATCTCAGCATACCTTTCTCAATTTTTGTCACTACATCTTCTTTCAGACCACAACTTTTCCTTATCTCACTATTTCTTATCCTGTCACTCAGTTTAACTCCTATCATACTTCTTAATGCTCTCATCTCAACTGCATTTATTCTGCTTTCATGTTTCTTCTGCCATACCCAACTTTCACTTCCGTACATGAGTGTTGGAACCAACACCCCCTCATGCACAGCCAAACGAGCCTTGTTAGACACCTTCCGACTGCTCATAAAGGAGTGCAAAGCTCCATTCACCATGTTTCCTGCATTCACTCTTCTTTCGATATCACTCTCACACTTTCCATCTCTTGTAAACTTTGACCCCAGATACACAAACTCTTTCACCTGTTCAATTTGTTCATCTTCAATCACGATATTGCAGTCTGTCACTGCCTCATCTTTTTCAAACACCATCACTTTCGTCTTCCTTACATTCATCTTCATTCCCTTTCTAACAAAAGCTCCACTCATAGCAGTTACCATCTCCTGCAACTCCTCGGCCGAAGACGCAAGTAATACTTGGTCATCAGCATAGAGAAAACATTTGACGAGTAACTCATTCATTCTCAACCCACTTTCATTCTCTTTTAAATCTGTCAAACAATTGTCCATGAACAGATTAAACAGCCACGGTGACGCTACACATCCCTGTCTAACACCTTTTTCGAACTTTTTTTTTTAACAACGATCGCCAAATTAAATGGACGTCGACGCTTGCATGTCCGCCTGTCACCATGGCGTCCTCACACGTGCTATAAATCAATCAAGCGGACGGGCAAGTTCATTTGTTTCTGTATAACCCTAAAGTATTTACACACTGTCAGGCCCTTCATAGATATTTGTGTGCATTTTTTATCAGAACGTGTGGTGAAAGCCTTAATTATGTTTATGTGATTTTTATTGTGTGGAAATTTAAATTGTCAGTGAAAGTTATTTATTTAATTTATACGAACTTACTATTTTGAAATTAAGTAATTAGTCACTCAGGCAGACGTTGTACTGCCCTTAGCGGCGAACCTCTGTACTATATAAATACTTAAATTTGCAATAAAAAATACTAAGGGTCACTTATCGGCATAAAAATTATCCTACTCGTATCTCTCAAGTTGGACTAAACTGCACACAGTGTGCACAAATGTCATTGAAATCATTTCAGTGTTAATCGCGGTTTATCGCGGACAAACAATGTGACACGTAATTTTTATATGTAAAGACTAGCTGGCCAGATAGACGTTGTTCTGCCCATAACGACGACCCGTCCTATTAAAAAATCCTTAAATTCGCAATAAAAAAATATTGAGGTCACTTATCGAGATAAAAACTATCCTATCTCTCAAGTTGAACCAAACTGCTCAAGTGTTCACAAATTTCATTGAAATCAGTTCAGTAGTTTAGGAGTTCATCGCGGACAAACAACATGGCACGTAATTTTTATATATAAAGATTACGATAAAGAATAAATAATAAATTAATTAGTCCAAATCTGTTGCATTATATTTAAGTGCGAACGTGTTAACTTAAGGTAATGTAATAAGCGTACGATATTTTAAACGGGAGTCTATTCTCTCGTTTCCTGTATCCGAGTTTCCAGTTGCAAAATATGTTACACTCAAGATACCTTAGAACATCTCACAGACAGCGTTTGCAATCCCATTAAAATGCCAAACGCGTTAGTTATTTTTTTGCATATTTTTCCAATTTCTTCGTACATGAAATTGAATAAAAGCATTCCCCTGTTCCAGTTCCTGTTACATATCTAACATTTGGCGTAGTTTATTTCTTTCACTGCTGTGTTTGTATATTTTCATTTAATGCTTTGTATTCCTGCAGTAACGAAAGTGCAGAAGTGTAGAATTATTCACAACTTCTGTTTGCGTTTGCTTTACTTTTTCGTAATTTACAAAATTCACGCTCCACATATTGCAATAATTTACTGAGCGTTGTATTCATGTTTTTGTTTATTTTAATATAAAAACTAGTTGTTCCTATTTTAAATTTCCGTATCTGTACTTACTCATATACTTTGAAGTTAGAAAATATTGCTCCTTTGTGATTAGTATGTTTAAGAGTTTTTCATATTTTCACATTTCATTAAAGGGTGCACTCTTTAGAAAGTTTTCAACAATGTATATCTCTGTAGTTTATGTACGACCTGTAAACAGTAATTTTTGAATTTCCATCGAAATATCTTGATCTTTCGACGGTTCATCTACACATCTAGATACATCCCAATCCACCTCGTGACCATGGGTGCAGTCATCATTACAGCCTTTCATAAGTGCACTGCTGAACATAGGCCTCCCCCAAGGAATGCCACAAATCACGGTCCTGAGCCACCTGCATCCATCGACTTCCTGCATGTCTTACCAGGTCGTCACTCCATCTAGTGGGGAGTTGCCCTACATTTCGTCTACCGGTACGAGGCTGCCAGTCGAGAACCTTTCTTCCCCATCGGTTGTCGGTTCTTCGAGCTATATGGCCGGCCCACTGCCACTTCAGCTTACTAATCCGTTGGGCTATGTCGGTTACTCTGATTCTACTGCGGATATCCTCATTTCTAAGTATATCACGCAGAAAAACCACGAGTATAGCCCTCTCCATAGCTCGCTGAGCGACCTTGAGCTTCCTTATACGACCGTATGGGTGCAGTACAGCACCCGAAATATCGGGAATTAAAAAAGTCTACATTAAACGCAATAAAATCCGTTTAGTTTTATTCAACGTCTATAGTAATAAGAACATTTATATACTTCATGTTATAATAATCGAGAAAAAGAAAAGGATCTGAAAAAATACCCTGACCTCTTACAAAAAGCTAAAATGTAAATATTTAAATCTATAATTTGCAGCCTAGTAACGGAAAGTATCGACTAAGGTTGTGGCCGGTGGTAGGAAAAGGAGAGATCTCCCGCAGGGCAACGTGTAGGTACTGCCCGGAGAGCGGCCAAGGCTCCGAGTGGTACTTCGGAGCTATTCTATATATACTGTTTTAACTTCGGAACTTTGCGCGTTTTAGGCTTCGATGTGTTTCGCTTGTGGCGTGACGACAGTGCCGCCACATCACCCCCCTGCTCAGACTGGAGGTCGATAGTGCAGTCCGATTGCCGGCGCGTCCTTAATACTGGTGGCGAATGCATGCTGTGTGCGTAAGGGCAAGTGACGCCAGTGCGAACGATATGCCGGTGTGTAATGCATGCCATACTACGCACTTGCAAGTGATGCCGGTGAGAACGCTAAGCCAAAGCAAGTGCCAGAATTCTACCTTATAAATCTGCGGAAAGTCGGCATGTAGACAAGTTGCACTGGCTTGCAGGAGCTGAAGACAATTCTTGGGAGTGAATGGTCCCCTACCATTCACACATTTCTTAAGGATAATGACGGAGGCTTGAAGTTGTAGTTTTCTGAAGGTTATGGGTGATAGGAAAAGGGGAGATCTCGCGCCGGGCAAGGTGTTCTGCCCGGGGAGCGGCCAAGGCTCCGAGTGATAGTTCGGAGCTATTAAATATATATTGCTTTAACTTCGGAACTTTGCTTGCGTCATTTAGGCTTCGATGTGTTTCACTTGTGGCGCGACGACAGTGCCGCAACAAGGTGATAGATTAGTGCGTTCCGCGTTCCAAACCGACATATACAAAACATCGTGATCTGTCAGGTCCTGAGTAATTTGCAAATTTCTCTTTTACTGATTTGCTACTTTTTTCTTTTTTTTGCATTTATGACGCCTGGCAACAAATTTAAAAATATTAATTTTTCTATTCAGTAGCGTTTTTTTTATAGCATAGGGGGCAAACGAGCATGCGGTTCACCTGATGGGAAGTGACTACCGCCGCCCATGAACAACCGCAACACCAGAGGAATTGCAGATGCGTTGCTGCCCTTTTAGAAAGGTGTAAGCTCTTTTCTTGAAAGTTCCTAAGTCGTATCGGTCCGGAGAAATCGTTGGTGGAAAACAACTCCAAAGAGAAGTTGTACGAGGAAGAAAACTCCTAGTAAAACGCACACTCATGGACCGCCAAGCATCCAGACGGTGAGGATGGTATCGTGAATTTTGACGCGATGTGCGTTCGTGAAATTTGGCGGCTGGAATTAATCAGAACAATTCCTTAGAGCACTCCCCTTGGTAAATTCCATAGAAAATGCAAAGGGATGCAACATCCATACGCAGTGCCAGTGTATCGAGCCGATCAGAAAGAACTCGGTCGTCGACGATTCGAACCACTCTGCGCTGGATGCGGTCAAGTGGAAAGAGCTGGCACTGGCGTGCCCCGGCCCAGAGATGAGAACAATATTCCATGTGAGGCCGAACTTGTGCTTTATAAAGTTGCAAGCGATGTGCCGGCATGAAATACTGTCTCGCTCTGCTGAGTACGCCAAGCCTTTTAATATTTTTATGTTTATCAATAATAATATACTAAGAAAGGTACTTCTTTCTAACCGAGTGTTCCACGACACTCACGCATGCTTTTTTAATAATATGTGATGTTACTAGAGCCCAATGACTTCGTCAATCTTACTTAGCGGTACCATGTAGCGACATCTATGGAAATGTATTAAATAAAGAACGATGTATTTAGCGCGTCAAATTTTCATATCGATATACATCGCAACCGCTTCCGTAGATAGATAATAGATGGCGCTAGAGTAGTCAAGTGAGCTCGGCCACGGTCCTTATTGCTTTGTAAGAGAGATGATCGGCACGATGCTGCTACCCATCTCCTGTTTCAGTTTCCCTCTGTCACCTTTTACAAAACCCGGGGTGATATGTGGTAGTGGCATTCTTTTACGCCACCGAATATATTAATTTTACAGATAAACTAGCTCATTGTTCAAATTTTAAAATAAATAAAAGTCTCATTGAATAAAATAAATTACTTATCTGATCTTTGAATCGATACTTAACTAAAACATACTCGTAAAGTCAAATACGAATATACTACAAAATAAAAGTTGAAACTGTCTGGTCATACTTTTGCAATACCGCAGTGGTAAAAATTTTAAAAATAAACAGACGCTGGCAGCGGTATTCTATTTATATTGTTATGACTTACTTTGTAAAGTACTCGATAGATCATTGCCCCTACCATGAGTTTTAGTACTAACTCACATTTCTGTTAAAAGTCACGCGATGTCGCTAAAACATTGCGAAAGATACGATAGTCGGGAGTGCCGTGCGTGTTTTAATGGGACTCTAAAAAAATTAATGCAAAATAATGGTAACAATGATAATGATAAACCAATGCCTTTTTGCTGAAATACCAATTTTTAATTTATTTAATATTAAAGCTTTTAGAGCTTACTAGGTATTTGAATGGTTTGCATATGTAGCTATAACAATATTTATATTAATACCTAGAGTATAAATAACGAGCTTGTTAAGTTAGCCTTTACTGAACATACTGAAGTATTTGCATATTTATAGTACCTACTATGTTAATGTTAATGTTTTACTTTTTTATGAAAAAATTAAATAATTAAAAAAAAATCTGGGACCTGAAGTTTTGTCGTATTTATAACACTACTTATGTATTATCGTTCTTATCTTATCTTTCTCACTATAACTGGGAAGCTAGCTAAGTGGACATTACATATACTCTTTTTACTGGAAAAGAGGCATTCCATCTTAGTCCTCACGGCTGACAACGCATCTGCATTTTGATTCGAAAACGAGGATAGATGTAGATGTCTATGGACCACAGCAACCACTTACCATCAGGTGACTGTGTGCTCGTTTGTCAGCCTTATCCTATTAAAAAAACGTAGACAGTATCATCAAATAGAATAACATGAGAAATTTTTATATAGTCGTTTACAGAATAATAATAATAATGTCCTCCAGACCGAATTTCGGGTGCGGCGGTCAGTCTCAACGGATACCAACCATCGGCGCAGAATAGGATTATAGTGACTTAGTGTATACGCAAGCACAGGTGCGCTCTCTACTCCTCACTCTCATATTCTAATTGGGCGGCAATCCGACACAACCGGAGGGAGTTCAGGCGCAGGACCTACGGTTTCACATGCTTTCGAAGGCTCGGGTGTGTAATACCGCTAATTTTCTGACTTCCGGCTCCTACTGAGAATTTCTTGTCAGAAAAATCCAACAACTGATTTTGGCCCGACGCAGAATTCGAACCCTAGACTACTAAAATAAGAAGGCGTTTACAGAATAAACATTAGTAACGGCATTGATAAATAATGTAAACGGACCTTATATGATGCAATTTCCGCTAGGAACTCTGACAAATGCCTGCAATATTTGTTGCCGCCATTTTGAATTTCCACGTACATCTCCACCTGTACCTAACTTGTTCCATTTTGTATCTGTGTTCCTTCAAGTTCTTTTTTTAAACTTGTGATAAAGAAAACCGAAATCTAGCATTATCAGCAAATATAATGCTGATGTACGGTGAACAACAAACGGAGATATTTTTACTGGCAACGAGGCATTCAATTTTAATATCATAGATGCATCTGTATTTTGATCTTGATTGACGACAAACGTAGATGTCTTTAAGCCACTAAATCTACATACTTAGGTCGGAAATCACCGTTGATTGTATAAATTAATAATTTATACTTTAGTCAAAAACGATGCATACTTTGGAGGTAATAAATATGTTGCAACCGAGATGATGATCGTGTGTGTTTTCTATTTCCATAAACGATATTTCTGAGGGTGTTTTTATAAGAAATACATAAACACTCACGCCTGTCACCCAGAGGGGTAGGCAGAGACTATGGACTTCCATTTGGCACGATTCTGACACACCTCTCTCGCTTCCTCCACATCCATATACCTACGCATACACGCTCGTCGGTCAAAGGTACTCTTGATTTGGCCCATTATTAATATATCGCCAATTTAGTCGATAAACTTTCGCCTAGGGCGTCCCTTCCCGACTCTCGACTGTTTTTATAAGAAATGTTTTTGATTTATTTGAAAAACGAGATATTAAAAGTTTATTTAGCAGAATTACACTGCTAGTTATGACGCTTTGATATTGTAATTCCTGATTCTAAAGGTTTTAAACCACTATCTACATTTTTATTGACATTACTGTTACCGTTACAGACTATTAAAGTCCACTGCTGAACATAGACCTCTCCTATAGATTGCCTCATATGGGGGATATTTGCCATAGTTGACACAATTGGGAAGCGGGTTAGCAACCGCCATTTTTTATTTTATCGTTATTAAGGAGATGCCGTGAAGTTAAAGGCCGGCAACGCATCTGCAATTCCCCTGGTTTTGCAGTTGTTCATGGGCGGCGGTAGTCACTTACAATCAGATGAGCCGCATGTCCGTTTGCCCCCTCTCCTATAAAAAAGATGCTGCTGCCCATCTCTTGATTTGTTTCCCTCTGTCGCCTCTTACGACATTCACGGGATGATGTGGGGATATTCTTACACCGCCACTACATGCTAAAATTAACATTACAGCTCTTCATAAATCTACAGATGAACTAATGTTTCATTCATATCTTGACACAAATAGTCCTTAGACTTCAGAGTTGACAACGCTTCTCTAGCCTTTATTGTTTAAAGTTGGTTTGCATGTATAAATGGGTTGCAGTATCCACTTTTCGTTCAGTGTTTTTTTCGTTCATTTGCCTGTCACTTCAATTTTATAAAAAATAAAAATATTTCTTATAGTTCTCTTCTGAGAAACAAAAATAATTTCTGGTCTGTCGCGTTTTTCTAAAGCGATTAAGGATCGCGTTTGCTTAAATTATATATGTGATCAGCAAAGTAATTAATATAGACCTTTTTCAAATTGTAGTTGCTTATATCTGAAAAGCTCTAAAAATATACAGTTACTTCACTCTAGTATAACCTAGCGATTTTCTTGTGAATTGCACAGCTAAAACGTCATCTGCTAGAGAAAATTGTGCCGGAAAATTAAGGTGCTCCCAATGAATCTAGAGTTTTAATTAAATAGCGAAAACTGTCGCCCGATGTCTTTATAACGGCGCCTTCTCACCGACCAGTAGTCGTTGCCACCTGCTCGGCGCCTTAATTTAAAATATAACTCGGTCTTTGATTATTTAGCGGAGTACTTAACACTTCATTAACTAAATGTAAAAGGATATTATCATTTTTAACAGTCATAGCATTATTTAACTTATTAATCAACTACACGTCATACAACTTTACACGTGGTAGAACTATGCTTCAGCTATACTCGTATTATGATTGTAACATGAATGGTTTGGCTTAACCGGGAAGAACCACGTTCTCACAGAATACAAAAGTACAATAGTAGCTTATTGCTACTGTCTTTCGTATGGTTAATGTAGAGAACCGAAATTTTTTTTGACAGAAAACGATGCATTACATCTTAGTCATCAATCGAGGGTAGATGTAGATATCCTTGGGTCACAGCATTCACTTACCATCAGGTGGACTGCACGCAAGTTGCTCACCCTTCTTCTATTAAAATAGAATATAACTTGTTTTGCAACTTAGTAGTGATATTGCTGGGCACAGGGATTCTTTTATTTCTGAGATTTTTATTCAGGGATTGCTTGTAACACTACAAAGATTTAACATCTAGAAATATTAGTTTCTGACTATCTTTGCTTAATTAAACCTTGATAAATATAAAAGCCTACTATAATAGCTTTTATGCTGCTGTCTTTCCCGGGTCAAGCCGACCCTTTCATTCTGCAGCCTGGCTCTACCACGAAAATATTTTTTCAACCAATAATTTGAATGCCCTAGTCCTGAAAGATGTTTAAGCGATAACTAGAAATGGTTTTTTTTTATAATATTACATACCATAAAAGTCAATCACAAGTCATAGGTTACAAAGGTTCTGTCAATCGTTTGTTCCGGATCGTGAAAAATATATGATTGCAATCATCAATACTTTTACCCCGGTCGAACGACCGAATCATTCACGATTGACACATGGTTATAGCATAACATAAAATCTGTCGCCTGTCACCCAGAGGGCTAAATAAAGAGTACAGACTTCCTTTTGGCACATTGCTGACATACCTATCTCGCTTCATTCAAATTTATATAACTATATAGACTCGTCGGTTAAGGTACACTTAATTTCGCTTATCTGCAGTTAGCAACTGCAGGAAAAATTATAATTTACTTATTTTTTAAAAAAAATTTTTTTACATAGAATGAGGGTGATAAACCAGCTATGTGCTGGTTTATGGCTGGACACGAGAGATGTAGATAGATGTCTATGGGCCATCTACATCTGTCCTCGATTAAAATATAAATGCAGATGCTTTGTCACTCCTTGAGGACTAAGATGGAGTATTTCGTTCGGATCTCTACACTCACCATACCAAATACAGTAGCATTAGACTGCTATTTCACTCTGGTATTCTGTGCGAGCGTGGTCTTTCCCAGGTTGAGGCGACTCATTCGTGTTACAAAATAATATAGCTGCAGCTGTTACTGTTAATAATTATATATAAATATTTCATAATTATAACCACCAAATAAATTTTTATTTTAGTCTTCTACACTTTCATACCCAACTCAAACACACTTTCGGCCAGTGTTATAATACATTCTTAAAAAAAAATAGTTTATTTACATAGAAGAAGCAATCGCCATAGTGAAAACATGCAATGCATAACCCAAATGCCAATGGTTAAAAATAATTAATTGTAAACATAACCCGCCGCATTACCCATTACGTCCTTACGTAACCGATATTACAAAGTACATACTAGTTAAACAAACATTGTAGACTCGTGATTAATGCCCATGTAAATCGTCAGCTTATTTTTTTCATAGCCGCGAAGTTAGTGGCTTTTTTAATTTGAAACAGACGGAAGGACTGACGAAACGTCTCCGACGGAGATCCCCTAATCCAATTAACTTCGATTGTAAACGTCATTTTGGAATATAAATTTTTTTACGACTTATTATTCCACATCTGGGGATCTGCTGCGGTGCGTAAAGTCGAGGTACTTAAATGTTACTTTGTTAAGATTAAATACAGTGGTTCGCTGTGTTATTACACAAATCTGTTTCATATTGTATGTTTGTAATTAGGAAGCTATGATATAGTTATGGTATTATGGTAAAGGGGACACCCGAGCACACTGTCCATCTGATGGTAAACAGACATTGTTTTTCATACATATATTTGTATTATGTCTATATAGTAAATATTTATTTTCGAGTAAGAATCCAAATGCAAATGCGTTGTCACTCTTAAGAGATAAAATGAAATGCCTCGTTGCCAGTAAAAAGGGTCGCCGGTTCTCTGCACTCACCATACGAAACACAGCATCCTTAAAATGCTATTTCACGGTGTTATTTTGTGAAAGCGTGGTTGAGTTGACCTATTCGTATTGCAACAATGATAAAACAGCAGTGTGGCTCGGCCACGTTAATAAAATCCCAACCCCCTCTATTTTTTTAAACTGATGACAGGCGAACCATGACGATAAGTGACTAATGTGATCATGGACACTTGGAAGCAATTCCGAACAAAAAAGCTTTAGATTAGTTTCCATTACTGAGGACTTAGTTGAAGCGTCAGTAGCCTAATGGCAGGGCGCGGACCGCGAACTCGAAAGGTCGTGGGTTCGAATCCGCCATTCGACTACTGTCGTGAACCACTTCTAACACAAGCATTTTAAGCTTACCAGAAGTGGTTTAAAGTTTTAGGTATTTAAAAAATAATAAAAAATGCCTAAAAAAATACAATACTATTATATAGTACACAAAATATTATACTTACTGTATTTACGAGTATACTGGTTATTTTATCCTTCAAAGTGGCATAGCATTGAGAGCACTGCAGCTTAGTGGCTGCTTTTTTATATTTGCTTACGTAGCAAGTATTATGGCGTGTTAGCGACATCAATACACAATTATAATAAGCTAAATAAAAATATTGCACACTATTACACTGTTAAAAATTTGAAGCAAATGGAATATGATAAGGATATGGAGAACTGATTTGCTGTTTTATCATCATTATCATCATCAGCCCGTTAAAGTTACTTTTAAGTTTACTGGAAATGAGGCATTCCATCTTAGTCCTCACAGGTGACAACGCATCTGCATTTTGATCCGCAAACGAGGATGGATGTAGATGTCTATGGGCCGCAGCAACCACTTACCATCAGGTGGACTGTGTGCTCGTTTGTCACCCTTATCCTATAAAAAAAAAAGTCAATTGCTAGTCCCGAGCTATCCATATAATACTATCTATACCATCAAGATGATTGGTGGTCTATCACTGCACGATTGACCAGAAGTTTTCTTCCTCGCCATTGAGTTAATATGTACTACGTACTAGAGAAGCCATTCCGAACATTGACTATGTTCAACTGAACTGTACTGCAATCCGTACAAACTAAATATTGGGTAAATTGAAGGTTTGTGAATTCCATAAAATAATTATTAGTATATTTTATTTAGAAATATAATATGTTTGTTTAGATTATATTAAGATATTTTATATTAATATCTTATTTTATATCAAATTAAAGTCTTCGCGCATGCGCGACTACTACTCCCGCGCATGCGCAAAGTCATAGAGTAGGGCACAATTTTTGTTTGGATTGACTTCTCTAGTACGTAGTACATATAACTCAATGTTCCTTGCACAACTATGTGGAATCAGCGACTACTTGCGATATTTCCGGATCGATACGACTTAGGATATTTAAAAAAATAACCTACTCTCTTTTAAGAGGCCGGCAACGCATCTGTAATCCTCCTGGTGTTGCAGTTGATCGTGGGCGGCGGTAGTCACTTAGTGTTAGGTGAGCCGCATGCTCGTTTTTACCTCATAAAAAAGCCTCTCCTGTTGTAAGGAGAATTTGTCTTTAAAGTCACACTTGGTAGGTAATCCCTTTACGACGATCACAGTACCAGACGACTATTGACGCAGCTGCCCACCGCCGGTCTGCGCATTTTACGTCTGCCATAAGAAGTTTAAAACACAACACATACACAAACACAAAACAAAGGCTACTTGCATAACTTGTAGTCATCTCTAACGACACCGAGAAAATTTTAAAAAGTTTTCTCTTTTTTTTTAAAGGAAATTTACCACAAAGGCTGAATGCATTAATGTAAAATGCCTAATAAGTTGCCATCAGACGAATAAAAGACGTAAGAATGAAATGATTTAATGAAGCGAAGTTGACATCGCAATAAGCTTTGCGTATAAAGCGGAAGGAGACCACTGAGTATGGGATAATGATTCAGTTAACAAAGCGACGTTTTGTTTTCTGAAACAATGGCAACCGAACGACACGGGTCGAAGTTTGTAAAGAACATTTATTTGACGTTCCATTTATGAGTTTTCTGGAATAAAAATGTTTAAAAAGTTGTACCTATATTAATATATTTTTCATCATCACCACTAATAAGGCCGTTAACACTGGTGCTACATTTGGCGGATTGACGAATTGGCGAATTCACACGGCGTCTCGCAATTTAGATGAAAAAAAAAACTGTCAATAAATTTACTTTTTTTTTTAAATAAAATTGAAGTAACAAACGAATTTACAGTCCACCTGATGGTAAGTAGCTACTGCAACTCATGAATATCTTCAACCAATACTTCTAACAATTAAGATTAAAAATGCGTTGCGAAATAAGGCTAGCCGTGATAACTATGAAGGAATTTCATAGCCTGTTGTCAGTGGCGTAGCTATGTAACTAAAGGCCCCGGGGCAAAAATGAAATTGGGGCCCTATTTAAACTAAACTAAATACTTTAAAGCTGCAATACTACTTCACAATCAGCTCCTTGTCACCCACTCCAGGGCATAATAAAGCAAAGATACTTACTATTAACTGTTATGTGTAACGCATAAATAATGACGAAGTAGATTACAGTTAATAATATAAGCAGACAACATAACAGTGGAAGAGCCACACGGCAGCTTTTGCTGTCGCACGGGTGGACCAGACTAGATGGAGTGACGACCTGATATGACATGAAATGAAGAGATGTAATGAAAGGGTGGACCGTCTCGAACCAAGGGAGGTACCAAGACCTTACAGACAACCAGCGTGAAGTAGAAGTTTACTTCGCCTGGTAAGTGCAGGTGTTTGGAGGCCTAACCCCTCTCCCCCTTAACATGGCAGTGTAATTAAATGAGAAACCATCCCAGGATGGTACCAGCACCCCAGGCATTGGAGAATCCCTGGCTGAGCATCCTAGCCCATCCACGCCCTAGCTACCCTACACTTCTTTAGCGCGGGTACTCAGGCTGCCTCGCGTATCCTGGAGGGGTGGGGAGGGGGTAAAATTCTGCACAAAACTAATACTGCTCGTGGCAAGTAGAGCAAAAGATAAAATAGATAAGATAAGATAAAGGCGACCCCTGCCACGATATCCGTGAGTTTCTACACCATCAGGGGATTTCATTCGAACGTTAACAAAGTCCACTTGGTACCATCTGAAGATGGCGAAGCCGACCTTGCTCTTTCTAACCGAGATGCAGTTGCCAGCTGATTCTTCTCTCCTATCCGGGGTACAAATTAGAGCACCTTTGTGCATCGGGCTGGAGTTTGCGTATATGTCAAAGAGGATATCTGTTCTCCACGCCTCTGCAGTCTTGAAGGTCAGCGAAGACCATCGTCGTCTCTACGGGTGCCTCTAAAGGTAATGTCAACACAGACCAACTCATCAACCACGTCCTGATCGCTGCAGACTCCGTGCTACAACAAGTCCCATCTGCAGAGATCGTGATCCTTGGTGATTTTAACGGCCACCACGCAGAATGGCTTGGTTCTCATTTAACCGATCATGCGACCTGATCGACGGAGACCTGATGTCTCTATCGATGCACCTCTTGGCTCATTGCACCATTGTTTGATCCGGTCTATGATGCCATTCACACTCCGATCGCAGTTGCGTTCTGCAGATCGCCGCCATGTTTGGCACTATACGTCGGCCGATTGGGACAGGATGTGGTCTATTTTTTGCATTCTTCCCTTGAGGAAGGGGGCGGATATGCTTTATGCCAGATGACCCCAACGTGATTCTGTCGCTGATGTGGTACTTCAGGGAATGAAACTCTTTATTCTATCATTTGTGTTGCCTGGTTTGGGCGCTCCTGTAAAATTGCATCGCGCTATAATACGAGTGCTTCACCAGCGCTGTTAAAAAAATGTATAATTTCGCCTTCAGGTCGGTACGATACGGTTTACACAGCGCTCGGTGCGCATAGCACTATCTCCCTAGACATCAAGTCGAGTGGGCCTGATGGAGTTCCTCCCATTGTGCTGAAGACGTGTGCTCCCTAGTTGGCACCGGTCCTAACGTGTCTTTGCTAAAACTCTTTATCCCTAGGTGTAGTCCCGAACTCAAAGAAGACTACTTTAGTGCACCAGATTTCTATAAAATAACAGAAAATCAACCACTCAGACCTAGCCAACTTGTTCTACAAAATAATGAAAACCATTGTGAACTGCCAGTTCATGAGGCTGAGGGTCACCTACTGAAAAGTGACCGCCAGTACGACTTTCCTCGGGGTTGCTCAGCTGGTGATCTTCAGGTTTACCTGACTCATAAATCGGCGGAGGCAGAGAGGGAGATCCTGGCCGTTAGTTTAGCGTAAGCCTTCGATCGGATTTGGCACAAAGCGCTTCTTTCGAAACTCTCTTCCTATGGGCTTTCAGACAATGTGTGCAACTGGATCGGCAGTTTTCTTGCAGATTGGAGCAACAAAGTTGTAGTAGAAGTTACATGCTCTATTTACAAGCCTATTTATGCTGGTTTTCCACAAGGCTACGAGATATCACCTACGCTGTTTGTTCTGCTTATGAAAAATATGTTGCAAACTGGTTACGTGCACTGGTGACCGGCTGTGCCTATATTTCTCGGGAAAACGTGGCCTATTACCGGAAGAAACTTGTGTCTAATGTCGAGTCTTTGCCGGATAAGTTCGGATTGGGGCGACTAAATATAATTAAGTTTAATGCCCAGAAGACACAAGTTTGCGCGTTTACCACTAAAAAGAACCCCTTTGTCGTAACTCCTCAATTTCTCAAGTTACCTCAGTCAGTATCGGAATCTTCGGCGTTGACATATCGAATAACGTGTAGTTTCGTGGTCACATGGAAGGGAAGGCAGGAAGGATTGGCCTCTAAATAAAATATAATAAATTAATAATAATAAATTTCATCAACACATTTCACAAATCCACATCATCGGGATGTTTGGCAGTCCACTGCTATCGGACCGATACGACTTAGGGAGCTTCAAGAAACGAGCTTGCTTCTTTTTAAAAAGCCGGCAACGCGCCTGTAATTCCCGTGGTGTTGTATTTGCTAAACGAGCAAATTATTGTTGTATATTGGACAAACGTGCCGCATGCTGTTTATCCCCCTCTTCTATATAAAAAGTCAATAAAACGAAGTAGGCAATTATTTTTAACAATGTTATATTTATGTTCTGGAAGTGGGGAGTAATTTTTGTGATTTCAGTTCGAGCCGTTTGCGGTCAGGGGCCAAAGAGTTAAAACTCGAAAATTCTTTATACAACTAGGATAGTACATAATTTTTCGAACGTCTTTCTTGGAGGCCGAGGGGCCCCTTTAGCTTGGGGGCCCCGGGGCACTGCCCCGCCTAGTCCCTGGGTAGCTACGCCACTACCTGTTGTTATACTGGCTCTCTTTAACATTTAGATTGGAACAACAAAAGACATTCTATGCCGACACCAAATAACTTGGCATAAAGGCAGGAGGAAAACGTATCAGATAGAGCATTATTAAATCTTTTATCTTTTTACATGGTGATCATGTTATTTATTTATTCGACGTTTACAGTTTGAAGGGCGCAGGAAATTTCAGTTTTAAAGCCGGGATATTAATGAAGGCAACAGTAGCGAGTTTCGGCAGCTGTCGAACGGGACGAATAGCCGCTGGCGTCAGGGCGTGCGCCACTTTAAAATTTATCGAATTTTCGTGTATTGTTCCACCACTGGTGCTTCGCGTTGCGTTCCATAGCTGGGGAGATAGTGATGTGACACTTAAACATTTTATTACATATCGATAAAATATTTTTTAAAAGGCATTACAAATTTTCGGCTCGTATGTTCGGCTCAACCAGTGTACGACCAACGCTTGCACAAAATACAAACAAATGAATAGCAGCATAATGCAGCTGTACATCGTATTACATTCTTAGTCCACAGGTGCACACCATTCACTTTCCAGTAGGAAAGTGAATGATGTATGAAAAAAGTAGGTTTGTTACTCGTACTTTTAAAAAGCAAAAGAAGTGGAATACCGCTTAGTTTTGGGAATAAAATTAATAACAATGAATGACAATTGTATATAGGTAAAAGTAAGGTAAAGTTACAGCCTATAAACATCCCACTCCTATATAGGTTATCCTATATAGCTTACTTTTTCTAAAAGGGTTTTAGTGCAAGAAAATGTCCACCGTGCTACCCCAATGCGTATTGACGAACTCTTCGAAATATTTATTTTTAATTTCTCATATCTTCCTTCACTGCTGAGCGCGTGAAAAATCAGTACTTAAAATTAAAATTAACAATTTTATTGATGCCGGCCGGGATTGAACCCGGCTTGCTTGCATACTGTGAAATTTAGTTAAATTTAACGAGCACTTAGCCCATGAGCACACAACGGTTTTTGTATAAGTATTGCCTCATATTGTAGGTACCCTTTAAATTATTAAAAAAGTAAGTAAGTAGTAAAATTTTATCGATGTTCCAACGTCTGTTACAATGTTTTCGTGCGAGACTGGTTCAAATACAAAACATTCACTCGTCACCATTTAGCCGGAGGCTGTTCGCGCTCTCTTATTTAGATCTGATTTAGATTTGCTTTCTAATTGCAATTTAATCATTTCCAAATACTTGTATATTTAAGTTTTATATAAAATTATTCATCCATCTCTTCATTACAGCCTATAATACTCAGCTGCTGAAAATAGACCTTCGCTATAGATTGCCTAACATTGAGTTTTGCCATAGGGATTACGCTTGTCAGGTCAGTTGACAACCGCAGTTTTTTTATTATTGAGATGTTATCAGAAAGATTCTGCTGCCTATCTCTGTTTAAGTTTTCCTATGTCGCCTCTTACGAAACCCGTCGGGCGATATAGGTTAGTAGATATTCTTTCACCGCTTAAATGGTAAGGTTACTATGAATATCATGTATATTTATCACTTTTCTAAAATAAAATATTAAAAATAATTAATTATTGTTTTCTAAGAAAATTGCTAATAAAACGTCCTTCATAAAGTAACTGCATTTGCTGTGCTTTTACAACTTAATTTTCATCTAAAGTTAATTAAAACCAAAGTCGTTTGCCTGGGCGAGCTGTGATAACTCAGTGATGAAAGCTCACCGTAAATTCCACAGTACCGGCACTAATGATATAATCACTTTTAAGTGCTGATTTAACACGTGCTCGGCTGTGAAGGAAAATATTGTTGTAAAACCTCCATGTCTATGAAACAAAAACAAATCGAAGACATGTTAACTCCGCCAACATGCATTGGGGCATCGTGGCAGATACTTGCTTTAGTGCAAGCAACCTTCGCAGAAATGAGAGAAGGCCTGCGCCTAAAATTATAACAATACTTTTATTCTTGGGTACTGAGAATTAATTTAAATAATTGTAGTGTATAAATATTAAATAATATTACACTTAATATAATATTACACAAATCACTCAGGCTCTGTTAAACTGCATAAGCACTGGTTTGCTCGTGGAATGGCAGTTATGTACATATTAAGTGAGAAAGTTTACACGTCTAACGAATACCTAATAATAGTTTTAAAATACGAATGTTTTAACTCCACTAACTTAACTTCTTTTACTCTATAAATCTTTCAAAATTCCACTGAAACTAGGTTGATTGCGGTGGCGCAGAAGTGCGGTGGTCTTGTTTTTCAAGTAAGACGACAACGTTCTCTTGAAGAACCTCAGACCGATTTCCCTTCTGAGCCACGTCTACGTGTTGTTTTCGAGAGTCATTACAAATCGTCTCGCACGCAGACTCGACGACTTCCAGCCTCCCGAACAAGCCGAAATGGCTTGAGCACCATATACCACATACATACCCTTCGGCAAATTGTACAGAAGTCCGAGGGGTACAATTTGCCACTATGTCTGGCGTATATGGACCATGAGAAAGCCTTCGAAGTTTGAGCGGTGCTGCAGTCCTGCGGTTCTGCACTATACTCAATGACCTCAATAGTGTCTCCCAACGTATAGGTCTTAAGATGAACATGGACAAAACAAAGATCATGTATAACGTCCATATCACACCTACCTTGGTAGTTGTTGGGAGCACTAAGCTCGAACTTGTTGACGAGTATGTTTACCTTAGACAAATAATCCGACTAGGTAAGTCCAAGTTCACTAGACAACCGCTGAACATAGGCCTACCTTAAGGAATGCCACAAAACACGACGGTCCAGACCTACCTGCATCCATTGACTTCCTGCATCTCTTACCAGGTCGTCAGTTCATCTAGTAGGGAGCCGCCCTACACTCAGTTTGCCGGTAGGAGGATGCCACTCATGCATGCATACGCACATACACACATTTATACATTTAAATACATACATATGTATATTGTACTTACAGTGAGGTCAAGTTAATAAAAGCGTGTTAAACAGAAAAAAATTGTAATGAAATCAGGCGTTTTTTGCGAAATTCATTATGTGAAACATGAGAAAATTAATTTGCCATTGTGTTCTATATGCTCATTTGTCACCTTTGTATAAAAAGGCTCGATTCCATACTCAGATAAACGGTATCACAAGACATCCAAACTCGAAAACAAATGAACAAATATGATTCCAATTTTAGCCATCCTATATTAGAGGTTATACGTGGTTGAGCCATGCTGCAACTAAATTAGTGGAATAATTGTAGAAGAAATGGGTGGGCTCGTCCGGGAAGGACCATTCTCTCACAGAATACCTGCGTAAAATAGCAGTTAACGCGGCTGTGTTTCCTATGGTAAGTGTAGAGAACCGGAGCCTATTAGTGGAAACGGGGCATTCCATCTTAGTCCTCATGGATGAAAACGCATCTGCATTTTGATTCTTAATCGAAAATAGATGTAGATGTCTATGGGCCACAGCAACCAGTTACCATCAGGTGGACTGTGTGCTCGTTTGTCACACCTATCCTTTAAAAAAAAAACAATAAGCAATACTGTCGTCGTAAATATAGATCTAGAGAAAAACCTGAAAAATCTCGCCCGTAATTACTATTGTCTATATATCTGTCAGCCATGTATTTTTGCCAGTGGTAGATCTCTAGTATACCTTGGACTCCGTCTAGGTAGTGTATACATATGATGTGTTTCGGTCTGAACTGTATAGAGAACTAGTATAATTACCTTGGTCCTCAGAGGTGACAGTGCATTAACAATCTTATCTGTTTGAAGTTATTGGTATCCATTTTTTTATAGGATAATGGTGACAAACGAGCACACAGTCCACCTGATGGTAAGTGGTTGCTGCGGCCCATAGACATCTACATCTATCCTCTATTAAAAATCAAAATGCAGATGCGTTGTCACCCGTGAGGACTAAGACGGAATGCCTCATTTCCAGTAAAAAGGGTCACCGGTTCTCTACACTCACCATACAAAACACAGCAGCGTAAAGCTGCTATTTTACGTTACTATTCTATGAGAGCGTGGTCCTTCCCCGGTCGAGCCGACCCATTCGTGCAACAACTATACTACTAATATAGCTGCAGCATGGCTTTACCACGTAAAAAATGGGCATGGGCTACAGTAGTCACTTACTGTCAGGAGGACTCGAAGTTCATTTGTCGCTTCAATTTTATATAAAAAATATTAGCTTAAATTGCACAGATATCTCGCAGCCAATAGTAATAGTACACTATATTTCATTGAAATTTAAAGCCTATCCCCGTGATTAAATGTCGGGCGAAACTAACGAGTGCTGAGGTTGCTCTGTTTTAGTGAAGCTCAGGTCACTATCGAGCCGGTCGGACAAATAAAGGCATGTCCAGGACAATGCAGGTTGATTGCGCGCTGCGTCAGGTGTGCGAATGATGAAATTTAACTAACGGTATTGATTTTGTGGTTTTACTTAGTTTTAATTATTCTATGTTATGCTCCACTAAAATTCAATTGTAAAAGAAAATAAGGGATTGTAAAATATTTTACTTTAACTTTAATTAGACTTAAATAGATACCGTGCCAAAGAACTGTATTATTTTTACTAGTTTGTTATTGCTTTAGAGTACTATAACCACTCAAAATAATTCAAAAAAAGCTTTTTGTATTCTTCTACTGAAAAATACATTACAATACAATACCATACAATACTCTTTCTTGTACACCAAGAAAAGATAAAAATATCAAAAATAAAAATTAAACAACTATTGAGGGAAATACAAAGGGCAGTCATATTGCTACATAGCAATCTCTTCCAGACAACCTAGAAGAAGAAATAAATAAAAATAAGAAAAAGAACAATGGGTAGGGTGCACTAAAAAAAAAACAAATAAAAAAACAATTAAAAAAATATCAGGAGATACACAGCTAGTGAAATAAGTAAAGGTGATATCAATCCGTACGGTCTCTGATTACAAGTGTCTATAACCTAAAATTGCTTTTCACCGTTAGGTTAACTGGTTAACCAAATTAAATTATAAAAAAAAAATACATTAAGTTGCTATTTTACGGTGGTATTCTGTGACAGCGTGGTCCTTCCCCGGTCGAGCTGACACATTCGTGCTACAACTATACAATTAATAAAGCTGCAGCGTGGTTCTACCAGATATATAAAAAATACAATTCGTAAATTTTGGATACTTTCCTCTTTTTCACTTTCTTTTCAAGATAATATTACGTGCATATAACCTGAAGAAATAAATGTTATCTTTAAGATACTTTAGCAATAAGTGACTTTTCCAGCAAACAGGTTTTATATTATACTACAGCCCACGAACAGTTTTTTAAAAAAAATTTACACTTGATTAAAAAAAACCTTTTTTAATTTCTTGAAAATCCGGCCAATCAAAACGAATAAATGCCCTTCACTAATGTAATACAAACCAATTGGAAACTGAAATTATATTTAAGTCGTATCAGCAAATAAAAACTCGTTAGTAGGATCTGTCTTCACGGGGTGCTTTACAACCTGAGCTAGGATATTTCCCCGTGGAACGGAGAATGGTTCGCAATGCATTTTATATACGGGCGGGATTCCCTTGCAGCATCTTTGCGTGCGAATGCTGGACGCGTCTACGTGTCTACGTCGTTAGGTAATCAAATTTGTTTGCGACGCCTAACGAGCTCGTGACGGTCAGGGCAGCCGCTGGACTGCGCTGACATGTTTGCTAATTCTCAATGCCAACGGATTCTACCTTTGATGCAGCGATTTGAATGTAACTGAAACTGCACCTAATAATTTTTCTCGTATACCTAAAGCCGTGGTAGTTTAGGGGTTAGGCGCTCGCCGTAAATTATTAAGTACGCGAGCTGCACGGGTTCGGTTCCTTGTTTTACAACCTACTCATCGGTGAAGGGAATCGTCTTAGAATTAAAAAATATTTCGAAAATATGTGAATATAGAGATATTTTCAATATATATATATATATATATATATATATATATATATATATATATATATCTGCAATCACCAATGCAATCACAATGTTGTTTTATTTTTGTGTTATATTATTGCATGCCGTAAGCGCTAGGCGGGCCGGTATGTTCTATTACTCGTAGGGCCTAAATATTAAGATTCCAACGTTTTGTCGCATGAAATCGTATCTAGCAATAATATTGTACATATAAGTGATATAAAATGCACATTGTCAGAAAGATAAATGATTGTTGAACTTATTAATATTTTTTTTTAAACCGATTAATTTATATTTTTAAATAAAAGGGGGTTTTCTTGGCTTATGGTGTGGGTTTATCAAGTCCATATGGTATCGTAAGCACGATAACTTTTGTAAATATCAATTATTCAATTCAATCTATTTTTTAAACTCTTCGTCTATCATGTGGGAAGTCATTGAATGTAAATGGCAGTTTATTTTTTGTTTAGTTTAGTTATAATAAATTTTTTCGGCTGCGAAATGGCGAAATTTTCAGTGTATTCGGCAGCCTTGTATGAATAAATTATTATTAAATAGTGACTGCGTCACTCAGTTCAGCGTCAGCCGCCGTCGTGAGTGGACATTGTTTCGGTTGTTTGCGGCGGGTCAAAAATATCGCTGTGCAATTACACAATATTCAAATAACCAAATTTCTTAAATACTTGATTATAATAATAATGAGATTTTTTATTACAATATTTTAAAAGCACAGAATAAATAATAGTAGTACGTACTAAAAGTAAGTAGTATGAATTTTTTCGTCATGAGTGTCATTTTCATGTTTTTCGAAAGTGTTGAAGCCGATAGGGTTGGAGAAATGTAAATCCAAGATGGAGGCCGCAATAGGTATCAATTTTTTAATCATGGATGTCATTTTCATGGTTTTCAAGGGTGTTAAAGCCGATAGTGCTGTCGAAATGTAAATCCAAGGTGGCGGCTGCAATAGGTATAAATTTTTTCATCATGGATGTCATTTTCATGGTTTTCGAGAGAGTTGAAGCCGATAGGGTTGTCGAAATGTAAATCCAAGATGGCGTTTGCAATAGTTATAAATTTTTTCATCATGGGTGTCGTTTTCATGGTTTTTGCGTGTGTTGAAACCGATAGTGCTGTTGAAATGTCAATCCAAAATGGCGGCTGCAATAGGTATCAATTTTTTCATCATGGGTGTCATTTTCATGGGTTTCAAGGGTGTTGAAGCCGATAGTGCTGTCGAAATGTAACTCCAAGATGGCGGCTGCAATAGGTATCAATTTTTTCACCTTGGGTGTCTTTTTTATAGTTTTCGAGAGAGTTGAAGCCGATAGGGCTGTCGAAATGTAAATCGAAGATGGCGACTGCAATAGGTATCAATTTTTTCATCATGGGTGTCATTTTCATGGTTTTCGCGGGTGTTGAAGCCGATAGTTCTGTCGAAATGTAAATCCAAGATAGCGGCTGAATAAGGTATCAATTTTTTCATCATGGGTGTAATTAAGTGGATTTCGAGGGTGTTTTTTTATGGAATAGTGGGCAAACGAGCATGCGGCTTACCTGATGGTAAATGACTACCGCCGCCCATGAACAACCGCAACACCAGGGGAATTGCAGATGCGTTGCCGACCTTTTAGAAAGGTGTAAGCTCTTTTCTTGAAGGTTCCTAAGTCGTATGGTTTTCGCGGGTGTTGAAGCCGATAGTGCTGTAGAAATGTAGCTCCGAGATGGCGGCTGCAATAGGTAGTAAATAGGATTAAAACTACCTTTGTTTTTGTGAACATACATAAAATTTTCGTAAATATACTGAGAGGCCAAAGTTTATTGTTATTTATTTCTTTAAATTTATGTCTAAGAGACTCTCTCGGTTTAAGGTTGTAAATAGCTCTAATAACCTCCTTCTGTAAAACAAAAATAGTTTCTGAATGAGCCGCATTTCCCTACAGCAAAATCCCATACGACATTATGCTATGGAAATAATTGAAATAAACTAATCTAGCTGTCTCGACACTAGTGAGACTTCTAATCTTTTTTACAGCATACGCTGCAGAACTTAGTTTGCTTGCTAGTTTGGACATATGGGGGCCCCACTAAAGCTTTGCGTCGAGAGTGATGCCAAGAAAAACAGTGGATTCAACAGGGCTCAGTTCTTTCCTATTTAAAAACACATTGGTACTCAGATTTTTAACATTCGTTGTTGTAACTTTAATACATTTAGTTTTTTTTCCGTTTAAATGTAGATTATTAACGTTAAACCAATGCACTAATTTTGATATAGCATTATTCACTTCGTCACATTTAAACAATTGACGTTAAAGTTTAAAAATCAAGGAAGTATCATCAGCAAATAATACTATATCATGATTGTCCCCTACAAGAGAAGGTAAATCATTAATATACACTAGAAATAGGAATGGGCCGAGAATAGAGCCCTGAGGGACACCTATTAGTACAGGTGACCCGGAAGAACTTTTACCATTGATAATAACTTTCTGCATTCTATTACTTAAATATGAATTTAAGTAATACATAATTTAATTATTTTCAACAGTGGTAGAGCCACGCGGCAACTTTTGCTGTTGCACGGATGGGCCGGCTCGAACCGGGATGGTACCACGACCTCACAGAAAACCAGCGTGAAGTAGAAGTTTACCTCTGCGTTCCGTTTGGTGAGTGCAGGTGGCCGGAGGCCCTTTTTACTGGAAATGAGGCATTCCAACTTAGTCCTCGCGGGTGACAACGCATCTACATTTTGATTTGTAATAGAGGATAGATGTAGACGTCTATGGGCCGCAGCATCCACTTACCATCAGGTGGACTGTGTGCTCGTTTGTCACCCTTATCCTATAAAAAAAATGAAATATCAAGTTTAAGCTGTGTTCTTGACACCATAGTACTGTAGCTTCCTGATTAATATCTCATGGTGAACGCAGTCGAAGGCCTTGGAAAGGTCACAAAATATACCCAAAGCATCCTCTGAATTCTCCTATGCACAAAAAATATGTTTAATAAGCTAAACTCCAGCATCAGTTGTCGAGCGACCCCTTGTAAAACCGATTTGATTTTTATGTAGCAATTTATTAATATTAAAGAAACTTAACATATGTTCTAAAACTATGTTTTGAAAAATTTTACTAAACGTTGGAAGTACAGAAATTAGTCTAAAATTGGCGGGGTCTAATGTACTACCAGATTTAAATAAAGGTGTGACTTTACTATGTTTCATTAAATCAGGAAACACACCAGATTCGACGCTTGTATTAAATATAGTGCCTAGATAAGGTGTTATTATATCTATTATAGATAAAATAACTTAATCGAAAATCCCCCATAAGTCCGCCGTTTTCTTAACATCAATAATTTTAAAATATTTAACGATGTCATTTGGCAGTACTCTATAGAATTTAAAAGTATTTAAACAAGCCTTTACATTTTGTTTAAGCAATGATTCGGCGACAGTAGGAGAAGAATTTAATGATTTAGTTGTCAAAAAAGGGACATCAGTAAAATGTTTCTCAAAAGCCATAGCAACTTCTTGATCAGATCAAGTTAAATTATTATTAATATTCAATTGAAAACCCGAGTTGCGCGGTTTGACCTTACCCGTTTCACTATTTATTATTTTCCAGTGTTGTATCCGATAGGGCTGTCAAAATGTAAATCCAAGATGGCGGCTGCAATAGGTATACATTTTGTCGTCATATTTAAATTGTATTTGTAAGCTAGTTGTTTAAATTCGATTAATTGAGCACTACAGAACCAAAATGTAAAAAAAAAACAATATCGAAAACATTTAAAGTCCTATTGATTCAATGGAGTGTAGGTAATTATGTCTTCAACTAGGCTTAGTTTCCGTACTGTCCATTTTTATACTGTGGTTAAGTGTTCCGGCTACTGCACGCATGTTAATTTCACGAACTCTAGATAAACCTACTTATACGTTAAGTATATTTTGTTACTCACATAAACTACCACATGGCGACCACGCATCATTAAACATTAAATTTCACAACATTTTTGACTTTAAGGCGACGCGACACGATGATGAATCCGGTAACTGAGGAAAAACATTCTGTAGTAAGAGGAAATGCGGGCCGAGAGCCTTGAAAATTAGGTATTGCATGCCGTAAGCGCTAGGCGCGCCGATGTGTTTTACTAGGGCCTAAAAATTAAAATTCCAACGTTTTGTCGCATGAAATCGTATCTAGCAAGTGATATAAAAACACATTGTCAGTAAGATAAATGATTGTTGAAGTTTTTTACACTTTTTTTAAAGCGATTAATTGCTATTTTTACACAAAAAAAGGGTTTTAGTGGCCTATGGTGTGGATTTATCAAGTCCATATGGTATCGTAAACATGATAACTTTTGAAAATATCAATTGTTCAACTTAATCTATTTTTCAAACTCTTCATCTATCATGTGGAAAGCCATTGAATGTAAATGGTAGTTAAATTTTGTTTTGTTTAGTTATAATTGATATTTTTCGGCTAAGAAATGGCGAAATTTTCGGTGTTTTAAGTCGCCTTGTACTAATATATTTTACTAAATAGACAGTGTCTCACTCCGTCATTCCCACAAAACATACATTATATAACTGGTAATTCCGGCCTCAGCCGCCGTCGTTAGTGGATACCGTATCACTTGTTTGCAGCGAAAAAATCGCCGTAGAAATACGAAATATTCCAAAAACCAAATTTGATACATACTTGACCAAGGTAAAATATTATTATTATTTTTATAATCACAGATTTTTATTACAATATTTTGTTTCGCTAAAAGCATGCAGGATTTATATATAAATATATATATTATAGACCTAAAAGTGTACTTCGGTATCTGCTAATGGAACTCCTTGACGAGGAGAACTAGATGAGCCGAGTGTGGGCTCGTTTTGTTAGTTATGATAAGACTTTACCTTCAGATTTGAACGTGTACTTTGATGACTGCCACTGGAAATCCTCGATGAGGAGAACTAGATGTTTTTTTTTATAGGATATGGGTGACAAACGAGCACACAGTCCACCTGATGGTAAGTGGTTGCTGCGGCCCATAGACATCTACATCTATCCTCTATTACAATTCAAAATGTAGATGCGTTGTCACCCGTGAGGACTAAGATGGAATGCCTCATTTCCAGTAAAAAGGGCCTCCGGCCACCTGCACTCACCAAGCGAAACGCAGAGGTAAACCTCTACTTCACGCTGGTTTAATTTATGTGTGAGTTTGGGTTTGTTTTGTTAGTTATGATGAGACTTTACCTCAGGACTAGATAGGGTGACTTGAAAGTATACTTTTATCACTGCTACTGGAATTCTTTGACGAATAAAACTACAAATTATTTTTTTTTAATTTATTCACTCTCATGTGAGCATTATAAGTCCCGCACTTTTGGATTTTCCAAACTTTTTTAAAATTGAAGTTTTACATAATTTTATCGGAAAATTGGAAGTATAATAAGTGAAGTATTATTAGTGAAAACATGTGTGTATTTAAACTACTTTAAAAAGTTCCGTATAATCATGTTATATGTAATTTTTTTAATGCGCTTAGGGCATGCTCAATTGGATTTACCAATTATATTTTATATTTATTTAGAGATTTGGTTTATATAAGTATCCATATATATATACAGATTATGATATCGAATGTTTTTTTTTGGTTACTATAAATGGAATTTATGAGTTTCTTATCAGATAACTTACTAAATTTAACATTTCTAAAAATGTTATTTGCTTCTGAACTTACCGACACGTGCCGACATATTATTATCTACGGCCGCTGTGAGGTCACTGACACGACTGCCACAAAGCAAGCCGCTGCGCGGCGAGCGCCTCCAAGTTTTTTGTGTAAATGGTTATACCTATTTAGACACAGTTATTCTGCGAAAAGTTAAATTTAAAAATAACAGAAATTATACTGAAATATATATCTTTTTAATAATGTGTTGACTGTTTATGAATATTCCAATTCCCTTCTTGAACGCCTAATAATATTTAATAAGTTAATATTTATTTTATATTTTATAATGTCTTACAAATATCATTTTACGAAAACACTTAGCGAGGAAAATTCTTAGACCCCTAAGTAGATGACTATGTTTTGACGAGATCTAACAGTTTCTGTAGGTAGTTTACAAACACAAATTGCACAAGAACAAACATTCAGACCCGGGACAATTACTTGTCGGCCATACAAATACTTGTTTTGTGCGGGATTCGAACCCGTGGCCCCCAGCGCAGCAACTCATTGCTAAGCCACTGCGCCACGGAGCCGTCTAATATAGAAATACGTTTATTACAATCTATCATATATCATACATACATTTGCCATACTTTCCACTTTTTGCAGGCGGGTTGGCAACCGCAGTTTTTTTACTTTAGATCCAGTTGTTGTTAAGAAGATGCTGTGAAGATGGTGCCACACCCACGGGACTATTTGGGCTAGTGGATATTCTTTCAACGCCAATACACATTGTTATTTGAATTACATATGTCATAAACTTCCACTTTATTACTAAATAGATCTGGAAAAATACTTAGAAAAGGTTATTTGAAGCATAAAATATCCTAATTAATTCCAAATTTGCAACTATTTGTAGGAAAAATTTAGTATGTATTTTTCATATGAAAATTTATTCGATAAAGAATATGTAACATAAATTATTTTTTAAATAAATACATATTACAAGAATGTAATAAAAAAAAATACCATAAAATACGCGGCGTTTTGCGCGCTAAACAAAACTTAAATACCGTTAAGCCGGCTACTGACCTGCCTGCCGCAGGGGCAATTTAAGGAGCACTGCGATCGGAGCAATATCGGAGGTCGCAGGGCCGACTTAAAAAATTGCCCCTGCTTGCCTACACACATCACAATTAAAGAGGCAATTAAGGGTCATCCCCACTCCTACACCCTAGATTGCCCCTGCGGCAGGCAGGTCACTAGCCACCTTTAGCTGACGGAGGACTTAGGTATAGATATTGGAAAAACCCCACAAACACCATTCGAGTGATCAAAGGTAGCGTCCACTATAATGTCGACTAACTTATTTTGATCCACTTATTTTGATCTACCTAATATCTATTAATTATACTGTGCTAATATTTAGTAGTAATATTTAAAAACATGGGAAGTTTTATGAACATAAAAATTTGACACAATTCAGTAGTCAAGAATAGGAATAAAAATAAGGTTGTGTATCATTAATAAAAAATGCTAATTAGTAGATTTTGAAAACACAACAGCATAACAGTTTAAGTATATGATTTTGTGTGGATTTATCCCATAATTTTTTAAAAAAAAATCTTGTTATTGTAGTGTTTTAAATGTATTTTTATTAATCCCTAGCTACAATTTAATTTGTTAATAACACTTACGGGCTCTACCTGAAGTAAATTAATAAATAATAACTTTTATTAAAAATTACATCAAAAATCACAACAAATTTCCTAGATTCAGAAAAGATCAAAATTACGTTATAGAGTACAGTCGCTTTGCCACGCCCACAAACAACAAACAAAAGCTTCAGTATTGCGCGTGCGTTGATATTGATAGGTATTTCACCCGCGTAAATTATTTCCGGACTGATTTGTTTTTTATATTGCGAAATTAAGTATCCGCCGTGAGTTACTTGTGTTGTGTCCGATGTCTTACTCAAACGAGGAATATTTTAATATGTTGATGTGTCTCGTAAAATGTGACTGCAATTATGCAGAAGCACGAAGACTTTATGAGGAGCGCTTTGCTACTCCACGAAATATACCATTGCCGTCGGCGATGTCGTTCCAACGACTTCACATTCGTATGTACAACACTGGCAATGTGAATGGCCGTGATCAACAACGTACAGCTTCAGGAAGACCGAGAATGTACGACGATGACATCGAGGAGAACATTCTCGACATGTTTGGGGAAGATCCGACGCGGAGCACGTGCTCGGTGGCACGTGAACTAGGTGTGAACCATATGCGTGTTAGAGCCCTCAAAGATGATGGCCAGCACCCGTATCATTATCGTCGAGTTCAGTGTCTTCTTGCCAACGACTACGAGCTGAGAATAGATTACTGTAGATGGTTACTCGATAAGGTTTAAAGAGATTCTGAGTTTCTGAACCGCGGACTTTTCACGGATGAATGCTCTTTTGTTAGAACAGGCGTTTTTAACGCTCATAACGAACACATATGGTCGACGATTAACCCGCACTCATATAAACCAAGCCACTTTCAACACCGATGGAAAATCAATGTTTGGGCGGGAATTATAGGTGACAAAATTATTGGTCCGTATTTTCTTGACCACACAATGAGCGGTGAAAACTACGGACGCTTTTTGCGAGAAGAACTAAGTAATGAACTTGACGAAATAAATCTAGACCTCTTTCGTCGCATGTGGTTTCAACACGATGGCGCACCACCGCATTTCTCCCGTTGTGTAAGATTTTTTTTGGATACTGAATTCGATGCGAGATGGGTTGGCCGCGGTGGGCCGGTCAACTGGCCGGCGCGATCAGCTGATCTCACACCTTTAGATTTTTATCTCTGGGGTGCGATTAAACAGTCTGTATTCCAAAAAACATGCGATACCGAAGCGGAAATGCGTACACGAATAGTCGCATCCTTTGAAAGAATAAAGTCCGAAATATCTGTTATGCAACGCGTGCGTTCAGACATTATAAGCCCGTGTCGCAAATGCATAGAAGTACAAGGCGGACATATTGAAGAATATCTTCGTGGTCGTCAAGTAGACATAGTCATAAATTAGTGTTTGTGTATAATTACACACAATCGGTCGAAATACAATTTTATAAGTTGTGATAATCGACCACTAAAGTGATTACAGCTGACTGATGTGCCGAGGTCACGACCTTAGTGAAATTAATGTAGGTATGACGCGCGCGCGCGCGTCCTGCCTTTGATGTACGCCGCCGCCGGCCGCCGGTGCTTGCTGCTTCGCTTTAGTTGCTTGATACTTCCAGGCAGAGGTAATCAATCCACATAAAATTTACAAATATTATTTAATTAAAATTTAATTTGATTATTTTTATGTCGAGTTTTCTGAAGTAAAGTTATTTCTATACGTTTGAATACTGATTCTGATAACGCACTTAACGGGAACCACAGGGTTTTTGTTACATATTGTATATGTATATATCATCATCATCATCAACATTACAGCCCTTCACAAGTCCACTGCTGAACATAGGCCTCCCCCAAAGAATGCCACAAAGCACGGTCCTGAGCCACCTGCATCCATCGACTTCCTGCATGTCTTACCAGGTCGTCACTCCATCTAGTGGGGGGACGCCCTACACTTCGCCTACCGGTACGAGGCTGCCACTCGAGAACCTTTCTTCCCCACCGGAAGAACCGACTTCGAGTTATATGGCCGGCCCACTGCCACTTCAGCTTACTAATCCGTTGGGCTATGTCGGTTACTCTGGTTCTACTGCGGATATCCTCATTCCTAAGTTTATCACGCAGAGAAACTCCGAGCATAGCCCTCTCCATAGCTCGCTGAGCGACCTTGAGCTTCCTCATACGGCCAGCAGTGAAGGACCACGTCTCAGTTCCGTAAGTCATCACTGGCAACACGCACTGGTTGTACAATTTTGTTTTAAGGTTTTGAGGTATTTCTGACGAGAAGATGTGTCGTAGCTTCCCGAACGCTGCCCAGCCGAGTTGAATCCGTCGATTGACCTCTCGGTCGAAGTTGGACTTACCTAGTCGGACTATTTGTCCCAGGTAAACATACTCGTCAACAACTTCGAGCTTAGTGCTCCCAACAACTACCGGCATAGGTGTGACATGGACATTAAACATAATCTTTGTTTTATTCATGTTCATTTTAAGACTTATCCATTGGGAGGCACTATTGAGGTCATTGAGCATAGTGCTTAATTCCTCCAGCGATTCTGCCATAGGGACTATATCGTCGGCAAATCGAAGGTGAGTGATGTACTCGCCATTGATGTTAATTCCGTATCCTTTCCAGTCCAGAAGCTTGAAAACGTCTTCCAATGCAGCGGTGAAGAGTTTCGGGGATTTAACGTCACCCTGTCTTACACCTCTCTGCAATTGGATATGTTTCGTACTCTGGTTCTGTACTCGGATAGCCATCGTAGCTCTACTGTACAAACACTTCAGCACTTCGATATACCGACAGTCAACTTGGCACCGCTGAAGGGACTGCAGCACCGCCCAAATTTCGACGAAATCAAAGGCTTTCTCATAGTCCACATACGCCAGACATAGTGGCAAATTGTACTCTTCGGACTTCTGTACAATTTGCCGTAGGGTATGTATGTGGTCTATGGTGCTAAAGCCCTTTCGGAAACCGGCTTGTTCGGGAGGCTGGAAGTCTTCATGTCTGCGCGCGAGACGATTCGTAATGACTCTCGAAAACAGCACGTAGACGCGGCTCAGAAGGGAAATCGGTCTGTAGTTCTTCAAGAGAGCGTTGTCACCTTTCTTGAAGAACAAGACCACCGCACTTCTGCTCCACGCCTCCGGTGTAATGCCACCATGGAGGACAGAATTAAAGAGCTTCTGAAGGACTTCAAGTACCGGTATTCCACCCTCTTTCAGAAGCTCCGCTGTAATTCCATCCTCGCCTGGGGCCTTGCCGTTTTTAAGGTGTTGGAGAGTCATTCTAATCTCGCTCAGACTGACGTCCGGGATATCTTCGGAATAGTGTCGGATAAGACTCGCTCTTGGATCGTTACTCACACTTGCGTGTGGCTCCAACGATGACGTGTACAGTTGCCCATAGAACCTCTCAATCTCACTCAAAATCTCAGGTGCCCCGGAAACGATGCTGCCACATTCGGTCTTCAGCTTTGACAGTTGGCTCTTTCTGGCAGACAGATCTCTGGCAAAGACTTTGGAGCCTTGATTCCGCTCGATCGCTTCTTCAATACGAGCTGTATTGAAGTTGCGTAAGTCTCGCCGCATGAATTTAGAGATCTGTCTGTTCAGTTGCCTGTATGCTGTCAAATCTGTTGAAGAATGTAGCCTCATCTCCCGTCTAACAGCCATGAGATTAAGAGTGTGATCGGAGAGTTTTTGTGTTCTTCTGCGGCGGGTCTTGCAAAACTTAGCTCCGACCGCATGGACAGTTTCCACGAGCTTGTCATTCATATCGTCCACTTCATTGCAGTCTTCTAGGCACTGAAAACGGTTTCGTAACTCGAGCTGAAAGGTTTCGGGACTTTGGATTAGAGCACGAGGGGGACGGAGCGTTGACTTCATCAGACGAGACCTCTCCAACTTAACATTTAGGTTCAGTGTGCCTCTAACCATTCGGTGATCGCTGCCGGTTTTCACCCTCGCGATCACTGAGACATCACTGAACAGTTGTCGTCTGGTCGTCATAATGAAGTCAATCTCATTTTTTGTCGAACCGTCGGGGCTCGACCAGGTCCACTTCCTGTGGGGCCGCTTCTGGAAGAAAGAGTTCATCATAAAGAGTCCCTCTTTCTCCATGAAGTCGGCCAGCTGCTGGCCCCTTGGGTTCCGTTGCCCTATTCCAAATTTCCCTACTTTCAGCTCACCGTTCCCTCTTGTGCCTAGTTTTGCATTGAAGTCTCCCATTAACACCGTATATTGGGTTTTGGAGGAATGCATGGCTCTAGAGATATCCTCATACATTTCCTACACCTCCTCATCGGGGTGTGCCGAGGTTGGTGCGTAAACCTGTATGACCTTCAGTGAATACCGTTTGGTGATTCTGAGTATAAGGTGCGCAACCCTCGTCGACACACTCCCGATCTTTACAACGTTGTTAACGAGAGACTTGTGGACGATAAATCCGACACCTCCTTGGGACAGACGGTCGCCCTCCCGGTGATAGAGCAAGTTGCCGGATTCAAGGATTACCGTGTCCTCCCCCTCTCTTCGGACTTCGGATAATCCTATAATATGCCAGCGCAACTTGTCTATCTCTTCTTCCAGCTCCACGATCTTCTCGTCAGTCCTCAGGGTGCGTGCGTTGTACGTTGCCAGGTCGAGTCGTCTAAGGTGGCAACCGAACCTCCACCGGAGATTCTTAGCACCCCCTGCCCCGCTGTTACCATGGTCGCCACCGTAGCCAGGAATAGCGGGGCCGCCGGGGACTGGGGGCCGTCTGTTTGTTGTTTTGCTCATTGGGGGGTATTTGCCATAGTTGCTACGCTTGGCGAGCGGGTTGGCAACCGCAGTTTTTTATTGTACTTTTGGCTATTATCAGGAAGATGCTGCTGCCCATCTCCTGCCTGTTTCCCTTTGTCGCCTTTTACGACACCCACGGGAGGATATGGGGTAGTGGATATTCTTGACCGCCACTACATATATATATATATATATATATATATATATATATATATATATATATATATATATATATATATATTTATATATTTACTATAATTTTTTTATGTAATAAGGGTGACAAACGAGCACACAGTCCACCTGATGGTAAGTGGTTGCTGCGGCCCATAGATGTCTACATCTATCCTCTATTACAAATCAAAATGTAGATGCGTTGTCACCCGTGAGGACTAAGATGGAATGCCTCATTTCCAGTAAAAAGGGCCTCCGGCCACCTGCACTCACCAAGCGAAACGCAGAGGTAAATCTCTACTTCACGCTGGTTTTCTGTGAGGTCGTGGTACCAACCCGGTTCGAGCCGGCCCATCCGTGCGACAGCAAAAAAGCTGCCGCGTGGCTCTTCCACAGTTTTTTATAACTTAGTAGATATTAAGTTTGTATAAGTAAGTAGTTTCAATTTTTTATATTTATTTGCTTTTTGTTATATAAGATGTAATGTTTTTACTTATTTATTAATTTACGGAGTGATTGCACCTACCACAGCTTCTCAAATCATCCAGGGCTGACTGGTAGAGAATGCCACAAGGCATTAAGTTCGCCCTTTATATCCCTTATTATAAGGCAGATTTAAAAAAGAATAAATAAATAAATCAACCTGGTGTTGCAGTTGTTTTTCGACGGCGGTATTCACTTACCATAAGGTGAGCTGCATGCTCGTTTGCCCTCTCTCAAATATAAGAAGGCCGCGAACATTCATTTAGGCAGCACACTTTTTTTGTTTGTAGAGTAAGAGTAACAAACGAGCACACGGTCCACCTGATCTAATCTCGTTTAAGAATCAAAATGCAGATGCGTTGTCACCACTGAGGACTAAGATGGAATGCCTCGTTATCAGTAAAAAGGGTTTCCGTTTCTCTACACTCACCATACGAAACACAGCAGTATTAAGCTTTTGGTAACTACGCCCAACTACTACTACAAACTAGGTAAGACACATCATTTCATTTTATCGAGCGGATGTACGCGAAGTAATTTTTTGCCAACTTTAATATGATAGACTTCCGCAAAGTAACATCTGATTCTATTAATCATCTATTTTACATATTATATCGTTTTTCCATATCTATACTCGTTATATAAGCTTTGTAGATAGCCTTTTATGTTTAAATAGCGTCCGTGGTTGGCTTAAATGATTTTTAAATCCAGTTCCTTAGTCAGCTGACTGCTTTTCTTTGGTTTTCAATTGACATCTAATACTAAAATACTGAAATTTGTTACTAAAAAATAATTACTATAATATCACCAGAAATAAAGCAAAATATTGCAAGTTGTAATAATACAACTTTCAATATTACACATATTTATGGCCATCTCATACCGACCAAGTATGGCCATCTCTCTTAATCACCCGGGATAGATGGCCATACATTATTTGTAAAAAAAAAAATATAAATAACCCACGCGCCATTTTGCAGTTATATTAAAGTTTGGACTATAAACTGAACACGTAACTTAAAAAAAATACTTATTTTGTATGATTCCTTAATACCAAAACTGTGTAACGTAAACCCTTTGCAAATTTTAAGCTCCATACAAATCAATATAGGTATTAGGTAGAAAGAATTGTTGCTCCCACTCACACACAAATTGTACTAACGAGATATTAGTGCAATTTAGGAAGTGTAACTACGATTTTTTTTGAGTGGCCATTTATTCCTTACGGTCATCTCCCCCTTACGGCCATCTCTCCCGGAACCACCCTATACAAATTTATAACTTATATCTATGTGAATTTACCAGTTGACCGTGTATGTCGCAAGGCATGCCAAAAAGTCATAACAGCATGATTTTCAGTAATGACCAAAGCCTTGGAGAATACAGTTCCATAACCAGTAAAATATATTTTTGTTACTAAAGTATCTTGCACTCGTAACCTGAACTGTGCTTTGCCATTAAAAATGTTCGCACATTATTCCTATATAATGTTATAAAAAGTATATTGGTATGAAAATAAGATTAAAAAAAAATAATACAATTTTATTATATTATATTTAATAAAATTAATAAATAATGAATAACAAAAAGTGCATTGTATATTTTAATATCTATGATAAATGGATCTGGTTCAAAAACTACTACAGATAAAATCTTATAAAGTGAAGAAAAATTTGAGGAATCTTAAAAAAAGAGCTTCAGGCCCAGAAAGAAGAAAAGAGTCTATTCCTTTTGAATGGGCCAGCATGAGAAGCGCATCTGCAATTCTTCTGGTGATGAGATGAGCCGCATGCTTATTTATCTCCGTCTTCCGTAATATATTACAAAAACTTGCGAACTCCTGGTTTAATATAATATTTTGTTATGTTCAAATTGTTATTATTCAACAAAGTTTATTTCATAACATCATTATAGTATCCCCGAATTAGAGGAATTATTGAAATATCACCGACTTCTTCCGTTATACCTAACATAAGGTAGTAAGAAATAATAAATTGAAGGCATCAAAATACAACGAAAAAATAAACACAATGACAACGATTGTCGACCACTCCCGCCTCATTAGGAAAAAAAATAAAAACAATTAAATACCGTTCACTTAGGCAATTTTAATTTATCATTCAATTTCTTAAGTACATTTTTCATTTTCTTTGTTTTAAAGGTCGATTTAGGGTGATTATCGCTGAAGTCACTGCGGACTATAAGTACTTTATTTTATACACATTATACGTGTTAGAGCCATGCTGAAGCTATATTTCTGGTATAGTTGTAACACGAATGGGTTGACTCGACCGGGAAAGGACCACGCTCTCACAGAATACCAGCGTAAAATAGCAGCTTAATGCTGCTGCGTTTTCGTATGGTGAGTGTAGAGAACCGGAAACACTTTTTAGTGGAAACGAGGCATTCCATCTTAGTCCTCACGGGTGACAACGCATCTGCATTTTGATTCGTAATTGAGTACAAATGTAGATGTGTATTGGCCACAGCAACCACTTACCATCAGGTGGACTGTGTGCTCGTTTGTCACCCTTACCCTATAAAAAACACGCATACATACATACGTCTCCCGTAATGTTCTTCGGGCGATTCCTTTATGAACGTTGTGAACTTTAATTCCAACCTTGAATAGCATTGTTTCAACCACCTACGGGTTGGAAATCCATAACCGTTAATTATGCGACTTCAAATCCTGTTCGTATAATGCACAGTTTTATTTCAGTTGGACACGTGAACACGACGTTACACTAATTGTGAATATTTATGTGGACGAAGCGGCGGAAACAAAAGCCCATTTGCTTCATATTTAACTTTTTGATGTTTGGTTACTTTAATATCAATTTAATATAATTTCTCCATGAACTATTTCCTACTATTTGAATGAGTTTCTTCAAAGTTAAAGCAAGCAATAGCCTTAAATTGTTTTCGTGACTTCTACACGAACTAGAACAGCTGCCACGTTTAAACGAAGATACATTTATATTGTTTCTTTTTATTCGATTTGTATTACCTGTAATATGTTTACGTGATAGAGCCACGCTTCCACTGAAGTAAGGCTGCAACAAGAAAGAGCTGGCTCGACTGAAAGCCGCTGTCAAATGTAACTTAATGCTAGTGCGTAGTGAGTGGCGAGCATCAGAAAGAGAGAGAGAGAGAGAGAGAGAGAGAGAGAGAGAGAGGTTTATTTGTAACGAGGATTCTTTTTACTGGTAGCGAGGCATTTTGTCTTAGTGCTCATGAGTGACAACCTATCTGCACTTTGATTCTTAATCAATTATAGATATAGGGATCTATGGATCATAGCATCCACTTACTTTTAGGGGATAAAAGCTCGTTTGTCACCCATATTTTTGGAAAATTGATATCATTTGAAATTATTGAAACTATGTACTTGAATAAGTACATAATAATATAATTTGATTAGTTGCAGGTATTTAAACCATTACCCTATTTGCTCCCGTGAGTCTCGTAAATAGCGACTACGGGAAACCCCAAAAAGATCTCATCGCTTCGAATCGATGGCGATATGACCATTGCGCTTACGATAGACTTAAATACATCGTTAGACCGGCGACACGGAGCAGTGTCAAAGGTGCGAGGTAAGAGACATTTGCACTGCGAACGCCAAACAAAAAAACTAGGATGACAAGAGGATTTGCCAACGGATCCCCATGACTAGCGTTAGCTATTTTGCGGATGAAGAAAAATAAGGAATTTATCGACAATAGCGACTCTAAATTGCGGACTGTTGCCATTGCCATAGTATAATAAACCTAGCAAGCTAACAGCATAGCAAAGTGGCGAAGCAATCAGCTTTGTAGCGGTTTCTAACGGAAAAACAATTTTCAAAATAGGAGGTTCAGATGCCTGGGTGATCAGTAATCGATTGCTGAAAACAGAATTTAAAAATTCGAAACCGCTCTCGAGATAATCGTGGGACAGACGGACAGACGGACGGACAGACGGACAGACGGACAGACATCGTGAAATCAATAAGTGACTTCGCAAGCATCGCCACTTAATAATAACAGATGCACGAATTCGGTATAGCACACCAAATCAGCAATGTGTAACTATTGATTGCTTGAAAACGTCACTGGTTCTAGCTACATATCCCAGGCCGGGTCAAAATTTGTGAAAAAAAAAATTTGGTTCTATCAGATAGATATATACCAAAAAAAACTAAAAGAATATCGAAAAACATCATGAAGTTTCTTATCATATGTTTCTAATTTAAATAAATTTACCCATTAAAAGTTGTTCCCTCTTAAAGCAGTTTCTAGAATAAATTATTTAATCTGTGATAGGCAACCGCTAATTCGGTTGCGGGATTTTCAAATCCACAACTCCTAGATATAGATTTAAAATTATATTATGAAACTGTACAAAAATGTTTTAAACAATTTGCCTTCACATTCTTTAATAACTCCGAAGGCTAGGTCAAAATTGTTGCCATCTCTATACATCTAAAATACAACGCAGCAGATTTGAGACAGAGTTGAGAGATACTCAATTCGACTGTATGTTTTTTTATGTATGTTACCTCATAACTTTTTTCTGGGTGAACTGATTTCGATGATTCTTTTTTATTTGAAAGCTGGTGCTTCTCATGTAGTCCCGTATAAATTTGATCGAGGTTTGACCAATAGTTTTTGAGTTATTCTTAATAATTAATATTGAAGTCGGTGGTACAAAATGTTTAATTTTTAATTATATTTAATATTAATACTTCAGGGTGGTATACCATATAAATTCCAATTAATTTTTCCCCGAAGAGTAGAAAAATGGGGCAAGAATTATTTAATGTAACTTTTTAGACGATATTGAGGTTGTGAAATTCCGCCAAAACGAGTAAAAAATATCTTTTATTAAAAATTGAAACCGACTTCAAAGAGTAAAAAGAATAAAAAATTAAATTATCACACTATGAAGTCTTTAATTCTTATATTATACGCTGTATCAGCACCAGACTGTGAAGACCACTTTTACTTTTTAGTAAGAGTTAATTTTATCCCTTAAAGTTTTCATCGATATTGATATAAATGCAAAGGAAAATGTTTTAACATTCATTTCATTCAGTGGCAGTCTCGTAATGACCAGCGGAGGGTATGACAGCTCCCAAGTAGATGGACATAGAGTGACGACCTGGTAAGATATGCAGGAAGTACCCATATTAATGGCTGAAATGAGATGATGAAACAGCATATAAAGTAAAATTTACAAATGAAACTTAATTTAATGTAATAGCTCTGATATTCTATTTATCATACCCTTACTTAATTAAAAAAAAAAACCTGGTATCGTAGTGAACCCGGAAAACATTCGCCAGATGCGTGTAATCGATTTATTGCTAACATGTTTTTACTCCACCAAAGTCGCTATGTTTGTTTTATGTAATGATTGGATATCAAGATTATCGCAGAGCACGAGAAATTGATTTCTTTTATTTTGAAGGTATGCATTTAGAAACATATTAAAAATAAAATTCAATACTAAATAGATGAAAACTAAGTATTTTTTTTTGTCATTTAATCAAGTACTTTATAATTAGGAAATCGCATCAAATTAACAGCCATTTTAAGTCCACTTGTTGGATATAGGTCCTTCCTAAAATAAGCTAAAAGAGTAAAAAAATTTTAACGATTATTAAGCAGTACTGGAGTGTCTAAATAAGTGTGTAAAAATAAGGTCGGAGATGGTAAAACGCACTGAGAAAGCTTAATAAAGGCCTATTCATGACTTCCACGATTTTCCCATATTCATCACGTTGAACAATCAGGTCAATGGTAATGCTACCGCTCATGATCAGTCCATCATTTACTAATTTTTATAAGTAACAAATGAACTCATAGTCTGTTCGCTTAGATACGGCCGCCTTTGTGTCGCACCATCTCGGCACGTGCCGCATCTTGTCAAAGGCGCCACCGCGACATAAAAAGTCGCCGCGTGCGGCGTACATCCGCAGGAAGATTTAACATTTAAAAACGAAAGGTCGTAGTTAAAGGTTGTTTTTTTGTTGACTCTGCTACGTATACACAAAATATCTTTTCGTCCTTGGGAGGACAGTGAAGTGCCTCAAGATGACATTTTGAGTAAACCAATAACAAAAATACTATTTTAATATGGACTCAAAACGTGATGACGTTTTTATGCCTTTTTTATGACGTTTTTATTATAAATACAGGGATAAATATACGTGTTAGAGCCATGCTGCAGCTATATTATTTGTATAGTTGTAGCACGAATGGGTCAGCTCAACCGGGGGAGGAACACACTCACAGAATACCAGCGTAAAATAGCAGCTTAATGCTGCTGTGTTTCGTACAGTGAGTGTAGAAAACCGAAGACCCTTTTTACTGGAAAAGAGGCATTCCATCTCAGTCCTCACGGCTGACAACGCATTTGCATTTTAATTCGTAAACGAGGATAGATGTAGATGTCTATGAGCCACAGAAACCACTTACTGTCAGGTGGACTGTGTGCTCGCTTGTCATCCTTATCCTATAAAAAAGGTGGCAATGACTCTAACACTTCGATTGGTGAAGAATAGTGTTTACTTTCGTTTATATGTTAAATATAAACGAAAGTAAACACTATTCTTAACCACTCATATTTTTCATTTAAATTCTTATTTTATATTTATATATTTACAATAACCATAAGAAAAAAATATTGTATTCTATTTTATTCTTAGAATAGAAAAACATTTATTTAACAAACACTGTAAAAAATAATAAAATAAATTCAAAATAACAAGTGCGCCTCCGGGTGTACTGACACTATATTAGTGAACAGACTTTACAGTCTACATAATGATAAGTGACTACTGTAGTCCATGAACAAATGCAGTATACTTCAAGCAAAGAAGACGAAAGATGCGTTTTCACCTCCGAGGACTGACATTACTAATATTGTAATTAATATGGTACAATAAAGCCGTTTTATATCAAAGAGTCAAAATTAATTAAAAATTAAAAATTTTGTACAGCCGACTTCAATATAAGCGACTTCAATATAGGTTATTTAAGAATAACTCAATAACCATTAGTCCGACCTTGATCAAATATATGGGACCACACGAGAACTATCAGCTTTCATATAAAAAAGAATCATCGAAATCGTTTTGCCCAGTACAAAGTTATGAGGTAACACACATAAAAAAAAAACATACACTCGAATTGAGTACCGTCTCCTGTTTGGAAGTCGGCAGAAAATCATGCATATTACCACCGCTTAATTACATTTATATAAGATACTAGCTGTTCCTCGCGAATTCGCCCGCGTGTGTGGGTTTTAATTATATTGCTCAGAATCCTAATTTTTTTTCTCAAATATAAGGAGCCTAAATTACTGCTTATAACAGCAGCTATCTACCAGTAAAAGTCCCGTCAAAATCGGTCCAGTCGTTCCGGAGGTTAGCCGGAACAAATTTTATACGTGGTAGAGCCAAGCTGCAGCTATATTAGTAGTATCGTTGTAGCACGAATGGGTCGGCTCGACCGAGGAAGGACCACGCTCTCACAGAATACCAGCGTAAAATAGCAGCTTAATTCTGCTATGTTTCGTATGGTGAGTGTAGAGAACCGGAGACCCTTTTTAATGGAAATGAGGCATTCCAACTTAGTCCTCACGGGTGAAAACGCATCTGCATTTTAATTTGTAATAGAGGATAGATGTAGATGTCTATGGCTCACAGCAACCACTTACCATCAGGTGGACTGTGTGCTCGTTTGTCACCCTATTCCTATAATAAAATCAGACTTTCAGACCGACAGACAGACAGACAAAAATTTTAGAAATTGTTTTTTGTTATAAGTATCATATATACATTCATATGCATTTAGTAAAAAGCTGTTATTTTAACATTACAAACAGACACTTCAATTTTATTTATTTGTATAGATTAATCAACGTTTAAATTATTGAATCTTGAATTATCTAAGTGGTGATTCTAGAAGTGCAACCACATTAATAAAATCAAATAAATGTGTCTGTCACCTAATTTTGTCCGAGTCAATTAAGAAATTTGCCAGAAAGAACTTGTGGCTCACGATAAATGGCGATATAAACTTCTTGTTTACGCCAGGCGTAAAATACCCAGACCGACGAGCGAGAGTAGCGTCAATGGTGAGAGGCATTTGCTACTTCGATCGCTGGCATCGTCTGCCAACCACGACGATTGAGGCAAAACCTCCCTACACTGGTTTAGGCCCGTGTTAAGCAAGGGCGTTTTACGGGCTTATAAAGAAGAAGGAGGAGGGGAAAACATCTTTTGACTCAATGGCGCAGTAATGTTTGATGTTGATGAAATCTTAACTCGCTTAATCATATTTTTTTTACTTATTATAAGCCAGTGCTTGACCACAATCCCACCTGGTGGTAAGCGGTGATGCAGCCTTAGCTGGTAAATCGCACTGTCTTATCGTAACAAAAGCCTATTCACTCTTGCCTTGAAGACGCCTAGATTGTATTCGGACGAAAAGATAGACGCCGGCGAATTATTCCACTCCTTTGCTGCACGCATTATAAAAGACGAAGCAAACTGTTTGGTTCTAATGCGTGGAATATCGACGACAAAGGGATGAAGACCCGCCGACCGTCTGGTTGTCCAATGGTAGAAATGAGAGGGAGGAATTAAGGTGTGTAATTCCTGCGCACACTCACCGAAATGCATCCTATAGAATACCGAGAGACTGGCTACTCTGCGCCTGTGCTCGAGGCTGACAAGATTGGTTTCAACCAAATCAAGGTCACCAATGAGCCTCTTAGCTCGTCTCTCCACTGAGTCCAATGCTGCCAGGTGGCATTTTGCAGCACCAGCCCATATATGACAGCAGTACTCCATGCACAACCGTACTTACGCTTTATATAAAGTAAGAAGCTGCCCCGGCGTGAAGTTCCGCCGCACCCTTGCAAGGACACCAAGTTTCCTTGCGGCTGCTTTGGCTCTGGACTCAATGAACCACCCATAGCTTAGGTTCAGAGAAAATTCAATCCCGAACAACTGAAGGCGGTCAGTGTACTCCAAGGATACATTTTGGAAAGTAGGAGCCAAGGTGAGCGGGCTCCTTTTAGCGGTAGAAAGACACGCTTGACTTTTGGAGGCGTTAAATCTCACGAGATTGTCATCGCACCATTCGGAGACTGCCTGTAGTGTGAGACTCACACGCTCAACCATAGCCTCTCATTCTGACTGGATTTGATCCCGACTGGCCCGGGCGCTTAGTTGGTATCTCTCCACAACTGTGCTGTCGTCTGCATACCCATAGACATCGAGAATGAGCAGATCATTTATATGCAGCAGGAGGAGAGTTGCGGAGAGAATGGACCCCTGAGGAACACCGGCGTTAGTCGCCACAGTATCGGATGAGTAGCCATCAACGATGACCCGGAGAGACCGTTCACTCAGAAAGTCCTTCACCCAGACAATTAAGCCAGGGGATAAGCCGTACGCTGAAAGCTTGCCCAATAAGCTAGCGTGCCAAACCCTGTCAAAAGCCTTCGAAACATCGAGGGAAACAGCAAGTGCTTCACCACTGTTCTCAAGGGCTTCGCCCCATTTGTGAGTGGCATACGCTAGAAGGTCCCCAGTTGATCGATTTCGGCGAAACCCGTACTGGTGATCACTGAGGAGATCATTTTGCTCTAGGTATGCCATGAAGTGGGCGTTCAATATACGCTCCATAATCTTGCAGAGTATGGAGGTAATTGAAATTGGCCGGTAGTTGGCAGGGTCAGTACGGCTGCCTTTTTTAGGCACAGGCTGCACATTGGCCAGCTTCCAAGATTTAGGCACTATTCCAGTCCTGAATGAGAGGCTGAACAAGCGTGTCAACACAGGAGACAACACAGACCTTTAGAACTATAGCTGGTATATCATCAGGTCCACTAGCTTTGTACACGTCTAGACTTCGCAAGGTTTTAAGAACCTCCTTGTTGGTGATACGGACCTCAGACATAGAGGTACTGCAGTGAGGTAATTGAAATGGTACGCTGATGCTACTGTCCAGACGCGAATTGCAAGCAAAAAGAGAAGCAGCAAATAAGTCAGCTTTCTCCTTAGGCGCATGCGCCAGTGAGCCATCTGGTTTTACCAGAGGAGGCAGTGCAGACCGACAGAAGTTTTTCTTGACCGCTTTGGCGAAAAGCTCTACTGCCAAATGGTTTGACAGAAAGCTTTGTGCCGATGCGTTTAATGCGGTTGAAACTGGCTTGGCATAATGCCTTTTTGCACGACTTGGTGGCTTGTTTAAAGGATCTCCATCCGGAGCTTTACGATTTCGAGCATCGACCCAGAATAAGTACGCCATATGCTTGTGCTTTTCAGCACGAGCGCACTCGGCGTTAAACCAAGTGCGAGCTTTACCACCAATGGGCACGTCAGCAAAGGGGATGAAATACTCCATCGCTTGACGTATCACATTGGTTATGGCATCCGCGCAGCTCGACGGGTCTTCAGAGGAGAAGCAGACCTGCCGCCAAGGATAAGATGCAAAGAAATACCGCATCTCATCCCAATCTGCTGACATTATTAAATTAATTATTCAAAATTATAAACCCCTGTCTCAGTTCTGTCTCAGATCAGTTCACTTAATACTCCTCCCATAATTCGGTTACGTACCGTTTTGGATAAGTGATCATAAATAAAATGGCAGCATTTGAAGCGTTTTTTTAACACACGTTGTTTAAAGGAATTGCTCCGTCCTTGTCGTAAATCTCCGTAATAGGGCTCTTGAATCTTATGCTACGATACTAGTGCGGCGTATATTTATTCTTATGGAATTAAATGCATAAATAACAAAGCGGAGACTTCTGTTGCTCTTAAAATATTTAAATCTATAACGATAATGATTTATGTATCATTTCTGATGATGATGAAAATGTTATAATTATTTTTTTTTCTATAAAGAAACGCGTCAAAAGAGTATTGTAACTATTTTTTTAACTCATTCCTGAATAAAAGATTTTTCAAAATGTGCCAACTGAGCTGCTATCTATAAGTTTTGTACACCGTAACGGACATGCTGGGTTGGTACACGTGTTGGTAAACTTCGAGCCCGATTCCATTTGTCTGCGGAATCCAATACAATATTACAATAGATACAATATTATATAAATTTCTACAAAGTTTTCTTATTCCATTTTCATGGCCCAATATGATAAATCAGAAATAATTTTCTGTAGATCGAAACGTAAATTAATAATTAAAGCTGAAAGTAATCTTGGCAGCAGTAGGTCCCACTCCTTATTCTTCCCGTGTTAGAAAATAAATGCTGTACAATCTGTAGAATTAATCTTTACTTATATATTTATATTTATTTATATGTATTTGTACACATAAGCAAAATTTTCCAGAAACTGAAATACAAAATTGTGATATTTCGCGGGTTATAATATCATTGGAAAAGTATAACGGTATAAAATTTCTTACGTGTGAATTATTTTAAAAGAATATATTTGTGATGTTAATCTTAAAACCGCAAACCATTTCAGATAGTTTTATTTATTAAATCGTTTAGATATTTACCAAAACAAAATCCAAACAATGGAAAAAATTAAGTCGTGCGTTCTATGCCTTGACTTTTTTCATTATAACGTCGTACGAAATCGGCACATCACATGTTGCGTCATTTGTGCAAATCCCTCAGGAAATTTCCAAGCATCAAGTCAAGGAGCACCGCATTTTTAAATTCACGATGAAACCTCGCGTCGGTTTCGCTTTCTGGCAGAAATGTTACATTCAACGCGATGCAAAACGAAATCAGATAAATTTTAAATTCCCATCGCGATATAAAGCGAAATAAAATAAATTTCAAATTCGCGTCTCGATTTAAAGTTAGATAAATTTTATATTCGCAAGCCATCGATGAGTTGCAAAGTCGGCAATTCAATACTCATCTCTGTAACACCATTCTATCTCGTGGCTACGGATATCAATTTATAAAATGCAATTTTCTAAATAGTTAAATAGATTTGAGCGATTTAAAAATTTAATTTTAATGCCGGGATATTAATTTAATTTCAGACGTATCGTCTGAAAGCTGAAACACATCAAAGCAAATAATGCCTGAAAAGTGGCTAATATTGCAGTCCTTAGACAATGTGTGAGCAGTTAACTCAAAACATACATAGATGAATGCAGTGGCATTGGCACCCGTATTTTTCTTTATTTATTAGTTATAATATCCCCTTATTAGAGAGCAGTATGATCTGAACTGTTGGTTTTTTTTAGTTAGTGTTGTTTGTCCACTAACTCATATCACAAAAACTTAAAATAATAAATAACTGAAATCCGCCTCTCGAATCCAAAATGAGACAATCTACTGGAGAGGCCTATATTCAGCAAATGACTATATGATATGATAATGATGATGATTTAAAAAATATTTTTAAAATCAGACCCAGGATCACCAGGATCGACGAAAGGATATAAGTCAGGAGATGTGCGATGTGTGAGTGTATAGTAGTGTAGCATACACAGTTTCAACACTGGCATAAAATAAAAACTATAGCTTTTAAGTTTTATAGATGTGCATCCATGTCTGAACTTAGACCTGGTATAAAATTCATGCTAATTGCGGGGGGCAAAGTGTCGGCCCATTGACGGTGTCACCCGGTAATGGCTTTTAAGAAATGTAATAAATTATTCCGCGACCGCTCCTACCAGGTGACGCGGGGTTCGATATGCGATGGTGCAAGCATCAATCGCTTTCACATTAGCTAATGAATTATTTTGTCAAGATTTCACATATAATTTTACACAATACACGATCAAGTTCGTCTCCGCATATATTCGAAAAGGTTTGAGACAGCAAAATTAACTTACAGGTGCATACAAAATATTCTTTACACCACGAAGAATTCTTTATATGTAAATTCTGGAAGTAGGGCTTTGTGGGTATCAAAATAACTTAATAACTGAAGTTCATGTATACCTTCTTTGTCTTCTGCATAATATTCCTTGTCTCTCATCAGCTCGTTATCAGTTTACGCTGGTATTCTGTGAGAGCGTGGTCCTTCCCCGGTCGAGCCGGCCCGTTTGTGGTACAAATATATAGCTGCAGCATGGCTCTACCATACAGAAAAACATGCATTTACCGTGATACAGGCAAAGAAATGTATTAAAAAAAATCCTTTAATCCTTAACCTAAGCTTATAAATTGAACCACAATCAAACATCAGACGCGACGTGCTCTCTTATCGTTCTTGGAATTCGTCTTTTACTTAGTATTTCACAAAAAAAATCTCTCGGAGGGCGACATTGTTTATTTTAATCATTGTGAGCGATTTACTATGTCGCTGCGAGTTACAAATAGACTAAGTGCTTATTTATGACCTATTTTAACGTACAGTGCGCTTTTACTAAAATAATTTCCCTTTTTGATTTTATAACCACTAAAACGTTTACATTAAACACGCTATTTAGTTTTTAAATTTCCTTTGGGAAATGTAAAAATGTTTTTTTATAACGACGGAAATTACTTGATATAAAAAGCAACGGGGTTTTTATCAACCTAAATATCTTTCTGTTTGTTGTATATCTAGGTTACAAAGCATTAAATTCGAATATGATGGACAAATAAATTAGACGTGGATGTCATTTATTTCTTCTTTACCACCTAGATTAGTCCACAGCTGTGTATTGGCTTCCCCAATATATCACCGCAATGATACCACGCCACATAATACTATACATGGCGTTTGATGCTGCCACTCGAGCCTTTTTTCACCATCCGTTATTAGTTTTTGCCATTTCAGCTTACTGATTCGTTGGGCCAGGCTACCGATTTTTAATATTTTGTGAGCGAGCCTGTCAGTTGACGGGGGCCCGACCTGGTAATGTAATTCCTGACGAGGACCATGACTCGTAAGTGGTCTCAAGGACCACTTACGAGTCATGGTCCTTGTCATGGAGTTATAGCACTGTGAGGGTGCTGGAGTTTACCACTCCAGCACAATAACAGTACTGCTCCTTGGACGTGATTTTAGTAAAATATAACGATGTGAGGATTCCAATTGCGTTCCGTATGGAGATACCGGGAATGTTCGTTTATGTTAATAGTGACAATTGTGGTGATAATAATCGGTAGAAGACCGGTATATCATTTTCGTTGCACTGCAGAAGGTTATTATAATGAGGAAACCCGAGCATGGACCTCTAAATAGCTTTCTGTGCGAACCACATCGTGTGGTAAACAGGAAGGACCACATCTCATATCCGTGAGTCAATACCTTTTTAAGTTTATTAAAAATACTGGTATTTCATAATACATGTTTGCAAATTTAATGGTGAAACCAACTCAGCTGGACTCCTATATAGAAAAGGCCTATCACTTACAAATACTTTTTACAACGCTTTACAGGCAAGCAATAAATACAATAAGACACGTAAAGAAACGCATATAGAACAATAACAATAATTGTTGATAGAATTTAATGTGTCTGCAAGTATCATAATTACTAATGTAGATAAAATTATTACATTTTTCTTTCAAATTTTTTAAATAACTACACAAAATAGTTTTTTATTGAAAACACACATTTGTCTAACATTAGTATTAAATTTGGAAATATTTTGTGCTAAGAATACAACAATAGTAATAATTAATTTAATTAACGAAATCACGATTACATTATTTGTATATTTGTATTAAACGAAAATCGAGTTGGGGTATCAAAAATGCTGCGCTGCTGTCAGTCTGCCTGACAACTGATGTGACAACTGACACTCCGTAGATTACTGATATCTACTCAAGTGACATTCATCGTCACGTTGTCTAATAACTCTGGTTACGTAGTTTATAGTTTCGTTGTTTCTGGGAATCACAATCACTGAGTGTAAAAGTTCAGACATAACCTTCAAAAGTCCAAACTGAAATATATCTTAAAATTTTCATAGAGAAATTCTTCAGGAATTGTTTTTGCCTATCCTTTATATACTTAATATATTCTTCACAGATTTCATATTAAAAATACGTTGTTCTTTAGTATAGATTTCATTTTTTTAAACGTTTTAAATTGCTATGTATACCTATTGTTCCCCAATGGAGATATATTTATACAACAATTTCGAATATCCCATTAAATGTTATTGACTATTAAACATGTATAAGTTGGTACCAAGTGAATCCTATGTCAAAAGTTAGTTGATAACTAAGACAGACACGACGCGCCCCGGTCGTACCTGGGGACGCCATCGATCCTCCTTAATAATTAACATTGTCAAGTTATACGGAGCACCGAACTGGGGCAGGTAGGGAGGCATATACTTTGACATATGATGAAGAGGAGTTTCAAGGGTTTTAACACTGCATGTTAAATACGTGACGGGTTCTACAGCCTGTTAAAAGAGTTGTTTCTCCAATATCATCAATCTAATATCAATCTCCTTGAAACTCCTTCCATTAGTATTAAGTTTAACTCATTGTTTAAATCGTATAATCTTTTAATTTATTCTTAGAACCAACACGTATTGCTGGGCCTAGTGCGACCTGTATAGATAATATTTTCACAGATGTTAAGCCCTTGCATAAATCAATTATTCAAAATTTAAGTTCAGATCACTGTGGACAGTTGGTATCATTGCCTTACATACACAAGAAATAGAAAAATAAGAAAGTTGTGTTTGTTCCAATAAATGAACATCGCTTGGAGAGGTTTGGAAGTAATATAATAAAAAGACTTCCATCACTTTCATTTAAAAACAGTGCTAATTATTTGTATGGTACGTTATTTAAAATTATAACTTGCGAATTTAGTAGGATATTTACTTCTAAAATTTCCTCTTTTAACAGTTGCAAATCATTTAATGAATGGGCGACAGTAGGAATTTATAAGAGTAGGCGAAAATTATACGAGCTTTATAATGAAAGATCATTAAATAATTGTGTTATATTTAGAGATTATGTAAAAATATACTCTAAAATATTTAAAAAAGTGTACGTCACAGCTAAAGCTTTACATTTAAGTAACAAAATTAAAACTGCATCTAACAAAATTAAAATGACCAGGAGAATAATAAGTAGTGAAACGGGCAAGATCAAACCGCGCAACTCGGATTTTCAATTGAATATTAACAATAATTTAACCCGATCTGATCAAGAAGTTGCTATGGCTTTTGAGAAACATTTTACTGATGTTCTTTTTCTGACAACTAAATCATTAAACTCTTCTCCTACTGTCGCCGAATCATTGCTCAAACAAAATGTAAAGGCTTGTTCAAATACTTTTAAATTCCATAGAGTACTGCCAAAAGATATCGTTAAATATTTTAAAATTATTGATGTTAAGAAAACCGCAGATTTATGGGGGATTTACGTTAAAGTTATTTTATCTATAATAGATATAATAGCACCTTATCTAGCCACTATATTTAATACAAGCGTCGAATCTGGTGTGTTTCCTGATTTGATGAAACATAGTAAAGTCATACCTTTATTTAAATCTGGTAGTACATTAGACCCCGCCAATTTTAGAACAATTTCTGTACTACCAACATTTAGTAAAATTTTTGAAAAAATAATTTTAGATCAGATATTAAGTTTCTTTAATATTAATAAATTGCTACATAGAAATCAATTCGGTTTTACAAGGGGTCGCTCGACAACTGACGCTGGAGTTGAGCTTATTAAACATATTTTTTGTGCATGGGAGAATTCAGAGGATGCTTTGGGTATATTTTGTGACCTTTCCAAGGCCTTCGACTGCGTTCACCATGAGACATTAATCAGGAAGCTACAGTACTATGGTGTCAAGAACACAGCGCTTAAATTTATTATTTCATATTTAAGTAATAGAATGCAGAAAGTTATTATCAATGGTAAAAGTTCTTCCGGGTCACCTGTACTAATGGGTGTCCCTCAGGGCTCGATTCTCGGCCCATTCCTATTTCTTGTGTATATTAATGACTTACCTTCTCTTGTAGAGGATAATCATGATATAGTATTATTTGCTGATGATACTTCCTTGATTTTTAAACTTAACACTTTCACTGTCCGGTTTCCAGACACAATAGTAATACAATAGCAGTGCACTATATGTAGCGCACGGGACAACGAAAGGGTTAAACATCAATCATTTAAATGTGACGAAGTGAATAATGCTATATCAAAATTAGTGCATTGGTTTAACGTTAATAATTTACATTTAAACGGAAATAAAACTAAATGTATTAAATTTACAACAACGAATGTTAAAAACCTGAGTACCAATGTGTTTTTAAATGGGGAAGAACTGAGCCCTGTTGAATCCACTATTTTTCTTGGCATCACTCTCGACGCAAAGCTTCAGTGGGGCCCCCATATATCCAAACTAGCAAGCAGACTAAGTTCTGCAGCCTATGCTGTAAAAAAGATTAGAGGTCTCACTAGTGTCGAGACAGCTAGATTAGTTTATTTCAGTTATTACCATAGCAAAATGTCTTATGGGATTTTGCTATGGGGAAATGCGGCTCATTCAGAAACTATTTTTGTTTTACAGAAGAGGGCCATTAGAGCTATTTACAACCTAAAACCTAGAGAGTCTCTTAGAGATAAATTTAAAGAAATAAATATATTTACTTTGGCCTCAGTATATTTACGAAAATTTAATGTATGTTTACAAAAACAAAGGTAGTTTTAATAAAACAAGTGATATACATTCTGTAAACACTAGGAACAAACACAAGCTAGTGATACCAGTTTCTCGACTCCACAGAGTCAGTAATTCATTCTTGGGGCAATGTATACGCTATTACAACAAGGTCCCGGAAAGTGTACAGGCTCTCTCTATTAGCAAGTTTAAATGTTTAGTTAAGTTGAAACTCTATAAAAAGGGTTATTATAGGATAAATGAATACATGGTTGATAATAACCCCTGGGAATGAGGTGATCGCTTCCAAGCTGTTTCTAAAATAAATTTTGTACTTATATAGTTGTATAACCATTATTGTAAAATTTGCTTTAAAAAAAAAGTCCCGCTGGGTTTCTTGCTGGTTCTTCCCATGACGGAGGTTTTTTTTTCGAACCAGTGGTAAAGTAAAAAATGACTTTCAATAAGATTTACACATGTAATCTATATTGAATAAAAAAATATTCTATTCTATTCTATCCAATCCAATACCTAGTTAACTTTAGAATCAAAACTTTTTATTCAATTGACGCTTATTAAAAGATCTTATGAACTTCAAAATCTACACCGGTTCGCAAAATAAGACCTCATAGCAGAACCGGCAAAAAACTCTTCTTTATAATACCATTTTTTTTATAAAATTAAAGTAACAAACGAAATTATAATCCGCCTGCTAGTAAGTGTATCCTGCGGTCTATGGACACCTGCAACCAATTTTTTATATAGAATAGGGTGACAAACGAGCACACAGGTAAGTGGTTGCTGTGACCCATAGACGTCTACATTTATCTTCAATAAAGAATCAAAATGCAGATGCGTCGTCACCCGTCAGGACTAAGATGGAATGCCTCTTTTCCAGTAAAATGGGTCTCCGGTTCCCTAAACTCACCATACGAAACACAGCAGTGTCAAGCTGCCATTTTACGCTGGTATTCTGTGAGAGCGTGGTCCTTCCCCGGTCGAGCCGACCCATTCGTGCTACAACTATACTACTAACAAAGCTGCAGCATGGCTCTATCACGAATACAAAATTCTACCAATGCTGCTTAAAGATGTGTCACATCTGAGGACCAAGATGGATTGCCTCATTGACTATTGAGAAATACTAAAAACAATGCAATATGAAATCTTTTTTTTAATTAAATATTTTTTTTAATTTCAATTTTACCACTTTCACTGTCCGGTTTTCAGACACAATAGTAAGACAATAGCAGTGACCTATATGTAGTGCACGGCACAGCGAAAGGGTTAAAATATGTTACTAAACAGGGGATTTGCATGTGCAGAATAAATCAAATTTAATTAATAGAAAAATGTCGACGGAAACCTTGACCGTGCAGTAGCTGTGAGGCTATGGCTGTGTGACATAAGAGGCGACAGAGGGGAACAAACCAGAAGTTAACAGCAGCGTCTTCCTAATAACAACTAAGAATAAAAATTTCCCTTGACAACCCGACTGTCAAGCGTGACTACTATGTCAAATATACCCAAAGAGATTTAAATATATAGGTTAAATGTCTTTGAATATACCCCTTATAATATAGTTTATGAGACAATATATGGGTCCTATTTTCAGAAGTGGACTTTTAAAAGAATGTTTTCTCCATGTCGGAGAAATGAAAATATTTTGAACACACGTCAATGAGGGCTGATATTCTTCCACTCACCAGATGTTGCTAGTTGTCACTGAGGTAATATTTTTGTTACATATTGGCAGTTAATTGATAAATTAGTGTTAAAGTGTTAAATAATAGTTTATCATTATCTAGAGTATTATATTAATGCTTATTTATTATATTACATTTTTAAATTTTTGCACTTTATAACTTTTTTTGAATTTTTCTACTTGTAGTCATATTTATAGTTCTGATTATTCATTTCATGGTACGGAAAGAAACCTTAAAGTTTATATTTTCCTAAGAAAGTATCGTCCCCGCTATGAAATCTGTCAAATATTTTACCTCACTGTAAATTGGCGCCGCTCTGGTAACAGAAAAAGTCGTGGATGTCCTCATTCCACCAACACGCAGTTTTAGTTTTTTTTATTAATCTCTTAAAAAACGTTACCCCCATACTAGGATTTCTCCTGTGTGACAAACATCCAGACCCGAAACAATTATTTGTAGGTCATACAAAAACTTATTCCGTGCGGATTCGAATCCGCGGCCCCCAGCGCAACAACTCATTGCTAAGCCACTGCGCCATGGAGTTGTTGTCAGCATGATGCTGTTGGCCTTCCGTGTCAGTTTCCCTCTGTCACCTCTTACGACGCCTACGGGAGTATAAGGGTTAATGGATTTTTTTTAAATATTATGTACATTTTCAAAGGTTGTTCTTAAACTTGTGTTCCGATTTGTGGCGTACAGAGAGCCAGTGTAATTACAGAATCTGAAGCATTTTGGTGCTCAGAGGTGCACATCTGCTGCCTTCTTTGAAGTTGGGAGCAGGTATTCATGGGGTGTAGTAGTCGCTAATCATCAGGTGACTGTAAGTTCGTTTGTCACAGTCTTATAAAAAGAATATAAGGTACGTGAGGGTAATATGATCACCTTAAGCTTTGAAAAAACCAAAACTATGAGTAGTACAGAGACAAAAACATAAAGTTGTATACTATAACTAATATATTAAGAAAAAAACAGCAAATAAGCTTTGGCAATAATTAGGAACACTTCGAAAAGCCACTTGAGAAAAAACTAACTAGCAGACAATACTGAAATCGACTAAATTTACTATAATGTCAACTGTCAAAATGGCGTCGATAAATGTTGACCTTTTATTATTTAATTGACTGATGAAGAGCTATCATATCACAGAGCCATTTATGCAAATAAGGCTGTAGTTTTTGAGTTATAAGAAAGAGACCATATTAACCGGATGACCATATTACCCTCACGTACTATATAATACATCGAAGAAAAAATAATCACAAGTATAAACTATTTTAATATTTTACTGTTTATTTTTTTTTAAATAATAGACCAGAAACTCGCGCAAGAATTTCTTGCTAAAGCAACCATACACATATGGTTCGGTCTCGACATAATTTTTCTTATATTTTTGTTCGCCAAATTTATTGCCGTATTGAAAGGTCACTGCCAAAAAAAATTGAATAAGATCCTAAAGAATCAAACCAGCCCTCAACGTAAGGAAACGCCCTTAAAAATCAACTGTTTCCCTCTGCAAGGGGAAAACGAATGTGAAAAATCGACATTTAATAGGCGACCGGCCATTTCGCAAATGGGTACAGTACCCTAGAAGGGTGATGATTTACCGTGGTAAAGTTTGGAGCGAGTTTGAAATGCACGAGGGGTCCGCTGCGATTTCCAATTTTTGTTGTGAAGGCTTTTTGAAAACCTATTTCCTACAATAGCCATCAGGTGCAACCTTTTATTTAAAAACATTTTATTACAATTCTTTTAATTAACAATTGTAATTGATATATTAATACTTTTCACTTGCATCTTGTTTATTAGCAATATCAGTAGGTACAGTAGCAAAAAAGTTTATATACATCCCACGGCTGGGCACATACCTGTTCTCGTTACTGAGGGATTTTGGGACAGGGAATTTGCAAGTCCTAAATATTTATTAAATTTTTATTTTCATACACATGCAGGCTTAATCACGATGTTTTTGACTAAAGCATTTTGTAAATCAACCCATCTATCTATTCATTACAGCCTATTAAAGCCCATTGGTGAACATAGGCCCCACCAAAGGTTTTCTGTTAGGGAGGATTTCGCAAGAGAAGGAAATAAATCAGGACATAGTCAGCATTGTCTCCCTAATAACGACTAAAAATAAAAAACTGCGGTTGCTAACCCGCTTGCCAGGCGTGGCAATTATGGCAAATATCCCCTCTATGAGGCAATGTATGGGGAGGCCTATGTTCACCAATGGGCTTTAACAGGCTTTAACGATAACGGTATGTTTTAAAAACATTCAAATATAAATAATGAGGTAAAGATTAAAAGGAACTTATTAGAAGTCTTCTTTTGTTTCTACCCATTTTTTTAGTTTTTAGCCGCATTTAAAAAAGACAATTCGACTGTATGTTTTTTTCATATACGTAATCATCAATAATCGTAAACCGATTTTTTTATTAGTAATTAATAAATTCTTCCTCCACCCGAATCATCGGATCGTACACAATTATCAGAAAAAAAGTATTCAGCGCTATCAAAGAAAACTTAATAATTTAGACGGAGGCCTGATGGCACTAAACACTAAAAATTAAAATCAAATTAGAATAATTGACTTAATATAATTAGAATAATAGGTTGGTAATAACATCAAAATATTATATGTTATCTACACGATTACTTTAAAATAAAATTGTAATATTTTTAATTTGTTTTTATATTTTTTTCGGATTGCCGACACAAGAAACAGTACCTCAAAATAACAAGTAAAACAGTACACAAGTATATTTATTTCATTTCTTATGTTTTATTCATTTCTCTTAAGATATTAATAATTTTTAATATTGATTGACATTTTTACACTATTTCAAATTAAAAACAATTTTTACATTGTTTTTAGATTTATAAAACTCTCAGACTGGTCATTATGCATTCAACGATTAAACTAAATTTCGGTCAGTATGAAATGAGATACGAAGTCTTCGAAGCAGTCCATTCTGGTTACACTGCTGGAAGCGACATCACGTGTCAAACAACGGGCTGTGACGTCTCCAGGAAGAAGCGTTCAGGAAACAGAGGGAAACATTCATCGCTTTACTATGCTCAAGTTATAAGATACAGCGGAAACTTTGTAGATAACCTTTAACTGTAGTAAGTATAGCGGTCGAGGTGTATTTTTAACGTGCATTGTACAAAGAGCAAACACTTATTTTTTATTTATAAAGATAAAGGGGGGAGAAGACCTTCTTTTATAGAGTCTAACAATCGGGGTTGAGATCATTTGCTGGTGATATTATTTTTCTTTAAAACGGAATGATTTTTGATTAAATTTATATAATTTATTTATTTTATTGCAGGTATGTTTGCATAATATTTTCGTTATTCTTATAAATCCTGACGATGCCGTGAGGCGAAACCGGTTGGTTTTTATAATTAGTATATTAATAATTTAAAATAAATATAGTAAAACTAGTAAAAGCATTTATCAAAATCATAAAAATGGAAAAATGTTTTTTTTAATAACGTGATAAAAATATTATAATTGATGTTCCTCTAGAGTTATAATTTAACTATATGCGATAATATTTACAACTTTTTAATTAATATTATAACGGCTATTATAATTATAGTTACCTGTTGTATTATGACTGCGGAGAAAGCAATATACTTCTCAAATAGGGCTTTTAATTATTACTAAAATATTTTTTCTATATGTTATAACGCTTTCTGCTTTTCCCTTAATCGTTATGCGACAGAAGTATTGCGTTCGCCGCCATTTTGAGATTACCCGCCTGTGAGCGGCTCGGCTTAATTTATTGCCGAGGAAAGTGTTTGAATTGTTAATGTTTTACTCGTATTTAGCCTATGCCAAGAGCATATGGTCCTGCTGGCCGCACAAAATCGAAACTTTTTATTTTGTTTTTATTGGAAATAAAAGTCCAAGATTAGCTTCTATGAGTCTGTTAAAATCCGACGTTATTTACTTTAATATTCTATGATATGTTCCAGCAAAGTTTGTTCTATATATTTATACGTGATGTTTTTAAGTTTACCATTAAAGGAGATGCAAAGGTGTTAATAATATGCTCTCTTGATCCTAATAAAATAATTAGCATCAAGGCTCGGCAATCGTAAATATTCTGGTGAAACTAACGTGTATGTTCTTGGTTTTTATTTAGCTTCTTTTTTCATTATGTTATCACAATTTGACCTAGGTACATTCAATAAAGAAGACATACAGACTCAGACAGACTAGTAAAAGTATATTAATAAGTAAATATAGCACTTCGGTCATTCCAAAGTATTAAAATACTTAGTATTAAGCACAACGCCAATATTTGCAGACATTAAATTACATGTTTTTATCTTCATAAAGGAGAAAGTTCTTAATTCGAGTGCACTCGTATGATCTTATCGGTATTTATGTTACTCGATATTTTAGTCCATTACGGAGCTATTTTCTACCGACTTCAAAAAGGAGACGGTACTCAATTTGACTGTATGTTTTTTTATGTGTTACCTCATATTTTTACTGGGTGAAGCGATTTCGATTACTCTTTTTTATTTGAAAACTGGTGTTTCATATATAGTCCCATATAAATTTTATCAATATCTGACTAATAGTTTTTTAAATTATTAATTTTAAGTTATTTTTATTTAATAGGTTGATCTTCAGATGTAGTCCCATGTAAATGTGGAGAAAAAATCCATGTCTTAAGGATGGAAAAATAGGGAATGAAGTTTTTGATTCGAGCTTTTGATAATGCGTAGTCCATTCAAAATTGCCAAAAATTACACTTTCAACAGAAGTAAAAGCAGACTTCAAAAAACTAAAAGAAATTATTTTTTTCTGCACAATAGCTCCAGAAGTTGGAGCTACACTACACTACACTAAGTCTTAGCACCTACTTCTGAAGCTATTATGCAGAAATGACTTAATTCATTTTAGTTATTTGAAATCGCCTTTTACTTCTAATAAAAGCCTAAAAAATTTTTTTCATTAATACTATATTATTTTAACACAATAAATAATAAATGATCATATCAAAATAAATCTGTTCACAAATAAATCAAAATTGATACTTGGGATTTCCGATATTATAATTTATTACACAAAAGACTTATAATGAAATTAATTCAAAACTGGGAATAAAGCAAGGCAGATCTTTTATTCTCGGAAAGCAATTAAATTATGAACGCGAGACAGTGACCCGAGGGAGTCTACTTCAGTCCGAAGGCTTATCAATCAAATAGTTTGTAGAGATCCTTAGTCAATATGGAACCTTTTTTTTAAATTACTATGCTTTATTTCTATTAGTTGACTGTTTTCTGTAAATATCCATATAGTAAGTTAAAACATTTAAGAATCCGTTATATTTTTTAGTTTTTCGCCATCGATCGTAAATAGGCATATAAAATTGCAAAAAATTCTGTTAGTTACTAACGCTCGAATGGTCCCGGTACGGAAAAACAAAATCAGGTAGTCTTATGTGGCTCCGACAGAATCAGCGCTGCGGTGTCTGTTACTTTAGCGTTATGCTGAGTCGGTGGCCTTTTGTGACTTCCTTTTTTTTTAAATATTTTGTTAGGTTTTTTTTTTTCATTTTCGTAAAAGTAAGTTGCAATAAATAAATGTGTTCCTTGTTTCTTATTCAAGCAGTATTATAAAGTCCTCCTATTTTTCGGGCTATGGCTCAATTAATCAGCCAGCTATAAACCCAGCCTGATTTTTTAATTCTTAAAAACTACTACTTAAAAACTACTACGGCTACTTTTTACAATACTTTCCTTCACTACCAAATACAAGCTAAATCAGCGCTTAAAATTCTAATTTACGATGAGGTTGGTGCCTGCGGGGATCAATTTTAAATGGAACTATGATATTAATTATGAATGTATCAATACGAAAGACAGTGTACTGCCCTGATGCCCTGTCGCAGTGAAAGTGTCACAGTCCAGCTCGTAAGACGTCTACATTTTAAAATCATAAATTAAGATAATGTAGTTACTTACGTATTGACAATTTTTTTGAAGAAAACAAATGTCTTGCTAATTCTACCCAGTATAAAGTTTTTTTCGAACCAATGGTAAAGCTTAAATGACTTTCAATAAGATTTCTTGTTCTCTTTATTGATTAAAATAATTCTGTTCTATTCTTAGATTTAAGTAAATATAACTTACCTAGTAACCATTATTTAATTTTTGATATTACGGACAAGGCTTAAATTTTAATTTATCGCGTAGTATGAAACTTTAATCGTAAGATGGTAAGAGGTGACAGGGGGAAACAAATCAGGAGATAGACAGCAGCGTCTTCCTAATAACGACTGAAAAACTGCGGTAAAAAACTGGCATGCCAAGAGTGGCAACCATGGCAAATATGCCCTGTATGATATCTATGCAATCTATGCAATCTATGGGGGAAGCCAATGTTCAGCAGTAGATTTAATAGGCTGTTACGATAACGGTAACGGTGGGTGTAAGAAGGATGATCTATCCCCCAATTTTGCCCGTTGGTATCGTAAGAGGCGACTATGGGAAGTGTCTCACCTCATACGAGTAGATTCCGATAGATCGCGGTACAAACCTTTCGTTTACGTCAGATATACGATACCCAGACAAGCGAAATGGAGCAGCATTATTTTTTTTAGGATATGGTGACAAACAACCATACAGTCACCTAATGGTAAGTGGTTGCTGTGGCCCATAAATATCTACGTCTATCATCTATTACAAATCAAAATGCAGATGCGTTGCCACCCGTGAGGACGAAGATAGAATGTCTCGTTTCCAGTAAAAAGGGTCTCCGGTTCACTACACTCACCATACGAAACACAGCAGTGTTAAGCTGCTATTTTACGCTGGTATTCTGTGAGAGCGTGGTCCTTCCCCGGTCGAGCCGACACATTCGTGCTACAACTATACTACCAATATAGCTGCTGCATGGCTCTATCGCGTATAATATGTGCGAACCGTCTGGAACTGAGATTACCAATTCGCCTGTTACAAACTTTTTAAAAAGGGGAGGTCCATTGCCAACTTAAAAATGGATTTTTGCTATATTCTCGCATAATGAAATTGCTATTAATATTCATTTTTAAGGAAAGCAGTGCAGACAATTTTTCTAAAATATTTAATTCGTTCGATCCTTTACAATTAATTTATATTATTGAGGTTCTATTAAAATATTATCTGTAAGCGGAGAAGTCTTAAAGTACGCCTTTTTATAATTACAGAGCGAAACCTTATAAAAGACTTAATTTACTTCTAAATTGATTACGGACGCTCTGAAATGTCTACTGAAAAGACTTGGCCGAGGAAAATTTTCGTAATTTTCTTAAATACCTGTGTCGTTGGCCAAATTTGATTAAATATACTATTCTGAAAATTTAAATTAATAGCTTTTATTTTTTTTATATTGTTGAGAAATTAAAATAAATATAAATATTTCATTAAACCAACGAGAAGTGGCGGTGTAAGAATATCCACTACCCCATATTGTCCCGTGGGTTTCTAACTGAATCAGAAGATAGACAGCAGTGTCTATCTCATAACAACTCAAATTTATAAAAAACCTCGGTTACCAACCCACTTGCTAAGCGTGGTAACCATGGCAAAATACCCTATGAGGCAATATATGGGAAAGGACAACAGTGGTTGTTGACACAACACAACACAACAGTGGACTTTTATAGGCTGTAATGGACGGATGAAAATAACAACAGTGTTTGTATCCGACTTCAAAACAGGAGAAGGTTTTATTATTTGAAGTCGGTTACTTCGATCGTCGGTACAATTCGACCGTATTATTTGGACATAAGTATTTTTTTTTAAATTCTAGTAATGCTATTATACTTTACTAATATTCCCTTTAAACACTTCTGGTAAGCTTAAAATGCTTGTGTTAGAAGTGGTTCACCACAGTACTCGAATGGCGAATTCGAACCCACGACCATTCGAGTTCGCGCTCCGCGCCCTGCCATTACGCTACTGACGCTTCAAGTATCGCAATATGTTCATAGATTTTAATGCGTCTTTGAATACCTAAGCTAAATTTGATGTTCTTTGACAATAATCTTAAATACTCATCATCATCATCATCATTACAGCCTATCAGAGTCCACTACTGAATACGGGCCTCGTTCTTAGATTGCCGCCTACGGGGGGAATATTTAACATAGCTCCATAGCATATTTGTATGTTTTGTAAGTTTTTACTCTTAACGTACGTAATTTGTAGCTTTTTTCTTCGTATTAATAACGTCAAACGAGCATAGTAAAATATAGTGTGTAAGACCTATTTTGTCTTTTTAAAATAAAAACATACATTTATTTATTTAGATCCATTAATTCTACTTATAAAAGTGACGGTCGAGCACGCAGTCTAATCAGAGCTGTATAATCAAAATGCAGACGCGATACCGCCTCTAAGGACTAAAGTGGAATGCCTCGTCGCTAGCAATATGGTTTACATTTCTCGCACCTAAACACACTAAACTTTGCTGCAATGCACTGCTAATTTACGCTGTTATATCATGATTGACTTCATAAATCAGGCGCAGGACCAACGGCTTTACGCACTAAAAACCCAATAGATGATTTTGGCCCGAACCAGGATTCCAACCAGCGACCTCGTGATCAGCAGTCTACTAGACCAACGAAGCAGATAGGATGTATCTTCTTTGGGGCGCGGTCCTTCCCTACCTGAGCTGACCAATCATGCTGCAATTCTACTACAGCTGCCACATGATTCTGACACGGGAAAGCTTGAATATCCATACAATATATTATCATTATACATATACATTGGAACAACAAAATAACAATCATATGAATACATATTCTTACGAGGTAGAGCCATGCTTAGCTATATTGTGGTTGCAGCGCGAATGAGTCGGCTCGACCGAGGAAGGACCATGTTCTCACAGAATACCAGCGTAAAATACAAAAAAGCTGCTGTTTCGTATGGTGAGTGTAGAGAACCGGGGACCCTTTTTACTGGAAAAGAGGCATTCCATCTTAGTCCTTGCGGCTAATATCGCATCTGCATTTTGATTCGCAAACAATGATAGATGTAGATGTCTATGGGTCGCAGCAACCACTTACCATCAGGTGGACTGTGTGCTCGCTTGTCACCTTTATTCTATAAAAAAAGTATATCCATATAATATATTATTATAATATGCATTAGAACAACGAAATGACAATCATATGGATATATTATAAATTTATTTTGTCATGCTCTTTAACTATTTTTTTGATTACCTTTACTTAGTGGTAGGACTCTTTCCTGCCTGGTATTCTGTCTGGGTAGATACTTCCATCTTACCTATTTCCAGCGCTTAATAGCACTGCTTGCACTGCTGTATTCCGGTCTAAAGTGTACAGAGTTAGTTATTGACAGCCTATATACGTCTCACTGCAGGGCACAGGCCTCCTCTCATTTTTGAGAGGGTTTCATAAAAGGTCTGCGCTGCTGTCCCAATGTATGTTGGCGAAATTCACATGCCTTCGAAATATATTTTTTTCATATTTCTGAGACATGCAGGTGTTTTCATTCAGGACTTTTAACAGTGGTAGAGCCACGCGGCAGCTTTTGCTGTCGCACGGATGGGCCGGCTCAAACTGGGGTGATACCATGACCTCACAGAAAACCAGCGTGAAGTAGAGGTTTACCTCTGCGTTTCGCTTGGTGAGTGCAGGTGGCCGGAGGCCCTTTTTACTGGAAATGAGGCATTCCATCTTAGTCCTAACGGGTGATAACGCATCTACATTTTGATTTGTAATAGAGGATAGATGTAGATGTCTATGGGTTGCAGCAACCACTTACCATCAGCTGGACTGTGTGCTCGTTTGTCACCCTAATCTTATAAAAAAAATTTGCAATTAACAATTTAATTGAGGACGACAGGTTGCTCGCGTACTGTGAAACTTACAACGAGCGCCAACTATTTGAGCTACCACGTCACACATAGTGCACAGTGTACAGAGAGTCAGTATAATTGCAGGCTGTGATGTGAGGCATTCAATCTTAGTTCTCGGAGGTGACAACGTGTGTGTAGCTGTCTTTGTTTGAAGTTAGCTGCAGGTGTCCACGGACTGCAGTAACCACTTATTATCAGGTAGACTGTAAGTTTGTTTATTTTATAAAACCAAACTCAGTATTTTGAAAAAAAAACTAATTCCTAAACGAGACATAGCAACTTTTTATTTTTTTTATAGGAGAGGGGGCAAACGAGCATGCGGCTCACCTGATGGTAAGTGACTACCGCCGCCCATGAACAACTGCAACACCAGAGAGGGAATTGCAGATGCGTTGCCGGCCTTTTAAAAAGGAGTACGCTCTTTTCCTCAAGGTCCCTAAGTCGTATCGGTCCGGAAAAATCGCTGATGGTAATCGATTCCACAAGGAAGCCGTGCGAAGAAGAAAACATCTTCTAAATTGCACAGTGGTAGACCGCCAATCATCCAGATGGTGTGGATGGTATCGGGAGTTCTGCCGCGATGTGCGTTCGTGAAATTTAGCGGCTGGGATTAATCCGAACAATTCCTCAGAGCACTCCCCATGGTAGATGCGAAAGAAAATGCAAAGAGATGCAACATCTCTTCGCAGCGCCAATGAGTCGAGCCGATCGGAAAGGACTCGGTCGTCGACGATTCGAGCCGCTCTGCGCTGGATGTGGTCAAGTGGAAGGAGCTGGCACTGGGGAGCCCCTGCCCAGAGATGGGAACAGTATTCCATGTGAGGCCGAACCTGCGCCTTGTAAAGTTGCAGGCGGTGTGCCGGCATGAAATACTGTCCCGCTCTGCTGAGCACGCCAAGCTTTTTAGAGGCCAATTTGGCCTTCTCTTCCAAGTGACCACAAAACTGCACGTCACTCGATATGTCGACGCCGAGGATTCCGATACTGGCTGAGGCAACCAGGGGAGTGCCTTGAAACTGAGAAGATACGACAAAGGGGTTCTTTTTAGCGGTCAACGCGCAAACTTGTGTCTTCTGAGGATTAAACTGGACTAGATTTAGTCGCCCCCAGTTCGAGACTTTGTCCAGCAAAGACTCGATTTCAGACACAAGTTTGTTCCGGTACTCGGAGACGTTTTCCCGAGAAATATTAGCACGGCCGGTGTATAGAGCATCACCAGTGCTGTCATCCGCATAGCAATGAATGTTACCAGTTAGCAACATATCATTGATATGCAGAAGAAACAGCGTTGGTGATAGCACACAGCCTTGTGGAACACCAGCGTTAATAGACTTGTAGTCAGAACATGCACCGTCTACAACGACCTTGATGCTCCGATCTGCAAGGAAGCTGGTCAACCAATTGCACAATTTCTCGGGAAGCAGATAGGAAGGGAGCTTCGAAAGAAGCGCTTTGTGCCAAACCCGATCGAAGGCCTTCGCAATGTCCAGACTAACGGCCAACGCCTCCCCCTTGGACTCTACTGCCTCCGCCCATCTATGGGTCAGGTAGACCAGAAGATCACCAGCTGATCGACCCCGACGAAAACCGTATTGGCGGTCACTAATCAGCTGGTGATCCTCAAGGTACCGGATGAGCTGGCAGTTGATAATGGGTTCCATTATCTTGGAGAACAAGGAGGTGATCGCGATAGGCCTATAGTTGGACGGGTCTGACCGGTCGCCTTTTTTAGGGATCGGGTGGACAAAAGCTGTCTTCCATGAATTTGGGACTACGCCTTGGGAGTAGGAGTACCGGAAAAGACGCGTTAGGACCGGTGCCAACTCCGGAGCACACGTCCTCAGCACAATTGGGGGGATTCCGTCAGGCCCACTCGACTTCTTGATGGCCAGGGAGAGAAGTGCTTTGCAAACCGAGCGCTGTGAGAACAGCACATCCGGCATGGAGCACTGACACCGCGGAATGGTCGGCGGTGTTTTCCCCCCGTCATCAAGAGTCGATTTGGACGCAAAAAGGGAGCCTAAAAGTTCGGCTTTGTCTTTTGCGTCATGGGCCAGTGAGTCGTCCTCCCTGTGCAGAGATGGTAGTGATGGCTTACAGAAATTCCCTTAGACAGCCTTGGCGAGAGACCAGAATGCACGGGTTCCCGAAGGAAGGCGAACTAGTTTCTCACCAATTCTGCCTATGTGCTCTGACTTTGCCTTGGTATTGCCAAGGCAAAGTCAGAGCACATAGGCAGAATTGGACTCTTTTGAAGACCTGGAGGCGAAGTTATACTTCTTTTAAGTATGCTGGTGTTTACATCCCGAGTCACCGAAGCCGCAGCCCAGGCTTGATAACACTCCTGCTTACTGCGTAATGCAGTTTTACAGGAGCGACCAAACCAAGGCTGAGATCTGCCTCCGATGGGTACCACAGATGATGGAATAAATAGTTCCATTCCCTGTAGCACCACATCAGTGACAGAGTCAGCAACAGCGCTGGGATCATCCGGCGAGAAGCAAACCCGCCCCCATGGGTTGGATGCAAAGAAAGACCGCATTCCGTCCCAATGCGCCGACCTGTAATGCCAAACACGGCGGCAACCTGCAGAACGCAACCGTGAAGGGAGCGTGAGTGGCAACATACTCCATGTCAGACAGTGGTCCGAAGAGCCGAGAGGGGGGAGCCGAGACGGAAACCTGATATCCGTCCGGATGAGAGGTCAGCAGAAGTTCCGACAGGGAAGGTGTATGATCCTCCACATCTGGAATCCGCGTAGGCGAAGTAACCAGTTGTGTCAGACCATATGCCAAGGCAAAGTCATAAACAGATCTCCCCGCTTGATCGGTTAAACGTGAACCGAGCCATTCGGCATGGTGGGCGTTAAAATCGCCAAGGATCACGATCTCTGCGGATGGGACCTGTTGTAGCAAGGAATCTGTAGCCATTTGGACGTGGTCGATGAGTCGGTCTGTTCGGCATTACCGCTATGGGACCTATAGAGGCACCCGTAGACGCGCGGATGGTCGTCGCTGTCTACGCGTAGCCAAAGGAAGGACAGGTCCGAACCTTTAAGACTGCCGAGGCGTCGAGAACAGATGTCCTCTCTGACATACACGCAAACTACAGCCCGAGGCACAAAGGAGTGCTCCAATTTGTACCCCGGGTAGGAGAGATACGAAATATCAGCCGGAGAGGAAACCTGCGTCTCGGTCAGGAAGAGCAAGGCCAGCTTCGCCGTCTCGAGATGGTAGTGGACGGCGTTTAGGGTAGAGTGAAGTCCCGCAGAAATTCACGGATAGCATGTTTTTGAGCGGAATTTTGCCCCCCCCAGAATACGCGGGGCAGCCTGAGCACCCACGCTCAGGATTGGAATAACATGGTCGTGGATGCTCAGCGAGGGATTCTCCAGGGGTACAGGTACCCTCCTAATGTGTAGGGTAGTCTAATGTGTAATTCCGCTACCATGTTGATGAGGGGGGGGGGGGGGAATGGGCCTCCGGCCACCTGCACTCACCAGACGAAACGCAGAAGCAGGGCTTCTACTTCACGCCGGTATTCTGTGAGGTCGTAGTACCAACCCGGCTCGAGCCGGCCCATACATGCAACAACAAAAACTGCTGCGTGGCTCTACCACCGTTGAACTAAATTGCAACTAAAATAGGGCAACGCATCTACATTTTGATTATTGCCTACATCTATTTTCTAATAATTATTAATAATAGTATAGTTGTACACGAATGGGTCGGCTCGACCGGGGAAGGACCACGCTCTCACAGAATACCAGCGTAAAATAGCAACTTAACGCTACTGTGTTTCGTATGGTGAGTGTAGAGAACCGGAGACCTTTTTTACTGGAAACGAGGCATTTCATTTTGGTCCTCATGGGTGACAACGCATCTGCATTTTGATTCATAATCGATTATAGATGTAAATGTCTATGGGCCACAGCAATCACTTACCATCAGGTGGACTGTGTGCTCGTTTATCATCCTTATACACACACACATTGTATAGAGAAATGAAATGATTTTTGTACTACTCAGGATGGAAGAACCTGACGGCTGTAACACAGTTTATACTAGTATGGCCGTCAACGCTAAATTCTTTGAAATGTTATTTTGTAATTTAAAATAGATATAATACATAAGTGTAATCCGAGGAGTTCCTCAGGATGGTCGACGATACATTCTGGTCGAGCTGATATCCAAAAAGCTGCTAGTGTTTTGGCCGAGGATTTATGTTTTTTTGGCATGAATCAATATAATTTATTTCCCAACCGTTGTAACAATATACTGGATCTATGTTTCTCAAACTTACACTTAGAAATCAACCATTCTGATCCTTTGACTAAAATCGATACCTTACACCCACCTTTTACAATTGATATACAAGACATTTTTGTAAAACCATTTAAAGAATATTTTCACTCAAAATATAATTTCCGAAAATGTAATTATGTTAACATAAATACCTTTTTAAAAAGCGTAGACTGGGATCAATTATTATTAAACACAGATACAGTCGACCAAGCCGTTGAGATTTTTTATGAAAAACTCCACGAATGTTTTGCTTTATTTGTACCACTATCCTCCCAAATTAGTAATCGTTACCCATGTTGGTACAGCCGTGCACTTATTAAAATAATTCGTGAAAAATTTAAAGCACACAAAAAATGTAAAAAAATTTAACAACCCTCGTGATTATGATGAGTTTAAGCTTCTCAGAGATAGACTACATAGAACACAAAAAAAATGTTTTAATGATTTATGAATTAGCAGCTTCATGCTGCTGTGTTTCGTATGGTGAGTGTAGAGAACCGGAGACCCTTTTTACTGGAAAAGAGGCATTCGATCTTAGTACTCACGGGTGACAACGCATCTGCATATTGATTCGCAAACGAGGATGAATGTAGATATCTATGGGCCACCGCAACCACCTACCATCAGGTGGACTGTGTGCTCGTTTGTCACCCTATCCTTTAAAAAAAAATTATAGGTGTTTATAGGCCAGTGTATCCACTTAACATCAGGTGGACTGTGTCCTCATTTGTCATTCTTGTTCTTAAAAAAACTATTTCTTAATAAACTTAAAGCGACGAGTGTAAATGAAATGGATACTTTCGGAAACCCAAACATTGGTTGAGTAATGACATTCTTATATCATCCTATCAGAGAAGCCAGTGACGTGATCGTATCCTAATTACTGTGTGGCAGTATCGATAATGAGTGTTCAGATACACACGGATTTGACGTTCATCTAGCAAAAGAACAATATAAAACACTCCTTGTACTTGTAAAATAATGTCTATAATGACACCGTGGCACAGTGATCGAATTCCGCATAGAACGTATAAATATTTGTATGGCCTACAAATATTTGACTGGATCCTTATGTTTGTCCATATGCAATTTGTGCATGTAAAACGAAACGAATAAATTTTTCAAACAGGCGACAGTGAGTAAGGTACCTCTTATAGTGACTGATGATATATAATTTTTTTATTTCTTTTTTCTAGTAGCTATGAGGGATTCTACTTAGGAGTTCGTCTAAAAAGGTACCAGCCTCTTACTTGTATTTGTATCTGAAAATCAGTGATTTAGCATTGTATTCTAGAGTAAAGGAATCGGATAACCAGTTTTTCTGTTCCACGGAAAGTGTGTTACTGGTTACTGTTTAACAACAAAATGCTTTTACCCATGGCCCCGTGGGAACTGAGTTAAAACGAAACGTGATAAAATCCGTAAAATTAGTTTTATGTCAAGACTGCAATCCCTCAAATCAGAATTACAGAATTAATCCTCAGAGGTGATCTTGCGCGTTTAACGTTCATCGTGCCTACTTGTTTGAAGATGTTCACAGGCTGCTTTAACAACTTACCCTCAAGTGTAAACGTTGTCTCTTTTATTAATATTTCTTAAATGTAAGATTTTGACTTTGTGAAAACCTCGTAAAAGTTTAACACCTAAGTATATTTAGAAACTTAAAATGAGTTAGAAACTTAATACTTTTCTACTTTGCTGTAAATTGATGCGATAAACTTAGTGTCAGTATGTCTCAAATGATTCGACGAAAGGTAATTGGGCCATCGAAATTGATCCTCCAACGAATGCGGGCCGCCCGACAGAATCGCCTGTTGATATCACTGGAGACATTACTCTATATTAAAAGCTTATTTTCGTCATCGCTTGCTAAATACATGTATCATGTACCTACTACATCTTATTTCGTCTATTATCACTTATAAGTTATAACTGTATTATATTTATTTAAAAGCTTAAATGTAACACCTTAAAGTTAAGGAGAATGCCACGTGGCATCGTGTGCCAAAGACATTAACATTGTCAAAAGGTCATCAACAACAAAGTCAGGTGCAAAAATACATATTATATCATTTTCATACGAACTATATTATATAATTTTTAACTACTTTCTTAACCAATATACCTTGCATTTCAGTCATTGTCATTTAATTATAAAATGCATTAATTTTGAAACAAGATTGACCATTTCACCCGATACTCATATAATGTCAGTTTTGGATTTATAAAGCAATAATATTTTTTAAATTAAACAAAATTGACTTAATAACTACCTAATGAACAAATGGCTAACTTTTAATATAAGAATAAATTTTGATTTTACTGCATTTTTTATTTTTAACCAAAGTTTAGTGTATTATTAATAATAGTAATAGTAGTTAACGCATCAAGATAATCTACATCTCGTCAGTATTTAAAGAAAACATTAACTCGATTATCTCAACTACCTTGAATGGATTTGAAACTCGAGCAACGCTAATGGGCGACGCTATCAAACAAATTGGCGTTAAGATCTTTACGATCGGAACGTTGACTTTCGATGCAAATTGAACCATCAAACACGCCTTCTGACGCTTCAATGGCTTCAAACGTAGCTTTTATTGCTATAAAAATACAAACAACACCGATTTTGGTATTAAACACATGCCAAAATACGACTTATTATTTTATCTGCATTTAAGGAATAAATGCAGGAGCCCAGATATATGTAATCAGTTGTATGCAGATTCCTTTGTAACTCATTATCTCTTTTACTATTTACAAGGAATTAAATTGAAGTAAGACAATCCATTCACTCCGCTGCCGTAAAAGACGACCATTGAAAATGCCAATAGATGTTATTGATTTCTAGGGATGGCGATATAACCTCTGGGGTATCCAGCAATACACTTACGTGTAAATTTGGCTAATGAAGAAGAAGAAAAAGGTTTTCTTTTATAGGAGAGGGGGCAAACGAGCATGCGACTCACCTGATGGTAAGTGACTACCGCCGCCCATGAACAACTGCAACACCAGGGAGGGAATTGCAGATGCGTTGCCGGCCTTTTAAAAAGGGGTACGCTCTTTTCTTGAAGGTCCTTAAGTCGTATAGGTCCGGAAAAATCGCTGGCGGTAAACGAAGGAGCTGGCACTGGGGAGCCCCTGCCCAGAGATGGGAATAGTATTCCATGTGAGGCTGAACCTGCACCTTGTAAAGTTGCAGGCGGTGTGCCGGCATGAAATACTGTCCCGCTCTGCTGAGCACGCCAAGCTTTTTAGAGGCCAATTTGGCCTTCTCTTCCACTTGGAAGAGAAGTGTTCACTTGACCACGAAACTGCATGTCACTCGATAGATATATCGGAATTCCGATACTGGCTGAGGCAACTAGGGGAGTGCCTTGAAACTGAGGAGATACGACAAAGGGGTTCTTTTTAGCGGTAAACGCGCAAACTTGTGTCTTCTGAGGATTAAACTGGACTAGATTTAGTTGCCCCCAGTCCGAGACTTTGTCCAGCAAAGACTCGACTTCAGACACAAGTTTGTTCCGGAACTCGGAGACGTTTTCCCGAGAAATATTAGCACGGCCGGTGTATAGAGCATCACCAGTGCTGTCATCCGCATAGCAATGAATGTTACCAGTTAGCAACATATCATTGATATGCAGAAGAAACAGCGTTGGTGATAGCACACAGCCTTGTGGAACACCAGCTTTAATAGGCTTGTAGTCAGAACATGCACCGTCTACATCGAACTTGATGCTCCGATCTGCAAGGAAGCTGGTGATCCAATTGCACAATTTCTCGGGAAGCCCATAGGAAGGGAGCTTCGAAAGAAGCGCTTTGTGTCAAACCCGATCGAAGGCCTTCGCAATGTCCAGACTAACGGCCAACGCCTCCCCCTTGGACTCTACTGCCTCCGCCCATCTATGGGTCAGGTAGACCAGAAGATCACCAGCTGAACGACCCCGACGAAAATATTGTATTGGCGTACCGTATTGGCGGTCACTAATCAGCTGATGATCATCAAGGTACCGGATGAGCTGGCAGTTAATAATGGATTCCATTATTTTGGAGAACAAGGAGGTGATCGCGATAGGCCTATAGTTGGACGGGTCTGAGCGGTCGCCTTTTTTAGGGATCGGGTGGACAAAAGCTGTCTTCCATGAATTCGGGACTACGCCTTGGGATTAGGAGTACCGGAAAAGACGCGTTAGGACCGGTGCCAACTCCGGAGCACACGTCCTCAGCACAATTGGGGGGATTCCGTCAGGCCCACTCGACTTCTGGATGTCCAGGGAGAGAAGTGCTTTGCGAACCAAGCGCTGTGAGAACAGCACATCCGGCATGGAGCACTGACACCGCGGGATGGTCGGCGGTGTTTTGCCCCCGTCATCAAGAGTCGAGTTGGACGCAAAAAGGGAGTCTAAAAGGTCAGCTTTGTCTTTTGCGTCTTGGGCCAGTGAGTCGTCCTCCCTGTGCAGAGATGGTAGTGATGGCTTACAAAAATTCCCTTGGACATCCTTGGCGAGAGACCAGAATCCACGGGTTCCCGAAGGAAGGCGAACTAGTTTCTCGCCAATTCTGCCTATGTGCTCTGACTTTGCCTTGGCAATAACTCTTTTGAAGGACCTGGAGGCGAAGTTATACATCTTTTTAAGTATGCTGGTGCTTACATCCCGAGTCGCCGAAGCCGCAGCCTAGGCTTGATAACACTCCTGCTTACTGGGTAATGCAGTTTTACAGGAGCGACCAAACAAAGGCTGAGATCTGCCTCCGATGGGTACCACAGATGATGGAATAAATAGTTCCATTCCCTGTAACACCACATCAGTGACAGAGTCAGCAACATTGCTGGGATTATCCGGCGAGAAGCAAACCTGCCTCCATGGGTAGGATGCAAAGAAAGACCGCATTCCGTCCCAATCCGCCGACCTGTAATGCCAAACGGCGGCAACCTGCAGAACGCAACCGCGAAGGGAGCATGAGTGGCACCATACTCCGGATCAGACAGTGGTCCGAAGAGCCGAGACGGGCATCGACGGAAACCTGATATCCGTCCGGATGAGAGGTCAGCAGAAGGTCCCACAGGGAAGGTGTATGATCCTCCACATCTGGAATCCGCTTAGGCGAGGCGCGCCGCGGAGGCGCGGTGCTTACAGTTTACCAAATAAATGGCTATTGCAGCTTGTGGGCACCTGCAACCAACTTTCTCAAAGAAAGCTGCGGCTGCATTAATGGCTCACAATTTATAATTACATTCCTGCTTTTCATGCCCTTTATATAAAAAGACATTAGGTTGTCCATCACGTACCCATCACGTAGAAATAGGAAAAGAAGTACTCGTACCTACTCAACCAGGGCAGGTTAATTATAAATATTACACTGATCCTTCATTTAGTTTTCGGAGTTCTAATTAGATTTTACCTTTTTTATATGATAAAAATAACAAACGAGTCCATCTGATGATAAGTGGTTGCTGTAGCTCATAGACTTTTACATCTATCCTCGTTTGCGAATAAAAATGCAGATGCGCTATCAGCCGTAAGGACTAAGACGGAATGCCTCTTTTCCAGTAAAAAGGGTCTCCGGCTCTCTACACCCACCATACGAAACACAGCTGTGTTAAGCTGCTATTTTACGCTGGTATTCTGTGAGAGCGTGGTCCTTCCCCGGTCGAGCCGACTCATTCGTGCTAACAGCTATACTACTAATATAGCTGCAGCATAACTCTACCACGTATAAAAGTTTCTCGGGCGATGTTTAAGCTACCAAAATATTACGATATAATCATTTTTTTTATTAAACCATAAATCATAACTTTACTAGCCGTTGACGCCGAGCAAAAATGTAAACATTTACCAACCTATCAAATTTATGAATGAGGTTTTACTTAAGTCACACATTGCCGTCTAATTTATGTTTCATAATCATCATCATTATGGTATGAGGGATTCTATTTTCACCTGTAGTTATGATGGTAGAATCACTGTTTTTAAAGTGGTAGAGCTATGCTGCAGCTATATTATAGTTGTAGCATGAATGGATCGGCAGGGAAAGGACCACGCTTTCACAGAATACCAGCGAAAATAGCAACTTAATGCTGCTGTGTTTCGTATGGTAAGTATAGAGAACCGGAGACCCATTTTACTGGAAAACAGGCATTCCAAATTAGTCCTCACGGGTGACAACGTATTCTTAATTCGTAATCGAGCATAGATGTAGATTTCTATGGGTCACAGTAACCACTAACCATCAGGTGGACTGTGTGCTCGTTTGTCCCCTTATCCTATAAAAAATAAAAATATGTAAGACATGCAGGAAGTCGGTGGATGCAGGTGGCTCAGGACCGTGCTTTGTGACATTCCTTGGGGGAGGCCTATGTTCAGCAGTGGACTTGTGAAGGGCTGTAATGTTGACGATAATAATGATGATATAATGTTTGAATATTGTAAGTATATCTAAGCGCGCGCATTGTAAAAAGCGGCTCTTCTACGTAAGTGAAGAGTGAGAAATTAATTCATGCCAAATAATCGCCACAACAATCAAATTTATGAAAGTGAAGGGCATTGCACTACATACCACGTATAAGAACGCTGTAACAGATATAATTAAGGATGTTTGACTGATTTCAAACATATGTACCTTGTAAGCTAGTAACTGACTTCTAAAAACAAGAAACGGGAATGTTTGTTTAGTTACACAGGAGCAATTCCTCTGTTTTGAAGATAAAAGCGTTGGTTGTTTGTTTTCCCATCGACGTGCGAGGATGCTCCTTTGAAGAATTGTAATGTGATAACGCGCCCGTCTATTGAGACATTGAGGATGTGTTATTCATTTCGTAAATGGCATGTTGCCTATATGTCTGTTGTAGTACACTGGCGGAATAGTTTGTTTCTCCCATTAAATATATATAAAATGGCCGCCATGGTTGAATGTAGTCAGGAAATAATTACCAGGCGGTTCCATAATGAACTGGCCTGATATAGTTCAACGCGACATGTCGCTACATGTTGTGTTGCATTAAATAGTACGTTTATCGTGCACTTAATATAAGAAACATGCATCGACATGAAATGCTTAGTCTTAGTTTAACAGGCATTTGAATAACGAGAGTCGCGTATTTTTTCTAAATGTCGAAAACTGAGTATCGAAGTGTCATAAAGTTTCTGTTTAAAAAAGATTTATCCCCTGCCCAAATAAAAGAGCGATTGGATAGCGTGTATAAGGAGTCTGCCCCCTCCTATAGCACAGTGAAAAATTGGGTGAAAGAATTTCGCCTCGGGTGAGAAACCGTCGAAGACTTTGGCCACGACGGTCTACCTGTGGAAGTGCTCACTCCTGAAACGATTGCTCTTATCGAAGAGGAGGTTCTGAGTGACCGCCGTTTGAAGATTAGAGAAATTGCAGCAAGGCTTGGGCTCCCTAAGAGTACCGTTCATCGCGCGATCCATGAACATCTTCACATGAAAAAAGTGAGTGCAAGATGGGTACCGAAACTTCTTTCAGCGGTACAGAGACAGGAAAGAGTGCGCTGCGCTTCGGAGTTTTTGGATCTTTGTGGCGAAAATCCAAAGACTGTGATCGAGCGGCTAGTGACTGGTGATATGAAACTATGATCTTGTATTATGATCCACAAAGCAAGCGCGAGTCAATGGAATGGCGTTATAAGGGTGAAAAGCCCCCTAGAAAAGCAAAGGTGCAACAATCGACTAAAAATGATGATGTGCACAATATTTTGGGGTTTTCAAGGCATTTTGATGGTGTATTTTAAAGAACGTAATACAGTCGTGAACGGCGAATATTATGCTTCTTTAATATATAAATTACGAGACAAGATAAAGGAAAAACGAAGAGGCAAGCTGTCTAAAGGTGTCCTGTTGCTCCATGACAACGCCCCTGTTCATACCGCTGGTGTTTCGAAGGATGCAGTTCGTCAATGCGGGTTCACAGAAGTTCAACATCCACCTTACAGTCCAGACATGGCCGCGTCCGACTATTATTTATTTCCAAATTTAAAGCGGGACTTAAGAGGAAGAAAATTTTCAAGCGATGAAGAGTTGCAGGCGGCCGTCTTCAGTCATTTTGAGGATAAAAAATGTGATTATTTTTATAAAGGTTTGAGATGTTGATTCACAGATGTCAGAAGTGTGTTAGTATTCATGGTGATTATATTGAAAAATAAAATTGGTTTCGTTTCATTTCCTTCATTGGTTCATAGTTAGGCCAATTCATTATGGGACTGCCTACGTACATGTATGAGGTTCGTGGATGCACGCACAACAACTCACCAAAGTTTCATTGTAAAATGATGAATTTATACTATTCGCAATTAGAACGCTGTAAAAGTTATCCAACAATTTTAAGAATCAAATCAAATATAACATCATTTTATTTAAAGTGGTAGAACCACGCTACAGCTATATTATCGTTATAGCACGAACGGGTCAGCTTGACCGGGGGTAATACCATAAAAATTCTCACAGAATACCAGCGTAAAATAGCAGCTTAATGCTGCTGAGTTTCGTATGGTGAGTGTAGAGAACCGGGCACCCTTTTTACTGTAAATGAGACATTCCATCATAGGCTTCAGGGGTGACCACGCTTTCTATGGGTCTCAGAAACCACTCCCCATCAGGTGGACTGTGTGCTCGTTTGTCACTCTTATTTTATAAAAATTCAGAAGTAGTTTAAAAACTTGTCATAGAGCTTGAAAGTGTAACTGGTTCTGTTAGACATTAGGTTTAATCAATAATAATATAAAGAAATAGCAACGAATGTTACATTATGCGGAATAAGGGATTTTGTCTTCCTATCGTGCGCCATAGAAGACAATAGGTTACTTGACTAAATATAAAAGTTAAACAAGTGAACTAAATATTTTATACAAACGATTGTAATTTTTAATTTGTTCATGTTGTATTTTAATCTGTAAAAGATTTTTACCTGGATCTTGATAAATCTGCCCATAACTATATTAAAATGTAGGTTAATTATATAAATGGAAGAACAGTTAATTTAGTTAGCTCACTCAAGTAGACTTATCACGTCTACAGCAGATGGCGACGCGTTGAATAATACAATACTTTACCAGACGAAGCGATTCCTAGCATCCAGTTTTTTTAACTTCATTACGAGAAGAGACAGGCATTTTATAAAAAGAAGAATTTAGATGGCGCTTTAATTAAAATAAATCCATCGACCTATTTTAATTTGCACAAATAAATATTTGAAATAAGTATCTTGATTAAGAGCAAAATATCACAGAGTTGACTTCTGCTGGAAGCAGATACATTTTCTAGTAGCATGCTTGTTTAAAATCAATGTTATTATTTTTCTAGTAACTCAGTAATCCGGGTATTTTAAGTAAATGATAAAAAGTGGTCCATATTAGCTTACAATGAATTAAATTCTGTAGTAACAGTTGAATTAGTTTGTCTTCTTAACCTCGTCTCACGTCGCTTGCCACTCATGAATAGGTGTAAAATACGTTAACAGAAATATTAAATCAAACCTCACCACTTTCTTGAACTAATAATGCGATCGAAAATACAGCACTCAAGTGAAAACAATCGAGTATCCATTGACAATAGACTGGTGCGTTCGACCCAATCGCACTGTCAGCTTTTGAGGGTCAATTAAAAGCACATTCAAATAAAATATGACCGGACGATAAAACAATGCGTTTGTTTTATCGGCCAGTTTCAAATTTGCAGATAATTCTTTGATGTTAAAGGAGCTTAGACTTTATTTGAGGATGGTAAGGGTGAGCTGTAAACAGTCAAGTCTCTTTGTAATTTTGTGAACAATCGGTGGCGCTATCAGTGTTTAATCAGCTGGAAGGGAGATTATTATTTTAATTTGAACGACTCGGGCGCATCCGGAATAAGAGGACAGTTTAATTTTTGGTGTTAATGTTGCGTAGAACTTTATCGTATTGTATTTCACGGACAGTCGAAAGTTTATTTGTCTTTTAATCAGAGCGTAATAGATCGTAGATCTGTAGACGTAATTGAGTTTTTAGTATTATTAACAACAATCTGTCACCCCCTTTTGTCACGTGGATGTCGCAAAAGTCGAATAACATGTTTAAAGATGTTATGGTGATGACCAGATATAGATGTTGATGAGACTATTCCATCTTAGTGGTTAGGAGCAACAGCGTAAACTTTGTTGTTTTTTTTGTAATTTGTTGCAAGTGTTCAGGCTGTTCTTTTTTTAACTAATATATGGTCTATGGTCAGTGCTAATAAAAAAAAACTTTAGCATTATAATCAGATGGAAATACAGATGCTGGCATACTTCTACTTCTATTTCACTCTATTGCTGTAAACTCGTTTGTTAATGTAATATTATGTAAAAATAGCAGCAAAACATTTGTAGTACAATGCACATATCAATAACGAGAAACAACAGCGTTAAAGGTATGACACGATTCATATTCTGCTATAGAAGAGATCCCAGCGGTCGATCTGCCCCCCCCCCCCCCTCCCACCAGCACCAATGAAATTGTTAACCATGTGCTTGGCGATAAAGTATATAGGCTGTACCCATATTTGAAAAACATGGACATGTACCTTTCACGAGTCTAGCTACAGACTGTTTATGTGATCATAATAATGAAGAAGGATAGACTGATTGATTACTTAAGCATTCAGTTTTATTTTCTCAGTGATTTGTTATATATATATATATATATATAAATCGAATTATTCAGATCCGTTGGTCTGGATTACTTTGGTCTGAATAGCTTTATTGCAATTTTTAGTAGGTAAGAATTTTTCATATGAAAAGTTGTTATTTTATCAAATTACGTAAGGACAACCCGAGGAGACTACATAGTGCCATCCCTTTAGTTCATAGTAGTTACAATTCATATAGGCATCTATATTTATTCTCGAATAAGAATTAAAAAGTAGACGCGTTGTTACACTTATGGACTCAGATGGAATACCTTGTAACTTGTAAAAACGGTCTTGGGATTTCCTCTCTCACCATATAAACATACAAAGCATTATACAACTATTTTACGCTCATTTTCCGTTAAAGCGTAGTCGGACGGTCGGATGACTATTTGTAAGTCATATTAACACTTGTTCCGTGCGGGTTTCAAACTCTCCACGTAGCACCGTAACCAAACGCAAGTCATAGTGCTATAGAGTATATGTACAGTGTATATAGTATATAACATAATGTGTTTAATTATATAACATTTTATGGCATTAAAGCAACAAGAAAAATCGTCTTACTTTCTTATACATTAATAATAAATAGATCTCTCGTAAAGAAATTCGCTAAACAGATCGTCTTCGTATATAAATTACTTAAACAGAAATGGACAGTAAATTTGCCATTACACCAAATTAATGGCAAAAGGACAATGTAAAAAGCTAAATCAAAGAGCTTGGAGACAAAAGAATGGTATTTGTTTAGACAAAATACTTTAAACACACATCTAATTTAGATAGAATTTAGATAAACAGTACAAATCACTGAGTGGAAAAACGACTCAACATAGCCTCTTTTCTCATGCAAATAGCTGTATTAAATTTGCAATTTAGACCTTGATAGCGCCGCTGGGTATGGTCCAAATGAATAGAATATTATGTGATAAACATGATATACAATATAAAATGATATAGATTAATTAATAGAAGAAAAAGTTGTAAAATTTTCTAATGAATGATAATGATGATGATACTTGTAAATGTTATGATAACTTTTATGCCATTAAGTAGACTATATCATACAATTCTCTTAGAAATAATTTAATTGACTAGAATATCAAATACCATAATTGGCTAAATTGATTGGTAGTAGATAGCTAGCAGAAATACATAGCCCAATAATATATGTAATGTGTGGATTATCTATGAATTGAATAAAATAGAAAAAATATTTATTATTTAAAATTGACATCTGAGATACGTCGCAAACGGTGTTTATTGCTTTCTGAGGGGTTCTAAAGTAAAGAGCGTGTCCTATGATCTATAAAATACTACGTTGTATGTGAAATCCTATAAAATATGTTTCAAACGCTATCTCCTATGCTTTAAATCATGACAGCATCTGTTGGCAAAGCGTCGAGCTACAGGAATCTTCAGACAATGAAGACGTCCCTATTGTAATGCTCAAATAGGTTTTATCCTTTTGGATGCGTTCAGTTTTACTTACATGAACCTTTACAAATTTCAATATTTTGCAGTTTTAGGTATAATAATACTTTTTTGACATTTATTATTGAACAGTAAAAGAAGATATTATCTACAGAAAAGCAACAGGCATAGTAGAATTCGATTTATGATTTCACTGTGGGATCAAGCACTAGAATATATTTAAGATTATTTTAGATATTTCTGCTGACTTTCCGCTGTAAAACAGCAGTGCTCGCGCTATGTTTCAGCTCGAATGTTATGGCATGGTTGCAGAATACTCGTACGTATTTATAGCGTTTTGTAGTGAAGCACTATAATGTAGGTTAACAAAGTAAGTCATGCTTTTAGAACTATATATTCTAAATCGTATACATATATAATAATATCCTCCAGGCCGAATTTCGGTTACGAAGTCCAATCTCAACGGAGACGAGCCACCTGCACAGGACAAGGTAATAGTACAAGAGTGTGTGGGCAAGCACAGAATGTACTCTTTATTCCCTCACTCCTATATTCCGATGGAACAGAAAACCGAAACGTGCTGAGAGAAATCAGGCGCAGGACCAGCACACATTAGAACGCGTTAATATTTTTCTCTATCATATTATATAATAAGCAGATATACTTGACTTATATTCATATTTTGCAAATCACTTGATAAACAAAAGACTGAGACTCATTTCCTACATTGTGAAAAAATACATAAATAAATGTTCATACTCTTTTCTTGCAAAGTAATTCTTTGCGAACTACAAAGTGGTATGAAATCTAAATATAAGTGGAGTAATGCGTCTCAATAAACCCATAGGTAAAGAGAGTTCCTAAATCAAGTTAGTCATTGGGGGCCGAAGAAAAATGTAACAATAAGGATAATCTACCTAAGATAATTTCCACTCAAGTGGACCGATGTCTTCGCTTAAAGGCCGGTGAGTAACGCCGCGGGGCGCGCGAACCGATGGGGACTTAGTGGGGATCTCTTAATTTATAGCTTTGCGATGAGAGTGGTTCAAAGCATAAGAGACGCGTGTTAAACAGTTATGATGACAGAAAATTAAAATAAGTATTACTACATTTTTGACTGTTTTTGATATAATTTATAACAAACATAATTACTTGTACAAACGGCATGAAAAACTTAGAAAAATCAGTACGCAACAAATATTATATTATAATTAATAGAATCAGGCGTTACTTTGCGGAAATCCGTTATATAAAAGCTTTTAGAAAAATTTACTTCGAAAATATCCGCGTTATAATCCCAGCACCGCTACTCCCAACTGCTGGGATTAGTGGTGACGGGGATAGTGCACGCAACTGAGGGAGGGCGGGAGGTGCTTTTCATACTAGGTAAGACACATCATTTTATTTTATAACGCGGATATTTGCGAAGTAAATTTTTCTAAAAGCTTTTAAATATTATATTACTATTTTTGTTATAACAAGAACAATATATGAACTTAAAAATACTGTGTGGTTAATTTTGCTTAAAGTAAAGCAAAGTTGCAGCCTATTTACGTCCCACTGCTGAGCACAGGCCTCCTCTCATTTCTGAGAGGATTTTAGGGCAAGAATATGTCCGTCACGCTACCCTAATGCGTGTTGGAGATCTTGACATTTTTTTGTTATTTCTCTGAAGCAAAACATCTGCATGGTGTTTTGCTTCACTACCGGGCACATGGTAAATAAGTGTGTAAAATTGCAATTAATAATTTCATTTGGATCATAATTGAGATCGAACCTGGGTTGTTCGGGTACTGTGGATTTTACAGCGAGCAATCGTGATAGCTCAGGAGCTAAGCTCCTGAGCTATCACGATTACACTTTTAAGTAATAATTATTAATTTACACTAATGCTAGCAGTTAGTTTGGATTTTTTTAAGGTTCTCCAGTGCCAACTTTACCTGCACGTGATACACCTTGCTGAGTAATGTACTAGGCTCTGGTGACAGACTGATGTCAGAAAATCCATTCACAAAACTTTGAACTCAAATTTCAAACTGGTGATACTCGTAAGCTGTGTACCTATGCTGCTAGCATGCTCAGTGTGAGGGTATCCGCTATGTGCGGATGAACATGCTTACTCAGCATGTTGTGAAGTTACAGCTTTATATGTCCCATTGCTGTGCAAATGATTCCTCTTATTAATGAATGTTTCTGGAAACTAATAGTCCGCCTCCCTTTCTAGTGCGTGTTGGCGAACTTCACATGTCTTCAGAATATTATACTTCTCGAACTTTTAGGTCTATGACCGAAACTTTTCTTCATCACAGATAATCGTAACTTATAAATTTAATCACTTGTGCCGGAGGCGTCCGATTTTGGATTGCTTTAACTAAAAAGTTCACAATGAGACTTATAGCCCCTACCACGATTTTTGAAGATTTGCATATTTTTAACGTATTGAGTAAAAGCAAATCTTCAAAGAAATATATATCTACTTACAAAGTTTTTTCTAAGTCTTTCCTATAACCAGTTCTAAAGTCTAAAAATTAATTGAAAAAAAATGCTCATATTACCTTTGTAATACGTATGAATATTGTTTGTATACAGCTCATCAAAACTTCTAACTTCACGAACCGAATCGCTTTTGCTTATGAATTGCGTTCAAGAAAAATGTTATCTACGGACTCATAGCGGCTGAAATAATCTGATTTGTCCATTTGCCGGTCGTACGACGGTAACAAACGGCCGCCGTTTCGATTAACAGGATTGCTTTTTGTACTCTCAGTGCGATTATTGCTCGTGTTAATAGGCCGAGAAAAAATTCACCCGCTAAGTAAGTTAAGTCCAGACAAGTCGTAACTCACAATATTTTCCTCATTAAAGCAGAAGAAACTAAGTTATAGTGGAATCGTTAGAAGGTATCTTTGATTAAAATAAATATAATAAGGACATGACTCAGTATGCTTTTTTCTAAGATTTATGATTGTTTTTAATATTATTAATGAAGAAAAGCTGAGTCCACTACCATGTATCATCCTGTGGGTGCCGTAAGAGACAACAGAAGAAAACTCAAATAGGATATGGAGCAGCATCTAACTGGCAACAACTCAAAATAATAAAAAACCCTTTTTTATACATGGTAGAGCCATGCTGCACCTATATTATTAGTATAGTTGTAGCACGAATGGGTCGGCTCGGCCGGGGAAGGACCACGCTCTCACAGAATGCCAGCGTAAAATAGCAGCTTAACGCTGCTGTGTTTCGTATGGTGAGTGTAGAGAAACGGAGACCCTTTTTACTGGAAAAGAGGCATCTTATTTGTTAGTCCTCACGGGTGACAACGCATCTGCATTTTGATTATTTATTGAGGATAGATATGGATATCTATGGGCCACAGCAACCACTTACCATCAGGTGGACTGTGTGCTCATTTGTCACTCTATCCTGTAAAAAAAACTGCTGTTGCTAACCCACCTGCCATAAGTGGTGACTAACACATAATCTATCAAACCTACGGGATTATTTATTAGGAAGGGATATGTTTAGCAGTGGTTTTTGTACAGTTATAGTGATAATGATGATTAGGTAACCTAATGGAATGTAATTTCTGCAGCCCTTGAATGCATGTTGTATGAGATGGTTGGCAGTCTTCGTTAGCATCAGACAAAAGACTACCAACCGTCTCATCGCTACGGTCAGCAGCAGCGGCGCTTACGAGGATATTTTTGAAATCCTTTATTTTTATATTCACCATTGCTAGCATTCTTGCGTCATCGATCTTACTAAGGAGCCGTCAAGAAGAGTCTCCTTTTTATTGACTGGCAATACACCTGCAATTCCTTTGGTTTTGCAAAAGTTCATGGACGATTATCGTTATCGCTTACCGTTAGGTGAACCGTATGCTCGTTTGTCCTTTCTTCTATAAAAAAAGAAATCGCACTGCCTAACTATCTCTTAGAACAATAATGAAATGCCACGCAACCTGTAACTATTCTGGACAAAAGTGCAGCCAGCATTGCTGTTTAATTTAGTGAAATAGCTAGGAAGTTGGTACTAAGTCAGACGGACTCATAGCCCTGGTAGCAGTAGTAGCAGAGCTGGTGAATTGGGATACTTCTTCTTTATCTGTCCAAATCTACTGCAGAATATGGACCTTTTCCATTGGGAGCATTTAACCTTAACCACAACGCTTGACAGGGGATCGGTCTCCGCATTACCAGACGTTTCGCACCTTTGACGCTGTTCGCCGTCTCCCGTTTCAATATATTACGACTGAAGAAAATTAGATGGTTACACTGCCATCTATCGGAAGCTATTCTCTCATGCTTTCGCAGCACGACTTGACCTGGAAATTTCTAATGTAATAATTAAAAATTAAAAATTTTGTACAGCCGACTTCAATATAAGTTATTAAGAATAACTCAAAAGCTATTAGTCTGATCTTGATCAAATTCATATGGGACTACATGTGAAGTACCAGCTTTCAAATAAAAAAGAATCATCGAAATCGGTTCACCCAGTAAAAAGTTGCGAAAAAACAAGTCGGATTGAGTACCGTCTCCTTTTTGAAGTCGGCAGAAAATCGATTTAATTAAATAAACTTTTAGCTTCAATAGTACCTATACAAAGCATAAATACTTAACATAACCGTTTTATTAGGTAATAAAGAATTTTGTTTTAAAAGTGACGACTCCGAGGCGTAGTGGATTAGTATCAAGTTGTTGAGAGCCGCGGGTTTGAATTTCGGACCTCACAATAAAGGAGAAAAACCTAATGTGGGAGTAACGTTTTCCCTAAAAAAAAGTCGTTCTCTGTGAAAACGGTAATTTCATTCTTTGACTCCCACTATTAAGAAAAGATATTCCACCCAATTTAAAAAAAGGATTAAATCAAAAAAGGTATAAACAAAACCATTTCTTTACATATTAAGATATATTTGACCGGTTATAACATGCAAGTTAGACTATCTGATCATTTTACGTTAAACATCGACGGTTATCAACGTTCCAAAATTTATATTCGGCAGTTAAAGACTCTTTATTCGCTCGTAGCAGCAATATGGTGGAAAAATTAAACAACTGCTGGTAACAACAGCAGCAAAGTGTTTTGAGAGCAGCAACTCGCCTTAAATTGCAAAGCTTTGAAATTTAAACTGAACATCCTAGTGCGACTCCTATTGCTGGCACTACAACAATATTAATTTTAACTTTATGTGCAATTTTATCTTGTTGATTAAGGACCGATTTTTCAATCACCAGAAAAAATGTATTCGTAGAACAAAATGCAACATAAATAAATTTAAAATTACAGTGTTTAATTTTTATAACTAACTTTAATTAAGTATAACTACTGCATTTATTTTCTGTGAAGAAATTCTGTCATGTCAGATTCCCATCGGACTATGAGAGTGAGGAAATAGGGAGTGCAACTGTCCTTGTGCATACAATCGGACATTATAATCCTGTCCTCCTGGTCAACTAATAGATCTGGAGAACATTATTATTATTGATTCATTTGATAGATAAAATGTATCAGCCGATTGAAAAAATCATCTCTAATAAATTAGCATACAGACAACCAGAAATATTTTAAGGGTGTAAAAAATACGCCGTGCGTATGTTAGTAGTATCTGCGACTATTAGACACGGTTCTCTTCTATATAGTTTACTGAGCAGTGCCTACTACTGTGAACATTTACATACCTACTTAGTAGAATTATTACTATAAAAATAAAAAACAAACGAGCACACAGTCCATCTGATGGTAAGTGGATGCTGTTGCCCATAAACATCTACACTTATCCTCGATTAAGAATCAAAATGCAGATGCGTTGTCATCCGGGAGGACTAAGATGAAGTGCCTCGTTTCCAGTAAAAAGGATCCCCGGTTCTCTACACTCACCATACGAAACACAGCAGCATTAAGCTGCTATTTAACGCTGGTATTTTTCTGCCGACTTCCAAAAAGGAGACGGTACTCAATTCGACTGTGTTTTTTTATGTGTGTTACCTCATAACTTTGTACTGGGTGAACTGATTTCGATGATTCTTTTTTATATGAAAGCTGATAGTTCTCGTGTGGTCCAGATTTGATCAAGATCAGACCAATAGTTTTTGAGTTATTCTTAAATAACTTATATTGAAGTGGGCTGTACAAAATTTTTAATTTTTAATTATTTAGAGCATGGTCACACCCCGGTCGAGCCAACCTATTCGTGCTACAACCATAATATAGCTGCAGCATGACCTACCACGTAAAAAAGGCTGTAATTTTTTCATTATAGAATAGAATAGAATAATTTTTATTCAATATAAATTATATTTAAGTCATTTTATACTTTGACCACTGCTGAAACCTAGCGAAACTTTTATTTTTCACATTAATATTAAGAAAAACTAAAATAGCATGTACAATTTTTACAATACTAATATAAGAAACTATTTGGAAACGATCACATTTTTTACGTGGTAGAGCCATGCTGAAGCTATACGACGAGAATTAGTAGTTGGTATAGTTGTAACACGAATGAAACCAGAATACCATTGTAAAATAGCAGCTTAACGGTGCTGTGTTTCGTATGGTGAGTGTGGAGAACCGGAGATGCTTTTTACTGGAAAAGAGGCATTACATCTTAGTCTTCACGGGTGACAACGCATCTGTATTTTGATTCGTAATCGAGAATAGATGTAGATGTCAATGGGCCGCAGCAACCACTTACCATCAGGTGGACTGTGTGCTCGTTTGTCACACTTATCCTATAAAAAGAAAACCTCATTCCCAGGGGTTCAGGGGATATTTATAAGCATGAAATATTATAAAAACCATTTTTAAAATACTTTTTAATAAAATATTTTTGAACCTCATGTACTCGTAGGTTTTCTCATGATTTGTCTTCACTGCCGTCATGTAGTTAATCAGCACTTAAAATTATAATTAAAAAGCGCATTTATTTAATACATTACTATACCTTATCTATTATCTACTATGTCTACGAGTATCCTACACCTATTCCCGTATAAAGTATGTATGTACGAAATTATCCCACTTATCGCGTCATTCCCCTGGCGTGTCGCAAATCCGGGCGCATTTGTAACGGCCCCCCAGATTATCGGTTCGCCCCCGGCAAAAACAGAAGCCGCGCATCCGACGGTCGCTGTTCGTCGCCGAACATAAATTACCAACTACAATGATTCATGATTGCCTGGTTTGGCGAAAGTTTTTGCGGAAACGGTTAATAGCAACCGATTTCAGGGCGGTCGGTGAAAGTCCAATGTTTAAACTTGCAAAGTTCATGTTGATGTAAAAGTTCGGCCCTGGTTTGAAGCAGGCAAGAAGTGTGGCAAAAAATAATTGCAGTTTTTTCCTCCCAGACGGGTTCTGTCTGCACGATAACATTTGATAGGCAAAATAATCTAATGTTGAGTAGTACACCACCATTTGTTTGCCCAGTGTCTTTGAAAAAGTTAGGGGAAAACAGCCAAGAAGCCGCCTTCTAATGCACCATGACAACGCAAAAGCGCACACCGCGAACAAAACAAAGTCTTATTTGGCTTTTGAAAAGGCTCGTGACCTATCCCACACACAGTCTAGGCCTCGCACCATGGGATTTCTTTATTTTCCTAAAAATCTAAAACTTGACGAGAGGTTTAACATTTACGTAGCCGGAGGAAGCCGTGAAAATTTTCAACCAGCACGTGTAAAACATGTCCTCAGACCGATGATCTTAATGTTTTCAAAAATGGTTTAAACGAATAAAAAAGTGAATAAAAGTGAAATGTAATAGAGAACACTTTCAAAAGAAGTAAATATATTACTTTACGTATAAATTGTTTTAATTTGGGTTACGTAAATCTTTCAGGGTACACCACGTATAACTTCTTTTTTTATGCACTAATTTTAATGATTCTTTTTTTAAATATAAGTCAAACTAAGATTGGTCTCATATAATTTGAAGAAAAAATTTCATTATATATATATATATATATATATATATATATATATATATAGGATGAATATGTTAATGTAACTATGTAGACTAAAAATCAATGTTTATTTGTTCGTATTTTATGCGTTGCCATACTATTGATGCTCATGCGATAAACCTTTGTCAACATATTGCTTGCACTTTCGCATAGTACAATTAACTTACAGTAGGTGGTGCGCGTATCGTACCGACAAATTATTTGAAAGTTATATATCATTCAACTTCAATGAATGTACTATCATTCACAATTAAACAATATAACTCTCCTAAAATTTAAAACGATATTTCCACAATCATTTCTTCTGCGGCTGCAACGTACCGATTACCAGCTAGTTTTTAATAAAAATTAGAAACGTCTTAAAAAAGTAAAGGAATGAAATAATTTATACATTAAAGATTATGAAGTCGGGCTTAATCACTTCGTTATACTATGTCTTCTTAAAATTATATGGCACCGAAGCATTTCATCTGAGTTCATAAGGGTGCTAATGTATCTACATACATATGCAAGCACTGTTACATGAACGTAGTCTTTTTTTTTCTTTTTTGCGGATGGAAAATCATCAAATGACGCCTTTCGCTCTGGGTGGAGCGGAAGGGAGTGTCAGACTTTTACTGACTAAAAACCATCCGTGTTCCTTCAGTGCCCTTACGTTCCGGAGCCGCGGTATCTCTTTCGAACAGCCCGCAGCCCCGGCAGGCGTCGGCCCTTGCGGGCCCCTTCACGATGCTGACAGCTCTTTGAGGCGCGCGTGGAACAAAACGCGCCGTCGACACGGCCTGTCGTCGTTAGACGGACGGACGGCGAGCTACCCATTGCTCGCCATCCACAGGCCCGCGCCTACGGTGGCCGGGGGCCACGACGTAGCCCCCGACGCCCGGGGCGTCTCCCGCGGCGGCCGGGAAGGAAAGCTGCTGCTCTCTCCTTCTCCCGCTCCGCCACCTCCTTCGCTAGCATCACTGCTTCGCAGAAGGTGGTGACGGCATCCCATTCCGTCTCGCTCCGGACCATGGCTTCGACCAGGGCCGGACGCGAGAGGTCGCCGCCGCCTATCGCCGCTACGAGGACACGGCGGTGCTCCGCCCAAGCAGGGCACACCTCCACGGTGTGCTCCACCGTGTCCTCCGGTCGATCCTCGCAGTGGGAGCACCCGGGCGTTTCCTCCCGCCCGATTCGGTGCAGGAACCTCCCGAACACACCGTGTCCGGTGAGGACCTACGTCAGGCGGAAGGTGAGGACGCCGTGGCGTCTCTCAAGCCACTCCTCAAAGAGGGGTCTTATCGCCGCTATAGTGGCGTGCCCAACATGAACGTAGTCTAGAACAAAGCTTTGGCTTGTGTTTAGTCTTATATTCCAAAGGGGACTAATATGAAAGATACGTTCGCACAGATAAAATAATTGTTTTGGTCATTATTATGTTCCTGTATTAATGAATCGGGTATCTTTTCAATATCTAGTGGCATTTTGTTCAAATTCAAATTCTAAAAATTATTATTCCATGGCTTAAATTCCACTCTAAGCAACTCTTGCTACAGCTGCGAGTGTATCCATTTGCGGCGACGAATCAATCACGCGTCAACATAAAGAGCGGGATAATGATCACGTCAACACGCTCTCTCTGATCTTTACGAGCGATCTTGATGTTATACCTAAATATATTGCAGTTGGTGTCAAAATCAAATGCAGGATTGTAAGTTTATGATTTTTTTTTCGTCGTCGGGAGTAATGGTGAGTATCGAATTAGTCACAACACATAAATAAGCGCTTTGTATTTTATATGCCCATTTGTTATAAGAAGTATGAAATATTATTTGTTCGACTGCCAACAAATTTAAAATAACGCAGCATCTTCTTATTAATATTACTGCGATAAAAATAAATGTTATAAATATGAATAATACCTTTATATATAACTATAAATGAGCCGTGGTAGTACAAGGGCTAAACGCTCGCTATAAATTTGACAGTACTCGAGTTCGATCCCCGCCGGCACCAATGAAATTGTTAATTGCAATTTTAAGTGCTGATTTACCACTAGCTTGGTGGTGAACGAAAACATCGTAAGGGAAAATGTGAGAAATAAGAAAAAAAATATTTGGAAGACATGTGAAGTAAGCCAACACGCATTGTGATAGCGCGGCGGACATTTACTTGCCCTAAAAGCCTCTCAGAAATGAAGGGCCTGTGCCCAGCAGTGGGACGTAAATAGGCTGTAACTATAATTTTAAATTTAACATTACCTAAATATCAAAAATCTTAAATTTTTTTACCGACTTAAAAAAGCAGACGGTACTCAATTCGACTGTATGTTTTTTTTTTAATGAGTGTTACCCCATAACTTGTTTACTGGGTGAACCGATTTCGATGATTCTTTTTTTTATTTGAAAGCTGGTGCTTCACATGTGGTCCCATATAAATTTGATTAAGGTCTGACCAATAGTTTTTGAGTTATGCTTAATAATTTATATTGAAGTCGGTTGTACAAAATTTTTAATTTTAAATTATTTATTGGACTCTTTTCTGCTTTAGGAGTTTTTGTGGGTCGGTACCACTTACTTATCTATTTTTTCTGCCAAATAGCAGTACTTGTTCTGCTGTGTTCCTTTCTGAAACAACTTACCGTACAGAGAGCTAGGTATAATACAAGTTGTGAGGCATACATGATGACAGCCTTAGACCTGAGAGGTAACAACGCATCTGTATTCCTCTATGTTTAAAGTTGGATGCAGGCGTCCATCGACTGCAATTACCATTTACCATCAGGTGGACTGTGAGTTCATTTTTCACTTCAGTTTTATATAAAAAAAAATACAGCTCTAAGTACAGAATACTTAATAGTACAACGTATTCTAATTAGAATTAATTTATACGTCACAGAGTCACGCAGCAGCTATATTATGGTTGTAACACGAATCGGTCGGCTCGACTGGAATAGGATCGCGCTCTCACAGAATACCAGCGTAAAATAGCAACTTAATGCTGCTGTGTTTGGTATGGTGAGTGTAGAGAACCGATGACCATTTTTCTGGAAACAAGGCATTCCATCTTCTTACTAAGGGGTGACAACGCATCTGCATTTTGATTCTTATTTGGGAATAGATGTAGATGTATATGGACCACAGCATGTAAAAATCTAACGATAAAGAATTAAGCTATGCATCTAAAAATCTAACAATTAAAAATTAAGCTATTATATGTATTCATCATATTCGAAGGTTTAAAGTGTTTAATATCTAATACATGAGACAATTTATGTTTATACAATCTGAGTGAAGTGAAAAGACTGCAATGCAATTGTTTGTAGCGAAGTGCGAGAACTATAATATACTACTGTGATCTCACCTACGAAACTCAACAAAAACGGTAAAATAGAAACGGGAACAGATAAACGAGTTTGTACTTCTTTCTATTGTCGTAATTTAATAGAGATCGATGGGTCAATTGAATGTAGCCATTCGAAAAAATGGCTATAAAGTAGAAAATACCTAACTTGTTAATATATTTTTTTCTATTTATTTCTTTGAAGAAAAAGAGCGCAAGTTTTTAAATTCAGATTCTATCACTGTTATAGAATAATGATTTAATGCTTAAAGCCTAATAATATTGCCTCATTCTTACACCTATTTCTTATTCTTTATTCTTTCTTTATTCTTTATTGTACACACTAAAGTTGGTAACAATTATTAAATATTCAAATAAGATGTACAAAGGCGAGCTTAACCCTAATAAGAGTTCTCTTCCAGCAAACCTATTGGGAAAGAGAAATAGTTTTACATATAAAGCAAGTAGGTAGCAGCGTGCGTACTTAATATTTAACTTAACACTACTTAATTCTTAATAATGTTTATGCTAAGAACATATCATTTTTAACCGATTTCAAAAAGGAGGAGGTACTCAATTCAACTGTATGTTTTTTACGTGTACTGATTTCGATGATTCTTTTTTATTTGAAAGCTGGTGCTTTTCATGCGGTCCATATAAATTCAAGGTTTAACCAGTAGTTATTTGTTAGTGTTGTACAACATTTTTTCTACTTATTCAAAACTATTTTCTATTTAAACACGAAATTAGATTTTGATCCAGACGTATAATATTTGTAAACTGCACTGTACAACCATGAGCAGTTTCAATCGTCTGCGTAAAATATCTTTAGAGAAAATGCTGTAACGGACAGATTCCGAGGGGATTCCATAACTGTCGTATTTTGCTTATTATAATATATGCATATAAATAAAATTGAAGCGTCTGTCTGTAACATAGAAATAACAAACTTTTTTAAAGCTCTTTTTTTTCTTTTATAAACGTTACTCCCACACTAGGGTTTTCTCCTGTATTGTGGAGGCAGTTTACAAACATATATTGCACATGGACAAACAACCAGGAACAATTCTTTGTAGGCCATACAAATACTTGTTTCGCCCTGGGGAATATTTTTTATAGGATCGAGTGACAAAGGAGCACACTGTCCAGCTGATGGTAAGTGGTTGATGTGGCCCATAGACATCTACATTTACCCTCGTTTGCGAATCAAAATGCATATGCGTTGTCACCCGTGAGGACTAAGATGGAATGCCTCTTTTCCAGTAAAAAGGATCTCCGGTTCTCTACACTCACCATACGAAACACAGCAGTGTTAAACTGTTATTTTACGCTAGTATTCTGTGAAAAGCGTAGTCCTTTCCCGGTCGAACCGACCCATTCGGGCTACAACTATACTATTAATATAGCTGTAGCATGGCTCTACCACGTTTTAACTACCACGTATTTGCATGTTTTTAAGCCATGAATACTCATCTGTCTCTCTGGGCTAAAATTCGGAAAAGCCGAACATGCGATGAAATTTCACGAAAAGATAGAGAGCATTGCTAAGAGTGATCTAGGCTATAGTTTTCCGGAAAAAATGTGTTTTTCTTGGGAAATCGAAAACTGATAAAAGAAATGGTCTTTAGTTGTATTTATTCTAAATTCTATAAAATATCACATTAGATCCTAATCAGGCAATGCTGGAGCGGGTGGCTAATGTTAAATATAAGTATAGAAAAATACCTCAAAATAAAAAAAATGCTTATACCTAATTGAGAAGGATGTATTAACGAGAATGTTCGAAAAGATCGTTAAAATTTACTTTAATTGAAGTTAAAATTTAATTTAATGTTTTAAGTCATTATCACTGTTACAACGAAGTCACAATGTCGTGTTTGTTATAACGCTGCAGTGATCGAAATATTGTAAATAAAAACATCAACGTTCTTCATTATGGAACACGTCTCGAGTCTACTTTGATGGTGATGACTGTATTCACCGATCAAGGTAATTAGGCGTCGGTCAAACGTGACGTCTCACGTCAATGCTTTATATGGTACAAAGACGAACTCGGCAGCTAAGACGGAACGTAAACGAGGAGGCCCTAAGACAACTCAAATGGGAAGGACGAACTACACCCATCCGTCTATTTACCTTGGTCGTGTAGTAGGAAATATTGTAGTGAATTCAAATAGCACTATGTACTGCTGACTAAAATTATCGATTGGCGTTTTAGTCTAACACGGATACTATTACATTGAAGACTACACAGCACGTCCAAATTGCGTATCATTATTAAAAACCAGATACGTTTTAAAAAGTTAGTTTAGCTTTATATTTTATATTGAAAGTCACCTATCCATGCTAAGATAAGATATGCATATTTATAGAACATTCTGTTCATTTTGTCCAGCCGGTCGCTGATATTTACCCGGCAGCTTTTCCATTCTATGCTATTGAATAGACGCTACAGGCGCAAGACGCGAGGCCACAGGCGCATCTCAATTCAGCACGCACTAACGTCGAGCTTTTGTCAGTATCCTCGAGTGTAAATAGCTCCCGCGTTCTAAATTCAAAAAATCAAAATATACGAGAGATCTTGTCTTATTGATTGTTTTGAGACTGTTAGATGTTTTTTTTTAAGAAACAATAATTATTTTTTGAAATGTTTTACATATTATTTTCCTTTGCTCTACTTTCTAATGATCTGTTTGAGGGATGGGTTCATTTGTTGCTATTGCGACTAAAATGTATGTCTTACACATTGGCAGTATATTTCTTTTTAATGCCTTTATATTAAATAGAAAAATAAAAAATAAATCAATGTCATTGTAACGTGTTTAGGTTACCACTACCTTTAAAAAAAGAAAAAATTAGATATGTCGATTTATTAACCCTCTACTTCTTAATCAGCCCGTAATACTCCAGCTTGATATGGACCACCTGTTACAACGGGATGTTCTTCTCACCGATTTCAAATACGAGAAAACGTTCAAATATCTTGGCAACTCTCAACCAGGGAGGTCGTTACATTTTGTAGTGTATCAAAACTTAATATTTTTTCTGTCTTAAGTACGTATATTTGTGTATTAAGTTAGACCTCATGGCCACCGACATTGACATAGCCAAATGCATTATACACGGAGGAGTTCCCGCTGAGCATAACTATTTCGGCAATTCTGCCTTAAAGATCAACCTATATGCCCCTGACCTAATAACCGAATACCAGCGTGAAGTAGAGGTTTACATCTACGTTTCGCCTGGTGAGTGCAGGTGGCCGGAGGCCCTTTTTACTAGAAATGAGGCATTCCATCTTAGTCTTAGTGCATTTAGATTCGCAAAAGAGGATAGTTGTAGATGTCTATGGGCCGCAGCAACCACTTACAATCAGGTGGACTGTGTGCTCGTTCGTCACCCTTATCCTATAAAAAAAAGACCTACCACAATTAACCAGGACACGCAGACGTTCAAAAAATAGTAACGTAATTTTTACTGGAAATGTGTAAAGTACAATAAATACCCTACAATTTACACACACAAACACATCAAGTTCCTACAACTGTGTTGCATGTGTGTGTGTGTATCTTGTGTATGACAAAACGAAATTGTAGGACCTAGTCTCTGATGTTTTACTGTAAAATTAGGTCCGTGCAAGGACAATAAGTAATAACCATCCATCCCTAACATCCTATCAAAGTCCACTGCTGAACATAGTTCTCCCCATATATTGCCACACAGAGAGAATCTTCCATAGTTGCCACCCTTGGCTGGCAGGTTGGAAGCCGCAGATTTTTATAATTTTGAATTATTATCAGGATGATGCTACTGTCCATCTCCTGTTTTAGTATCCCGCTGGACGATAAGAGTAGTAAATATTCTTACTAAGCCACACGGTTAAGAAATAATTGTACTATATTTATATTTATAAATAACTAGCTGGCCAGCCAGACGTTGTTCTGCCCTTTCCGATGCTCCTTCCTATAAAAAAATCCTTAACTTCGTAATTAAAAATGTTAAAGGTCACTTATCAGGATAAAAAGTATCCTATCTCTCAAGTTGGAGCAAACTGCACATAGTGTGCAAAATTTCATTGAAATCAGTTCAATGGTTTAGGAGTTCAAAGATAATAATAAATATGCATAAATTACTCGTAAATAATTTCTGTTCTTGTATAATAATATAGTAAATATAATGATGTACCATCACTGAATTCTTTTATCACGGCGTTTTCATGAGTTTCACGGTACGATTCGTATTAAAGTGGGTGCCAAAAACCCGAACCCGTTGCGTAGTACAAGGAGGCAATTTCAAATTACGTTCACTCCGCTTGCTCCGACCCTCCCAACTCCTGCCCTGACTTTTGACATGAGGCATTTACTTGTCATTTTCCTCGGCCCGCCATTTCTCTTATTTTTATTTTATTTTAGCAGTCCGCTGTTGTCTTAATTTTAGCTTTAAATTTTCCTTGTACGTCAGGTGAAATGGCCGGTAAAGTGAATAGAATATTACGTGTGTAACAAAGGATATTTTGAAACATTTCGTAGTGTAAATGATAAAAGTAGAAGTTTTTATTTAATTTTGTTGTTTCTTTAGTAAGTTTCCTTTTATTACTAAAATGTTTTTTATTATTCTGCGAATAATTGCATTTTTAATGTTTATCTTGTTCAAAATTTTTTTAAAGTCAAAGTTAAAATCACTTCAGAGAGGGTTTAGGACAAGGAAGTGTTCGCCGCGATGTCCCAATGCTTGTTGGCGGACTTCACATGTCTTTGAAGTATTTTTTCTCAGACACGCAGGCTTCCTCACGATGTTTTCTTTCACCATCGAGCACGTGGTAAATCAGCACTTAAAAATGCAATTAGCAATTTTATTAGTGCCGGTGGAGATGGGACCCGGGAATAACGAGCGCTAAACCCCTGAGCCTCCACGGTTCTTTTCAATTATCGATTCTACTTTATGGAAAACAATAATGTTTCTTTTTTATCACATATTATAACTTGCTATAAATAAAAGCAACTTTTTTCATTCACATCTTAACGAAAGAGTAAAATATGGATGAAAACAATGTTTAGGGTATGACACCATTTCGACCTCTTTTGATTTGAAGTTGCTTTATTACATCTTAATCTATATATAGAATTGAAGTGTCTACCTGTAATGTCGAAATAACTGCCTCACATTGAGCTCTGCTGTGCTTATTTTTGTACAATTAAAACATCATTTGGCATTTTTAAATCAATACAAATAAATAAAATTGAAGTTTCTGTTTGTAATATTAAAATAAAACCTTTTTACTCAATGCATATGAATGTATATACGGTACTTATAACAAAAACACAATTTTTTAAATTTTTTTCTGTATGTCGGTCTGTTTGTCTGTCTGTCTGTTTGTTCCGGCTAATCTCCGAAACGGCTGGACCGATTTCGACGGGACTTTCACTGGTAGATAGCCGATGTTCTAAGGAGTAACTTAGGCTACTTATATTTGAGAAAAAGAATTAGGGTTCTGAGCAATATAATTAAAACCCTCAATTACACGCGGGCGAAGTCGCGGCGCACAGCTAGTTTTTTATAAATTTTGTCTGCCTGTCTGTCTATCTTCGGAATGGCTGAAATAATTGCTAAAACAGATACAGAGCAATGAAACGAGTGATCTAGGCTATATTTTATCCGATAAACTTGATGACGACTTGGAGAGGACGATGAGGAGACTTGAAACGTGAACCAAAAAAAATTATACAATAAATGGCCTTTAATTATCTTGAATCGAATTAACGCCACAAAGATAAATCCTGCCCAAGCGAAGCTAAAATAAAGTTTTTTTTTATCGGATAGGGTGACAAACGAGCACAGAGTCCACCTGATGGTAAGTGGTTGCAATGGCCCATAGATATCTACATTTATCCTCGTTTGCGATTCAAAATGCAGATGCGTTGTCACCCGTGAGGACTAAGATGGAATGCCTCTTTTCCAGTAAAAAGGGCCTCCGGTTCTCTACACTCACCATACGAAGCACAGCAGTGTCAAGCTGCTATTTTACGCTGATATTCTGTGAGAGCGTGATCCTTCCCCGGTTGAGCCGACCCATTCGTGCTGCAACTATACTACTAATATAGCTGCAGCATGGCTCTACCACGTGTAAATGTAACAGTAAAATACTAATTTTTATATTTTTTGTTTCAGGTAAGCAGTGACGTCATGAGGCTTTTAATAACTTCTGCGTTCGAAAATAATAACTAAAAATATGAACCATCAAGTGAACTGGACTTCCGTTTGTCATTTTCGTACTTTTAACTTATATTGAAAATTAAAAAAAAAACAGAAACATAGAGATTTTCTAACGTATGAAAATATTTTCTGGAATCATCTAAGAACACTCTCGATGAAGTCACACTTAGAACAAAAAAAACTCTAAATCTAAATTGGTTCATCCGTTTTGGAGCTGTGACGCCACAGAAAGACACAGAGATACACATATACACACGTTACACATATAACACCCCTCTGTTTGTGTTATAAAATATTAAGGTGTGATTGTGTCTAATCCCGGATCTTGTCCGTTAAAAAAGTTGTCGTATTTCGTGATATTTATATAATATTTTCTAATGCATCACATTTACGAATGAATTCGAAGTGATCCATCTTTATTCCCAACTCCTATGCGACAGCACAGAAATTGATGGATGATATTACAAACCTATATCCTGATATTTTAGCATAGTAAATACTTTTAACATTAGAATACGTTGTTTTAAATTCACAATTTGAATTAAAAACCTTCACCTAGACTTTTCTCCTTTACATCGAGATCGCCTTATTACGAATAGAATAGAATAGAATAGAATAATTTTTTATTCAATATTGATTATTACATAATTCTTATTGAAAGTCATTTTTTATTTACCACTGGTTCGGAAAATACGAGTACCTCTGTCCTGGGAAGAACCAGCAAGAAACCCAGCGGGACTTTTTTTCAAACATATTTCACTTAACAATAATTTCATTTATACAATTTTTAAATGATATTTAATAGAACCAGCATGGTGGCGATCACCATATTCCCAGGGGTATTTTTCATTCATGTATTCCTTGATATTATAATAACCCTTTTTGTACAGTTTTTTTTTAATAAAACTTTTAAACTTGTTTATTGATAAACTTTGAATATGTTCTGGGATTTTGTTGTAAAAGCGTATACATTGCCCCATAAATGAATTACTGATTCTGTGGAGTCTAGTAACTGGTATTACAAGCTTATGTTTGTTCCTAAGTACAACAGAATTCTGTTAAGAGTTATTAAGTATTTTATATATTACCGTTGTTTGTGTTTATAGTTTCCTATTAGCTAGTTGCATTGTTAAGCACCTCCAATGACGTGAAGCGTCCAAATTATTTGTATTTGCTAGGTCATTATCTGAACCTTAAAAGTATCTAACAGCATATTATTATACAATCGAGTAGTGAAGGTGTAAGAATATCCACTACCCACATCACCCCATAGGCGTCGCAAGATGCCACAGAGGTAAACTGAAACAGGATATGCGCAACAGCATACAATAGATCTCACTCAATTCAACATACTCAACATAAAAAATCTCTGGCTGACAGCGCCCCAAGCGTGGTACTTAGTGCAGAACCCCCCCCCCCCCCCCCCCGCCCCTCCCTCTCACCTGTGAGCCAATGTATGGGTTATACCTATGTTCAACAGTGGAATTTTATAGGCTGTAATAGATGGATGGATGAATGAACATATTATTATGTTATGTTCCGCCGCAACTCATGGATTTAATATTTTTTTATTAAATTCAAACGTTTCTTTGTATTGACGAAATCTCAGTATCGTGGTGGCTAAGCATTTTACATTTTGGGATTTTAGGAATTCAAATCTAAAGCACTGCAGTGAGTAGCGTGGATCGTAAACGGAACATGTGTTTGTACAGCCTAAACATAGGTAATTGTCTTTCGTCTGGATGTTAGTCCATGTGAAATTTATGCTAGATTCATTCTAAGCCGCCACGAAATTAAAGAAAATCCTAGTGTGGAGATAACTTTATACATGAAAAAGAAATAAAATAATATATTAAACTAAACCTTTTATATAGCTTCTTTTTTAGTTATTTTAATAGAGCCGATTTTGTAGACCCACAGCTTACGTTCTTTACGAGACACAGGATGAACCGCCGCCAACTTAATGACTCCGGGCTGCTAATGAGATTTTATTGACAGAAACCTAATAACTGATTACAAGCCTGACCCGGGATTCGAATCCGGGATTTCATGATTAGTAGCCGCGTGTAACAAGCCTTAGACAATTTATTTATCTACTTCATAAAAACGCGTTTACACATATAAATATACGCTATAATTGTATAAAGACCTTTTCAGACTACGTTGTAAATACTATGCCCTCATATGTTTTAAAAGCATTTACGTAAACCGGACTTGCATAAAAGGGGCAGGACTTGCCCGGGATGAAATCCCGAATGTTTTTCGGAATTTCTCGCTAATCCAGCAATCCCTAAAATTGAAGAGTCAATTAACTGAGCCCGAGTAGCAGGGGACTTGACACGATATGATGGGAACTGACAGCAGCCGGCCTTGTCAAACAAGACGTCGGAAATTCGCCTCTATCGAGATTCTTCACGACTCACTAGTAGTATTATATATATATATATATATATATATATATATATATATATATATATATATATATATATATATATATATATATATATATACTAGAGCCCAATGACTTCGTCAATCTTACTTAGCGGTACCATGTAGCGACATCTATGGAAATGTATTAAATAAAGAACGATGTATTTAGCGCGTCAAATTTTCATATCGATATACATCGCAACCGCTTCCGTAGATAGATAATAGATGGCGCTAGAGTAGTCAAGTGAGCTCGGCCACGGTCCTTATTGCTTTGTAAGATATATATATATCAAATCTAATGTAATGGCGGGGACGATCTAGAACATCATAATCATTATATTGTACCTATTTGAAACAATTCTGTTCATCGTTTTAGTTTCTTGAAAATATATGTAATTTTAGTTTAAAATATTACTTTTATAATATTAAGGAATTGATGGATGATAATAACCCCTGAGAATGCGATGATCACTACCAAGCTATTTGTAAAAAAATATATTTCTCGCTGGGTCCCTTCCAGGTTCTTCCCAGGACATAGGTATTTTACGAACCAGTGGTAAATTAAATGTAAGGGTGATTTTCAATAAGTATTATTTATAACCTATATTGAATAAAGAAGTTTGTATGTCAAAATAATTTATTACTAACACTAGATTTTTTAAATATTTTTAGTGTTTTAAATAAAATCGATGTGTATGCTACAATTTGAGATTCGCTTGGCTTATTTCGACCATAGCGATTATTTCTGTGCACAGCACACATCCTTCATCATTATAGGATGTGTGCTGTTGCACAGAATGTAATGTAAAGGCGGCTAGGTAAAGCACTGAGCTTTTCGCTGTGGCAATGCGGAACCGTAGGTTCAAATCCTACACATGTTTATCAATGTACAATTTATTTACGCAAATCGCTTCACGATACAGGAGTTAATCTTAGCGGTCGTGTAAATTTTTTTAAGAATAAAAAATTATAAAAAGGTATATTCAATTAATTCAAGTCAGATAAGAGTAATGAAGTATTCAAGTGATTGTGCAAACATAGGACTTATCCATTCAAGCCTACCCATAACTCAGGTAACGAGTTCGCAATAGAATTCCAATGAGCAATATTATTTGCATTTGCGTGCACTGAACCCAAAAAAAAAACATTCCATATTAAAAAAATTAGCAGCCATATTAGGTCCCACTGACGACTGAGCTTTTGGATCGGTGCTGTGGGCCACTGGTTTTTATCCCACACGAAACAAATATTTGTAATGTTCAACAAATAATTATTTCAGGTCTGGATAAAGCAACAAAATGATACATATAAAAGAAAGGATTCAATAGCAGAGCTACATCTTCAATATCTATTTATATATCAATATCTTATTCCTATATTATACGTCACACAGCTGGATACAGACCTCCTCTCACTTCTAATTCAGAAGAGCTATGGAGCAATGTACTTCAAAAATACCCACGTACACCACACGGTGTCGTAAGAGATGACAGGGGGAAACAAACATGGAGACCGGCAGCAGCGTCTTCATAATAACAACTAAAAAATTAAAAAAATCAATGGCCAACCCGCCTGCCAAGCATGGCAACTATGGCAAATATGATATAGGGATTTTGATAGGCTGTAACGGCTGCTCCAGTGCGCGTTGGAGGACTTCACATGTCCTAGAAAACATTTTACTCTACACACTTACAGGTTTCCTCACGATATTTTATTTCACCACCGAGCACATGGTAAATCAGCATTTACAATATGCAATAAAGAACTACATTGGTATCAGGGGATTCAAAACCGCATTGCTGAATGTTTTTTACGCGACTGTTTGGGCTAAAATTGCCAAAATTGTTAAGGAGTAAATTTTAAGTTTAACATGGCAGAACCACATTGCAGCTATGTTATGGTAACAGCACGAATGGATCGGTTCATCACGGAAAGACCACGCTCTAACATAATTTATTCACGCTATCGGTATATTATTTAAGTAATCTTCGCTGTATAATCAATATGTAATCATTCTCTATATTGTATGTATCAAATGCTTCGGCAAACACCCATATTTTTCTCACATTCTTTACGTAGTAGGGCCATGCTGCAGCTATAATATGGTAGCAGTACGAATGGATCAGCTTAACCAAGGAAAAACCACGCTCTCACTGAATACCAGCGTAAAATAGCAGTTAAATACTGCTGTGTAAGGTATGGTGAGTGTAGAGAACCGGAGGCTCAGTAAAAAACGAGGCATTCTATCTTAGTCTTAAGGGGTGACAACGCATCTACATTTTAATTTTTAATCCCGGGTAGATGTAAGTATCTATAGGCCTCAGCATCCACTTAACGTCAGGTAGACTATTTGCTCGTTTGTACACTTATTCTTTAAAATAAACATGTAATTTTTTAAGTCAATGTCACTTCTAAATGTAAACACATCTTTGCATTCTGCTCACCCCTGTGCAGTCATACCCCCGAAAAGTCACTAAATTCTTATTTTGCACCGTATTCTTCTCTAATGAAGTTCGTTTATTCGTTGTACTTATAACTGCCCTAACTTGAATTTATTTCTTTAATATTATGATTTTGATCCTTATTCACTTAAGTTAAAGACGACAGTGTAAATAAAAACGAGCAAATGAACATTAAAGTCATGAAAATCACAACTGTTTGAAGTGACGTGGCAGTGCATTGGCAGAGGTCACGTCCCCAAGGACTGGGGTACGAATTAAACGGGTCAGTGGGCAGGTAAATATTATAAGGCAAATAAATTTAAGTGAGCTTAATGCACCATTGGTATTTGTGTTTTTGTGAGGGGTGGCCGAAAAGGGGTCCTTGTACTGACTTTTTTATTACTTACGGAATTCCTTTGCAAATGAAGACTGACTTCGTCATGCTTCCATTTATAAGCATTTGTTTAATTAAAGTTCGTTTTTTTTAATTTTCTTATTAGAAAAAAACATTGGCAGTTTTTTTTTTAATTATGAGAAATATTATTTGCTAAGATCCTTTTGCAAAAATAAAAAAAAGATACATTAGCCATTATGTGCAGGGGCGGTGTAAGGTAACCCTTAAGTTCTTTCGGCGAATTAGTAAAATTTTGACTTTTGATATACCGTCGTTACCGAAGAGGTTTTAGGGCAAAGAAATATCCGCCGCGCTGTCCCTATGCGTGTTGTCGAACATCACATCTGTTCTAAAATATTTTTTTCTTATTTCTCAGTCATGCAGGATTCCTCACGATGTTTTCCTTCGCCGCCAAGCACGTTGTAAATCAGCACTTAAATTGCAATCAACAATTTCATCGGTGCCGGAGGGAATAGAACCGGGGTTGCTCGCGTACTGTGGAACTTACAATGAGCGCTTAGTCCCTGAGCTACATCGGCTCTATTTAAGCTGCCACAGCTCTTGAGTTACCACGGCTCTCTATATTATATTAGGCTTCTTTTAGCAAAATTTCCCTAACACTCTTTTTTAATTTCCAACTGTCCCACTATATTTTAGAGATTTTATAAATAAACATACACTTTTCCCACCTTTGAACCATTGACGACTCAGTAGTACTGCGACTGTATTCTAAGAGTGACGATTAAAACCACGAACATATATTATCTGAATCTGTCTGTCATTAAAAGGAAAATTATTTCTTTTTGTTTCTAGTCAGGCATACGTACAGCAGTAGACTGCTTCCAGTTAGCTGCCATTGAGTTATATGTACTACGTACTAGAGAAGCCTTTCTAAACAAAAAATGTGTACTACTGTATGTCTTCGCGCATGCGCGGGAGATAGTAAAGTAACGCATGCGCAGTTGATTTAAGCACGTTGCGCCTGCGCGGTCAGTTTATATAAAGATATATATTTTTTCATGATTTTTCTTTTGTAATATTACGATATTTTTACCTATTTATTCACTTGAACAACAAATAATTTTTCTTTATTTCTTGATCAGATGAGATCTTTAATCTTGTATTATTAGCGCCGCTCCACACTGCATGAATATTGAAACCACAGACTAACTAGTAGATTGAAACCACACTAAATGACACACTGTACGGATTGCAGTACAGTTCAGTTGAACATAGTGTAGTGTTCGGAATGCGCAATCTAGTACGTAGTACATATATATCGATGTTAGCTACTGTTGAAAATGGTGATAGAAAAACGAAGACAATGAGGCATTTGTCTATAGCTATACATTTCCGCAGTGACACATACGCGATAAAACGGACTGAGTGGAAATCAAAATTAATACTTCGGTATTTATTTTGACATCCGCTAAACCTAAAAAATAACTGAATTGCTTTTTTATTAGTGTAAACTAAACCTCATCTCGGAATTGAACCAAACACTACTCAATCAAACTCAACAATCAAAGGAAAATAGGAAACATATTAAAATACTTTTAATCTGACTTACTCAGTTAATTGGGAGATTATTATTTATAAATTTAAGCTCCGTTTTGTGTATACGTAACCCATCTAACATTGCATTAATACCCGTTACCCTAAAAGTACAGACATAGAAGCACAGAATTATAACAAACAAAAAACCCTTTTGTGAATACAGTGAATAGATTTCAGCACTGGTAATCCGGACCAATTAGCTTTACAGTGTCGCGTTTGCTTTGTGGCGTCAGTTACCTGCCATCGATTCACATTAATTTCCAATTCAGTAAAGTCGATAGAAAATGAATTGTATAGGTACTGTCTCTAATTCTATTCAATTTGCTTAGCGATATGCGACACACGTAGTGATTTCTTCCTGGGTAAACAGGAATAATGAATTATGTAATTCAGTTGTCAAATAGAAACCTCCGTACCGGCAGATATAGTTTAGTTCTATAATTATCACTAGATGAAAGAATAAATGCAAGCATGCAAGTAGCTCAGAACCGTGCCTCATTTAACTCTTAAGAGGCATTGCTGTGTCTTGGTGCCATAGGAGACTCTCATAGCTATCTTAACACCTGTTTTTTTGTTTTACATGGGGCCTACGCATACCCGCCTCGCGGGGGCATGGACGGGTTATGTCGCACCGACTAAAACCCCACGCTGTTCCGCCTTCGTCGTTTTATAGACGCTATATAGTCGATTAATAGACGCTAGTAGTTAATTTATTTGTATTTGTTAATCAATAATAATATACATACTTCGAAAAGAACTTCATTCCAACCGAGTGTTCCACAACACTCACGCATGTTTATTTTTTATCAACTATTTTTTCATGAAGCCTTGGTAACATACAAACGTTCGTATTACATTTTCACATTAAATGAGCACCGTGTTCGTTACCTGCCGGCATTTTTATTGCTGGTTTATCAAATGCTAGGCAGTGAAGGAACATATAATAAGGAAACCTGCATTTTTTTAATAAAAATTGAAGTGACAAACGAACTTATAGAACTGCAGCCAGCTTAATACGAAGAATACAACACGTCATGCCTGAGGATTAATAGCCTGTAATTATACTGATTCTCTATACTGTTGTAACCGGAACACAACAACTCTGCACACTGTACACAGCAACTCTTACCTATTTCTGATGCTAAACAAGCATTTCTGTTTGGAGGGAGAAATAAGTAAGATGGCGGTACCTAAACAGACTGAATGGCGGCAGAAACGAAGTCCTACCACAAAGTACATTACTTAATTCCACATAGTTTATTGTCTTTATATTGAAAGCAGTGTTTAAACAAAAAATACTATGTAGGTACATCCGGTGTTTAATTTATTCACTCCCATTTCGCCTACCTCTGAAAGTTCTGACATCAAAAAACCTTTTAACATCTAAAGGAGTTTCCAAAGGCAACCGATAAAGGATTGTAAATGAGTCGGTCCCAAACGCCAGGTCGTCTTTCCTTTAATTAATACAGGAAATTGTTTGTCCGAGGACTGGTCGCATTTCGCGCTCCTGATTACAACGCCCTCCTAGAATCCGGCACGGAATTTACATTGTAAAATAATGTGATTCTTTTAAGGCAGTTCAAATTAATTACTCGATTGTCACAAGATATCGAAACGGAAGTAAAAAAGCATATTATTAAAAAAAAGAACACTTTTTTTAATTACGGTTTTTGCCAACAATACAGACAACTGTTGTCGTCACTCCTTGTCGACGGCTGTCGTCACTCCTTGTCGACGGCTGTCGTCGATATGTTTGTTAATGCAGTCGACACGTCAGAGTCGAGGATCCGCGGCGGACGGTGCTAATTTCAGTACAGGAGTCAGTAGCAAAACTAATTCTTGACTGGACTTCTGCACAGGATGGGATTATAGTGCCAGAGTATATGCGCAAAAACAAGAGTATTACTTTACGCACATATTCCGATGTGACGGTAAACCAACATGACCGGAGAATATGACGTATGGTTATCTTACGGTTCGAGTATACGAGGTATGGGGGTGAAACACCACCAACTTTCCTGACTTTGGGTCGTTACCGAGACTTTCTTGACAGAAAAATCGAATAATTGATATGGCCTGAAACGGGAATCGAACCCGGGATTGGTTACGGGCACCAGGCCAATGAGGATTATATAGTTGTAGGGCGGGTATGCCTTAGTCGTCATACTTGACAGGCATATTGAAGATCGTAAGACGAGATATGTCACACTGTCGCTTGTCACCGATCTTGGTATTTCGCTTCTGGCGTCAACTAGATGATTATGCCACCATCTATCAGAAGTCATGATTTTTTCTGGTATTTCCCATTTGTCTAAAAATGTAAATGTACGTACACAAATATAAAAGCAGTTTTACAAAAATAAGTGATATTCATTCTGTAAATACTAGGAACAGATACAAGCTAGTAGTACCAGTTACTTGACTCTACCGAGTCAGTAATTTATTATTGGGGCGATGTATACGCTTTTACAACAAAATTCCAGAAGATATACAAAATTTGACCTGTGCAAAGTTTTTATATCCTTGTATTATAACCTTTATTAAACTAAGTTTTTATAAAAAGGATTATTATAATATTAAAGAATTTATCGATGATAATAGCTCCTGGGAATGAAGTGATCGCTACCAAGCTATTTCTAATTTGTTTTGTGTTGTTAATTGTGCAACGTACATAATTGTAAGTTGTTGTTTAAAAAAAATTCCAGCTGGGTTATTTGCTGGTTCTTTCCAGGACAGAGGTTTTATTTTTGAACCAGTGGAAACGAAACAAAAGAGTGACTTTCAATAAGTGTTATTTATAATTTAAATTGAATTAAAAAAAAACTGTTTCTGTCACTTTCCCTTTTACGCCACCATCACAAGTGTACAAAACATAAATTAAATTTATCAGTTTTATTAATACTACTAATATGCCCGATAACTACCGTTTTTAACGTGGTACAAACATGCTGCAGCTATTAGTAGTATAGCTGTTAGCACGAATGGGTCGGCTCGACCGGGGAAGGACCACGCTCTCACAGAATACCAGCGTGAAATAGCTGGTTAACGCTGCTGTGTTTCGTATGGTGAGTGTAGAGAACCGGAAACCCTTTTTCAGGAAACGAGGCATTCCATCTTAGTCTTCACTGGTGACAATGCATCTGCATTTTGGTTCATAATCGAAGATAGATGTAGATGTCTATGAGGCGCAGCAGCTACTTACCATAAGATGGACTGTGTGCTTGTTTGTCGCCTTTATCCTATAAAAAAAACACTAACTAACCTAAATTGTTCGTACTAGGAGTTGGTCACAAATAGCCAAACCGCGTACTCAAACCCACGACTTTTAAGTTTTCTAATACGTACTATTTAACCATTAAGTGACTCGCTTAAGAAAAAAGTAAAATAAAGTTATAGCCTCATTTCCCACAGCCGGGCACTGGTCTCCCATTTCTGAGAGGGTTTTAGGCAAAAGAAATGTTCATCGCGCTACCCCAGTGCGTGTTGGTGTAGCCTAACACGTCTTTAAGTTACAATTTTTTTTATTTCTCTGACATGCAATTTTCCTCACGATGTTGTCTTTCCCCACCGAGCACGAGGTTAATCAGCAATTACGAGTAAAACTGTAACTAACAAATAAATTATTGTCAGATTGTGTAACCCTGAGCTACCACGGTCCCTACTCGCTTATATTTTTAAAGATATAGTACCTAGTATACGCTGTGATTACGAATGAATTTGCCGTGGTCACCAAAAGCCTGCTAGTCAAACCTTTTAATAGACATTTATTCTTGATGAGTTCAACTTCTTTATTTTTATTTTAGTAAATAGTCCTGTCTAACCAATTAACTAATGGCTATGCAATCGAAAATCATCAAATAAATTAGTGGAATAACAACCTGGTAGCTCAGTCCGTGGTAGTTCAGGACTAAGCGCTCGCTGTAAATTTCGCTGAAACTTTAACTAGCGAGAGTCTAAAGCGAGATAAGGCAGATGAAGACAAACAGAGTACTGTACTTATAATAATTAAAAAACATATTATGTACTTTGAATATATGAATTGAGTCTGGTGTTCCCTGTAATATTTTTTTTGTAGAGTTTGGGTACTAGTTTTGTATAATCTATATTATAGTATACTCGTATGTAAGTAAGTTCTAATTACTTACAAAAAATAAGCAATAGCGGTATGACGAATTGTTCATCATCATCATCATTACAGCCCTTCATAAGTCCACTGCTAAACATAGGCCTCCCCCAAGGTATGCCACAAACCACGGTCCTAAGCCACTTGCATCCATCGACTTTCTACATGTCTTAGCAGCTCGTCACTACATCTAGTGGGGCGTTGCTCTAAACTTTGCCTACCGGTACGAGGCTGCCACTCGAGAACCTTTTTCTCCCATCGCCGACAAGCGAGGTGTTAGGGATAGGTTAGGTGTGTAGGTTCTTCGAGGTATATGGCCGGCACATTGCCACTTCAGCTTACTAATCCGTTGGTAATGATGAACTAGTAACCTGGTAGAAACGCTGGATTTTATAATAACCTACGTGCAGCAGATGGGCAGCAGCATCTTCTTGGTAACACTCAAAATATTCATAAACTGTGCTTACCAACCGGATTCTCAAGCTCGTCATTCATAGCAAAATCCCCTCACCCTATGAGGCAATCTGAGCTTCATCGAAAATTAGTTCATATTTTGATTGGCCATGTTGCACACTACAAAACACAACATTATTATGCTGATTTTTACAGTGGTACCCTGTGTGCGTAGTGTTTCCTAGGTCAAGCCCATAACACACAAAAGCGTTGCCAACGTAATTTACGAAAAATTATTTACAAAACATTTCTGACTAAAACGAACAGGGCTATATTTAACTTCATTAGACCGTTATGTTTGTATTATGGGTAATATAGCGTAGTAATGAGATCGTTATCCAACACAACAGATGCATTTACCACTGCAACCAAATAATAACAATGTAATTTTATTTTATTATCAAGTTTATTTCCTCATTTTGTACAGAGTAATGCAGAATGTATGATGTGCATTCCATTCATCCTAGCAGTGTCACCATGTGAGACGCGGAATTTGAAAAAGTGAAACTACATAATGATGACAACAGTCTATATATATATTTGAATATTGGAGTGGGTTAAATATAAATAAATATATATAATAAATGCAGTGAAAATAATACTAAGTGGCATAATAAAATATAGATACCACTGTATATAAAACTATTCACTTCTCCTTTAAATTATGTCGCCAAATGTTTTCAATGTGTTTTTATGTGCCTTTCTAATCTTAAGATTAGAATAGAGAGCGTGGAACGGGGCTTGCGGCGTCGCCACGCGTTTTTGATAAAATGACCGCCATGATGTAACGCTGCAAGCTTTACTGAGGACTTTAGAGTAACGAGCGCGCATACTGTTGTAGTAGTATCTAAAAGTTTGCATACTTATGACAGTAATTTAATGACCACAATTAGGTATGACACACTATTCTCATCAGGATCATGAGTGTCTAACCCTTTAATATATTTCTATCAGCTTGATCTAATAGATCAGTCTATCAGAAGTCAGAATAATCTGAAATCATCCATACGTTCAGGATCCGATGACAATTCAACATTACCATGACTTACTAACCTCACAAGGATCACCACAGCTATTGATCAATGCATGCTATCTTTATTATTAGCTTGAATTGTATGTATTTGTGTTTTTTATAGGATATGGTGACAAACGAGTATACAGTCCACCTGATGGTAAGTGGTTGCTGTGACCCATAGACATCTACATCTATCCTCGTTTGCGAATCAAAATGCAGATGCATTGTCACCCGTGAGGATTAAGATGAAATGCCTCTTTTCCAGTAAAAAAGGGTCTCCGGTTCTTTACACTACACTATACGAAACAGAGCAGTGTTAAGCTGGTATTTTATGCTGGTATTCTGTCAGAGCGTGGTCCTTGTCGATCGAACCCATTCGTGCTACAACTATACTACTAATATAGCTGCAGCATGGCTCTACCACGTAGAGGTATGTAAAATGTAATGAAACTTTATTGTTTAGTTTTCATAAACTTCCGGACGCCTGAATGATCTAAAAGAAGCAGAAGTATGATAATACAGTTGTTTCATAACTATAACTAGCATTTATTCTGGGATCATCACAGCTCTTGATCAAAGTGAGTTTAGTTATTTTTTAGTTAAATTTATTTACCTTCTTGCCTTATTAAAATTATAGGAATTTTAGTACTAAAGTACACGTGTAACATAAACACTATACAATAATGATGTGGTTTTTACTGTAAGCCTATCCTTCAAACTTTAGTCATCCTATTTTCTAGAAAAAAACCTTTTATTTCTTGGTATTGATATATTTGGTGGCATATGATTTAATTTATAAAACGTTGTCACAATACGACTGCATTTTCACAGTACAAACACACATCTCTTCAAGAAATGTATGTATTTTAAATGCATTCGGTGGTATGTTTACTCACATCCGCTACTTTAAAATGTTATTCATAATCTAATAAGTTGCAGGAATATATAAAGAATAGGGAATTAATAATTATAATCAATCGATTTGAATTTAATTTGGTAACATTGGTAGAGCCACGCGGCAGCTTTTGCTGTCGCACGGATGGGCCGGCTCGAACCGGGGTGGTACCACGACCTCACAGAAAACCAGCGTGAAGTAGAGGTTTACCTCTGCGTTTCGCTTGGTGAGTGCAGGTGGCCGGAGACCCTGTTTACTGGAAATGAGGCATTCCATCTTAGTCCTCACGGGTGACAACGTATCTGCATTTTGATTTGTAATAGAGGATAGATGTAGATGTCTATGGGCCGCAGCAATCACTTACCATCGGGTGGACTGTGTGCTCGTTTGTCACCCTTATCCTATAAAAAAAATTGTTTGAGGATACTCATCTTCAAATGTGAAACTTTAACTATTTAAGGAAGATTCAGAAAACTGAGTAAAATTATCATCATCAAAATATGAAAAAGTTGCCTATCCATACTTAATATTATAAAGAGGTCAAGTTTGTAAGTTTGTGAGTTAGTTTGTAGGAAGTAATCTCTGGAACTACTGAACCGATTTTAAAAATTCTTTCGCCAGTAGAAAGCTACGTTATTTTTGAGTGGCATCGGCTATATTTCATTGTGATTAATAATTTTATTTTCATGTTAAATAACAATATTTCTCAACCAATTCCGAAAATAAATCCTAAGAACTCAGTACTAAGAACCACACAAGATAATTTCATCACAAGTAAAAATGTTAAATTGATAGATAGATAATTCTTTATTGTACACCAAATCAATACATAAACGAAAGAAAAAGACGCCCAACAAAGTGGGCACAGGTCAGCTAGTTGTATATAAAAATGCCTTTATTTATAACCGACCAAGCAAAGACCTCCTATCATTTCTGAAAGGATAATGGAGCAAGCTACTCCAGTCGTCGAATAAATAATAGTAGGCTAGAGTGGAGTACGTTAGTACTATTATTTATTCTTAGGCGTATTGGTGGATTTACATCGCTTCGAAATATTTTTAACATATGCTATATAGGCATTAAAAATTGCACTTTATAGTTTCCTCCTTCTTTGTATTGCAATGGCAAATTTCCTTAATTTATCGGGAGAATTTTTTTAACCTATTTTTGATTATTTAGAATAAAAATATTTTGTTACCAGACTTAACTTGACATTGGCGGGCGGGGATTGAATCTGTGTTGCCCACGTACTATTGAATTCACGGACAGGGCTTAGCCCCCGAGTTACTACGGTTCTATTTTGCTCCATAATCCGTCTTAGAAATGATAGGAGGCCTATGCTTGGCCGGTCGTAAATAAAGGCATTTTTATATACAATAGGCCACTTTTTCATATCTTTTTAATAATAATTTTACTCAGTTTTCTGAAGCTACCTCATATAATTATAGTTAAACATATAAGATTCCTTATTATTTCTTATTTCTTTTTTGCCCATGGAGCCCCTTTGGGTTGGTACCACATTATATATTTCTGCCGTTCTACAGCCCACTCCTGTGTTCTGGTTCTAAGCGTAGAGAGTATCACTACAATGTTTTGAGCATTGCATCAAAATTTACAACGCTTGGGTTGTTGGTTAATGCGACTGTCGACGCGTTTGATATTCCAAAAATAATTTAAAATTAAAAATTTTGTACAACCGATTTCAATATAAATTATTAAGAATAACTCAAAAAATATTGGTCAGACCCTGATTAAATTTATACAGAATCACATGTGAAGCACCAGCTTTCAAATAAAAAAATAATCATCTAAATCGGTTCACCCAGTAAAAGTTAAGAGGTAACAAACATAAAAAACATACAGTCGAATTGGGTACCGTCTCCTTTTTGAAGTCTGTAGAAAATAATTACTGGTACAGGCGTGAAACATTTTATTCAAATTACGCTGGTACAATAAAATTTAGCCTAGATGATTTAGTATAAGATTTATTTATCCTACTATACGACTCTAAAAATTGTATACTTAATCAGTGTTTCAATGTTTTAAATTAATAAACTTTATTATATACAATATTAAAAAAACTATAATAAAAAAAAAACTAAAACTGGTACTGGTAAAACGTGCCAGGAACACTGGCTGCGTTTCCCCGATGAATGGCTATACTTAGCCTTTGAGCGAGAAAAGAACCAGCCGTCTTATCACTAGCAGCAACGACCAGCCGCGGATGGAGTTCCTTTAGGAACTTCACTGCACGTGGACTCCACGGACCGATAGTCTCTACAGCAAATGGCACAAATATGTAGTCGTTTCTCAGACATTAATTTAATAAATTTTACATAAGAATTACGCGAAAATTGAACATTGAATAAAACTAATTTTACGAATTTTATCGCGTTTGATTTAACTTATTTTAACACTCGATTCAAGTACCATGGTTACAGTAGGGACACGAGATTATATCAAAAAAATATTTTTTGTGGAATTTTATTTTGATTTTTTTTAATAGGGTACGGGTGACAAACGAGCACACAGTCCACCTGATGGTAAGTGGTTGCTGCAGCCCATAGACATCTACAACTATCCTCGTTTGCGAATCAAAATGCAGATGCGTTGTCATCCGTGAGGACTAAGATGGAATGCCTCATTTACAGTAAAAAGGGCCTCCGGCCACCTGCACTCACCAAGCGAAACGCAGAGGTAAACCTCTACTTCACGCTGGTATTCTGTGAGTTCATGGTACCACCCCGGTTCGAGCCGGACCATCCGTGCGACAGCAAAAGCTGCCGCGTGGCTCTACCACTGTTAAAAAAATAATTCCACATCTTTGAATTTTTGAGAAAATTAACCAACACTCAAAACAACCGTAGATTTTTCATTTATAAATATTTTGTGTTATCATAGTTTTCAGTTAATTTATATTTTTTTAAATATTAAAAGAAGGATAAACGCAGTTACATTAGCTTGCTAAATTCAAATTAGATAATATATAATGATCTTCATTTGATGTATCCACAGAGAAAATATAGTGCTCGCTGACATAGATCCATTTTAATTTCATGCCACGCTGAATCTCCTCATATATCTTGTGTGAGCAGAGATATTTTAAAGTAAATTTTTCATAAGATTGAAATAACATTTAAGGGCTATTTTCATACACGTTTATGTTATTTTAGTTGGTTTTATTTGAATTAAAATTACAGGAGAATGAATTTATGACAATAATATGTTACTTTTCCGATAGGGTGACAAACGAGCACACAGTCCACCTGATGGTAAGTGGTTGCTGTGGCCCATAGACATCTACATCTATCCTCGTTTCCGAATCAAAATGCAGATGCGCTGTCACCCGTGAGGACTAAAATGGAATGCCTCTTTTCTAGTAAAAAGGGTCTACAGTTCGCTACACTCACCATACGAAGCACAGCAGTGTTAAGTTGCTATTTGATGCTGGTATTCTGTGAGAGCGTGGTCCTTCCCCGGTCGAGCCGACTCATTCGTACTACAACTATACTACTAATATAGCTGCAGCATGGCTCTACCACGTACTATGAGTGATTGTAAGCTTAAAGCGGTGTATATTGAACCTATGAATTAAACGATCATATTTGTATGCAATTTCAACTGCATTAAGAGCTTTTAACTTATTTAACATAAAGCAGCATATAACTAAGTATAAAATTGCAATTAGGTTGGTAAATAATGCTTTATAAAATAAATTATCGTATTTCATTCACGGATCAATTTATAACATTGTTGGCAAGGAATTTGCAATTAGCAATCCGTTGCAAGAGAGTCACTGCTGTGAGGTGGTTGCTAATACGGTCGCTAACCCCCCATATATTATGTTAATATATATGGCATTTACAGCCAGTGCTTGAGACAGGCCCGTAATAAGCAGCAGATTGTTCACAAGATGATGATAGCTATGAAGTTGTGTAATTTCGTCTTATAATTTTTTTTTCTATGTCTATTAAATCTATACATACAAATAAATAAAATTGAAGTGTCTGTTTGTAATATTAAAATTACAGCTTTTTACTAAATGCATATGAAAGTATATACGGTATTTATATCAAAACACAATTTTTAAAATTTTTGTCTGTCTGTCTGTCGGTCTGTCTGTCTGTGTGTTTGTTCCGGCTAATCTCCGAAACGGCTGGACCGATTTCGACGGACTTTCACTGGCAGATAGCTGATGTTATAAGGAGTAACTTAGGCTATTTATATTTTAGAAAAAGAATTAGGGTTCCGCGCAACATAATTAAAACCCTAAATTACACGCGGGCGAAGTCGCGGTGAACAGCTAGTTATACTATAATATTCTCCAGACCGAATTTCGATCACAGCGGTTAGTCACGATGGAGACAAGTCATCAGATCAGATTATAGTGCACGAGATACTTAAATATTGTTATGAATTATATTTAATTTATTATTTATTTATCTATCGAATTTACCACGGGGAGTGCTCTGAGTAATTGTTCGAATTCATTCCAGCCGCCAAATTTCACGAACGCACATCGCGTCAAAATTCACGATATCATCCTCACCATATGGGTGCTTGGCGGTCCACGACTGCACGTTTTACTAGGAGTTTTCTTCCTCGTACAACTTCTCTGCGGAAATGTTTACCACCAGCGATTTTTCCGGACCGATACGACTTAGGGACCTTCAAGAAAAGAGCTTACACCTTCCTAAAAGGTCGGCAACGCATCTGTAATTCCTCTGGTGTTGCGGTTGTTCGTGGACGGCTGTAGTCACTTACCATCAGGTGAGCCGCATGCTCGTTTGCCTCCTCTTCTATAAAAAAAATGAAAATACAAATCAATTAAAAAAGGATTGCGAGAAACATTTTTAACAGTTTTCAACTGTATTGTTGCTGTACTCTAAAAGAGTTTTTCTTATTGATCTTAAATCCAATAATACCATGCTAATTTTCCAACACAAACCTTTAAAGACATTAGCATTAAAAACCTATATTTTGCAAAGACTAGTAGAAATAATAACGTTTGCATAGTTTTCAGTGTCATTAATATTATTTCAAATAACAATAGAAATAGTTGCCGTCTCTACCGCGGTTAAACCGCACACCCAACTCCTCGCCAAGATTTACTACAACGAACGCCCACCGCAGACCACTGGAACATATCCAAATGCTACATACTAGGCTTGAGATTTTAGAAAATATTTAGGGGAGTAGTTGCGTTAAGTTTTAGCAGCTTAGTTCAAGACTTGGTTTCAATATTTTAGTAGTTGAGCCATATTGAGAAAATGTACGTTATAACGAGATTCATTATAAATAAACATGCTGTATACCTGCATGCATAATACCTATTTATATATGTTAAGAGTGACAAACGAGCACATAGTACACCTGATGGTACGTGGATGCTATGGTCCATAGACATATACATCTCTCATCGATTAAGAATCGAAATGCAGATGTGTAATCAGTAAAAATGATCCGGTTATCTACACTCACCAAATGGAACACAGCAGCACTATGCCGGTCGAGACGAACCATTTGTGCTGCAGCTAGCTAAAACTAGCATAGGTAGAGCTGCAGTGCAGCTCTACCACGTAAAAAGTTATTATAAAGTTTATTTTAGTATTAAGGTATTATAACAATTATACATTTTAACAAAAAGTGAAAACCGACTTCAAATAGTTAAAAAAGAAGTTATTTATTTGCTAGCCTTAGGGATGTAATTTTTTCTATAAATTTATGTCGGACCACCCTTAAAAAATAATCTACTTAATAAAAGAAGAATCATCAATATTGGTTCACGATCTGCGAAGATATCGCGTAATATACATACAAAAAACGTACACTTGAATTGAGAACCTCCTCCTTTTTGAAGTCGGTAACATGGTTAATATAAATAATAACTCCTTCTTCTCATTCAGTAAATAAAAGTCCAATGCTGGATATAGTCCTATCTCATTGCAGAGAGGAGTTTCCTCGATCGTCACTCTTGGCTGACGGATGGACGATCCCAGTACCAGACGTGAGCACCTTTGACGCTGTTGCCCGTCGCCGATCTGTATATTTTTCGTCTGGCGTAAACAAGATGGTTATACCGGTATTTTTTGTACGTGGTAGAGTCATGCTGCAGCTATATTAGTAGTATAGTTGTAGCACGAATGGGTCGACTTGACCGCGAAAGGACCACGCTCTTACAGACTCTTTTTAACAGTGCTGCCACGCGGCAACTTTTGCTGTCGTACGGATGGGCCGGCTCGAACCGGGGTGGTACCACGACCTCACAGAAAACCAGCGTGAAGTAGAGGTTTACCTCTACGTTTCGCTTGGTGAGTGCAGGTGGCCGTAGACCCTTTTTACTGGAAATGAGGCATTCCATCTTAGTCCTCACGGGTGACAACGCATCTACATTTTGATTTGTAATAGAGGATAGATGTAGATGTCTATAGGCCGCAGCAGCCACTTACCATCAGGTGGACTGTGTGCTCGTTTGTCACCCTTATCCTATAAAAAAAAAGAATATCAGCGTAAAATAGCAACTTAACACTGCTGTTTCGTATGGTGAGTGTAGAGAACCGGAGACCCATTTTACTGGAAAAGAGGCATTCCATCTTAGTCCTCACGGGCGACAACACATCTGCATTTTAATTCTTTATTGAGAATAAATGTATATGTCTATGGGTCACAAAAACCACTTACCATCAGGTGGACTGTGTGCTCGTTTGTCACCTGATCCTTTAAAAAAAATCTATCAGATGCCATAAGATCTTTTTTGCATATGCTTTAATATAGTCGCCTCAGACGACAACCACGAGACGAAACGTGATGACGGATTCTGTTAATTCACCATCACAAAGCAGTTTAAAAACAATGTAAATTACAACTTAAACAAACGTTTGTAAAAACCTACGTTTATTTTTATAGCTCTTGTCAACCTGTCATACCGTCTTATCATAACACGTGGTTTATTGGTAGCTTCGTACTTACTATGGTTTAAAAAAAATTGATTTTAGTTTGCATATTTTCTTCCTCTTTCTACTTCTTTATGAGTAATGAGAGATCAGTTTATACCAAAAACTTATTACATTCTACTTTTTCTGCCGACTTCCAAAAAGGAGACGGTACTCAATTCGAGTGTATGTTTTTTTTATGTGTGTTACCTCATTACTTTGTACTGGGCGAACCGATTTGGATGATTCTTTTTTTATATGAAAGCTGATAGTTCTAGTGTGGTCCCATATGAATTTGATCAAGGTCGGACCAATGGTTATTGAGTTATTCTTAAATAACCTATATTGAAGTCGCTTATATTGAAGTCGGCTGTACAACATTTTTAATTTTAAATTATTAATAAGGCACACATGTGCTACTAAAAACAACTGTCCGTATAACATAAATTGCTTGAAAATCAATAACGTCTTAGCAAATTCTATGGTAACTATTTATATTTATTTTTTGCAACTCCTAATTGGGCTATCGTGAATTTAATTTTACTTAATTTTGGACTTATATAAAATTGCTTAAATGACTAAATTAACATATTTACTGCCATTCTCCAACTCTCTATTTTCTAGAGTTAAAGAAAAGGTTTAAGAAAATATTTTTAAAATAGTTACTTTTTATTAGTTAAGAACTTGTTTTGTATACATTTTCGTAGTACCTATCAACTAAAAAATTGGCAAATATTGGCACTTTAAGTAGATTATCACCAAGACGACTCGTGCATACCAGGCGTATAGCGGGAACAGGAAGTAAAAAGGGTATGAGAGATGAACTAGAACTAGATATAGAGTTATAGAGTATCTGAAGTTCAGGGCGGTTCGGTTAGTAGCGCGTCCGATGTGGAGGGCGGCGGACGTGTATCAGGCAGTCGCACGCTCCGGAATCGTGTGTACAGTGCACGTGTACTGTGAAGTGCTAACGTTTTTAATTTATTTAAGTGTTAAATGAATGATTTTAAGAGGTTTGTGATATTTTCGCTGAAGCTGTTGAGAATTTAATGCAATACAGTTTTTCATATAATTTTATGTAATTAATAATTCATTTGGTATTTGCATTTATGCCTATTTATTTATTCGTGAAATGAACGCGATAATATATATCTCAATCAACAATGTAATTTAAAATGTTTTTTTTTATTTATATTAGCTTATTTTGAATATTAATTTATTGAATATAGTCCAAATATTTTTAAATTTTTTCTATAAAAGAAAACCTGAAAAAAGATCTCGCTATTTTATTAGGTATCACGTCAATCATGTGAGTTGAAATCTATATAAAATATATCTTATAAAAACAAGATCAAATTCTTAAACGTGGAAACTCTACACCATTAATATTTTATGTATGCGACTAGAAATAATTTGTTGTGCAACTTAATATTAATTGAGAAAAAAATTAGAATAGAGTAAATTGTGCATTAAACCACGTGACTTGAAACTTCTCTAAAACTCGTTATATTGCGTAATTAATCAATTAATAATTCGATCGTTTAAAAATATAATCCGACTTTAACAATCACCAAATCTCAATGAAAATCCTAATCCTAAAACAAAATAGTTTAAAAAGAGTTATTATACTACTAAAGGCTACATGACTGATAATAACCCATGGGAATGAGGTGATCGCTAAATATTTTCATACGTAATTAAATAAATTATAATATGTACTACAAATTAATGTTTATAAAAAATCCCGCTGGGTTTCTTGCCGGTTCTTCCCAGGACAGAGGTTTTTAACCAGTGATGAAATTATAAGGCTTTCTATAGTTGTTCTCGTATCTATTTTGAATACAAATTATTCTGTTCTATTATTATCTACAACGGTAGAGGCCCATGTAGAGCAGTGGACTTTTACGGACTTGTTAAGAAGAAGATGAAATATAAATCTTCTCTATCCGAAAAAAAAATAAGCGATATCCGTGATATTTTATGACATACCTACATTTAAAAAAACTAACTAACAAATTTACTCGTAACACGTCCTTATTTTTAAATTTGGTTAAGAATTAAATATATTTTTTTATTCTTACTTGGGAAAATCAGATTCATTCATTCTGTTTATCAAAAACAATAAAAAAATCCAAACGCTTCAAATCAAAATAAGCTAAGTTTAAGTTAGATAGTTAACTGTATAATTCTAATATATCATTACATTCCACCATTTCAATAAAATATTTGTGATCTAAATTAAGTATTGGATTATAATATCTTTAAATCCCCTTGAAATATTTAATAAAAAATTAACATAAAATAATATAAGGACGTATATTGACTGTAACTTTATTTTTACTTTAATTTTAATGCTGCATTTTTTGTTTTTACAAAATAGTTCATATGTGAGATCCACAATGCAGCTATAGTATTGTTGTAGCACGAATTGGTCGGCTCGACCGGGGTAGGACAACACTCTCAAAGAATACCAGCGTAAAACAGCAAACGTATTTCTGCTGTTTCTTTTGGTAAATTAAAAAACCGAAGACCTTTTTTGCTGTCTTATTCCTCACTACTCTTGTATCTTAGTCCTCAGAGGTGACAAAGCATCGGCATTTTGATTCTTAGTCGCAGACGGATGTAGGTGTCTACGGGCCACAGCATTCACTTGCCATCGGGTGGATTGTGTGCTCGTTTGTAGCCCTTATTTTATTGAAAAACTACAATATTTTCGTGCTACTCATATCTGCTGAACTTATTTGGAATTTTCCTCCGTGGTTAAAATCAGCTAACTTCAGTTATCTACCCCAATTCTTCTTTTTTTGATTAAACATACATAATACAAAAGAAGTTTATTGTTCAATGACTCGACAACTGTTATATAATATATATATATATATATATATATATATATATATATATATATATATATATATATATATATCCCTTTATTTTTGATATAAACTTCATGCAAATAAATATTGTTTGCCTTTGCTACATATTTAAATATTACTTATTATATTACAGATTACCAGCGTAAAATAGCAGCTTAATGCTGCTGTGTTTTCTATGGTGAATGTAGAGAACTTAAGACCCTTTTTACTGGAAACATGGGCTACAGCATCCATTTCTTCCATTTAGCATCAGGTGGACTGTGTGCTCGATTGTCACTCTCATTATATGTAGTATAAAAAAATTAAAAAAACTAGAAAATACTTTTGTCTTAAAAAATTGACACATGTTAAACATATTGCAGAGCAACAGAAACAGACGGTATTTTGAATAAACCGTCAGGTTCAAGGAGACAAGACGCAACGTTTTTCTTTTGTCTTTTGTGTTTAATCCTTTGCATTTCGTTTCCTTGTGCCCTTCGCTTTTAATATGTATTTGAGTACGAGCGGAGTGAATCTGAAAAACTATTGTATTTTAACTTTCATTTATGGACTCTACCTAAATATTTTCATTAGGACTTAAAAGGTGATTTTATCATTTCTACTATTCATGAAGCTAAACAGGTGATCTAGACATACTTACTTTTCTGTTATATATATATACTAAGCAGACATTATTCTGCCCTTTTGGGTTGGTAGCGCAGTGGCTTAGCATTAAATTGCGGTGCCTAAGGCCACGGGTTCGAATCTCACACGTAACAAGTATTTGTATGGCCTCCCAAAAAATGTAAAGTAATAATGTAAAATGATGACTTATGGATTTGAAAAGTGCACTGTTGGCCGTATTAGGACTCTCAAGGTCGTTCAGCGAGCTATGGAGAGGGCTATGCTCGGGGTTTCTCTGCGTAATAAACTTAGAAATGAGGATATCCACAGTAGAACCAGAGTGACCGACATAGCCCAACGGATTAGTAAGCTGAACTGGCAGCGGGCCAGCCATATAGCTCAAAGAACCGGCAACCGATAATGAAAAAAGGTTCTCGAGTGGCAGCCCCGTACGGGCGGACGAAGTGTAGGGTGTCCTCCCACTAGATGGAGTGAAAACCTGGTAAGACATGCAGGAAGTCAATGGATGCAGGTGGCTCAGCACCGTGCTTTGTGGCATTCTTTGGGGGAGACCTATGTTCAGCAGTGGACTAGTCTAGGGCTGGAATGATGATGATAATGATTATGATTAATTTAAATATGTCATATGTTATAGTGATAATGTAATAGTAGTGCAATAAATGTATGTGAACTGCATCCAAGATACAGGGGAAAATCTTGTAACGGGGGTAAATTAAAAAACCATACACTCCGGATTTCATATAGTATAAAGAAAAACTAAATTAATCAGATGACCACAGCGCTACGTATAGGGTCCATCTTGTGATCTTCTTTTTTGGCACTAACCCAACATTTAATGTCAATTTAGTCAATTTAGTCTATAAAGTATGTGTTAATAAATTGACTAATGCGTCATCTATCAGATTTAGCACAGCTTTTGACCATCGCCGCGACAAAATAATTATTGTGGGATTATGACGACTCAGGTCATAATCCCACAATAATTAGTCAAGTCGTTCGAAAGTTAAACAATTATTAACAGAAGCACCAACTATTATAATATACTATTGATCCGCCCTGGATTCGCACGGGTAATTTCTGGATCTCGGCCACAGCGTCTACCGGGTCCTATTGTGAAACTAAACTCAATCACACACAAAATTTCATCAATAGCAGTTCAGCTGTTTAGGAGGAGTTCAAATAATAATTATTAATATTTTACGTTGGTATTTAGTGAGAATACCAACGTAAAATATTAAAATAGCAGCTTTACGCTGCTGTGTTTCGTATGGTGGGTGTAGAGAACCGGAGACCCTTTTTACTGGAAATGAGGCATTCCATCTTAGTCCTCACGGGTGACAACGCATCTGCATTTTGATTTTTAATAGAGGATAGATGTAGATGTCTATGGGCCGCAGCAATCACTTACCATCAGGTGGACTGTGTGCTCCTTTGTCACCCTTATCCTATAAAAAAAATAGACAGAAGAGTTATGTACATAAAGATAGATGTTTTAGAATTATAGCTGATAAGGCTCCTATTCCGTATGAGTGGGTTCCATTTTCTTACCTTTCCGTGTCCTATATCTGTTGTGTATATGTTGTTGAGTTTCGTTTTGAAAAGAAAGTAAGCCTGTATAATTAGAGGCCGAGAGGCATTCTATTTTGTTCCTCAATGACGCTTTTATAACCCGCTTACTTTGAACTTGGATGTAGGTGGCTATAGTTGCAGTAACCACGTACCACAAGGGGAACTTTACATCCATTTGTTTCTTTATTTTATTAGTTTATAAATAAGTCGAGTAGATCAATAGCTTACATATGATTGGAAGAGAAGGTCAAATTGGCGTCTAGAAAGCTTGGCGTGCTCAGCAGAGCGGGACAGTATTTCATGCTGGCACACCGCCTGCAACTTTACAAGGCGCAGGTTCGGCCTCACATGGAATACTGTTCCCATCCCTTAGCAGGGGCTAGTAGTAGAATGGATCTTTAAATAAGTTTTATAATTTAAAATTAAAAATTTTGTACAGCCGACTTTAATATAAGCGACTTCAATATAGGTTATTTAAGAATAACTTAATAACCATTGGTCTGACCTTGATCAAATTCATATGGGACCACACGAGAACTATCAGCTTTCATATAAAAAAAGAATCATCGAAATCGGTTCGCCCAGTACAAAGTTATGAGGTAACACACATAAAAAAAACATACACTCGAATTGAGTACCGTCTCCTTTTTGGAAGTCGGCAGAAAATGAAAGTATAGGTTAAAATTTGGAAGTGTATTTAATATCAATAATTAAGATCTTTACGCTTTAATTTTATTTGTTTCATTTTATACATTTAAAAATAAGAGTTTATGTTATGAGGCCTAATATGTTGTAACAAAAAATGTGACAAACAAGTGACTTTTCATGTTCGTGTAGTGCCTCTTCACAACAAACCGAGTCAAATCTACCGAGTGCTTCTGTTTATTGCGGTCTTTCTCACAATAGGGTGTCCCGTTGTTTACAATGAATTCAGGATGTAATACGTTTCAAATTATGTTTTTCAAAGAGTTAGTACAATTTTAGACAAAGCTAAGGTAAATTTTATTATAGCATCATACGAAGTCAATGTATGTGTACAGGAAGTGATTATTTTTTTTATTTTTGACATCTTCTTTATTCCTTACTTTCTTTTTCTTTTTGAAAACGTTATCCTCGGATACACTAAGATTTTATTCTGTATCATGGAGGCTGTTTACATACTTAAATTTCACCAGAACATACATACAGACCGGGAACAATTATTTGTAGATCATGCAAATTTTGTTCCGTGCGGGACTCGAACCGTTGCGTTGGGTTGGATATATTATGTATCCAATCCCTTCTTATCTTTAGTATTTTATCGGACACAAGTCCATAGAACAAGTAAGTGGTTATGGCCATGTGTTCAAAACAAGTCAAAATAGGCCTTTACAAAACACTTTTTGAAAGTCAAGAAATCTACGCGATAGCTTCAATAAGTGCCTGTGATATTAAAATTATACTTCATATATCTAGTATCTAGTAGTCTAGTGGTTGTAACACGACTGCTGATCATGTGATCCCAGGTCCCGGCTTCAAATCTCGGGTTAGGCCAAAAATCAATTATCAGGTTACAAATTTATTATACCTGTAGATATCACAAGTTCAAAGATACGTAAGTTTTACTATAACACCACATTGGTAGCATACTTAGCTTGCAAACAAATGAAAATGTACTTAGCAAAAATTATCGGTATAGACGGCTCCGTGGCGCAGTGGCTTAGCAATGAGTTGCTGCGCTGGGGGCCGCGGGTTCGAATCCCGCACGGAGCAAGTATTTGTATGACCTACAAATAATTGATCCGGGTCTGGATGTTTGTCCTTGTGCAATTTGTGTTTGTAAACTGCTTCCACGATACAGCAGAAAATCCTAGTGTGGGGGTAACGTTTTTTGAAAAAAATTAAATAGAAAAGAAATATAAATATTTGATAATTAAGATGGCAAAAAGGACGTTTTCAATACATTGCTAACTGGCTGAAAACCCCTAACCTTAAATTACTTCAGGAATTTCACGTCAATATTTTACTGGCACAGCACTTTTATTTAGATTTTTAATTAGTAAAAGATTTTATAGAAATCATTTTAGTACTATATAATCCTGTCAAAACTTTAAGGACATTATAGAATTGAGGTAAAGTGGCTTTTTAAATCTCGAATGCCGTGAATATTTTACCAAGTAATAAGGTGTTAAAAATCGGTAAAGGCGATGTACATGACATTAAAAATAAACCAGTCCAATTATAATCATTAAAAAAGACGTCTTTACGAACCTCAAGAAAACCTTTACTTTTAAAATATATCTTTTTTACATATAACAATATACCCTTATTTTATACCTGCTTTTTCATTTTTTTCTCAAACTCCAGAGTATTTTGGACATTGAACGGAAGTAGATTCTATTTTTAGCCGACGTGCTGACGGAGCGGAAGTAGATTCTATTTTAGCCGACGTCAAAAAAGAAGGAAGTTCTCAATTTGAATGAATGCTTTTACCGCAATAGCTTCATCAAATGAGAACCGATTTTAATGAATAGGTTTTTTATTAAATAGGTTATAATTTAGGGATGGTGCGATGGTGGTGCTACATGAAGTTTTAAAACAACTATTTAGACGTCATTTTAGTCGTTGCGTTGAGCTTGCTTAGTTCCTTAGTCTATTCAAAAGAGTCAAAAAATTTAAGTTTTTATAGTAAGTTTAAGCCTCAAACAAAAACATTTTTTTAGTTGTTTGAAGGCAGTCACATATACTGCAAAATAAAAACTTTAAAAACCTATGTTAGGCGATATAATTTAATAAACACTAAATTTGCAATTAATAAGAAAAAGTCATCTTTAATTAATAAAATAGGAGATTATATACACATCGGCTTTAATACTTTAATAATGATTAAATACACTTGCTTTTCTCATCCGATTACATTGAGAAATTATTTTTCAATTAAACTTTATTATCTACGGGCCTGTGTCAGTTAATTTGCATAGTGTAATATTAAATAAATATATTTCCGTATGTAATAATAATCAACCAAAACGATTTTAAGAAACTATAATTAAAAAAAAACTTAAACTAGTCCTAATCCCCGTGGCTATTTAGACTGTCATAACTACATTTGAATTTTGTTGTATAACATAATAAAAGTTGTTTTTCTTAGTTAGTTTTAGTTTAAATCCGATGCAGTCTAAGACGTTTAAAAGTAAAAGTCCCTTTGTGATACATATCACATAAAGAACCCCCTCTCATCTCGTCCAAAAACAGACAAAGCGTCCAGACACAAAAGAGTTAATCCGAAAAACTACAAGTTTGTTTTCTTCCGGCTTGAGACTTTTCATAATAGATATAATGCGACGATTCTGAATGCAGACACAATCTTAACTAACTCATGCAAGAATATGTCCTTATATATAAAATGGTATAATATTTACTATCTATTTAGAAGTGTAATGCATACGATATTTGAAAGTCAGAATTGAGATATTTCTTTTTGAAATATCACTATAATTATAGTTCAACCGGCTTTCGAATTTTATTACCGTACTGATAAACTAAGTTCTTTTGTTTTAAATTTGTTAACTTTTTTAAATAATATACTATGTAAGTCGTGCATGCTGTATTTACTAGTATGTAGCCACTACACATAGCTTAAGAATTGTTTGTGTTATTTAAGATATACGTGGTAGAGCCATGCTATAGCTATATTAGTAGTATAGTAACCCGAATGAGTCGGCTCGAGCGGGGAAGGACCACGCTTTCACAGAATACCAGCATAAAATGGTTTGTTTCGTATGGTGAGTGTATAGAACCGGAGACCCCTTTTACTGGAAAAGAGGCATTCCATCTCAGTCCTAACAGGTGACAATAACGCATCTGCATTTTGATTCTTTATTGAGGATAGATGTAGATGTCTATGGGTCACAGCTACCACTTACCATCAGGTGGACTGTGTGCTCATGTCACCCTATCCTATAAAAAAATAAGTACATTTTGTACATTGACTATTAGTAAGCTATATTAATAATATAAAATAATAATAAAATAAAAGTTACGTATTTTGGTATGAACGTTTAAATAAAGAGGAATCATAATTTCACAACTCTGAAGAGATAGGCTATAATTAAAGAATTATTAGATGGCTATGTGGCTCAGTGGCTTAGCAATGAGTTACAGCGCTTAGGGCCACGGGTTCGAATCCCGCACGGAACAAATTTGTATGGCCTACAAATAATTGTTACGGGTCTGGATATTTGTCCTTGTGCAGGAGAAAATCGTAGTGTGGAGGTTACGTTTACTAAGAAAGAAAAAAATTGACGACTGACCTAAAACTATCTAAACATACAGTTATATTAGTACTATTATAAAGGGCTATTTTGCAGTATAAGAATAAGTGATATAGGCAAATGGTGAAGAAAAATTAATTAAAAAAATCTCAAACATTCTGTCCTTTTTATCTTTTAAATTCAAAATGCGTGGTAACTGATTTTACTGCGCACGCACACATTCGTAAGGATCGTATGGTAGGCAAAAACGTTGTTGCACATAAATCACATTCAATTTGCTATTATTTCAAATAAAAGTCTCGTATTCACTCGTATTTTCAAAAACTGCAATAACGGTATATCATTATTAATATATTTGAACTTACGTTTAACATTTTGCTACTTTTTGAAAAATAACCCTGTATTGTTAAATCTAAACCTCTGCTAAAATTTATGATGCAACACTTCAAAGATATTTGCATTGTTAGACTAAACTAAACAATTATTTATATTCTTATTTTCTATTATACTTATATTGTAAATAAAACTGAAAATAAATAATTAAACAATTTGTCAGATTTAACTGTCATTTTAGTTTTCCGGATGAAATTCATAATCATCATCATCATTACAGCCCTTCACAAGTCCACTGCTGAAGATAGGCCTCCCCCGAGGAATGCCAAAAATTAAAGAAAATAAAATAAGAAGATGAAATAACGAGGCTAGTTTGTGCCAATTTACACAAACTAGTTTTGTTTGTGTCCCATTAGCACTTGGCGCTGAGTTTGACATTGGTCTCGTCTCTAGTAAATATAGTTTATTATCGGTAACATATCGTGTGTAGAAGGTTTTGTCCCAAATACGCTTGGAGTTTTTTTTTTTCATTTGACAAAACTTGTTCGAAACGTTCAATGTTCGGTTTTCCCCCATTAATAATTTAATATTTAATTATTTTCAAACATCAAACGTTACCTCCATATTAGGACTTTCTCCTGTATCGTGAGGACAGTTTACATACATAAATTTCACAAGAACGAACATCAAGCTCCTGAATAATTATTTATTCATCAAACGATTATTTGTAGGCCATACAAATGCTTGTTCCGTGCGAGATTCGAACGCGCGGCCCCCAGCGCTGCAACTCATTACTAAGCCACTGCGCCACGGAGCCGTCAAAAATTATATTACAATAAAAACACATTTTCATTATCGTATAAGGTTTCTTCGCAATAGATTTTTTTTATTTATTTATATCTTCAATATTTATATTGTTTAAAATTTAAATACATCGCATTATATTCTTATATAATGACGCTTGGTTTTATAGTTCTTTAACATTTATAAATGTAATGTGTAATCAACTTTAGAAGATTATTTTCTTTGCACGGAACAACAATTATTGTAATTGCAAAACTTCTTCAAATAACCGCCGCTCTCCAATAAGGCGTGCATTCATTGGGTGTTAATGCAAAACGGGGGAAATCGACGGATTTTCCGCTTTTCCACAGCTGCTCCTAAACTACTTTTTTTTTACTTCTAAATAACCATTCCTGTTCAACACTTCCGATCATTTGTTTATTCGACTCTTTAATTAAACATTTAATCAGTTTCTAAATTAAATAGTGAAAAAAGTTACTCGAAATGTAAAATATAGTTATAATTTTGAGTAATATTACATAAGAATCGACACACTCGTTCATCGTATTTCATATAACGACAAACTCTTATATCGAACATCGTATAACGACACACTCGTACATCGTACATACGTATACCAACCGACGTACTCGTATAACATCACACTCGTACATCGCACATCGTATAACGACAAACTCTTACATAAAATTACATCAAATCGTATAACAAAGTACATGAAAGTTTCCTAACCGATTTTTAAGGTTCCGTAGCCAAATGGCAAAAAACGGAACCCTTTTGGATTCGTCATGTCTGTCTGTCTGTCCGTCCGTATGTCACAGCCACTTTTTTCCGAAACTATAAGAACTATGCTTTTGAAACTTGGTAGGTAGATGTATTCTGTGAACCGCATTAAGATTTTCACAAAAAAACTAAAAAAAAAAGACCAATAAATTTTGGGGTTCCCCATACATTACATAGAACAGAAAAGGTTCCCCATACTTAGAACTGAAACTCAAAAACTTTTTTTCCATAAAACCCATACATGTGGGGTATCTATGGATAGGTCTTCAAAAATGATATCAAAGTTTCTTATATCATTTTATTAAACTGAATATTTTGCGCGAGAGACACTTCCAAAGTGGTAAAATGTGCACCCCCCCCCCCCCCCACTATATCTTCTAAAATAAGAGAATAATAAAACTAAAAAAAAATATACGATGTACACTGCTATGTAAACTTCCACCGAAAATTGGTGTGAACGAGATCTAGTAAATAGTTTTTTTAAAGTCATAAATCGTAAATTATATATCTATACGTGGTAGAGCCATGCTGCAGCTATATTAGTAGTATAGTTGTAGCACGAATGGGTCGGCTCGACCGGGGAAGGACCACGCTCTCACAGAATACCAGCGTCAAATAGCAGCTTAACACTGCTGTGTTTCGTATGGTGAGTGTAGAGAACCGGAGATCCTTTCTACTGGAAAAGATGTATTTCATCTTAGTCCTCACGGGTGACAACGCATCTGCATTTTGATTCGCAAACGAGGATAAATGTAGATGTCTATGGGCCACAGCAACCACTTCCCATCATGTGGACTGTGTGCTCGTTTGTCACCCTATCCTATAAAAATAAAAGAAATCATATAACGACACTCTCGTACATAGAATTACATCAAATCTTATAACAAAGTACATGAAAGTTTCCTATCTGATTTTTATTACGTCAAATACTTCCATATACCATAAGTAGTTGAAACTTTACATCTCATGTTCGACAGATATAATGAAATTCTAGCTCTAATCCCTGTAAAAGATGGCCGCAAGAAAGCTGCTTAATTCCATTTGAACGACGTGTCATAAGAGACGACTATGGAATATGCCAGGAAGATCTAATGGCTTCGGATAGATGGCGATATAATCACATCTTTTACGTTAAACGTAAAATACCTACTGATACCGGTGACGAAAATTAGCGTGCAAAGATGCAAGAAGTTTAGTACTGCGATCGCCACGTGTAGCAGTTAAGGTAAATCTTCTCAACAAAGATAGAGTTCCATGACCTGTTGTGAAATTTTATGGGTCGATGAAGATAAGAATAAGATACGGCATAAAATATTTCTTTTGTAGTTACAAATCTTTATAAGTACAATTTTTATAATGACAAACGAGCACACAGTCCGCCTGATGGTAAGTGGATGCTGTGGCCTATAAACATCAACATTTATCCTCGATTAAGAATCAAAATTCAGATGCGTTATCACCCCTAAGGACTAAGATGGAATGCCTCGTTTCCAGTAAAAGAGAGTCTCCGGTTCTCTACTCACCATACGAAACACAGCAGCCTTTCCGCTGGTGTTCTGTGACTTTTAATGTACGAGCATAAAGAAACACTCAGTCGTCATTGTGTGATCCATAGATAATTCAATAATGTACACCTGTTCTGTTCTTTATCTAAATTGCTACAGCGGTAGTGTGTATCATAAATTGCTATTGCATTAATCTTAACACAACGTACTCGTTAGACATATATATATATATATATATATATATATATATATATATATATATATACTAATAAATTAGCAAGTCAATAGGCAAAATGTTCCCCTTCAATACTATTATATATTCACCCAAAATCGTGCGCACATCTTCATTGATGGAATTGAAGTGTTTTCAAACTCTTCTATATTCTACTTTTGATTTATCAATCATTCAAGTCATAAACCCTGGTATTATTATAATACTAGCTGTTCCCCGCGACTTCGCCCGCGTGTTATTTGTAGTTTTAATTTTTTGCGTGGAACCCTAACTCTTTTTCTAAAATAAAAGTAGCCTAAGTTATTCCTTGTGATATCAGCTATCTGCCAATGAAAATCCCATCAAAATCGGTCCAGCCGTTTCGGTGATTAGCCGGAACAAACAGACAGACAGACAGACAGAAACCAGACAGACAAAAATTTTAAAAATCGTGTTTTTGTTATAAGTAGCGTATACACTTTCATATGCATATAGTAAAGAGCTCTTATTTCGACATTACAAACAGACACTTCAATTTTATTTATTTGTATAGATGTATAGATAAAGAGATACGAATATTAATGTTTTAATATTTGAAGCGACAGTATCACAGTGCTTACAGAGAGCAGGCACGGAGGCACGGACCGCTAACTTTGAAATCGCAATTGGATAAAACTGATTTTTCAAATCATTAAAATTCACTAGTATGAATCTACCTTTCGACACTTGAACCACTCGTAGAAAAACCATTTTAGCGTACTGGGGTACTTAAAATTTTTATCGTACTGGGGTGGTTACAAAGAATATTAGGCATTTGAAGGCATTGTTGGTGTGTTCATTTAAAAATGAAATCCTAATAAAGAACTTGAGAGCCGTGGTTGCTCAGGGGCTAAACGCTCTCTGTAAATTTCACAGTACGCGAGCAACCTGGGTTCGATACCCGCCGGCACCAATGAAATTGTTAATTGCAATTTCAAGTGCTGCTTTACCTCGGCGGTGAAGAAAAACATCGTGAGACACGTGCAATGTTTGAGAAATAAGAAAAAAATATTTAGATGGCATGTGAAGTTCACCAACACGTGGCACAGCGCGGGTGACATTTCCTTGCCCTAATACCTTCCCAGAAATGAGAGGAGGCCTGTGCCCAGCATTAGGACGTAAATAGGCTGTTACTTGACTGTAAAAATTCAAATTTTTCTTATGTGAGAACCTGACTTAGAAGAGATTTCAAACTTCCTCACCAATCTTTTTATTACTTTTCCTCCTTCTATTTTTGTATCATAGACCAATAAAGTTGATACAGCAGCGCTTCCTAAAGCGCTGTAAGCATACGCACGATTAGAACAGCCGTATGTACGTCTGACATCGGTGAATTTTATGATTATTACACTTTATAAAACAACCGTTTCGCTCCACGGTTTTATGGATTATAAATTTCATTAGCGTATGTTGTCGGGCAATCGTGTTTATTGCCCTTGCGACTTATGGTCTCCTGGTACAGACGACTATGTTATGTTACAATTATATTAAACGAGTAAATTAGAATGATAAAGCTGGTTGGTATTGTTTTTTTTACTATTATTTCTGAAGCTCTAAAAGTAGTTAGTATTAAACATATTGTTGATAATACATAATTAAGTACACACAGTTTTAAAAATTAAAAATATATTTCAAATGCTCTAAGAACGACTTGTCTGAAGTTAAAATTAATAAAATGCTTAATTTTCATAAATATGTTTGCCCACACTGTAATTAAAATAAAAATTTATAAATTTAAGACGTTTAATAATAATAGTAAGGAGAATACGTTATTTAGAAAAATATTGAAAATTTGTAGTTTTCTGGTAAAAGACATTTACAACACAATTAAAAACATGCAAACAGAAATCTTTATAAGACAAGCAATTTTAAACACAAATACACAATTATCATAAATTAACGTAGGCTTCCTCTCATTGCCTAAAAATCTCCAACTGTAAGGATAGCAAATAGATGAAGTTTTATAGAGATTATAATTTTTTACTTGTTCTTGTGGTGCTTCATTCGTGGGTAAAAAAAATTAAACTTTTCAAAATATGAAGTTATTTTTGTTAGAAGTTATATATGAAGAAATTAAAAGCAGTCCTCCTGTTATGGATGATAATAACCCCTGGGCATGAGGTGATCGCTACAAAATTTCTAATTTGTTTTGCGTTAATAATTGTGTTAACTATTTTTTTTAAAGTCACACTGGGTATCTTGCAGGTTCTTCTCATGACACAGGTTTTTTTTCTTAACTAGTGGTAAACTAAACAAAAGAGTGACTTTTATTAAGTATTATTTATAATCTATATTAAATAAAAAAGTTTGTATTTTCTGTTTCTTAAAAAACTAAAAATAATTAAATAATATTACATTCCGAATCCGGGGATATAATTACTCCATGTACAATATGTCTTAGCATGAACTACTGAATGCGGAATTATTTAATTTCTTTTTAGTTCCTTGAAGTGGGCTTTACTTTTTAAAAGTTTAATTTCGTTTTTTTTTCAATTAACGCTGCCGTGTCTTGTTTGGCTTTCAACAGACGCTGGGCACTTTATTACGTCCATTTACATAGTTATTTACTGACTGCCTCGTTGGTCTAGTGGTTGTAGTAGTGTGACTGCTGATCATGAGGTCCCGGGTTCGATTCCCGGGTCGGGCCAAAAAATCAGTTATTGAGTTTTTCCATCAAGAAATTCTCAGTAGCTGCTCGGAGTCAGGAAGTTGGCGGTGTTTCACCCCCGTACCTCGGAAAGCACGTAAAGCCGTTGGTCCTGCGCCTGATCTCTCTCTGGTCGTGTCGGTTTACCGTCCCATCGGGCTATGAGAGTGAGGGAATAGAGAGTGCACCTGTGATTGCGCATACACTTGGGCAGTATAATCCTGTCCTGCGCCGATGGCTAATCTCTGTTGAGACTGGCCGCCGTAGCCGAAATTCGGTCTGGAGGACACACATTATTATTACTATTATTATTATTTACTGAAATTAATCAATTTGATAGTTTTGTTTTGTTTCCTCCAAACCATATCAGAAAACGCCTCGATAACGATTGTGACAGCTTGTTCCGTTGTTTGGTCAAACTTTTTGATTGAGTCTCCAACAATGACGGCTACTTTTATTTACATTAGTTGTTTAGTATCCTTTGTAATTAGGTAATTTTTTAATAATTTTTCAAAATACTATAATTAAATGTCAATTAGAAATAATTTATTTATCATCAAGCTTAGTTACAAATTGAATAGGCATAATTAAATTTTACTTTTGACTACAAAAGAAATAATTTAAAAACTTACGAAACCACCCTTTAAACAATACATATATAAATAGTTTAAATGAAAAATGAAAATAACGAATTAACCGTTTGGCTGATTCCTCGGGAACAATTTTAGAGGCCTTCTTTGAATTTCCGGGAGCAATGTTTGGCGTCAAATAATTTCATTAAAGACTTTGCTCCTGCCTTTACTTTTACTTAGTGTATGTAGTTTCAAACATTTCTTCTGCTATTTTACAGAATTTAAAAGTACGTAACTGTTATAATGAATTACGGAATAAACCACTTACCACGTGCTCGGCGGTGAAGGAAAACATCGTGAGGAAACCTGCATGTCTGAGAAATAAGAAAAACAAGTATTTCGAAGACATATGAAGTTCGCTAAAACGCATTGGGGCAGCGCGGCGGACACCTTCTTGCCCTAAAACCCTCTCGGAAATGAGAGGAGGCTTGTGCCCAGCAGTGAGACGTATATAGGCTGTAACTTTTTTTTAACGGAATAAATCTCTTGGCAATCTATGGCGAAAGACTACTTTCAGCAGTGGACAGTGATAAGTTGTAATTAATAACAATTCAATTAATATACATTAGAGTAAGTCAATAAAACCTACTTGATTATAAAGATTTAGTACAGTCGCTTCTTAATTAGTATTAGACGCATTGTACTAATTAGCGATTTATACATTTACAAGTTATTATTGAAATTAAAAAAAATATAGTATAAATTCATCAAAATGAGGTCCGAATCCGGACAAAGTTTTTTGTTATTTTTAATATTATTGAATTGATTATGTAGTGACGGTATAAAACTATCTGCAAAGTCATACTGTCCCATGAGTGTCATAAGAGGCGACAGGTTGACAAATCAGGAAATGAGCAGCACCAAAAATAACAAAAAAAACTATGGTTGCTAACCTGCTTGCCAAACGTAGCAACTATGCCAAATATCTCCCCTATGAGACAATCTATAGGAAAGGTCTATGTTCAGCTGTGGAATTTGAATAGGCTGTGACGGCAACAGTAGGTGTTGTAGTAAATTAACAGAATTATAAAATAGCCCTATTAAATTCCCGGGGAATCGTTTCCACACCCCAGAAGCATACGGATGTAGTGAAGACAATTAGCTAAATAAGGCATTACACAGATAAATCTGCAGTGACCCATTCGTTAGGCCGGGTCAGGCGGGGCGCCGGGGTGAATTCTAATGAAGCCTGCTTATCATTACAAATGACGGCGAAGTTTGTCTCCAAAGCCGGGCCGAGTTTAATTAATTTATGAATTAAGTGAGGAATGGGCGGCTGTCAAAATTTCTGACCTAATGCCCCCTCGTTTTGAGAGTGTTACGGAAATTAATCGATCGGCTGCTATGCGGATGAAAATTTTAATGCAGTGATTTCTTTGTCGTAAAATTTTTTTTTTCCTTTTTTTTATTGTGGAATAAGGTTTTTGCTTTTTATTACGTGTTTAATTTTAGACTTTTTTTAAAATACGCCAAACTAGGATTTCAGCCTGTATAGTGGGGGCAGTTTACATTCATGAATTTCTCAAGGACAAACATCCAGACCCGGAACAATTATTTGTAGGCCATACAAATACTCACCATCGCACATCGCGACAAAACTCGCTATACCATCCATACCATCTGGATGATTGGTGGTCCACCACTGTGCGATTTAGAAGAAGATTTCTCCCTCGCACAGCTTCCTTGTGGAATCGATTACCACCAGCGATTTTTCCGGACCAATACGACTTAGGAACCTTCAAGAAAAGAGCTTACACCTTTCTAAAAAGCCGGTAACGCATCTGCAATTCCCCTGGTGTGGCGATTATTCATGGGCGGCGATAGTCACTTACCATCAGGTGAGCCGCATGCTCGTTTGTCCCCTCTTCTATAAAAAAAAAAATACTTGTTCAGTGCGAGATTCGAGCCACTTCGCCAACGAGCTGTCGCCAAAGAGTGATTTCTGTCGTAAAATCTTTATATTGACGTGTTTTTATTACGATTGTTCATTTAAATACTTCTTATATTTACTTCACATACCGTCTCGTAGGTGTCGTAAGAGGCGACAGATGGAAATAGATCAGGAGATGGGCAGCAGCGTCTCACTAATTACGTCTAAAAAATAAAAAAAACTGCATTTACTTAGTGTGTCAACTATGGCAAATATCTCCCAATGATGCTGCCTATCTTCAGCAGTGGACATTTGATAGGCTATAATGATAAGGCTACGCGATAGGAAATGGATAAAAACTTTTTTTAATCTTGTTTGAAACCTCGATTTTTTGCAAATTCTGCAGGAACTAAGATCATAAGGGACTTAGATCATCAATAACTAGTCACGATTAATACAGAAATAACTTAGAAGTATCTCAAAGCCTTGTGGTGGTATCTTCTCAATTGATAATATACGTGAATTCTACGAGAAGCGGATCTAAAGCACAAAATAAAATAAATGACAGTACGTGTATCTTAAGTTGTAATACAGTATACAGTATCAACAGCTACTATATAGTAGCTGTTAATACTACGGCTAAACTACGACATCATTATCTTTATCACTTCCGCCCCCTGTGAATAAACGAGTGCAACTAACATTGAAACGTCAGGATTTAAAAAAATAATAAAACGCGACTAATTGGCCGTACGAGGAAGCTGAAGCTATGGAGAGGGTTATGCTCGTGGTTTCTCTGCGTGATAGACTTAAAAACGAGGATATCCCCAGTAGAACCAGAGTAACCGACATAGCCCGACAGATTAGTAAGTGCGACAGACAGCACGAAGAACAGACAATCGATGGGGTAGAAAGGTTCTCGAGTGGCAGCCTCGTATCGGCAGGCGAAGTGTAGCGTCTCCCCACTAGATGGAGTTACGACCTAGTAAGACATGCAGGAAATCGATGGATGCTGATGGCTCGGGATGTTGCTTTGTCGCGTTGCTTGGGGGAGGCCTATGTTCAGCAGTGAACTTGTGATATGCTGCTGTAATGATGATGATGAAACGCTACTAAACCTACAGAAATTAGTTGTATTTAACAATTACTTTTAGATACTAAAATCAAGATTTTATTATTTTACCATAGTAATATAATCTAATAAGTACATAATTATTATAAAACAAGGTAATGACTTCATTCAACGGCTTAAAGTCGTAGATGGTAATAACTTATCATAGTGTGCTGTCAACCAATTTAAATGTTCTTAGTTAAAATTGATAGGTTTAAAAGTTAATGTGGCGTAATGACTCTCATAATATGTTTTTCTTATAAAATAAAGGTGATAAGCAAGCACAGAGTCCACGTGATGGTAAATTGATGCTGTGACCCATAGACATCTTCATCTATCATCAACTAAGAATCAAAACGCAGTTACGTTAGTATTATTCAAAAGAGCCTCCGGTTTCTTCACTCTACATACGTGACACAGCAGAATAGATCTGCTATTTTACGCTGGTATTCTCCGAGAACGTAGTCTTTCCCCGGTAGACCCGACCCATTAATGCTAGAACCTGGTGGCCCTATCACACGTATAAAAAATATCTATTATAGTCGTACATAGTAATCATATGCTGCAGTATCCTGTATTATTTTTCAACCGACTTCAAACACCAGGAGGTGCTTTTCGTCTGAATGTATTTTTTTTATGTGTGTTACCTTATAACTCTTTTTTCTGTGAACCGATTTCTATGATTTTTTCTTTATTTGAAAGCTGGTGCATCTCATGTAGTCCCATATAAATCTGACTAAGAACTGATAAATAGTTTTTGAGTTATCCTTAATAATTTTTATTGAAGTCGGTTGTACAATAGTTCTTTGCCAAATAAAGGTTGTCTGGAAGAAATCGCTTCCAGAGAGATAAGACCGCCTATTGTACTTTGTATATATTTATTTAATATTGTCTCGTTCTAATGTGTATTGGTGTACAATAAAGAATATATTGATTGATTGATTGTACAAAATTTTTAATTTTGTCACCTGTAGTTGAACACGTTTGGGTCTTATTTTTTTAATTTAATAGTTTTAAAAATTAATGTTATGTTATAGTGGTGTAAGAATATTCACTACCCTATATCATCCCGTGGGTGTCGTAAGAGGCGACTGAGGGAAACAAATCCTGAGATGGGCAGCAGCGTCTAAATATAACGACTAAAAATTGAAAACTCTGGTTGCCAACCCGCCTGCCAAGCGTGGCAACTATGGCAAATATCCCTATGAGGCTATCTATCGGGGAGGCCTTTGTTCAGCAGTGGACTTTAATAGGCTGTAACGGTAATGGATAACGGGTATTGTAAGTCTTTGAAGTTTATATTTATTGCAAAACTTAATGTAATTTAAAAAGTAATTAGTTCTTTAAAAGGCTATTTATTTTGTAGTCTGAATAGTTCTAGTTCTCTTTTAAAGACTAAATCTTAAAGCGGTTGCTTTTGGATAGACGCCAAGCCAATACTCCAGTGAAATCCAACTTGCATATTGAATGGAAATGGGCTTAAACTTTAAGTATATTAATTTCATATGGTTTCTAACAAACTTTTGTGCATATATGAATAAAGGTGACAAACGGACCCACACAGCACGTTACGAGAAGCTATAACTTTTGTTAAAGAATATTTATCTAGAAAGTTCTTTAAAACTGAGACTTATACACCGATCCCTTTTAAAGTTATAAAATATAGTTATAGCAATACGCCTCACTGCTATGCACAGATTTTCCATTTTTGAAAGAATTATGGAGAAGGAAAACGCATTGCTGGCTTCGTAACCTAAGCGTTTAGTCGTAGATACGTAGAGTCGCGGGTTTGACTCCCGCACGGAATAAATGTTTGCAAAACCTACAAATGTTCCGGGTCTTCATGTGCGTCATTGTAGGATTTATATATGTAAAATGCCTCTAGAAGACTGAAGGAAATCCTACTGCAGTGTACTATAATTTTTTAAACATGTCAAATTGCTGGCGAGCAAATTGGTAAATTAAATAAATTTTCGAAGTATTTTAACTTCTCAGAAAATTAGGTCCCCTATGATATTTTCTTACACTGCCGAGAACATGGTTATCACTTTCAAAGGTTTCAGTATCAGTCGACTCCAGGTAGCACTCCTTCGGCTTAGTTATTAATTCAAACATATTTTAATTAGGAGAAAATGTTGTGGACAACATATAACGACAATTAATTGACGGTTCCGTGAAACAGTGGCTTAGTTTAAATGAGTTGCAGCACTGAGAGCCCCGAGTCGAATCCCGCACGAAACAAATATTTGTAAAGACTACGAATAATTGTTCCGAGTCTGTATGTTTGTCCTTGTCAAATTTAAGTATGTAAACTGTACTCTCCACGATACAGGATAAAATCCTACTTTGATTCCCTTTGTCGCATCTTACGACCCCAGGGTCGATATGAGGTAGTGGATATTCTCACACCGCCACGTTTAGGAGAAAATTTCACTTTAAAGTACTCTAAAATATCTCATAAAGATGTTTATTGTACCACAAACTTAGTTTAAATAATGTTTCAGCATATGTTTTCGTAAAATTTTCATACATTATACCAACTACGTTAGCAACACCCTACATAAGCTCTCATCGCTAATCTCAAAATTAATGTAACCGATAAAAGGTAAAAAAAAAAACATTTAAAATGCGAGATGCGTACGACTCCCTGGCACGGTCAGTTGTTTACAGCTAAATGAATGAAAGTAAATATAAGAATGATTTTATGATTGGAACTTGAACTGGAATATTCACAACAGACAACTGAACAGTTTACAGTGTCACAATGATTATGACTATCGTCCATTATAGTCTATAAAAGTCCAATGCTAATAGACTGTTTCATAGGGGGAATTTCGCCATAGTTGAAGGGCTTAGGAAGCTGTTGGCAACCGCAGTTTATTTATTATTTTGTGTTGTTGTCCGGAAGATGCTGCTGCCCATCTCCTGATTCAGTTTCACTCTGTCGCCTCTTACGACGTCCATGGGACGATATGAGGTAGTGGATATTCTTACACCGTTACTATAACACTCACTATAACACTATGTCACTATAACAGATATGGTAGAGCCAGGCGGCAGCTTTTGCTGTCGCATGGATGGGCCGGCTCGAACCGGGGTGGTACCACGACCTCACAGAATACCAGCGTGAAGTAGAGGTTTACCTCTGCGTTTCGCTTGGTGAGTGCAGGTGGCCGGAGGCCCTTTTTACTGGAAATGAGGCATTCCGTCCTAGTCCTCACGGGTGAAAACGCATCTGCATTTTGATCTGTAACAGAGGATAGATGTAGATGTCTATGTATACATAAAAAAACAACCACTTACCATCAGGTGGACTGTGTGCTCGTTTTTCACCCTTATCCTATAAAAAAATACGGTATTATACTACCATACTCTAATATGCATCGTGTGGTTATGGTGTAAGAGAATCAATGATCTCATATCGTTCCATGGGTTTGATACAAGGTGACTATGATATATTTCAAAAAGATCTCATGGCTTCCGATATATTTTATTTTCACCAGACGCTAACAATCAGTCCAGCGACTGTGAGTTAAGGGTGTTTTTTTTTTTGGATCTCTAATCACCAATTTGCCTGACAAGGCCGGCGGTTAAGGTAAATAGCTATTCACAGAATACCAGCGTAAAATAGCAGCTTAACACTACTGTGTTTCGTATGGTGAGTGTAGAGAACCAGAGACCCTTTTTACTGGAAAAGAGGCATTACATTTTAGTCCTCACGGGTGGCATACGTTGTCTGCATTTTGATTCTTTATTGAGGATAGATGTCTTTCTAAGTGGTTGTTTGTCAGCAACCACTTACCATCGGGTGAGCTGTGTGCTCGTTTGTTTTCTATCCTATAAAAAAAATTAAAAAAGAAATCCTATAACAAGAGCCCGTGACTAGCAGTGGACTTTTAGTGGCTGCTAAAGAAAATCGTAGGTCATATTTTATTTTTTGCATAAAATACTTTCGATTCCCTCCAAGAATGCATGTTTGTATTTTAGCCGACTTCAATAAAGGCGAAGTTTCACGATTCTGTAGTATTAGTATTCTGTAGTGTCACGATTTTGTATATTTGGTACGCGATATCTTCGCTTATTGAAACCCGATTTTGAAGTTTCTTCTTTTATTAAATAGATTGCACTTCAGGGGTGGTTTCGTATAAATTTGGAGAAAATGTTCCACCCCTAAGAGTGACATAATTAGGCCGCGTTCTGACTGTGTATAGAAGAATAAAGGGTTATTTTGTATTGTAGGGGTCATTCTTTTCACACATGTATATTTTGCAGTAACTTAAGCTATAATTAATTCAGTAGCTAGCGAGATGTGTTTCCACTTTAATTATTACGTACAGTTACAGTGTTGGCAATAAAAGAGCAAAGCAAAGTGAGCCCATAAATTTTTAACGTCTTCACAAAAGTGTTCACTCACCCCCTTTTCGACTGCATTACGTAGCACGATCCCTGGAGGCAGACTAGAAAGCTCGACTTGGTAAAGGAATATTTAAAGTAATTAAAATTAATTGCATTAGTGTGTCAACAACGTGTTTGTTTTTTAAGTTTCATTAAAGTTCACACCTTTCTCGTTATAAATTAGATGGAGTATTTTTTTCGCGGACATGTTTAAATTATTTGTGAATTTTTTTCTGTAAGAAAAATAAATACTAGTAGGTATAGTTTTATAATACAGTGAAACCTGGCTAACTGAGACCTTAAGGGACCTGCAAATTTGTCTCACTTAAAGAGGTATTCCACTTACCCAGTGTCTTAGATATCCAGGTATAATAAATATCTGTCTCATTTACAGAGGGTTCCATTAATAGAGGTGAGAATAGAGGTTATTTCAGTTATAGAGGTGCTTTCACTTCGGCAATTCCAAATAAACATCCGGACGATAGCAGAACCAAACTAAAACTGAAGGTCACTTTTACACAATTAGCCAAGTGCGGAAACTGCGGGTAGAATAAGAATTAGTAAATAAAACGGCACACAAAATATAGTCTCTGTAAAAGAGGTAAAAGACACTTGCTGTCTCAATTATAGAGGTAGTTATGACGACAAAATAAGTTTGTTTTGTCCCACTAACAGAGGTAGAGGTAGAGGCAGAGGTAAACCCTCATGGATACCTTCTGTTGCGGGGGCAACGGAAAGGACATGCCGGACTCCTACCGGCCAAAACCCCACGGTGATCTCCATCATCGTATATGAGGGGTCCCGGGATCTCCGTTCGGAACGCAACCGGGGCCCCTATCACGCATTGCTCTATTAAAGCACGTCCCGGGGGCATTCCTTACTACCCCCAGCACCCTCGCAATGATATCACAGTGCTCGAGACCACTTTCGATTCACCGTCCTCCTCAGATGTTACATCACTAGACGCTCGAGGTTCCCGCCCCGAGCGCCCGTAACCCCCGAGGCCCCGTTTCTGGTAGGCGAACACCATCATCAAGGGGAGGGCCCTGACGAACGCCTTGGCGGCGTCATCTTCGAGCGGGATCTGTCCTCTCCCGACACCGTTCAGCAGCCTCCTTCTGGATCATAACGGATTCACAGAAGGTGGCTACGGCCCTCCACGTGGAGTCCCTGCTCAGCATCGCCGACACAACTGCTGGAAGGGAGAGGTTCTGACCGATCCGGTTTACCAGGACCGTCCGCTCCCGTTCCCATGCTGGGCATATTGCTAGCGTATGGGATGCGGAGTCCTGTTCCTGACCACCGCAGTGGAAACAGTTCACCGTTGCTTCCCGTCCAATCTGTGTAAGTTTGTAAGTGAGTCTTCCTATTCTTCGATGCATCCAGGCTTCAAAGTGTGGCAGGATTGCTCCAACAACGCGTTTGCACGCATAACGCTCTTCATAGAGGCGAGCGCGCCCCGTTTCGAATGCGTTAAGTCGTTCCTGCCGCTTGACCCCTTCCAACACCTCATCTGGCTCACTCCAGACGCTCTGGCGGAGGACACGCGTCCGGTCGTACACCCTCGCATCCATGTCCGCCAGTATGTTCAGAGGTGGAAAGCGAGCCAGAAGCGTCGCCGCCTCAAAGGATATCGTGCGGTATCCTCGCACGATCCGTATGGCCATCCTCCGCTGCACCCTGTAGATTTTAGCTCTACAGCGTTGGATGGCCAGCCTTTTCGCCCAAACAGGCACCCCGTACAATACTACGGACCGTATCGCTCCTGCATAGAGGCGACGCACTTTTTCCCTTGGTTCCCCTAGATTGGGCAGCAGTCTATGCATAGCACCCGCTACCCTTTCAATTCGGGGGACAAGGCGCTCGAAGTGTTCTTCGAAGCCCCATCGACTGTCCAGTTGGAGGCCTAGGTACTTCATGTACCGCCACTTGGACTTCAGAACCACCTACGCGGACACACGAGTCGGGTGGTTCCCTGCCGCGACATAATTTATAGAACCATAGCGCCTCGGTCTTGTGAGGCGCTATTTCTAATCCCAACTCGTGGATTTTGGCGACGACGACTTCCACCCCAAGCTCGGCGAGCTCTTTGGCCCTCTCGAAGGTGGCTCCGCTGGCAACCACCAACGTGTCGTCGACATAGTAATCGATATCTACGCCAGCGGGAAGTTCAACTCGCAGAACCGCATCATAGGCGAGGTTCCACAGTAGCAGCCCCAGCACCGAGCCCTGTGGAACCCTACGTCTTATCTCCCTCCAGATCTTTTTACCATTTTTCCGCATGTAAAGGATGTACCTGTCGCGCAAGTAGTCCCCAATAACACTTTGCAGGTGCAGGGGGGCACCTGATGGTGTGCCAGTGCGCTTCTAATTGCGCCCCAGGGTAGAGAATTAAAGGCGTTGACGATATAGAGACTTATTGCCAACGCCACACCACCCTGGGATACTGCTTATTCCGACAGGGAGCGTACGGGCATGATGGCATCTACTGTAGAACTCTCCCGTCGGAATCCAAACTGGCTATCAGCCAAATCGGGACTAACGCGCGACAGATGCCCGTTGAGCCGAGTGGCAACTATTCTTTCGATCAATTTGCCGTTCTCATCCAAGAGGCATATGGGACGGTACGCTGAGTGAGAATCGGCGGCCCTGCCTTCCTTCTTCAAGAGCACCAACCTTGCCTGTTTCCATGCGGTGCGGAACTTGGCACTTCGCAGGCAGTCGGTAAAAAGCTGTCTAAGCCTGTCCCCCAGAGTAGCCAGACTCAGCACTAGGACACGACCCGGGATACCGTCGGGTCCCGGTGCAGTGTTCCAGGCTCTTAAGCGGCTAACGGCTCGGTCCAGCTCCTCCACGGTTACCACCATCTCATCTTGCCACTCCCATGATAATGGCGGGTTGCTTGAGGGGCTTGACCGGCCCTCTGGGAAGAGCGTGCTGATCACCTTTTCCAGCAGGTCCGGATCGAGAGTTTCTGTCAAGGGGGGCAACCAGGACCGGAGTTTACCCAGCACCATTCTGTATGGACGCCCCCAGGGATCTTCGTTGAATCCCTCCAGGAGCTTATACCAGGACCTAGACCTGGCGTTGGCAATGGCGAATTGCAACGCCTTTGTAGCCGCGCGGTATTGCCCGTAGAGTAGAATAGAATAGAATAGAATAGAATATTTTTTATTCAATATACATTACATGTGTAATTCTTATTGAAAGAGTCTATCTCCTCAGGCAGAGCTCTCCTTCTCCTCCTTCGGGCTCTGGTGTACTGGCGGCGAGTCCGCAGACAGATCGCACGAAGCCGTGTGATTTCTGCCGACCACTAGTATACCACCCTGCGCTTGGGGCGACTGGTTCTGGGCATCGACAAGTCGCATATTTGCGTTATCGTACCTCGAAACCAGTTTACTTCCCCTTCCGGATCGGACTGCACCTCTTCAAATTTTTCTGGCCATGCCGCGACGATGGCGGCGGCTTCGAGCTTGTCTCGGTCTAGGCGCTTGAGAGACCAACGCTGCGGTGGACCGGCGGCTGGAAACACTGGCAGGCTGGCGAAGCGTGACATCGAAAACGATGTGGCGATGGTCGGACAATGTGACCGCCTCCTCCGCCACTCACCACCCTGACAGTATTTGCATTGCAGGAGAAGTAACCCACGTTAGATCCACAATGGACTCCCCCTGGCATCGTACACATGTGCTTATGGACCCCACATTCGTTGTCCGGAGGTCCAGTCCAACCGCCCACCCCATTACGGTGTCTCTCCCTTCCGATCGTCTCTGGTGTTACCCAGGCCCTAGAATGGGCATTAAAATCTCCCAGGACGATCAAAGTACGAGGTTGGCACCTGCGAACGCAGTTCGCCACCTCATCCAGGTATGCCTCGCAGTCGGCAAGGGATCTGTTGGGAGAGACGTAGCAGCCGATTATGGCCATGGGGCCCCATTGCACTGCAACAAAGCCCTGTACCTCCCAAAAGAGCGCAGGGTGGGGAACACTCTCCCCCTCCCACCCCACCCCCCCCCAGTAGATAGAAACGAAGCCCGATTCATCCCCAAACCAGCGAGGGTGGTCGATGATGACATAAGGCTCCGCTATTACTGTAAGGGCAACCCTCCACAATAGTCTGCATAAGCAGATACTGTGCATTGTGGCAGTGGTTTAGGTTGCCCTGGAGGACCATTAGGGACGTGAATTTTAGTCCCGCTGGGTTTCTTGCTGGTTCTTCCCAGGACAGAGGTATTTTCCGAACCAGTGGTAAATAAAAAATGACTTTCAATAAGAATTATGTAATAATCAATATTGAATAAAAAATTATTCTATTCTATTCTATTCTATAGGGATTTGTTACCTCCATATCCGAGCTGGAGCTCGGACCTGCGCTTGGTTGTGTTGCGGCTATCTCCCTAATAGAAGTGTCGGAACCTAAGCATGAGTTCCAGCTATGGAGGTTTCTCACTTATCCTGGTCCCACTTTACCAAGTTTTACTGTAATAGTTTTTTAAAGTGCCATATTGTGGCGGTGTAATAAAATCCACTTACATATCATCCCGTGTGTGTTGTAAGACGCAACAGAGGGAAATAAGACAGGAGATGGACAGCAGTATCATATTTTACATGGCAGAGCTTCGCTGCAGCTGTATTATGATTGTAGCACGGATAGGTCTTTTCAACCGGGGAAGGTCCACGCTCTCACAGAATACCACCGTCAAATAGCAACCTCAATGCTGCTATGTTTCATATGGTTAGTGTAGAGAACCAGATACACTTTTTACTAAAAATGGGGAATTCCATCTTAGACGGTGACAACGAATCTACATTTTGATTCTTAATCAAGGGTAGATGTAGATGTCTATGGACTACAGCATCCACTTATCATCAGGTGGACTTTGTGCTCGTTGGTCCCCTTATTCTATAAAAAAAGTATGTTACTGATAACAGCTTGAAATAATCACAACTGCGTTTGCCTACCTCCCTGCCAACCGTGGTAATCTATGTAAGAGGCTGTTGACGTTCTTTAGTGGACTTTTAATAGGATGTAATGGTATCAAAATGCAGATGCGTTGTCACCTCTGAGCACTAAGATGAGACCTCGTTACCAGGGTCTCTGGTTTTCTACTCTCACCATACGAAACGCAGCGGCATTATTCTTCTGATTTACGCTGGTGCTGTATGAAGTGTGTTTCCACACCGGTCGAGCCAACCCATTCGTCCTGCAATCATATTGTAGCTGCATTATGGCTATAACGCATAAGAACTATTTAGTAAAAACAAATACGAAGCAGCATTCTCCTAATAAAAATAAATTAAAAACAAAGTTACAGCTAGCATAGCGGTAGCGTCGGCTATTTTAGTGTTGTGTATATTAGTAATAGTTAAGTTTTTTAAGTTGATTTTTCGACCTTTTTTATAGGAGAGAGCGAAAAATGATTACACAGTCCACCTGATGGTAAGTGGTTGCTCTGATCCATAGACATCTACATTTATCTTGGGAGGACTTGATGGAATGCCTCTTTTCCAGTATAATGGGTCTCCGGTTCTCTACACTCACCATACGAAACACAGCACTGTCAAGCTGCCATTTTACGCTGGTATTCTGTGAGAGCGTGGTCCTTCCCCGGTCGAGCCGACCCATTCGTGCTACAATTATACTACTAATATAGCTGCAGCATGGCTCTACCACGTATAAAACCTAATTATTTCCTAAGCTTGTTTGCAAATTTTTTCTTAATATATTAGTTATAGTATATGACTTTGCTATATGGCAGCGAAACCTGGGTATGCCAGAAGAAGCATAAAAGCAAGTTGAATGCAGTGGAGATGCGATCTCTTCGTAGAATGTGCGGCGTTACCATGGCCGACCGAAAGCGAAACGAAGAGATTCGCAATATGGCAGGTTTGAAAGATGACCTCATCACAAAAATTGATAAGGGCGTGCTTCAATGGTTTGGGCACGTTGAGCAAATGAGTGAAGACCGAATGGTGAAGAAAATATATAGCGCGAAAGTTAATATTAAAAGGTGTCGAGGTAGACCGAGACTAACTTTCGAAGACCATGTGAGCAAATTGCTCGAAGAGGGGAGGGTCAAGAGTACTCGGATACCTAGACGTGCATGTATGAAGAAGATAATGAATCTGAAAGAAGCGAAAGAGGTATGTAAGGATCGTGACACTTGGCGATCTGTTCTCTCTGGCTACCCCGTCAGGGATTGTGCGTGAAGATAAATAAGTAAGTAGTATATGACTTTGTGTTTTTGTCTCTATACTCCTTATAGTTTTGGCAAAGCTTAAGGTGACCATATTACCCTCACCTACCTTACTACACGAATAAACGGCAATTTTAAATATTCATTAACTACGCGCTCGATATTGGCGAAAAATAATTTTCTATGACATTTTATTTCACTAATAAAATAGAGAAATTATCAGTCAAGCAATTTAATGACGAAACGCTTCCTTTAATTTAAGTATTAAAATCATTATTGATCAATATATCTCAAGTACTTTTATTTTATGGGCTTACTTAAGGAATTCTCAGTACTTCAATTTACTTTATTACCTTCTGCAATAAAAACTTAATCTAATGCAATTAAGGTACCTATTATTCGGAATAATAAATGATTTGGTAGGCTTTTAATGATACTGGATTGATAAAGAGATACAAGTAACATCTACCGGCTTGACTGATAATTTAAGCTATTTTTTCAAATTCAAATTCAAATTCCTTACTTGCTAGTAAATCGGTACAAAAATATTTTGTTCTTGGTGTTATAAAACAATGTATTGAGAAAACCTATTTAGCTGTTTTCAACAGCATGCAAATGTCCTCAACAGCATGCAAATGTCCAAATGTTTTCATAGCATTATGTCGTATGGTACGTTGTTAGCGATGGGTTAACGTAATTGACACTCAAATTTTATTTATTTTGCAGAAGACGGTCCTAAGAACAGTCTATGACTTAGTAAAAGTTTCTGTTAACCTCTGGTTTAATATTAGGTATATCCAGACCCGGAACAATTATTTGTAGGCTCTAAAAATAATTTTTGAAGCCGCGGCCATCAGCGCCGCAACTCAATGCTAAACCTCTGCGCCACGGAACCGTCACATATTACCTGTTTACAATATTTGAAAAAAGACCTATCTATATCGTTTTCTCTTGCGAGCCATTCTACAGCAGTATTAGTGGATGAAAAAAAAAACATAAAACACATAAACGAGGCTTAAAGCTTTTTCGTTTTAGTTGGCCGGTGAATAGTTTTGAATAGAAACAATCTTTATTTGTACTGTTTCTAACACGTTCACTGTCCGGTTTCCAGACACAATAGTAAGACAATAGCAATGACCTATATGTAGTGCACGGGACAGCGAAAGGGTTAACGGACATTAAGGGAAAATACATTTCTTGAATATAAGAAAATATAAAACAATTTTATAAAATTCAAGAAAAATATTTTATTTACGTCCCATTCTATCGCTATGTAGTTGTTATGAAACAATTTTGTAAATAAAGTCTCCACTTCGTTCTAAAGAGCATCAGCTGCCGCGTTCTCATGCCACGGTGTTTTCTTAAAAAAAAAGTTAAAACCCATTTCCCCCGGCATTAAAATTTTTGACGACGTCTCGCGGTTTATGCTTTCGCGTGTTATCTGTGAGTGTTTATTTAAGTTATAAAAATTCGAAAAATTACAATCTTAATGATTTCTTACATTTTATCGCGTTTAATTTGATTTTTTAATTCCCGAAATTTTGGTCGCTTTTCATCACCTATTTTCCCGAAGAGTCCGAGGTGTATGACGTCCAGATGTCGTATGAATTAATTATTATTAAGACTTAAAAAAACTTATACCACACGCATTGATCTAACCTGTGATAACCCTAATAATTTTCAAGTCAATCGGCCGTGTACAAAATGGTGAAAATTACATTAACACATTCCTTTACATACATAGATACATAGATAGATACAAGCTAATGAAAACGTGTTAAAAACGTGATGTGTAATTATGTACGCACGTAGAAAGTTATACTTCTTAAGCGTAACAAAACAAAATAACTACTAATTATTTAAGAACCTGGTGACAATTGATTGAAGAATCCGTGGCGCAGTGGCTTAGCAATGAGTTGCAGTGCTAATGGCCGCGGGTTCGATTTCCGCACGGAATAAGTATTTGTATGGCCTAAAAATAATTGTTGATTGTACTGAAATCTATGTATGTAAACTGCTTCCGCAATACAGGACAAAATCATAGTGTGTAGGTAACGTTTTAAAAAAATTGTAATTTGTTTTTATTAAGAATTTTAATCTTTATATTTACCCTTAAAATTGTTTCACAAAATAAACAATACATCAATCACGTCTTTTGATAGGTAAATCTAACCTCTTTTATCTTTATATATAAAAATTACGTGTCAAGTTGTTTGTCCGCGATGGACTCCTAAACTACTGTACTGATTTCAATGAAATTTTGCGCACTGTGTGCATTTTGGTCCAACTTGAGAGATAGGATAGTTTTTATCCCGATAAATGACCCTCAAAATTTATTATTGCGAATTTAAAGATTTTTATAGGAAGGGTCGTTGGAAAGGGCAGAACAACGCCTGCCTGGCGAGCTAGTAAAGATATAAATAACAATATTAACGATTTTACATCATTATGCTGAGAATGCAAAACTGCGATACAATCTCCACACTTGTTTGTTGTTTTACAAAACTGTTCCTCTCTATCCACATTTAATATATTGCAAAACATTTTTTTTCTTATGTGCGTGGAAAGAAAATCATTTAATGCTGATATACTTTGAATAATATATATGTTGAATTATTTTAGAATCTATACTTTCTTTTGAACATCTACATTTTTAACTTTCTTCTTTGTCTATTACTCTTCTATAATAATTAGTAGGATCAGGCGTTACTTTGCGGAAAATATTTGCGAAGTAAATTTTTCTAAAAGCTTTTATTTTTTCTTTTATAGGATAAGGGTGACAAACGAGCACACAGTCCACCTGATGGTAAGTGGTTGCTGCGGCCCATAGACATCTATATCTATCCTCTATTACAAATCAAAATGTAGATGCGTTGTCACCCATGAGGACTAAGATGGAATGCCTCATTTCCAGTAAAAAGGGCCTCCGGCCACCTGCACTCACCAAGCGAAATGCAGAGGTAAACCTGTACTTCACGCTGGTTTTCTGTGAGGTCGTGGTACCACCCCGGTTCAAACCGGCCCATCCGTGCGACAGCAAAAGTTGCCGCGTGGCTCTACCACTGTTATATTATTCTTCTGTTTGATTTAGATATTGATTTTAACCTTTCCCTCTTTCTTGGGCACGACTTCAACACGACTGATAGATGTAGTATAAGCAGATAAGCTAGGTACAGGCTCAATATATCTGTACTGATATGTAGATGATCTACGTGGAAGATGAAGATCAACCTGGGATTCAAACAAATTAAATAAACAAGACAGACTTATTTCACATAACTAATGTAACGCAAGGGCAATCTAACATATAATCTAGTTTAACAATAATATATAGAAGAATAATTAACTTCTATACAATTATAAGTCACTCAACTTTGTTTCAAAGCTACTGGTAGGTACTCTTCTCGGCTTAAAAAACTTTAACTGAGCATCATTATTTATTTTTAAAGTTACTTTGTATTTACTAAAAGTCCCCAGTTCATTCGTAAATAACTGTGAATATGTTTCCTTCAGTTGATTTACTAAGTCGTTAGGCTGTAAGTTGTTACACCAATACACAGTTTCATATTAAACGACGTAATTAAATCACTACCTAACTGAACTGGTTGTTTAATATCTGTTTTTACAATATAAAAAGGAATAGTTTCAGTACTTACAGTAGCATAAAAATGGTATGAAATACCTTTTACTAAATCGTTCTCATCCACCTCCAAATAATAGGTGCTCTTATAACAACTCATACAAACACGTTTCAAATGACCTTTTTATTACATTTTTGACAAAAATAATTCGCATATCGATATTTATCTTTAGTATGGTTTTTATGTCCACAAACCAAGCAAGATATATTTTTTTCTGTAGTTTGACGAACAGAATTTTCTTAGGCTCGTAAAGCGAAAACATGTTGCGCTGCCGCTGATGATATGGCTAGTCCGTCATCTTGCAATGACCTTTGAACTGCAACTCGAACACATCGTACGCTTTGTGCTAATTCCAACGCTTTGTTGAATGTCAAGCTATCGATGTTTTCCTGATAATAAATGACTACTGTAACTTACTATTGATGTGAAATTATCTATACATTAAAAACGAAAATACAGTCTTTTAACAATAAAATAAATGTTTTCTTTTCAAACTAAGATTTAGATCTCATTCTTATACTGTAACGCATTTTAAGATTAAATTCTTTAGGAATCATTGTCGTTTGCAGACAATATGAATGACGAGATGGCTAGCTTTCTTTATATTAGAATGGCAAATTTATATTTGCTTGAATCTTTTAGGGTAGAAAACGTAAACGGGAAAATCACAATGTTTTTCATAACAGATTTTTTGTATATATTATAATCTGTATTTGTGCATTTTTTTTCTTAAAATTCATTTCGTAATAAATATCGTTGACTACTGATAATTTTAAAAAGGTTAAATAGTACTTGCCAAAAGAAAATATTTTTAATGCGGTCTTCACTTGGTTACGCGGTAACAGCTTATTACGTCTTATTATTACTCGTCACTGCTGTCTAGACCGTTAGATATAATAAACAAGGATAACATCGAACAATTCCCAACTTAAGTGTGCTATTGACTGCTTCGTTGGTCTATTAATCGTAAGTGCGACTACTGATCGTGGTCTCAGGTTCAAATCAGGTCTGTACCTACAATAAAAAATAAAGTATGAGGCTGCATACCTCCCACCCCTTGGTTTATACATTCCTCTTCTTCTGTTTTGAATCAGTGGTAGAACCAGGCGGCAGCTTTTGATGTCGCACGGATGGGCCGGCTCGAACCGGGGTGGTACCACGACCTCACAGAATATCATAGTATACTCATGGTTTACCTCTGCGTTTCGCGTGGTGAGTGCAGGTGGCCGGAGGCCCTTTTTACTGGAAATGAGGCATTCCATCCTAGTCCTCACTGATGAAAACGCATCTGCATTTTGATCTGTAACAGAGGATAGATGTAAATGTCTATGGGCCGCAGCAACCACTTACCATCAGGTGGGCTGTGTGCTCGTTTTTCACCCTTATCCTAAATAAAAAAAAACAGGCAAAATCCGACAAGCTAAAGCAAAATTCGCACTATTCGATTTTATTTGTTAATATATTTCAGACAGCTTCTTCATTATGTTTTCTTAATCTCAACGATTCGTGGTGAATCGGCACATGAAATTTTAATTAACGTTTATATCGATAAAGCGCAATATTGACTGGCAGATGAAACATACAAGAATTTATAAATACAAATATATCTCCTTATTATGCAGCGAGGATGAAATCACGCTCGTGTAGAAGTTCCAAAATTAATTCCTCAATTCGAAGGCTATATTTGCTATAAACTTGTCAAATAAATCTTGAGGAAATCGTTCTCTTTAACGAGTTTCAATAGAAGCGTTTTATTGGTCATGAAACCACTTCGCACGCGGAGTTTCAAGGCTTGCTTTACGAGTTTATTAACAAAGCCTATTTAATTAAGATATTTTGTATTAGAACTAACCGATAGAAGTGACGAATTTGTGATTACGACTGCGGAGTTTCTACCGTCGTTTCTTCTTTGGTCAGAGGAACCTCATTTCTAAACTATTTCTTTCCAAATCTACTACAAAATTGGAAATAAATGACGTTTAAAAACAGACATTTTCATTTCTTAGGACCAAAAAGAAATGTACCTGTATTCCATTTCATTTCATTCATTTCATAATTCAATGAATATAATTGATTACAATTATGATTATGATGAAAATTAACACTCTTTGCAATTTTATTGCAAACTTATCTACTACTCTGTAATTAGTGTGAACTGACAAAATATGACAAAGCTTATTTCCTCCACCTTTTATAAATTGCGCAACTGTATAAATCATATGGCTAAAATGTCCACTAATTTATTACTGTCTTTTAAATTAACCGTTATGTATTATCATAGTTTGTAATTGTTTATGATCATATAAAAAATACAAGTCTTTGGCAACCACTTAATGTAATTCATAAAAATTCCAAACTCAAAACTCTGGAGCAGAATTACCAACGCGAGGTTGTGCTATTAACAAAGGATTACGGCAACTTCTTGAATAAATGTATGCCTCTTAGATCATTCTAGAAAAAGCACATGTTCATCAGTAGATTTATAAGGTCTGACACTGGACTTCTTCGTCTTCAAAAGTCTTTTGTTGATCATTGGCCTAATCCGTTGCAGGTTTATACGTGGTAGATCTTCAAACGTCTTTTGTTGATCATTGGCCTAATCCGTTGCAGGTTTATACGTGGTAGAGCCAGGCTGCAGCTACATTATGCTTGTAGCGCAAATAGGTCGGCTCGAACGGAGTAGGACTATGCTCTTACAGAATACCAGCGTAAAATAGCAGCTTTATGCTGCTGTGTTTATTATGGTGAGTGTAGAGAACCGGTTACCCTTTTTACAGGAAAAAAGGCATTCCATCTTAATCCTCAGGGGTGACAACGTATCTGCATTTTGAATCTTAATCGAATATAAACGTAGATGTCTTTAGGCCTCAGTATCCACTTACCATCAGATGGGCTGTATGCTCGTTTGTCACCCATATTATATAAAAAAGTAAGATTTGTATACAACGTGTAACAAAAACCCTGTGGTTTCCTTTAAATGCGTTATCAGGGTCAGTATTCGAACGTAAAGAAATAACTTTAATTCAAAAAACTTGAACATTAAAAAAATATTTTAATTAAAAAAATTTGCAAATTGTATGTGGTTTTCTAAGTGACACGAGCATCTGTGAAGGGGTGTCTTTCACAATCCTCTTATTCTCCGGATAATGCAGACATAATAAAACCACGTACAATACGCAAATTATTTTTTTAAATTAAAATATTTTTTAATGTTCAAGTTTTTTGAAAAAAAGTTATTTCTTTACGTTTGAACACTAACTCTGATAACGCACTTAACGGGAACCACAGGGTTTTTGTTACATGTTGTATGTGATGTGATGACTAATATGGTATCAGAATAATTTGAGCTGTCTCTTGATATGAGTAGTCTTTTATATCACTTCGTCGTATTTATTTACAAACGTATTTGAAATTATAGTAGTTTTCTTAGAGAATCCACTTATTATCCATTAAGTTGATTATTAACATGTAAATAATAAAAAATACGGCGCTTGCCAACTTGCCCACCAAGCTCGGCAACTATGGCAAAATCCCTAAGGGGCAATCTGCGGGAAGGCCTATGTTAGGCAGTAGATTTTTGTTAGGCTGTAGTTAATAATAATAATAAATGTTTTTATTGACATATAGATTTAACAAAGTTCACTCATTTAGTCACTGAAATTGAGACCTTATGGATACCTTATTGATTGAACAAGTGATTATATTTTTTTGATATATATCACTTTTTCTGCCGACTTCCAAAAAGGAGACGGTACTCAATTCGACTGTATTTTTTTTTGTTTTTTTATGTGTGATACCTCATAACTTTTTACTGGGTGGACCGATTTCGATAATTCTTTTTTTATTTGAAAGCTAGTAGTTCTCGTGTGGTCTCATATGAATTTGATCAAGGTCAAGCCAATAGTTTTTGAGTTATTCTTAATAACTTATATTGAAGTCGGCTGTACAAAATTTTAAATTTTAAATTATTATTCAAGTTACTTTGTTATCTGACTTTGAATTATAATCAAAATTTCAAGTTACTAGCTCATCGGGAAGTTAGTTTAAAATCAATTACTAAATTCGACCCGAACAGACATACACAAAAGCGAGTTAATAAAAACGTGGTAAAATAGCTACCACTAAAATAAATTATATGAGGAGATCGACGTAATTTTCCATTTTAAACGATTCATGTGAATTTCCCAACAGCCTCTCGATTCAACATACCAAATTTGTCCTTCGAAATCAATTTTCTGTTCTCGCTCGCGTATTTAATTTATTTCTTGAATGAAAATGTTAATAGCCAATACATTTTCAATCAGTATATCATCACGATAAAATTACGGAAATTCCATTTTTTACATTAATTGCCTTTTTCTGCCACTAGGACGGAGCTATTTAGGAATTATTATACAAAATAATATGAAATATTTGACAGATTTGATTGCGGAAAAGGTATGTAATTTGTTAGGAAAATATAAGAATTAACATTTCTTTTTTCATAATTTATTTAAAGTTTTGTTATATTAGTTCTATTTTAAATTAATTAGATTAGTAATGAATAAACCAAACTACAGATATTCATAAAAGTAGAAAAAATAGAAAATGATTTATAAAATTTATCAAAGTTTCAAAAGCAAACACCTGCAGGATTGTTTTGTGTATTTACATAATACTCTAGAAATTGATAAACTTTTATTTTAAACGCATCTTCTCTATTATGTGACATTGTGTAAAAAAAACTTCACTTCATTCCCAACTAGCGACATCTAGCGTGTGCACAATTATTAGCTCTCATTGCAAGTTATTTTAAATCGCAATTAAGTTATTGTTGGATAAAAGTGAAATTGTAGTAATACTCTATTTATACTTTTACATTATTTTGTAAAATTTATTATTTAAGCTTTTGCGAAAATATTTCAATTCGATAAAAGTGTTTTATATTTTAGTGCTATGAACTAAGACTTAAAATAAGAGTGTAAAATCATGAATTAATTTAGAAGAAATGGCGTCCTACAGTCACCAAGAGACGCAGTCTAGTCCAGCGAAAGAATTGCCCAGGTAATGTAATTTGAACTTATTTATATAAACTCAATCTGGTCAAAGTGTTTCAAATACAGCATTAAATACACTATTCTTTTAAATAAGTAAGGGTGACAAATATACATACGACGGTGATCACTTACCATCACGTGAGCCGTATGCTCATTTGCCTGCCCTTCCGTAAAATACAGTCCACCTTTTTTATAGGATAAAGGATGACAAGCGAGTACACAGTGCACCTGATGGTAAGTAGTTGCTGTGGCCCATAAACATCTACATCTACCTTCGATTGGGAATTAAAATGCGCATGCTTTGTCAGGCGTGAGGACTAAGATGGAATGCCTCTTTTGTAGTAAAAAGGGTCTCCGGTTCTCTACACTCACCGTACGGAATATTTATAGTACGAAGCATTATGGATCTATCACGTTTAAACCTACCACCTGATGGTAGCCCATAGAAACCTATATTTCTCCTTTATTAAAAATCAAAATGCAGATTCGTTGGCACTCTTGAGGACTAAGATGGAGTCGTTACCAGTAAAAAGAGTCTTTATTTCTCGTCACTTATCATACAAAACAAGCTACATTATACTGCTATTTCACGCTGGTTTTGTGCGAACGTAAGTCTAACCTAGTTGAGCCGACCCTTTCGTACTGCAGCGTGGTTCTACATACAAAATAACAACTAAAGAAATAAATAAAATAATTGGTAAAACCAATTGGGCATACCTTAAGCGCATAAAAAAAACGTATAACATGATTATACGGATTTTTTAAAGTAGTTTAAATACATTTCGACAGCACTATCGGCTTCAACACCCTCGAAACCCATGAAAATGATACCCATCATGAAAAAATTGATAACCATTGCAGCTGCCACCTTGGATTTACATTTCGACAGCACTATCGGCTTCAACTCTCTCGAAAACCATGAAAATGACACCCATGATGAAAAAATTTATACTCGTAGCTATTGCACCCGCCATCTTGGATTTACATTTCGACAGCACTATCCCCTTCAACACCCTCGATAACCATGAAAATGACACCCATGATAAAAACTTGGTACCTGCGTCAGCCGCCATCTTGGATTTACATTTCGACAGCACTATCGGCTTCAACACCCTCGAAACCCATGAAAATGACACCCATGATAAAAAAAATTGATACCCATTGCAGCCGCCACCTTGGATTTACATTTCGACAGCACTATCGGCTTCAACACCCGCGAAAACCATGAGAATGACACCCATGATGAAAAAAAAGATATCTATTGCAGCCGCCATCTTGGATTTACATTTCGACAACCCTATCGGCTTCAACACCCTCGATAACCATGAAAATGACACCAAGATGAAAAAATTTATATCTATTGCAGCCGCCATCTTGGATTTACATTTCGACAGCACTATCGGCTTCAACACCCTCGAAAACCATGAAAATGGACACCCATGATAAAAAAATTGGTACCTGCTTCAGCCGCCATCTTGGATTTACATTTCGACAGCACTATCGGCTTCAACACCCTCGAAACCCATGAAAATGACACCCATGATAAAAAAATTGATACCCATTGCAGCCGCCACCTTGGAATTACATTTCGACAGCACTATCGGCTTCAACACCCGCGATAACCATGAGAATGACACCCATGATGAAAAAAAAAAGATATCTATTGCAGCCGCCATCTTGGATTTACATTTCGACAGCACTATCGGCTTCAACACCCTCGAAAACCATGAAAATGACACCATGATGAAGAAATTGGTACCTAATTCAGCCGCCATCTTGGATTTACATTTTGACAGTACTATCGGCTTCAACGCCCTCGAAAACCATGAAAATGACACCCATGATGAAAAAATTGGTACCTAAATCAGCCGCCATCTTGGATTTACATTTCGACAGCACTATCGGCTTCAACACCCTCGAGAACCATGAAAATGACACCCATGATGAAAAAATTTATACCTATTGCGGCCGCCATCTTGGATTTATATTTCGACAACCCTATCGGTTTCAACTTTCAACACTCGAAAACCATGAAATGTCACCCATGACAAAAAAATTGATACTACTTACTTTTAGTACGTACTACTATTATTTATTCTGTGCTTTTAAAATATTGTAATAAAAAATCTCTTATTATTATTATAATCAAGTATTTAAGAAATTTGGATATTCGTATATTGTATATTTGTACAGCGATCTTTTTGAGCCGCTGCAAACATCCGAAACAATGTCCACTCACGACGGCGACTAACCAGTATATAAAAAGTACTCTGTGCGTCGAACTGAGTGAGTGAGTAAACTACTCTGTGGCTTTAGCTCCCTTTACAGAATTAATTTACATACAAGGCTACCAAATCAACGAAAATTTCGCCATTTTGGAGCCGAAAAAAATTAATTATAGCTAAACAAAACAAAATTACATTGCCATTTACATTCAGTGGCTTCCCACATGATAGATGAACAGATTAAAAAATAGATTGAGTTAAACAATTGATATTTTCAAAAGTTAGAGTGTTTACAAGCCTTCCGGACTTGATAAATACACACCATAAGCCACTAAAACCCCTTTTTTATTTAAAAATAGCAATTAATCGATTTAAAAAAAATATTAATAAGTTCAACAATCATTTATCTTTCTAACAATGTGCTTCTTATATCATTTATATGTATAATATGATTGCTAGATACGATTTTATTCGATAAAACGTTGGAATCTTAATTTTTAGGCGATAGTAGAACATACCTTGCGCTTTCTTAAGCGCTTAAGTTATGCAATATGCGTGTTTCCTATGTTAATATTAAAAGTGGTTCTCATTCATTATTATTTAATAAGGCAAAACCATTGTCTCAATTAATACATAGTACACAATTGTATTCCTATATTAGATAAACTAAGAAGTGAACAAAGCACTCACTGATACTGTCTCGAAGCGTCTATGATGTAACAGACCGCTCTTGTATTCAGTTATTAATTTGTTTTAAATTTATAGTCTGATCAGTCATGAGGTCATCTATGTATATCATTCACTTGAATATTTATGAAATATTGTTATTAGTGATCCGGCCCGGTTTCGCCTGGATGGAATTTATTAATGTGGCATTATTTGAATTTAAGAAAATCAAGTGCCATGTAATTAATATTTCGTTTTTTCTAAAAAACTCTACTTGTTTCTCTGATAAAATATTACTTAGTATATACCGCCGTAATTATTTATTGCAGGCGTATTCACACGTATTTGCATTTCATTTTCCTACAAGGTTCTTTTACCACAGAGCACGTGGTGTATGTACATTTGCGGCACATGTGTAATACTTGAAATTTTCATTTTATAAATTTTAGTGATACAAGCAGAACTACCAGAAGCGCTAGCTAACAAAGTCGGGTGTTAGAAATTCGATCACGTTCGCCACATTTGCGAAAATATAAATTCATAGAATATGCTATCCACCAAAACCGATAAAAGAGGACGTTGAATTTTATGTATTGTTTATATTTCGTGTGGCACAATATTTTAGAGCAGTTATGTTGCATGCGATGGAAAGCGCTATGTCCAGAATTTGTCCAGGAAATAAAATCCGTAACGAGAGTAATTGCAGAAGAGCCAGAGTAAATGCTGACATAGCCCAGTGCACCTGTTACCTGAAGTCACAATAGGCCAGCCATATAGCTCGAGGAACCGACAACAAATGGGGAAAAAAGATTTTCGAATGTTAGCTTCTTACTGTCAAGTTCAGTGTTTGGCTACTCGACACTAGATAAAATGATGACCTCATGAAACACGCATGTAGTCGATGTATACTGATGGTATCTGGTACTTTGTGGTCTTCTATTGGGGAGGCCTATGTTCAGCACTGGACTTGTGGTGGGCTGTACCGATATATTGTTTTGCCCTTTACAATGTTTTTTTTTTATATAGGATGGTGTGACAAACGAGCACACAGTCTACCTGATGGTAAGTGGTTACTGCGGCCCATGGACATCTACATCTATCCTCTATTACAAATCAATATTAGATGCGTTGTCACCCGTGAGGAATGCCTCATTTCCAGTAAAAAGAGTCTCCGGTTCTCTACACTCACCACACGAAACACGGCAGCGTTAAGCTGCTATTTTACGCTGGTATTCTGTGAGAGCGTGGTCCTTCCCCGGTCGAGCCGACCCATTCGTGCTACAACTATACTTTTTTTTTATAGGATAAGGGTGACAAACGAGCACACAGTCCACCTGATGGTAAGTGGTTGCTGCGGCCCATAGACATCTACATCTATCCTCTATTACAAATCAAAATGTAGATGCGTTGTCACCCGTGAGTACTAAGATGGAATGCCTCATTTCCACTAAAAAGAGCCTCCGGCCACCTGCACTCACCAAGCGAAACGCAAAGGTAAACCTCTACTTCACGCTGGTTTACTAATATAGCTGCAGCATGGCTCTACCACGTACAAAAAGGTATTTTACACCGCCACTACACGGTTTCAGAGTATACACTTAAGTAAGTTATTTTTTTATAAGTTAGCTAATAAATTTTTCAGATCATAAATATAACGTAAGGTGTTAATAAGTGCAAGAATATGAAACTGGAAAAAACAATTTGTAAACAAATCACATTTTTCCGCGACATCTGCGGGCTCTGACAATATGTGAGTGTTTTGTCTGCATTTTGCAGTCCACTTGTCATTAATGCAAATTGAATGCGGTATGCAAATGTTCTTACCCTATTACATATTCATTTGTTTTATTTATTCAAATGGAAAACTGTTGTTTTAATAACAATGAATGATACATGAACGATTTATGAAATTATCGACGCGTCAAATTAGTTTATCTACAGTTGGACGTAAGCCAGACGGTCGAGTTACGGCTTATCTGAATGAGACAATATCGCTTAAATATCGTTCCTGACAGATTCAGACTGTCATCACAGTTCTACACATGGCGCACTTTTGTTGTTAGTATTTATTTATTCTTCTGATAATTATTTCATGAAGAGAAGTTGAAAAATGTATTTTAAATTATTAAACAATTGAATATAATTACGTGTTGTAAAGTTTATAACGGGTTTAACATTTTATACACACACAGTGAAAACTAGGAATATCTATCCAAAATAATGAGCAAGGTAGTGCGTTTCACCTCTAAACGAAAACATTATAATACAAAAAGGTTCTTCGCAAGTTTGATCATGTATCCTCATTCCGCACTCAGCTTAAATAGTTTCCTATTTGTCAGCGAAGACACATTAGGATACTTAACACAGTTTTTTTTTCTGTTGAATTCGAAAAGCACTCTCGAAATTATCTGAAACATATGTTTCAGTTCCTGCACGACACTCATGACAGACAGCTTCGCTTATCAGAGACTCTTGCTCTGTCTATACCTCTTCACCGTTAGAGTGTTTCATATCTTCATCATTTGCTGACCAAGCCACGCGTCTATTTTTTTTTATAGGATAAGGGGACAAACGAGCACACAGTCCACCTGATGGTAAGTGGTTGCTGCGGCCCATAGACGTCTACATCTATCCTCTATTACAATTCAAAATGTAGATGCGTTGTCACCCGTGAGGACCAAGATGGAACGCCTCATTTCCAGTAAAAAGGCCCTCCGGCCACCTGCACTCACCAAGCGAAACGCAGAAGTGAACCTCTACTTCACGCTGGTTTTCTGTGAGGTCGTTTTACCACCCCGGTTCGAGCCGGCCCATCCGTGTGACAGCAAAAGCTGCCGCGTGGCTCTACCACTGTTAAATGGAATTCTATGGAATGACCTGCCTGAAAATTAAGACAGTGCTGTTTTAGTTATATCATATATAGCGTATATTGAGAATTTCACAATGGACAAAAACATCGAACAGAGAGATTGTCTTAAATTTTGCATCGTCAATGGAATTTCGTATTCGGAGTAACTGAAAATGTTACAGAAGGCTTACGGTGAAACGATTTTATTAGAAACACGTCCTTGTGAATGGTACAAAGCGTTTAATAGCGGTTGAGATGTGATGGAAGATTTGCCTTGCTCTGGTGGGCCATCAACGTCTGCAACTGAAGTTAACATCACAAAAGTAAAGGAAATAGAGACTAAAAATCCTCAGCAAACAAACATCTAAGATGAATTTTCGGGCTCATTTCCTAAAATTACTTGATAACCGCTAAGCTCTCTGTTTTAGTTTAATCTGTATATATATATTCTTTGTAACCGCCTTCGTAGTTTTATCACTGCTCTAAGGTTGACTAGCAGGAATGCTTTTAGCATTAAGTCTGCTTTTAAATCGTGTACTGATGTGAGCGTCAATAAATTTAAAATAAATTACACGGAAGCTCTTTTATGACTAAAAATTTATAGATGAATTAAACATACAACGTAATATACGTTTCTTTATTTCTGTACTCTATCGTCGTACTATATTGTACTCTTAATATAATAAGCAATGGATATATTTTCACATTGTTTTTCCTTATTAAATCTGCGGTATTATTGTCTTACAAATTTTTAAATTCATTTAAATAACATGAATTTGTTGACCATTTGAAGGCGGGTTAATAATAGCAAATATTTCTCTTATGAATCAATCCATTGAGAGGGGTCTTCAGCAATGGACTTTGATGAGCTGCAATAAATAAATGAGACAAAATGAAAATACTTTATATTCGTAAACCATTATTAGAATCGAAGAAATAGCTTGATGTAAATTATTCCATTTTACTAACATTTATTAGGACTGTCATTAATTTTCATGTACTAATTTCATAATGAAGCGAGTTGGTAGCATATGCTGCCAATATATATATATATATATATATATATTGTTGCCATATATAGTAATAGTTGTAGAACGAATTGGTCGGCTCGACCGGGGAAGGACCACGCCCTCATAGAATACCAGCATAAAATAGCAGCTTAATGCTGCTTTGTTTCGTATGGTGGGTGTAGAGAACCGGAGACCCATTTTACTGGAAAAGAGGCATTCTATCTTAGTACTCACGGCTGACAATGCATCTGCATTTTAATTTGTAAACGAAGATATGCCACAAGAAGGCCACAGCAACCACTTACCATCAGGTGGACTGCGTGGTCGTTTGTCACTCTTATTCTATAAAAAAAAGAGAATCAGTCATAACATTTCATCCCGTAGGTGGTGTGGTTTCCGATGAAAGGTTTTTTTTTATAGGAGAGGGGGCAAACGAGCATGCGGCTCACCTGATGGTAAGTGACTACCGCCGCCCATGAATAACTGCAACACCAGGGAGGGAATTGCAAATGCGTTGCCGGCCTTTTAAAAGGAGTACGCTCTTTTGTTGATCTTGGTCCCTAAGTCGTATCGGTCCGGAAAAATCGCTGATGGTAATCGATTCTTCAAGGAAGTCGTGCGAGGAAGAAAACATCTTCTAAATCGCAAAGTGGTGGACCGCCAATCATTCAGATGGTGTGGATGGTATCGGGAGTTCTGCCGCGATGTGCGTTCGTGAAATTTGGCGGCTGGGATTAATCCAAACAATTCCTCAGAGCACTCCCCATGGTAGATGCGAAAGAAAATGCAAAGTGATGCAACATCTCTTCGCTGTGCCAATAAGTCGAGCCGATCGGAAAGGGCTCGGTCTTCAACGATTCGAGTCGCTCTGCACTGGATGCGGTCAAGTGGAAGGAGCTGGCACTGGGGAGCCCCTGCCCAGAGATGGGAAGAGTATTCCATGCGAGGCCGAACCTGCGCCTTGTAAAGTTGTAGGCGGTGTGCCGGCATGAAATACTGTCCCGCTCTGCTGAGCACGCCAAGCTTTTAGAGGCCAATTTGGCCTTCTCTTCCAAGTGACCACGAAACTGCACGTCACTCGATATGTCGACGCCGAGGATTCCGATACTAGCTGAGGCAACGAGGGGAGTGCCTTGAAACTGAAGAGATACGACAAAGGCGTTCTTTTTAGCGGTAAACGAGCAAACTTGTGTCTTCTGAGGATTAAACTGGATTAGATTTAGTCGCCCCTAGTCCGAGACTTTATCCAGCAAAGACTCGACTTCAGATAAAAGTTTGTTCCGGTACTCAGCGACGTTTTCCCGAGAAATATTTGCACGGCCGTTGTATAGAGCATCACCAGTGCTGTCATCCGCATAGCAATGAATGTTACCAGTTAGCAACATATCATTGATATACAGAAGAAACAGCGTTGGTGATAGCACACAGCCTTGTGGAACACCAGCGCTAATAGGCTTGTAGTCAGAACATGCACCGTCTACAACGACCTTGATGCTCCGATCTGCAAGGAAGCTGGTGATCCAATTGCACAATTTCGCGGGAAGCCCATAGGAAGGGAGCTTCGAAAGAAGCGCTTTGTACCAAACCCAATCGAAGGCCTTCGCAATGTCCAGACTAACGGCCAACGGCCCTTGGACTCTACTGCCTCCGCCCATCTATGGGTCAGGTAGACCAGAAGATCACCAGCTGATCGACCCAGACGAAAACCGTATTGGCGGTCACAATCAGCTGGTGATCCTCAAGGTACCGGATGAGCTGGCAGTTAATAATGGATTGCATTATTTTGGAGAACAAGGAGGTGATCGCGATAGGCCTATAGTTGGAAGGGTCTGAGCGGTCGCCTTTTTTAGGGATCGGGTGGACAAAAGCTGTCTTCCATGAATTCGGGACTACACCTTGGGAGTAGGAGTACCGGAAAAGACGCGTTAGGACCGGTGCCAACTCCGGAGCACACGTCCTCAGCGCAATTGGGGGGATTCCGTCAGGCCCACTCGACTTCTGGATGTCCAGGGAGAGAAGTGCTTTGCGAACCGAGCGCTGTGGGAACAGCACATCCGGCATGGAGCACTCATACCGCGGGATGGTCGGCGGTGTTTTCCCCCCGTCATCAAGAGTCGAGTTGGACGCAAAAAGGGAGCCTAAAAGGTCGGCTTTGTCTTTTGTGTCTTGGGCCAGTGAGTCGTCCTCCTTGTGCAGAGATGGTAGTGATGGTTTACAGAAATTCCCTTGAACAGCCTTGGCGAGAGACCAGAATGCACGGGTTCCCGAAGGAAGGCGAACTAGTTTCTCGCCAATTCTGCCTATGTGCTCTGACTTTGCCTTGGCAATAACTCTTTCGAAGGGCCTGGAGGCGAAGTTATACTTCTTTTTAAGTATGCTGGTGTAACTGTTGTGTTTAGATCAAACATGAAATGCCCGGGCCGTAGACGAGTAGGAGCATCAGAAGCGCGAGAGATGTCTGGTGTTGCCATCGTCAATCCGTTTGTCAAGCGCGACGATAAAAGCAAATGGTCTGTATGAAGGGGGTGGGGGGTCCATAGCCTTTCGTTGACATTTATAGGCTAATGTTAAAGAAGAAGAACAACAGACTTTCACTAGGTGGTAGTTATTCTATTCTGCACATGATTCCATCTGGATAGGTACCACCCTTTTACCCATTTCTGCCGCCAAACAACGTGCACTGCTGATTCGGTCTGAAGAGTGTAGAGAACCAGTATAAACCTATGAGGTGATATATGGGGGAGGCCTAAGTTCATCAGTAGACTTTTGATAGCCTGTTATGATAATGGTAATCCTAAGCACAGCACAAAAGTAAGCACAACCAGCGACATCAGTTGTTTCGCTTACGTTACCAATATGTACAAATTCATTTTTCTAAACAATTTGCTACCACCTGAAAGTCAAACACTCATTTCGTTGAACACGCTATCGGGTTGCGAAAAAACACGCGTAAAAATCGTTGTCGAATCGTTAACAGAACAAAACACCGTATGTACATTTTCATACTATGTACGGCTCGGTATCGGACATGCAATGTTTGGTCCATTACATTTCTCTACTACGGGTTGCGGTCAGTTAGTTTACCGACCACTTTATTTCAGCGTTTGATTATTTTAGACAATCCCTTTCCTTGCAAGCTGAAATTTCGTAGTTACATAATAACATATATTTAACGTCACAGATCATGTTATCAAGATCAAGTCAAAATAGTTTTATTCAAAATTAGCCTTTACAAAGCAATTTTTGAAAGTTATAAAAACTACGTCATCGCTTCAACAAGTCCCTCCTGAGAGAGATTTTATACGTGGTAGAGTCATGCTGCAGCTATATTAATAATATAGTTGTAGCACGAGTAGGTTGGCTCGACCGGGGAAGGACCACGCTCTCACAGAATACCAGCGTGAAATAGCAGCTTAACACTGCTGTGTTTCGTATGGTGAGTGTAGAGAACCGGAGATCCTTTTTACTGGAAACGAGGCACGCCATCTTTGGTCCTCAGGGGTGACAACGCATCTGCATTTTGATTCGCAAACTTGGATAGATGCAGATGTATATAGGCCACAGCAACCACTTACCATCAGGTGGACTGTGTGCTCGTTTGTCACCCTTATACAATAAAAAAAAAGATTTTGTGAGAAGAAGGATGAAGAAACTCACAAGTAGACTATTTGTGCAAACAGTTACAATTTAAAAGGCAAATTAGTAATATTATAGGGAGTCTTATGGGAGTAAAATCTATTTGAATACTTACTTTAAGTAACATCCTACGTACGTCCCACTTCTAGACACAGGCTTCTCCTTATTTGTGAGACTTGGAGTGGGGAAGCGGAATTTTTTATTTAACAGTTATGCAGTTTTCCCTATGTTGCTGTTTTCACTGGAACGTGCATATACATTTCCTAATCAGGTGCTTTTAAGCCACTTACTATGAAAATAATGGCAAGCACCCATCTTGTAATCAGTTACATATTTTATTTTATGTAAATAACTTTAACAATGTTACCTTTTTCGATTATTATTTTACCTCTTTAAACTATTATTAAAGAGCTTTACAAACGAAACTTAAAATGTGGCATCAATAACAAATTTCACTCATTTATATTTAGATTTAGTGATATCTCAACACGGATGAGCTAAAGCAATATTGGAGTGACTTATTAAGCTAAAATCCTATTCCAGCTTTGATAATATCATTAATTCGAAGATGATAAAAGTATAATTCATTGTTTCAAACATAAAAGATAAAAAATTTCGCATAAGTAGCAAGTGACAATTGACGACGCGGAATCAAAGATCAAAGTGGCGTCTTTAAGAAGGAAACCATTTACAAAGTAAGTAGATTTCTCGATCTCACTAATTATATTCTACGCCCCAACCGTTATTTTCATTTAACACACAGAAGTGAATCTTTCAAAAACGAAAATATTTTATATTAAATTTCTTTACTGACGCAGATATTAATCAATTCGTTACTCTTCATTTACCTGTCTGTCACTGGACCCTTTTTTTTTTTTTTTTTTTTTTTTTTTTGCGGATGGAAAATCATCTAATGACGCCTTTCGCTGTGGGTGGAGCGGAAGGGAGTGTCAGACTTTTACTGACTAAAAACCATCCGTGTTCCTTCAGTGCCCTTACGTTCCGGAGCCGCGGTATCTCTTTCGAACAGCCCGCAGCCCCGGCAGGCGTCGGCCCTTGCGGGCCCCTTCACGCTGCTGACAGCTCTTTGAGGCGCGCGTGGAACAAAACGCGCCGTCGACACGGCCTGTCGTCGTTAGACCGACGGACGGCGAGCTACCCATTGCTCGCCGTCCACAGGCCCGCGCCTACGGTGGCCGGGGGCCACGACGTAGCCCCCGACGCCCGGGGCGTCTCCCGCGGCGGCCGGGAAGGAAAGCTGTTGCTCTTTCCTTCTCCCGCTCCGCCACCTCCTTCGCTAGCATCACTGCTTCGCAGAAGGTGGTGACGGCATCCCATTCCGTCTCGCTCCGGACCATGGCTTCGACCAGGGCCGGACGCGAGAGGTCGCCGCCGCCTATCGCCGCTACGAGGACACGGCGGTGCTCCGCCCAAGCAGGGCACATCTCCACGGTGTGCTCCACCGTGTCCTCCGGTCGATCCTCGCAGTGGGAGCACCCGGGCGTTTCCTCCCGCCCGATTCGGTGCAGGAACCTCCCGAACACACCGTGTCCGGTGAGGACCTGCGTCAGGCGGAAGGTGAGGACGCCGTGGCGTCTCTCAAGCCACTCCTCAAAGAGGGGTCTTATCGCCGCTATAGTGGCGTGCCCAGCACGGGGTTGCGCCAGTCGCTCTCTCCATGTCGCCATGAGATCATGCCGGAAGTCTGTCCGCTGCGCGACAACTTGCCGCGGCAGCGGGGTTTCCCCCCGGCATAGTGCCTCCGCGCGCCATTCGTGCAGGCGCGCGAGGACTATCGCCTCCAGATCCCATGGCGGCAATCCGGCAAGGAGGCTCGCCGCCTCGCGGGAGATCGTGCGGTAGCCGCGAACCATCTTTACGGCAACCACCCTTTGGGGCGCGTTTAGGTGGTGGACGGCAAGCCGCGCCAAACCACGCGCCCACACCGGGGCCCCGTAAAGGGCCATGGACCTCACGATCCCCGCGTAGAGCCTCCGGCAGGAGGCGTTTGGCCCCCCCAGGTTCGGCAGGAGCCGCCTGAAGGCAGCCCCGGTCCGTTCCAGTTTGGGAGCCAAACGTCGGAAGTGCTCAACGAAGTTCCATCGGCCGTCGAGGACGAGTCCTAGGTACTTCAACGTCGACTCGACGCCGATGGATACCCCTCCTACCATCACTGAGGATCCCGGTGGTGGCCTGTTCCGAGGACCATGGAACTGGACCCTATTACAAAGCCTTCGCTATCCGTCCGTTCGTCCGTCTGTAGGTTAGCGGGCTGTATCTCATGATCCGTAATAGTTAGACAGTTGAAATTTTCACACAATTTGTATTTCTGTGGCCGATATAATAAAAATAGTAGAAATTAAAAAATATAAGAGGCTGCCCTATTAGAAACGTGTTTTTTTTGCATACATAGGATTAAATCTTGTACTCGGACTTGGCCAGTTTTATTAACTTTTTTTTATAGAATAAGGGGTGACAAACGAGCACACATTCCACCTGATTGTAACTGGTTATTGTAGCCCATAGACATCTTCGATTACATATCAAAATACAGTTGCCTTGTCACCCGTGAGGACTAAGATGGAATGCCTCTTTTCAAGATAAAAGTGTCTCCAGTTCTCCACGCTCACCATACCAAACACAACAGTGTTAAGCTGCTATTTTACGCTGGTATTCTTTGAGAGCGTGGTCCTTCCCCGGTCAAGCCGACCCATTCGTGCTACAACTATATCACTAATAGCTAGAGCATGGCTCTACCACGCATAATTTCATAACTTAATACATTTATAATTTGACATGTGGCTATGTGGTCAGAGAAACTGACAATAATTAAGTTCCGGTAACTACTTCGATTTATAGCCGAAGCTGAATTCGAATTATAGAATTATATTCGAATTATTGCATTGTCACCCGCTAAGAACTAAGATGGAATTTTTCATGACATTTCATGATCAAAGGCTCTCCAGTACTCGTTTACCATAGGGGTCACAGCAGTATTACTCATCACCGGTATCATTTTTTTATCAAAGCTTACCAACGACACACGCTTACACTTGCAAATACATTATAAATAGATCTTTAGTGAAATCATCTAAAAGTGTAATAATTAATGAAAGATAAACACAGCACGTACTAATAACTAAAATCAATAACTTTCAAAACCCCCTAAACAAAACAGCTGATGACCTTGTAACGACTGAACCGATTCTGATAAAACATGTTTAAGAACCAGCGCTAGAAAACCTGCTTTTAAATTAAAAAAAAAACATCTGCACCCAACTAGGTTCACCCGTTTAAGAGCTACGGTGCCACAAACATACACAGAGACAGACACACACAAATAGCGGTCAAACTTATAACACCCCTCTTTATACGTCGGGGGTTAAAATCAAACAAAATAAGACACAGACAACAGACAAAACTAAGACGAGGATTGGAGTTAATTAAGCAACACTACAAAGATATTGAACAAAAATGTCATTAAGCCAATATTTGAACATAATTAATTTGTAATAATAGATGTTATTAAAATACTACATTTATTATTAAATATACAATATTTTAGTATATACATTATTAAAAACTATAATTAAAAGAACTATAATTATTGATTAGTAACTTAATTATCATATAGTCCTAACTCCCCGCGGTATCGTGCCAGAAACTCTGTTTCCCCGCTGAATGGCTATACTTAGCCTTTGAGCGAGAAAAGAACCAGCCCTCTTATCATCACCATATTAAAATAAATTTGAATATGAATAATGCACAATAACATCACTGAAACTATTAAAATGTTACAGATATTTGAGCTCATCGAATTGCATTGAAACTAAACGTAATGATCTATTATATTTACGCGAACACTAGACATTAAATTAAACTAATTTTACGGATTTTATCGCGTTTTAGTAGCTGGGTCAACTATGACATCGGGATGTCAAACACCTCAGTCAGCCCCCCCCCCCCCCCTAAAACCATGGGTGTTGTAAAGCACCTGAAACTTCGGGAATCAAAGAGGTCAATTAAACATGATAAAATCCGTAAAATTAGATTCATTTAAACCAAACGTAACAATTTTTGTACACACATACACTTCTATAATCTGTTACTCTGTTAACTACTTCCGATAGTTTATTGCATGAATATGGAAGCTGAGGAGATAATGTTTTGATTTCTACTATAGCATCAAATTGAAACGTTGCATACACAAATAAGAAAAGCGTTTTGGGGAGTCAATTTCCAACACTGGCGACGTAACTAACACGTGTGTTGTTTGGTTATGTGTAGGAAAACTTCTACTTCAAAATTAATGTGATTATGACACCGTAGTTGAAATTTGCCGGGATGTTCTCCATTCGATAACTGGTTCGTGACAAGATTTTATTGAAATTCGCTTAGTTAGATATTGACATCGTACCGTACAACAAGTCGTGTAGTGGCGCTGTACTTTGAGACAGGAGAAAATGCTTACACCTGTATTAACGATTGGTTATTTTTGTCTTTCTTCATCAGCCCGTTAAAGTTCACATGGGTCTCCCCCATTGCAGAAAACATAGGCCTTAATCATGCTTTACACGCGGATAAACAATCTCAATATAAAACGACTTGCACCTTCGACGATCAAAAGTTATAATCTCTATTAAAAACCTATTTTCGAATTTCGAGCATTTAGTAGGCGATGTTCATTTTTGTCTACAGGCCGATGTAAAATCAATACAATGACTGCATGCGGCGAAAGCACGGACACTCGCACCGCTTCCGGATTTCGAAAATGTTTGTTTTTTTCCGCACATTTGGAGCACTGTTTTTGGAAGTTGTTTTTCATCTTTTGTTTATGTTAGAAATAAAAATGAATAGATACATGATACAGGAATATAACTAATGCATAAGCCTAGCATTTTTGTCGTCTAGGACCTTTTAAATGTGACTTTGCTACTAGTTGGTTGAGATCAGACGGATGCCATGTATTTTAGGGACATTATCATCATCTTAAATTCGTTAGTTGACGGCTCGGTTAAACACTGGTTAATTTTGGAGCTACTTTGGACTGCGGGCCCGAATCCCGCAAGGAACGACTATTTGTATGCCCTACAATTATTATTTTTTTAATTTTGAACGATTATCTGTGTGTAATTTAAGTATATAAAACGATTTCGTGTTTTTAGAGGAATATTCGTTCACTTAATTTTTTTTAGAGTTTATTATGGTCATTTTTAAAATTCTTATTACATATAAAAAATACTAAATTCTAATTGCTGCGCCGTGAATGGCGACTTGGTATTTCAACTTCATAAGTTGAAATTCGTTGTGAGTGTTGTGTTTCGTATGGTGAGTGTAGAGAACCGGAGACCTTTTTTACTGGAAATGAGGCATTCCATCTTAGTCTTCACGGGTGACAACGCATCTGTAATTTGATTCTTTATTGAGGATAGATGTAGATGTCTTTGGGTCACAGCAACCATTTACCATCTCTGGATGTGTGCTCGTTTGTCACCTTATCCTATAAAAATAATATACTTTCCATTAACTGTAATGAAAAACAGATGAAGTGACTGAATATTTAAAAATAGATTAAAATTTTAAAAATCTATAAACACTGACTATAGTCATCTATTATTACCCGAAAAAACCGTCAGCGCCACTTTACCTGTGTATTTTAAGCATTGGAAATGTAAATTTGCGTCATAACAATTAACAAGTCCGCAAATAGCTTCCCTCCCAATAAAGCTGTTGACTGGTGGTCGCAAATATGCGTAAATCATCTGACAATTATATTGAAAAACATATTAACGCACCCGACAAAACGGAATCGCTTGGTAAAATGGATATTCTGTCATTATATGAGGGTTAATACATTACTAACTTTTTAATTTCCTTTTATGCGTACTTGATAGTAAGTGAGTACAAGCCTTTTTTTAGTGTGTTTAAGCCAAACAAACGAGCACATAGTCCACCCGATGCTTAGAGGACTCTGAGGTCTAAAGACCCTGTTTTAGCTTAGACTATATGTTTTGTTGATTGTTGCAGTTCGGAGACAAATTTGCGTTATTTTCAATCGACTTTTAAAAAAAAGGAGGGGGGACTTCAGAACTTTTTTCTAGGTGAACTGATTTTGATGATTATTTTTATATTTCAAAGCTGGTGCTTCTCTTATGGTCCCATATAAATTTGATCAAGATCTGACTAGCAGTTTTTGAGTTATCCTTAATAATGCGAATTTTATAGACTTCGACTACATTGATGATGTTCTCATTTTTTTAACGATTTCAAAAAGGAGGAGTTACTCAATTTGACTGTATGTTTTTTTTATGTGTATTCTATCCCTAGAATACTGCAAATTGATATAAAAAACATAATGTGCCATCGCAATCCATATAAATAATGCATTAGACATATTCCTCACCTATATTAGGGAATTGCATGATGCTTGACTTTTCTATGTAATCAGGGTGACAAACGAGCACAGAGTCCACCTGATGGTAAGTGGATATTGTGGCCGATAGAAATCTATATTTATCTTTGATTAAGAATCATAATGTAGATGCGTTATCCCTGAGGACTAAAACCCTGAAGACTAAAAAAATAACCCTTTTTATTGGAAACGGGACATTCCACCTTGTTTCCAATAAAAAGGTTTTCCGGTTCTCTACACTCGCCATACGAAATACAGCAGCATTAAGCTGCTATTTTACGCTGGTATTCTGTGATACAGTGGTCCTACCCCGGTCAAGCCTACCCGTTTGCGTTACAAGTTACAACCGTAATATAGCTGCAGCGTGCCTCGTACTACGCACGTTTAGACTCTTCTTGACTGACCATTAAAGATAATTATCCGCCATCTGTTGTGGCCACAATCTCTTCAAGAAATTTCTTTCAATTTCAATAACAGTATAACAGTAACATAGTCAATAACAGTTAAAATTTTACTACCATTATTGGTGGTAACATTTTAACATACTGTTATATTCTTTAAAGTAAAATAGTTGTGTTTCACACAATTCTAGTGCGACACACTGTTTCCCACACTCCACATGTTTGTTTTTCATTATCAAACGACCAAGAAGAGTAATGAAAATGTTTGGCTTTGCTGACAAACACAACAATTAACAATTTTAGTATTGTTGGCAATAGGAATTCATTTCTGGTTGTTCCTCTATAAATTTAAAGCGACCGACAAGTGAGTTACCACAGTATCGTAATTTATTACCGATAGATTGAACAATTTCAATAAAATCCGGAAACGATAATGATATTTCTATCAAAACTTATCTTGAGTCCGATCACCATAAATCTGTATTTTACGTCCTTATTCGCCCCGTGGAACTATAAATTTTTATTTTAAAACTGATCACGGCGACATTACCAGAGTTTAATATTAGCGGTGCGCGGAGGTGCATTACGGACACTACTGTAAGTTATGGCGCGATTATCGGTGGGGGATGAATTACGAGGTGCCAGCGGTGGGGGGAACTTTTAGATGAGAAAAGTTTATTGTTTGATTTAAAACCATGGTTTTGTCATTATGCTGTGTTTTAAAATGAGTAATATTTCACCACAATCATTAATCCGTTTTTTATGTTGATACATTACAGCTGATTAAATCTTAGATTCAGGAGGGCTGACTCTAGGGTGCCTTGATTCTAATACAGGTTAATACAGGCTTTTGTTTTTGTATGATTCAGCATATTTTACATGTGGAATTATTGCTTAATAAATACCTACACAGTCTGCTTTGCGTGCCTACTAATTTTCGCATTATTCAGTTTTAGCATATCTCACCAGTCTTAACCAGTCTTCCATTATAGACGAGGTTGACTCATTATTCCTTTTCTGTCAGGCTGCCACTTGCATATTTTTCTGCCTCAATGGTACCAGCCGAAATCAGCTTACTTACTTACTTGACTATGCCAATTATTCTTGTCGTTGTTGCTCATATCCCAGTTTAATTACGCAAGAAAGCCTAGTTTGTAGAAGATGCTCAAAGCTAAGGGACTTTGAGCATCTTCAATAATCAACAACATCTCAGTTCCGTAGATAAAATTGCCAATAATGATCTTATAATGGTCAAAGTCACTCACACATCAACTAAAAGTAATTAACTTAAAGTTGTAATGATTTCATAACAATTATATTTACTTATATCATTATTATTATTTATATATAAGTAAATCTTGTATAAATGTACGACGCCTTAAAGGTTACAATAAGCGGTCTTAATGCCCTATGGTATTCTCTACCAGTTAACTCTGGCAGAAATACATAAGAAATGTGAAAAATATTATGCTATTATTTGCTAATTATTAATTTACAATTTATTAATTAACTTGAAGGAATTTTATTATTTGCATAAAATTCCTACAAGTTTAAGTGCGTTCAAACGGAGCTCTAAATTGATTTCCCAAATAATTTCCAATGAAAACTCATATAAAGCCACCTATTCAATAACCGAACGTTATTATCGAATCATTGCTATGCCGTGAAATCGCCGTGGCCTGTTTCAAATAAGACGACAGATCGTTGGGAGCGTCGCGCTCGGCTCGTTGGACCGCGTAAGGTGCCGCAATATCCGCATTTGTATTCGAATCCGCCTCGGTTTCCGTGCGGATCTTTGCGAAATTGGAGCTGGAGGCGTGCGATACGCAATTATCCTTAATATTTTATTTTTTCTTGTCATCTGTTGGAAAAGTTGGTTTCCGAACGGGCTGTTTGGAAATTGCATTAGGATAATGGCTATAGAATTTGTGATTGGGTTCTGTAAGAAATTGTAAAGACTTCCTTCTTTTCGATTATTGTTGAAGGTACGATACGATAGTTTTATTATAAATATACCAAAGATAAAAAACATCTTGTCACTTCATACTGTCCAGTGGCGGTGTAAGAATGTGCACTTACTTAATATGTTGTCCCGTGGGTGTCGTAAGAAGCGACAATAGAAAAAAAACAGGAAATGGACAGGAGCGTCTTCTTAACAACAACGAGAAAATAAAAAAAATGCGGTTGCCAATTTTCCTGCACAGCGTGGCGATTTAGGAAAAAATCTTACAAAGAAGAAGATGGATTTTGTGATTGTATATTATATTAACTGTAACTGATCGTATCCTACTTAACGCTTGAGCCTCATGATGTAATTTAGGTCTAAAGTCATTTTATAATTTTTGCAAAACACGCTTCATTTGAATTTTTTTTTATAGGATAAGGTTGACAAACGAGCACACAGTCCACCTGATGGTAAGTGGTTGCTGCGGCCCATAGACATCTACATCTATCCTCTATTACAAATCAAAATGCAGATGCGTTGTCACCCGTGAGGACTAAGATGGAATGCCTCATATCCAGTAAAAAGGGCCTCCGGCCACCTGCACTCACCAAGCGAAACGCAGAGGTAAACCTCTACTTCACGCTGGTATTCTGTGAGGTCGTGGTACCACCCCGGTTCGAGCCGGCCCAACCGTGCGACAGCAAAAGCTGCCGCGTGGCTCTACCACTGTTAAAAAATTGTAAAAAAAAAATGTAGCCATTTACTTTAAATCGTCGTAGAGAGTTTTATTTAGCTTTCAAAAGGGAGACAATAATAATCTATAATCTAATCTTAAAATTGAAAGAATCTATCTCATAACTGAAACGTCTTACATATAATAGAGCACACACTAAACGCTCCCAGCGTAGATTCGAACAACACAGGGCTGTCCAAGCCAATGTCCGCGGGCGATACTGACCCTACGGTTAATGATTATACATACCACAAGTAACTTTTACTTTAGTTTTGTAGATTTAAAATTGCGTCGAAATAAAAATGTGCACCTTACAATTTGCAACTAGTGATATTAAATACAGGTAATGATTTCTTATATTCACGCGAATAACTACACATTTAATAAAACTAATTTTATGGATTTTAACGCGACATAATCCCTACTATTAGTTACATTTAATAGAATACTGGTATTTCGATATGACATAACATTACATAGAACATTGAATTACAACAAAACAAAAAACGCAAAATAATCAAATCAATAAAATAAAAATAGGTAAGCAAAACTTGAAGAGCCGTGGTAACTCAGGGCTTGACACTCGCCGTAATTGCAAAGTACGCAAGTAACACGGATTTAATCCCCTCCGGCATCAATGAAATTGTTAATTTAAATGTTGAGTTCCAATTTTCAACGTACTCGTCGGTTAACGAAAATATCGTGAAGAAACCCGCATATCTAAATATATTTCGGAGGCATATGAAATTTGCACGTACAGAAGAACATAAACCTGTCAGTAATTAAGGGGCCTGTACCAAACTGTGCGTCGACGTATATAGGCTGCAACTTTAAACAAAACTTAAGTTTGTTATTTTTTTCAAGTAAAGTCTGATAATAATATTTAGTTTTTAAGGCCGACTTGATCACGTGGGCAGCCCTGAGCTAAGCTATAAGACGATGCAGTGTATTTGGGTCAGTATCTCTTATTCGTATCACGTTCGTCCATTTGTTCCGATGTATCGCCCGACTGACGCGTGGAACACGCAGAACACCTGCCTGATATCGTTATTGCTTCGACCTACGGAACACGAAACCACTGAGGGTGCATAAGAAATCGGGCTGATTGAATATTTTACACTTTAAGTATTTTATTTATTTATAGTATAGGGTGACAAACGAGCACACAGTCTACTTGATGGTAAGTGGTTGATGTGGCCCATAGACATCTACATCTATCCTCGTTTGCGAATCAAAATGTAGATGCGTAGTCACCCGTGAGGACTAAGATGGAATGCCTCTTTTCCAGTAAAAAGGATCTCCGGTTCTTTATACTCACCATTCGAAACACAGCAGTGTTAAGCTGCTATTTAACGCTGGTATTCTGTGAGAGCGTGCTACAACTATAATACAACTATGCTATAAATATAATATAGCTGCAGTATGGCTCTACTACGTATAAAGTACATATTTTTTTTCAGTAATATTAGTTTTAAAGAGCCATTGTAGTTCAGGGACTATGCGCTTGCCGTAATTTTAAAGTAATATAGAAAATGTGGGTTCGAATTCAAAATAAAATTGTTTATTGCAATTTTATGTGCTGATTTAACACATGCTCCACGGTGAGGGGCACATCGTCAGAATATCTGCATGCCTGAGAAATATATATTTCATATTTTAGTGGACTTTTGTAGAGCCACGTTACAGTTATATTACAGCTGTAGCATTAATGAGTCAACCCGGGGCAGGACCACGCTCTCACAGAATAGCAGCTTAATGTTGTTGTGTTTCCTATGGTTAGTGTAGAGAACTGGAAACCCTGTTTACTAGAAATAAGACCCTCCATCTTAGTCCTCAGGGGTTACAACACATCTGCATTTTGATTCTTAACTGGTGATAGACGTAGATGTCGGTGTGACAATATCCACTACCCCGTATCATCCTGTGGGAGTCGTAAGAGGCGATAGAGTGAAACTGAAACAGGATATAGGCAGCGGCTCTTCCTGAAAACAACTCAAAATTTTAAATAAAGTCTGCCAAGCGTGGAAACTATGGCAAATATCTCCCCTATAAGGCAATCTATGTGGGAGACCTTTGTATGGCAGTGGACTTTTAGGACACTGTAAATTTTAACCTCATTTACGCTGGTCCTGTGTATCATTAAAATATGCTTGGTTAAATTTTGCACGTAATGTAATTATAGCTCTCAATTTGGTAATACAATTACAGTGCAACCAGTGCGTGTTGCCAGTGATGACTTATGGATCTGAGACGTGGTCCATCACTGCTGGCCGTATGAGGAAGCTCAAGGTCGCTCAGCGAGCTATGGAGAGGGCTATGCTCGGGGTTTCTCTTTTTTTATAGGATAAGGGTAAAAAACGAGCACACAGTCCACCTAATGGTAAGTGGTTGCTGCGGCCCATAGACATCTACATCTATCCTCTGTTACAGATCAAAATGCAGATGCGTTTTCACCCGTGAGGACCAGGATGGAATGCCTCATTTCCAGTAAAAAAGGCCTCCGGCCACCTGCACTCACCAAGAGAAACGCAGAGGTAAACCTCTACTTCACGCTGGTATTCTGTGAGGTCGTGGTACCAGCCCGGTTCGAGCCGGCCCATCCTTGCGACAGCAAAAGCTGCCGCCTGGCTCTACCACTGTTACAATTCTCTGCGTGATAAGCTTAGAAATGAGGATATCCGCAGTAGAACCAGAGTAACCGACATAGCCCAACGGATTAGTAAGCTGAAGTGGCAGTGGGCCGGCCATATAGCTCGAAGAAACGACAACCGATGGGGAAGAAAGGTTCTTGAGTGGCAGCCTCGTACCGGTAGGCGAAGTGTAGGGCGACCCCCCACGAGATGGAGTGACGACCACATACGAAGACATGCAGGAAGTCGATGGATGCAGGTGGCTCAGGACCGTGCTTTGTGGCATTCCTTGGGGGAGGCCTATGTTCAGCAGTGGACTTATGAAGGGCTGTAATGATGATGAGATAATTTAGACAAATGCATTATAGGCTGTGTATAATATTTGGCACTGCACTCATTACTAACTAATAAATTCATTCATTAATTTATTGCATTATTACATGTAGTTCTAGTAATTAAGAAAAAATAAAAGAAAAATGTTTATTTGACAGAAAACAACTACAACTCATTCAACTATCCGTTAGTACCCACACTAGGTAATCCTTTATCGTGGGTACACATTTAAGCATTAACAGTTTTCGTTTATAGTTTTCGCTTGGTTTACTCAAACACAAAATTTTGTAATAACAAACATGAAGAGATATAATAAAACTAATATAATGACAGTAAGTGTGAGATTTTTTTTCTATCGAGTCATAATTTAAGGATGCTAGTCAGGACACAATTTTGTTTTTCTTCTTTTACAGAACAATGTTTTATAACACAAATATTGACTAATTTGTTGTAAATAAGCGAGTCTATTTAGAGACTGAAAGACTGTTCATGGGTAAGGAGACCTTGGAAGCTCTCCATAAAAAAAATTGTTTAAACAGATATTGTGATTTCTAAATTCTAGGTTCACGATCGATAGTCCAATCTCTGTCGATGATTGATATGCCCAGTTGCGTTGTTATGTTCGCCATATGCAATTTTTTACGGTACTGTTTTGACGGCTACCATTCATACTTTCCGCTGACTCTCCGATTGATTTATTTCATGTCTGCTGTGATTTATAAAGTTCTTGGAAATCATTTTCTCTTGAGTTATTGTTGATTTTACAACTCGAAATACTTTGCTTATATTTTTGAGATTTGTATCTGTTCTATGTTTTTAATTATTGATAAGGGCAGGACCACGCTCTCACAGAATAGTAGCTTAATGTTTCTGTGTTTCGTATGGTTAGTGTATCCATACGAAACGCAGCAACGTATGGTTTCGTATGGTTAGTGTGTCCTCATGGGTGACAGCCCATCTGCATTTTGATTTTTAGCTGATGATAGATGTCTTTGTTTATTGATAAGTTCTTTTAAAAAAAATGTTAAAGAAGAATGTTAACTTTTAGTCATAGTCGAATTCAGTAAATACAAAATCTACACCGGTTCGTAAAGAAAATCTTCTCGGATAAGAACTGGTAAGAAACTTAGGGGAGTTTATTTTATAAAGGCATGTTACAATGACATAGTATACAAAATATAATTTTATTTTTTATTCTACTAAGCCAGCGCTTATCTACGATCCCACCTGATGGTAAGTGGTGATGTAGCCTAAGATGGTGAAGCGCACTGACTTAACAAAAGCCTATTCACTCTTGCCTTGAAGACACCCACACTGTAATCGGATGGAAAGACAGATGCTGGCAACTTATTCCACTCCTTTGCTGTACGCATGATGAACGACGTGGCGAACCGTTTGGTTCGAATGCGTGGTAAGTCAACAACGAAAGGGTGGAGACTGGCCGAACGTCTGGTTGTCCGATGGTGGAAGGGAGAGGGTGGAATTAAGTTATGTAATTCCTGCGCACACTCTCCGAAATGCATCCTGTAGAAAACCGAAAGGCTGGCTACTTTACGTCTGTGTTCGAGGCTGGTAAGATTGGTTTTAACCAAATTCGGGTCACCAATAAGCCTCATAGCACGCCTTTCCATTGAGTCCAAAGCTCCTAGGTGGCATTTTGCAGCACCAGCCCATATATGGCAGCAATACTCCATGCACGACCGGACTTGCGCTAATAATAATATGTTTGAGTACGAACAAACGTAGAACCTCGGTAGACAGTAGTGTTCTGTGCCAAGGTTCTGTGGTACTTACTCCATGAACAAAATCAATACATTGTTAAATGGGTGTAATAGGTCTGTGGTTAAATGTATATTAATATTTTTATAATGTGTATTTTAACCATTGTTAGATATTATGTCATTAGCCAGGGAACTTCTAATACAATGCAGGGGATTCGCAGAGTAAGAGTTATTTTCACACATCAGTCCTCATTAATATATTATATTACTCTATTTTATAGCAGACCTTTTATTAAAAAAAACATTATTTTTGATTATAAAAATAATTAATAATAAGATTGCTACACTGGAAAATAAAGCAAAATTAATTACGAAAGAATACTTTATTTTGAACTAAAGTGTTACTTTAAGATTTGAGGGACTAAAGTAGCATGTCTCAAATGTTAATTTAAATTGCAATTAGAAGTAAAAAAGTTGGCAAAAAGTACATATTTTGTCAACAAAAAAATAATTTTAAATCAATATACCAAAAACATTTTAAATTGCAAATATACCCGTTTGTGGTTAAGCATGTTTACTAAACGGTGTATATTAACGCAAATAAGCAACACGTGCCGGAAATATGATTACCGTGTCAGTATTCGATAATAATTTATGGTTGAATTCTAATATAGTCCATTTCAATGCTTACCGAAATGATTGATATCGTCTACGATATGTATTTATTACAATTAACCTTACCTATTTCATTAACCCGTTTGTTTAATTAAAGCGAAATGTAGGGCAGCCCCTCATTAGATGGAGTGACGACTTAGTAATCCTACATATCTATGCAGAAAGTCGATGGATGCACGTGGCTCAGGCCGTGCTTTGTGGCCTTCCTTGTGGGAGGCCTATATTCATTACTGGACTTGTGATGGGCTGTTATGATAAATAATGATGATTAATTAAATTAACATTTTTTTATTTATTTATTTTATTCATTTACTTTACTATATATTATTTGTGATGGCACTAACGTCCTTTTCCTAACGAAAAGATAAAAAATAAAGATAACATTACATCAGCTCCTCTTTCATTATAAATATTTTTAGTTTGATTAATTTGATCGCCGACACCTAGGTAACAGGTATATAACTTTCGACACAGTGATTTCGTGGTCATACGCAAGTCACATCTCGTTGCTTTGTCTGTGAATTAGTCACTGAATCCGAGCCTCTCCATTCTCATTTCTCATTCTATCATATCTGAGAGTCTCTGAAAGTTCACATGAGTTATTCCCGCAGCCAAAGAAACGAGGACAACTTACCGGATACATATTTAAATATTCAAACAGCCGACTATAAACTACTTTGGAACTTAGTAGTTTAAAAATTTACAATATACCGAAAAGTTTACATGATTTTAATACTAAATTACGTCTCTCGTTTCTTATTATGTTTGAAAGCTGTGTTAGTTTCACTATTTAACACTCTGGAGAGAGGCATGAGATCTTGAAAGTAGCCGAAGAACTTTTCAACAAACTGATTTTGTTTAATAACTTATAATGGAAAGCTTCGATTTACGTAAGATTTTCATAACTTTTCTAGTATTATAAATATGATACTTAGTAAAAGTAATTAAAATGAAATGTCTAGTAAACATAATTGTTTCACACTCTTCTTTAAAAATTAGACGGTAAACTTTTTTCATGTAATTAAAAGTAGCGAAATCGCTGTGTATTGGAAACTTAAGAATAGAGTAATCTTTTTTATTTAATATTAGTTGGGTACCCAGCGCTTTTCTGCCGTAAAAGAAATAATTATGGAAATACCGGTTTAAATTTGGAAGGGTTATATTGTTTAATTAGGAATGATAATACATTTATTGAAAATTAATGATGTGACACTCTAATAAATTTGTGGGTACGACACGCGCGCCACCTACTGTAAGTTTATGGTACTATGGTAAGTGCAAGCAATAAGTTGACAAAACTTTAGGGTAATCTGATGAACGGCATGGCAATGCATAAAATACGAACAAACAAAAATTACATTTTGTATATTAGTTTTTTTTTTATAGAATATGGGTGACAAACGAGCACACAGTCCACTTAATGTTAAGTGGTTGCTGTGGCCCATAGACATCTACATCTATCTTCGTTTGCGAATTAAAATGCAGATGCGTTGTCAGCCGTGAGGACTAAGATAGAATGCCTCTTTTCCAGTAAAATGGGTCTGCGGTTCTCTACACTCACCATACGAAACACAGCAGCACTAAGCAGCTATTTTACGCTGGTATTCTATGAGAGCGTGGTCCTTCCCCGGTCGAGCCTACCCATTTGTGCTACAACTATACTATTAATATAGCTGCAGCATGGCTCTACCACGTGGAAGTAGTTAGATTACAAGTAATTTTTATTGTACAATTTTTTTTACTTATACCAAGAGAATCCAGTACCCCATTTTATTACAATTTTCAAGGTTAACAAACGAGCACAAAGTCCGCCTGATGGTAAGTGGATGGTAGTTCTATATTTTATTAAATTCCGTTGCGTTATAATACTAGGGAATAAGATGGAATGGCTCGTTACTAATAAAAAGAGTACCCGCTTCTCATTAATGACTTTATGAAACACAACAGTATTATTCTGTTGTAATAATTTACGCTAGTATTCTGTGCGTGTGTGGTCTTTTCCCGGTTAAACCGAAACATTCGTGCTAAAGCCATAATACAGCTGTATCGTAGCCCTACCACGTATACACCTACGTATAACACATGTTCTAATTCTGATAACTTTACTGCTTCATGCAACTTTAACGTTACTTTACAAATTCTTTGAAATTAGAACATATCTCGACGATGCGAGTTGCAAAATTTCCGAATAGCGATACCGCGAATGAATTAGCATTCATAGCCCGAGGCCAATAGAGGCGTCGCGGGGCGTACCAAATGCGGGATCGTTAAAATGCAACCCGGATCAGGCGTAGCCCCCGGAGCCATCCGGCTTCCCGCCCTCATTTTCTGAACTATTTAAAGGAGTTGTTTGTGGCAGCCAGCGTATAATTTACCATTACGTTTGTTACAGTAACGGTAGACATTTTTGATTCGGCATGTAAACGTCGATTCATGTTCCTTAAATCGGTAATTTTACTCATGGAGTTCAAGTCAAGTAACAAAAAACTGTGCAGGTGCGATAAATCCTACCCTTACTGATAAATTTCTCTTTCATTACAATTTTTCAGTATTTTTTTTTAGTTTAAAATAACATAGTCGAGTTTATTATGTCTTAATTGGGTTAAAATTATGCACTCAAGCGTCGAAAGATGTTTGATGACGCTATCATAAATTCTTCTTGATACGGGTGAAACGAAAGGACGTACTCCATACGTATGTATGCAATTACTCTAGGGATACGAATTATTCTTAAAAAAAAATTGTGACTTATTATTTTTTACATCACCCTGAGCTTGAGCACTGGTCGAGCCGGTTCAAAGCAGCTTCTCTCTGTGTGTGACGAGCCGCCAGTGCTCGCACACACCCACACGAATATCCATGCACACTTTAACATTCATTAATAAAAATCATTTATAAAATAGAATCATAATTTATGGACCAATTTATAAATAAAATATATATGATACAATCGGCAATGCATGAATATGATGAATCAGAGAAATCGATTCTAGGTACGAATTAGAAAAAGTTAAAGAGTAGGTAGTTACAAAAATCGATCGCTTTACGGTGGATGCGATCGGAATGTATTAACCCTGCCACCAGCCTCAGATGTTCGGGGATTGTCGAGATTTCAAAAGAAATGGTATCTTCAAATAGAAACATACTTCTTTACGCTAATCTTACGATGTCCCCAAAACGGGGGTGATGAAACGATCACAACAAAGATATCTGCTTAAGGAAAACTTGGTGTAACAGACATAAAGACACTAAAAGAAACTGCTGTTACACACAGATTCAATGTAGCTAAAATAAATGGCGCCTGTAATTTTTTTTATAATAAAATAAATATGTTGGAAACATATAAATGTTCAAAATACATTTATCTTTTATCTATTACAAACTACTATAATTAATATTTTTTAATAATAATAAATATTTTTACGACAGTAATAAAATATTCTTACTTGTACATTACTTTTCTTCTTTTAATTATATGTGTATAATTATGTATGCTGTTTACTTTGTGAGCCAGAAGGAGAATCTTAAATAAAAAATTAAAAAAATTGCAATCTTGCGTTACATCTGAATTTTTAATTCATATCTCATGCGATATTTTGGTATAATTTAAAAGTCTATTAATGGTCTTAGATCTAACTCAATAACTGGGTATTCCCCTCTTCTCACTCAATAACTGCGTATTTCCCTCTTATCAGCATCAATTAAATTAAGATATTGACCAGATATTCAAAGTCATTTGATTCTATAAAATTATTTGTAAGTACCGAATATTGGTAGATCTATTCCAGCATCTGGAAACTTGTTGTAAAAATATAAATTTAGATTGATATTTTGTTTAATATGTTATTCTCATGATATGAAAATATTCGAAGTGTTTATTCCAGAAAGGTTTCATTTTTTACATCCTTGTTAAGTATAGATGACAAGACAGGGGCGCGGTATCATTTGCATAATGTAATCAGCTAGAAGCGAGGACCGATGACTTGAGCAGCTACCTACCGGGGCCCGCTTGTTACTAAGGGAAATCAAAGGACTTTAATTTTGTTAAAAAGTCTATCCCGGGACGAAACCTATTTCGCGATCTGTCCTCAGAGGCCGCTGATTGATAGCGGAAACGGTTGTTATTGGAAAATGGGCGGGAAAATTCCTTTGCCTCTTGTTTTTAAGGCATTAATTCGAATTTTAAAATTAGATAGGTATATGAAATTAGATTATGTAAGGTATTCAAATAACATTTTTTTACCGAAAAATTATCGATATCATTCTAATTTTATGTTTATATCTCAATTGAATGCTGTAATATTAAAAATATTACTATTCTCAATATAACGTATACTAGCTAGCTATACTAAGGCTTAGGTAAGAGCGCATAAGACCTGATATTAAGACCATGGACAACTGCAACGATCCTTTAACAAAGATGTTCACAAATTCATTGTCACCCCTGAAAAGTAAGTTGAAATGCCTAACATTCTTTACATAAAATAGCTGCCAAATTATTCAAACCATAACACTTTAGTGAACTGCTGCTTAATCACAGAAATATGTAAGTGGTATCAATTAAAATGGGTTCTAAGGCTAGAAAGAAGCCTTTCTCAACTACAAAAATCCCAACAATAACCTAGTTGTAGCCGTGAATAAAAGTGGATAGGCAAACATACATTCCCTTATTATCTCGGCTGTTCCAAATCAAAACCGAGTCTAAGGGCTATAGCTTAGTTTTAAAGGAGAAAGGTAAACATAAGTCATTCTAAGAGTTTTAATTACACATATAATATGAAAGCTGATCTCTTTTAGTCGGTCGTAGTTTTAGTGTGTTCGTTGATGACGATAAATAAAAACCTTCAATACCAGTGCACTTGCGTATACGCCGAGCGTCTTGTTGTCGGATGGCAGAAAGAAGTGCAAGCAATTATGTCATGTTATACGCACACTGTAGCTAAATATTCAGGTGCAGATATTTGAAGTTGGTTGCACATGTCTATAGGCCACAGCAATTTACCATCACGTGGAGTATTGTAAGTTCGTTTGTTACCTCAATTTCATAAAAAAAATCATTCTTGAATGGAATTACAGAACCAATAAAAAAATGTAGTGTATCTTTCAATAACTCTTAACGAAAAGTTTTGGAGAACCTATGTAGGTTTGATTTAAAAAAGTTGCAGTTACAACTAAAAATTATTACACAAAATATTGTTTATGTACACAATATTTAATGTACTTCAGACCAAATTTCTCCCACGGCGGCAGTCCGCTTGACACGATTTTAGAAAACGAGTGTGTGTACAATCATTGTTACACTTTCTATTCACTCACTCTCATAGCATTTCAGCCATATGAAGAAGATAGATCTAGCGCATGACCAACGGTTTTACGTGCTTTCCGAGAGCCAGGAGTCACCGCCAACTTTATGACTACGGGCTAATAATGAGAATTTGATAAGAGAAAAACCTATAGATGTTTTCTGGTCCGACGAGGGATTTGAGCGGTGGACAGCAGTTGCTCTTACGTCCTTCAGACTCACGCGACAGTCAATTTACATATATGGATACATTATGGATGGTACAATTAAACAACACGTTATTTTATATAATTAAATGTTTTGAAATTACGAATAAAAAATAATTACAAAGAAGGAGAATCACAAGTGTTTTTACTTGTCGTTCATTAGGCCTTCCCATAGCGTACCTCATGGGGTGGGGGTGGGGGGTGGGGGGGTTTCATAGTTGTCACAATGGTTGTCGCAGTTTTCTTCTATAATATTCAGCTGTTTTGCAAGATGGATTCTATTATTTTCATTGTATCAAGTTTTAGCAAAAAAAACAAGCTATATTAATGCATTGGTCATAATGATTCTTAAAATTACTTCCCCCAATTTTATAAGCCAAAAGTATCCCTCGATAGTATTTAATAAACAGAGCGTACAGTACCAAGTTTAATTAGAAGATTATTTTATATTTCCTCCTGGCCTGTAAGATGTAATAAAGCAAGACGTCCCGGTGATGCTGTGCTAACCAGATCCTCTTTGTATTCATAGAATGAGAGAAAGCTATCTCAGGTGCGTTCCCCTGCGCCCGCCGCCCTATCCTTTTTAAAATGCTGAACATTTTACTACCGCCCTTTACGCAGGGCCACATAACCGGTATTGACTGATTTCTTATTATTATTTTGAAATCGATTTAAAGAGCTTCGCCAAGTGTATTATTGTTATTATTTTGATAAAAAGTTTACATTTGCGTTTAATTCGATCTTTTGGCCCATTCTAACTGAGGTAGACATTATACATTTTCCTAATATATCAATGATATCCTTACCAAAGACGTCAAAAATTAAAAAAAAAAACGATGTTTTATATATTTTGCAGCACTCTTGGTCCCCGGATTTTTTTAATAGGATAAGGGTGACAAACGAGCACACAGTCCACCTGATGATAAGTGGTTGCTGCGGCCCATAGACATCTACATCTATCCTCTATTACAAATCAAAATGTAGATGCGTTGTCACCTGTGAGGACTAAGATGGAATGCCTCATTTCCAGTAAAAAGGGCCTCCGGCCACCTGCACTCACCAAGCGAAACGCAGAGATAAACCTCTACTTCACGCTGGTTTTCTTTGAGGTCGTGGTACCACCCCGGTTCGAGCCGGCCCATACGTGCGACATCAAAAGCTGCCACGTGGCTCTACAACTGTAAAAAATTAAAATAATAACTTAAAAAAAAACTCGATAAATCCGTAAAAAAAGGAATTAATTGCGTAGTATTCGCATAAATTTAGTTATTATTGCGTTTCAGTTTAATTTACCTTCAATTTCCGGCAAAAATACATATCGTACATATCAGTACTTCCGTAATCATTGGTGCTGCAGAATATTTGAAATGTCGGGAGTTAAAAATAAGATAGAATTAAACACAATACATGTTATTTAATGTGTATTAATTTTGTACATCGCGGCAAAACTCCCGATACCATCCATACCATCTGGATGCTTGGCGGTACATCGCTGTATGTTTTATTGGTAGTTTTCTTCCTCGTACGACCTCTCTGTGGAATAGTTTACATCGGTGATTTTTCCGGACAGATACGAAATAGGGACATTTTTTTAAAGAATAAAAAGAGCTAACTCGTTTCTAAAGGCCGGCAACGCACCTACAATTCCCCTGGTATTGCAGTTGTTCATGGGCGGCGGTAGTCACTTAACATCAGGTGAGCCGTATGCTCGTTTGCCCTATCTCCTATTAAAAAAAGTATTTGCGTAAGTAGAAAATATTACGCAGACGTAAATATATTTTGAGGACATGATGAAGACCGCTATTTCGCACTGTAGTACTTGGGCAAACCCTAATCCCCTTCATGACCCCTTGAAAATGATAGGATAATTACTAAGTGGGCTATACGAATAACTTCATTTATAGACACAATGTAAACGTATAAAAAAAAGCTACGCCTTAGCGTATTATTGTTGTAGAACAAATGTATCAGCTGACTGCGGAAAAATCACGCTCGCACAGAAAATGAACATAAAATTGTAGCATGATGTTACAGTGGGCCAAAAACTACACGTCTCTGAAATTGTATCTTAGTCCTCAACTAAGACAACGCATCGGCATTTAATTTGTTAATCAGTGATAGATGTATATCATGGACCTCAGCATAATGTGTATGGGCCTCAGCATCTACTTACCATCGGGTGGATTTTGACTTGTTTGTCATTTTAATTGTATAAAAATCGTACATAACACATGTTTTAACAGTTGTAGAGCCACGCGGCAGCTTTTGCTGTCGCACGGATGGGCCGGCTCGAACCGGAGTGGTACCACGACCTCACAGAAAACCAGCGTGAAGTAGAGGTTTACCTCTGCGTTTCGCTTGGTGAGTGCAGGTGGCCGGAGGCCCTTTTTACTGGAAATGAGGCATTCCATCTTGGTCCTCACGGGTGGCGGCGCATCTACATTTTGATTTGTAATAGAGGATAGATGTAGATGTCTATGGGCCGCAGCAACCACTTACCATCAGGTGGACTGTGTGCTCGTTTGTCACCCTTATCATATAAAAAAATGTAATGATGTACAGAAATACTTCATTTATATTTAAATTACATTGAATATTTTTTCCTTCACACACGAAATCTCTTTGTCTATGGCCTCACAAGTCTCTTTGCTCATTTTTCTTCGACTATACTTTTTCTAGAAAGGTTATAATGTCTTCATCTTTGTGCCCCTCTCGTTATTAATCTATAAAAGTCGCGACAATGAGGAAACCGTTTCACTCGGAACGGTGCATCGTTTCGCCTGATGAAATTTTTAATTATTTTTCGTCTTGAAGTGTTCACTGTCGCATTCAAATGAATGTTACGAATATGATTTGTGGCGATGTTCATTAAAATCATGAAATAAATTATTCTTTGCTGCCTTTGCATTATTCGTCTTTAAAAATAGTTTTTTATATACTTATGTATAATTTTTTTATATACTTTTTAACAGTGGTAGAGCCACGCAGCAGTTTTTGCTGTCGCACGGATGGGCCGGCTCGAACCGGGGTGGTACCACGACCTCACAGAATACCAGCGTGAAGTAGAGGTTTACCTCTGCGTTTCGCTTGGTGAGTGCAGGTGGCCGGAGGCCCTTTTTACTGGAAATGAGGCATTCCATCTTAGTCCTCACGGGTGACAACGCATTTACATTTTGATTTGTAATAGAGGATAGATGTAGATGTCTATGGGCCGCAGCAACCACTTACCATCAGGTGGACCGTGCGCTCGTTTGTCACCCTAATCCTATAAAAAAAAATTATTCAAGTCAAACACTGGCTTATATACTATCTTAACTTATTATTTAGCATAACAAAATCCGATTCACTCTTGCCTTGAGAATTCCCACGCTATAATCGAACGGAAATACAGATGCTGGCAAATTATTCTATTCCTTTGCCGTATACATTATGAACAACGAAGTAAACCATTTGTTTCAAATGCAGGTTATGTCGTCAATACAAGGTATGATCTTCAGGTACACTTATATAATAATTCTGTCAATATAAGTTAAAAAAATCAAACCATAAAGAACTATGCATTTAAAACACCTGATGCATCACTTGCGTGATTTTTTTATAATAATGATGACAAAATTACAAAATTAATCACATATAAGATAATATATAATACGCCCTCACGTCCACCAAAACCACTCAAATCACTGTAATAGTACGTACATAGTGTACCACCATCAAAGATACATGCAACGTACTTAACCGCTACGTTAATAGATAAAACAAGTTATACACGGACCTTAACTTAAATAAATAATTAGACAGTATTTGATGCCGGCAGATCGCTTGCAACTTTACAAAGCGCAAGTTCGGCTTCACATGGAATACTGTTCTCATCTCTGGGCCGGGGCACCCCAGTGTCAGCTCCTTCCACTTAACCGCATCCAGCGCAGAGCGGTTCGAATCGTTGACGACCGAGTTCTTTCTGATCGGCTCTATACACTGGCACTGCCTAGAGATGTTGCATCTCTTTGCGTGTTTTATCGCATCTATCACGGGGAGTGCTATGAGGAGTTGTTCGGACTAATTCCAGTCGCTCAATTTCACCATCGCACATCGCGAAAAAACTCGCGTTACCATCCATACCATCTGAATGATTGGCGGTCCACCACTGTGCGATTTAGAAGAAGTTTTCTCCCTCGCACAACTTCCTTGTGGAATCGATTACCACCAGCGATTTTTCCGGACCGATACGATTTTGGAACCTTCAAGAAAAGAGCTTACACCTTTCTGAAAGGCCGGCAACGCATCTGCAATTCCCCTGGTGTTGCGGTTGTTCATGAGCGGCGGTAGTCACTTACCATCAGGTGAGCCGCATGTTCGTTTGCACCCTCTTCTATAAAAAAAATCAGTAATCACCAAATAAAGGCAAAGATTAGAGTGTGGCTTGAAAACCTTGATTGTGACAGCACAGAAGCCCTTATGCCGTACACACACACATGTACCCACTAAATAAATTGACCTTTTGACTAGGCTTACTTTAAGGGGAGGAACTGGTTTCTAATACACAGTTGTACTAGGTCAGGGGCAAGTAAATCAAGGGAATGCATGTAAAAGGTTGTGGTATAAAATAAAACTAAATTAATGGATCCATCTAATTGACGGCTCCGTGGCTCAGTGGCTTAGCAATGAGTTGCTGCGCTGGGGGCCGCGGGTTCGAATCCCGCATGGAACAAGTATTTGTATGGCTTACAAATAATTGTTCCGGGTCTGGATGTTTGTCCTTGTGCAATTCGTGTTTGTAAACTGTCTCCACGATACAGGAGAAAATCCTAGTGTGGGGGTAACGTTTTTTAAAGAAAAACAAATTCATCCCGTGGTTGTTACAGGGGACGACTATTAGTAATGCCAGAGGGATGTTAAGGCCTCCTATAGAAGACGGTAGATCCTTCTCGTTTACGTAATACGTAATATTATTTATTATACCCAGACTGGTGACGAGGACCAGCTTTAAAAAATGTGAGACGTCTGGTACTGCGCTCATCGTATGCTTGCCAATCATAGCGATTAGGCCTTATACGAGTTGAAGAAAAATAATTAAAAATACACAATGTATATTTTATACGTGGTAGAGCCATGATGCATCTACATTAGTAGTATAGGGGAAACCGGGGAAGGACCACGCTCTTACAGAATACCAGCGTAAAATGGCAGCTTGATATCCTTTTATTATGTTTTTGCTTGACACTGCTGTGTTCGTATGGTGAGTGTAGAGAAACGGAGACCCATTTTACTGGAAAAGAGGCATTCCATCTTAGTCCTCACGGGTGACGACGTATCTGCATTTTGATTCTTTATTGAGGATACATGTAGATGTCTATGGGTCACAGCAACCACTTACCATCAGGTGGACTGTGTGCTCATGGTCACCCTATCCTATAAAAAAATAAAAAAATAAACGTATATTTCACAACTATTCTAGCACCGATGAATCGGAAAATCTCTTGATTATCTACCTATCGTGGTATAATTACGTCTTTAACGCACATCATCAGTGAGATTAGCAGTGTCCCACTTAAACCCGTTAAACCGATTATAAATTGTAACGCCGTATAGAGCTTCATCATGGAATGTTTCGCGTAGTACAATATATTATAACATGATGACATATATTATATCATTAACACTGGAACATCTTACATTTAAATCAACGACATCAGTTACACTTTAAGATACCAGAGGTATATTTTCATTTATTTAATCTTTATCATACACCTTATTAAAAGGGATATAAAGGACATAGAGGTTGGTCGTGTAAATATTGCATAAGGTTTATATTAAGACGCTAAATACTGAATATTTGAACAAACTTCAATTTGTAGTAGCATTAGGCTGAGGTTACCAATGTGTTTTTTTTTCCCATTGATACTTCATTTTATCTTATAATATTACTAATTAAATTTTAATTATAATCTTACTATTTTATGAGGTACCCTCGCAGATTTTTAAAATAGGACAGCCTATCAAGCCTTGATTTAAAACTTAAAAACTTGATTTAACCAAAGACAAGAATTTTTGATATTTTTGTCGAAAGGACATGTCAATCCAAACATACCTAATAGAATATCCATACTTAAATCCTTTACTCTGACAAAAACGTAATCATTAAAATAGACTTTAAAATTACTCCCTGTAATTATAATACATAATCAAATCTTATAAACAAATTGACGACATGAAGATTTTGCTAAATATAGACTTCCTATGAAGACTACAAAAAAAACATGATCTGTTTAAATAAAACTAATTTTACGGATTCTATCGCGTATATTAACTTATTTTTATCTTCCCGACGTTTCGGGTGCTTTCCAGCACCCGTGATCACGGGGGACTAAGGTGTTTGACGTCCTGCTGTCATAGTTAGCCCGGCTACCTTCAGTTTTTTAATATTAATTTTTGGTTCGATTTACGCAGAATGAGCTTACAGTATCTTGAGGTCTAGCAGTGGTATACTTGGGTTTGGATTTTATTTTATTGATTATGGGATCCCAAGCAGATGGCAGCACCCATCCATCTTCTCTATTGAAATTAGGATGTTTTTTAATTTCAATAGCCTCACGAATCATCCTTGGGAGGAATCGGTGTTCTTTTGCGAGGATTTGTGGTCTATCAAATCTAATGTAATGGCGGGGACGATCTTGAACATGTTCACAAACTGCAGACTTCCCGATACGTCGGTGCTTCACGTCAGCTATATGTTCTTTAATGCGGGTTTTTATAGATCTTTTTGTTTGTCCTATGTACGAGAGACCACATTCACAATCCAGCTTGTACACTCCTGCATCTTGTAGAGGGATACGACACTTGACGGATGGTAAAAATTGACCAATCTTCTTCAGCGGCTTGAAGTATGTTTTAATGGAAGCTCGCTTCAAGATGTAGCCAACCTTGTCTGTGACTCCTCTGACATAGGGTAGTACAGCAGGCACACGCTCGACTGTGGCTGGCTTCACTCGGTCACTGTGACGTAGGCGCGGGACCCGAAGCTTGTTGTCTTGCAATACTTGCTTGACGTGCTGAAGCTCGGCGGCCAGATGTTTTCTGTCACAGATCCCTCGTGCTCTCTGAAACAAAGATTTTCCCACGGTAGCTAACTGTGAAGGATGATGGTGCGAATCACCATTTAGATATCGGTTGGTATGGGTATTTTTTCTGTACACAGTATGACACAGTATGATGAGTATTTTGTATGTACTTACGTCCGATAAAAAGTCAAAATAGACCCTACAACTAATACACTTAAAACAACTACTGATTTAATAAAGAAATACTCCGAAAAATTAGATCTCGACGTGAATTCGACAATACCATCATGTGCCAAACCACCGAGATTGTATGGGTTACCGAAAATACACAAACCAAACGCTCCACTACGTCCTATAGTAAGCCAGATCGATTCACCAACTTATAAGTTGGCTCAACACTTGGCAAAAATACTGTCACCACTAAGAGGACATACCAGAGCACACACAAAGGATTCATACCATTTTGTTAGTGAGATAAAAGACCTACATCTCGCTGACAATGAAACTATGGTCAGTTTTGATGTTCAGTCACTATTCACATGCCTACCTATTGAAGACTGCATCTCAATTGTTACTAGAAAGCTAGAAGATAACAACATGCCCACAGAATATGCAGTATTACTCAAACACTGCCTTACATCTGGCTATTTATTGTGGAAAGAAGAGTTCTACGTGCAAGTAGACGGAGTGGCAATGGGCTCACCTGTATCTCCCGTAGTCGCCGACATATTCATGGAGGACTTTGAGGAGAAAGCCCTTCTTAATGCTCCTGTAAATCCAAGATTCTACAAGCGGTACGTAGACGATACTTTCACAATTTTACCATCTGACAAAGTAACTGCATTTTTAAACCACCTTAATTCCATAAACCCTAAAATACAATTCACAATGGAGTTAGAGGCAAACAATACTTTAGCTTTCCTAGATGTTTTAGTCATCCGAAATCCTGATAACACTATTGGTCATACTGTGTACAGAAAAAATACCCATACCAACCGATATCTAAATGGTGATTCGCACCATCATCCTTCACAGTTAGCTACCGTGGGAAAATCTTTGTTTCAGAGAGCACGAGGGATCTGTGACAGAAAACATCTGGCCGCCGAGCTTCAGCACGTCAAGCAAGTATTGCAAGACAACAAGCTTCGGGTCCCGCGCCTACGTCACAGTGACCGAGTGAAGCCAGCCACAGTCGAGCATGTGCCTGCTGTACTACCCTATGTCAGAGGAGTCACAGACAAGGTTGGCTACATCTTGAAGCGAGCTTCCATTAAAACATACTTCAAGCCGCTGAAGAAGATTGGTCAATTTTTACCATCCGTCAAGTGTCGTATCCCTCTACAAGATGCAGGAGTGTACAAGCTGGATTGTGAATGTGGTCTCTCGTACATAGGACAAACAAAAAGATCTATAAAAACCCGCGTTAAAGAACATATAGCTGACGTGAAGCACCGACGTATCGGGAAGTCTGCAGTTTGTGAACATGTTCAAGATCGTCCCCGCCATTACATTAGATTTGATAGACCACAAATCCTCGCAAAAGAACACCGATTCCTCCCAAGGATGATTCGTGAGGCTATTGAAATTAAAAAACATTCTAATTTCAATAGAGAAGATGGATGGGTGCTGCCATCTGCTTGGGATCCCATAATCAATAAAATAAAATCCAAACCCAAGTATACCACTGCTAGACCTCAAGATACTGTAAGCTCATTCTGCGTAAATCGAACCAAAAATTAATATTAAAAAACTGAAGGTAGCCGGGCTAACTATGACAGCAGGACGTCAAACACCTTAGTCCCCCGTGACCACGGGTGCTGGAAAGCACCCGAAACGTCGGGAAGATAAAAATAAGTTAATATACGCGATAGAATCCGTAAAATTAGTTTTATTTAAATGTGTAGTGTTCGCGTAAATATAAGAAATCATTATGTAAACATGATCTGGTCATGGTATTTCATGTTGCATGCAAACTAATCGCGACCTTTGAAAGTTTTTGAATGAATATTTAAATAACCAGTCCCTTTCAGCATTAGCTGCATTAACTCCTATACTTTTCTTTTGATACTTTTCTATATTGCATCCTGTGTTACAGCACTTGCGCTGCGTCGAAACTGGCGATAAATTGCCTTCCTTAAAGCTTACACCGTTCCGGAGAATATTAAACGATATCTTTATATTCCTATATAATATTAGATGGAATAAACTAGGGCAAATATTATTACAATATACACGGTACTGTATCAATGTTGATCAGTGATTAGCACACGTTAACTTGAGTGCTAGTCAGTAAATAATTGGTTTATGCATATGTTAGAACATAATATTTTATTCAGACTTACTACGAAGTTCAGCTTTATAAGTCTTGGCAGCGTTTTAAGAAACTGCTTTGCTAACTATATAGGATGGGCGTACCCGTCGAAGTGCGTTGGGTAGCGGGTAGAGAGTTGCATTGTGGGTATCATTACATTATATGAGGAAATTTTTAGATAGATTACTTTAAAACTTGTCGTTTTTCTAGGAGAATAGAATAACTAGCCGATAATCGACCAGCAGGAAAGATATCATCATATTACTTGTTAAACACGGGTTAAAATGGAGCGATTTTTATTTGTCCTATAACTCTAAAATTGAAATAAAGGAACGACAACGAAATTTACCAAAACTTTGCTTAGTATTTGTGCTTCAACCATTTATTTTGTTAATGTACGAATTAAGAGCATCTACATCGTAGATATTAATTGCGCTTGCATACAAAGTTTATCTCGCTAATTCCTACAAGCTTGCACGTATTCTACAGTAACAAACAAACACATATAGAAGTAACGAGTACAAGATTTATTCATCTACTGAGTTTTTGTTCCATTATAACTTAAGAACATGTTAGTCCCAACAAGTAGGTAGTATTGTCGGTAAATTAGTACAGTCGTGATTAAAAGTGCGATTTAATATAAAAATCTTTATTCGTGTAAGAAATTAATTTAAAAAATATTTTTATTTTCTTTGTAATTATGATGACTCCGCGGCACAGTGACCTAGCAATGGTTTGTACTGCTGAGGGCCGGAGGTGCGAATCATGCACGGAAAAACAATTTGTATGGCTTACAAATAATTGTTCCAGGTCTGGGTTTTTCTCCTTGTGAAATTTATTTTAGTAAACTTCCTCCACGATACAGGAGAAATTCCTAGTGGTCGTTAAAGTTTTATTAAAAAAACAACAACATTTTTATCGTTTAATAGCATAATGATTATCATTATCATCAAACATCATCATGTCAGAGTAACTGACATAGTCCAACGGATCAGTAAGCTGAAGTGCCAATGGGATGGCCATAAAGCTCGAACAACCGACAACGGTTGGGGAAGAAAGGTCGAGTGACAGCCTCGTACCGGTAACCGAAGTGTAGGACGGTCCCCGACTAGATGGATTCACGACCTGATAAGAGATGCAAGAAGTTCATGGATTTGTGTGTCTCAGAACGGTATTTTGTGGCATTCCTTGGGGAGGTTTATGTTCACCAGAGTACATGTGAAAGCCGCCATAGAAACCATAGAAGCCACGCTTGACATGCAGAGTGGCAACCGCCATTTTTTATTATTTTGAGTTGTTATCTGCTGCCCAATCCTTGTTTATTTGTATTGCCTCTTACGATACTCACGGGATAATAATTTATTATAATTGAAGCGTCGGTAGCGTAATGGCAGGGCGCGGACCACGGACTCGAAAGCTCGTGGTTTCGAATCCGCCATTCGACTACTGTCATGAACTCCTTACACAAGCATTTTAAGCTTGACAGAAGCGGTTAAAGAGAATATTAGTAATGTTTTATAGCATTACCAGTATTTAATTAGTACTACTCGGCAAATTGGTATAAAATGGCGTATTAATATTAAACACCATACGTATATACATAACATAAAAGAAACTACAAAAAGTACAATATTCTATAAAAAAAACAAATACCAAAAGTCTTATTTGAAATAAGTAAGTGTAACAAGTCCTTACCGAAAATTTTCTACAGAACACAAATGAGGCATGAAAAGTAAATTATCACAGAATTATTCATTAAAATAAAATTATTATTACACGAATGTACTACTGTTAATAGCAACTTTCCTCATACAAACTTGCAACTTAGACAAAATATACGGCATGTTGCTGTCGCATAAGTAATGAAATAAAATAGTGTCTACTCTGATATTAATTATCCCGTAACACGGCATTAACTGCTACGTAGTCAAGGGGTCTTGAAGAAGGGTGTGGTCACAGTGTAGGTGGAACCGAGAAGCATAGAAAATTAATACTATCTATGACGAAAGTGTAGAAAGTTTTTAGAAGGAAAAATTAAAAAAAAATATGATTTAATAGTATCGAAAGCTTTACACGTTAATTTGAAAAAAAAAAACATGACATAAAAGTCATGACCGACTTTCATGTCTGATGAACAATGGCCTCCCCATAGACTACCTCTCTTTTATAATTAGGACGACACTGTTCCCATGCCCATCTCCTGGAATACCACTGTCACGTCTTACGACACCCAAGGATCGATATAGGGCAGTGTATATTGCTACACCGCTACTTTTTTCATAGGATAGGGTGCAAACAAGCACACAGTCCACCTGATGGTAAGTGGTTACTGTGGCCTATAGACATCTACATCTATCTTTGATCACGAATCAAAATGCAGATGCGTTGTCACCCGTTGGGACTAAGATGGAATGCCTCTTCTCCAGTAAAAAGGGTCTCCGGTTCTCTACATTCACCATACGAAACATAGTAGCGCTAAGCTGCTATTTTACGTTGGTATTCTGTGAGAGCTTGGTCCTTCCCCAGTCGAGCCGACCCAGTCGTACTACAACTATACTACTAATAGCTGCAGCATGGGTCTACCACTTATAATCCTACTAGATGATCAAGAAAGTTTTATAAAAGTTAATTGTTATATAATTGTTGTATAATTTTACCAAAATCTCTATATGAAACATCAAGCTTCTTTTAAGTGTTTGTAAAGGATGATTTAAAAACATGTTGCCCCACACTACTAAGCATTTATCGCTTGCACTGTCAACCAACAACACGGATTACAATGGAAGTAGGGCATCAAGTTGTCGTAAGACGTAACAGAATATTACGTGGATATGTTATAGTGCTACGGGCATTTAGATAACAACGGTAGTAAAAGTAGCGTTCACTGCAACTACAGCATAAGCCACGTTTTAACGTATCTTTAGCGCTCTAAAATGTATAGTACATTCGTGTGCACTATGCACACTTTTTACACTTTAAACCTTATACCCTTCTGATAAGGCTTAATGGCTTATGAAAGTGTAGAATTTTCTCACTGCATGTGACTGTTTACATGTTGTAGTTTAGATTTTATAGCAAACAGAAGCATTATGCTATGCGGTCCAATCTAGTCAATTCAGCGTTTTGTAACTTAAATAAAAGATGTAATAATTATAGTTTCTTTACTTTAATAGATTTTCTTTAAAATATAACGACTTCGTTATAACTTAAGTAAAATCGAACTTTTAGTCTATCCAATGTTAAGAGGCTTCTCCACTTCATCCATCTGCAAACAAACTCAAATAAAGAACGATTCAGATATTATGTTGTCCCCTCTGGATATTAAGATGCATCACAGCCTGTAACTATATTGTCTCCCTCTACTCTTCAGACTGGAACGCAGCAGTGCAAGCAATATTATTTGCCTTCGGAAATAGGTAAAAGAGTGATACCTAACCAGAAATAATGACCTAGCATTCGTGATCGATATTAACACTAATACTATATGATGGGTTCAAAAGCAATGCTAGAGAATGGGCAAAATCACAACGCCTCAGACTTAAACCCAAAAAGAAACTATTTCTTTTTTATATATCTTCAACTACTTAGTGTTCTGGCTACTGAGAATTTGGCCATTAATTTATTGTTAGTAAAACGTCGCGCCACTCACATTGATAAGTAGAGAAAAAAAATTATAGTCTATTTTAGTACAACGTGAAGAAATGTGACAGAACAACAGATCGACTCGCATCGCATCATATCCCCGATGGCATATTTATATCCGAGAGTTACAACATTGGTGGTCGGGGGTAATGTTGCAAGACGAGGAACGAATTTAATGTCTCCCTTCACGGCACAACGCGGCACCGACGCGGCGTCTCACTAATGTTGCGTGTTCAAAGGAATTTTGTGTACATCGAAATAAACTAATTGCTGGATATAACTGTAAGTTTAAACAAAACACGCAATGAATTTTAAATATTTTGCTGTCTAGTGGCGACTCCATATCAAACTGCTTGCCAAGCGTGGGAACTATGGCAAAGTCCTCCCTAGTAGGCAATGTATGGCAGAGGCTTATGTTCAGAAGTGGACTTTTGATAGACTGTTATAATTGAATGAACGAGTAACGCGATGAATTTCAAACATCTTATGTCTCTTTTCCATTAATATTTTTAAGGAAAACCTAAGCAAGTATCATATTATATATTCTAATTGTAGCACAGTATGCAATTTTTTTTACATTAAAAATCTATGGTGCTTTTCAAATAGCCGTTCAAACGAGTTAATGTAAGAGTTATTAACGAAGTAATTGATTTAAGTATATGATAAGGAAAGGTGTGTTTTTTATTCCAGAAAATTGTGGTAGAGTTTGCTTTACATCATGAGCTTTATAGTAATCATGATACAAACCTCAAAGTGGTCTGACAAAAAAATCACTAGGGGTGATTTTATTAGCTGTATAAGAATCTAATAAAAGGTAATGATCAAGTAAATGCTTAATATGGCGGGTTGATTAGTTGTAAATAATAAGAGAACTTATTTCCAACAATAATGTGTTTATAGGCTGATGAATTGGCTTCTAAATCCATGATCACATTTCGTCCCGAAAGTTGGCAAAATGTGATTACAAGAAATGCCAAATAAATGTAACCCATCTCCTTATCGCCAGACATAAAATACCCAGACTGGCGACGGGCTGCAGCGTCAAGGTGCGAGACGTCTGGTTCTAGATCGTCAGCTTCCTGCCAAATGTGATGTTTAAGGAAAATTCTCCAAACAACGGGAGTGGACATCTACGGGCTAATGATGAATGAAATATAATAATGTATGTTATGTATTATTTGTGTTATTATACAATATTTTCATACGTGGTAGAGTCATACTGCAGCTATATTAATAGTATAGTTGTAGCACGAATGGGTCGGCTCGACCGGGGAAGGACCACGCTCTCACAGAATACCAGCGTAAAACAGCAGCTCAATGCTGCTGTGTTTCGTATGGTGAGTGTAGAGAACCGGAGACCTATTTTACTGGAAAAGAGGCAGTTTATCTTAGTCCTCACGGCTGACAAAGCAAAGAAAAAATGCAAATGCATTTTAATTCGCAAGCGAAGATAGATGTAGATGTCTATGGGCCACAGCAACCACTTACCATCAGGTGGACAGTGTGCTCGTTTGTCATCCCAATTCTATATTAAAATAATAATGTATACATATAAATATAATATAAATAATGATGAAGAAGAGAGAAATTGCTGTTCATGACGAAAGTAACGATGATTATAAGAAACTACTGTCATTATAAATAACAAAATAGCTCTTCTATTATAGCTATTCTATTATAACGCTTCCAGTGAGCTCATGTTTTACATCTGCAATGCGTGGCATTCGAGAATAAAGACCTAATGAGTGTAAAGAGAGGGAAGAAGTGTAATATACACCATTCCGAACGCATCATCGTCTTCGACGGCGTAATGCGAGACAATTTTTATCTATTATAGCGAATACCGTACATGGAGAAAACAGACTCTTCAATTTACTACACTTACTTAAAATTTCATTACATGCGACTAATGAATTGTTAAGATGTATTAGTAGCTACATATCTGAGAAAAAAGATAATTAATGATAGGTAAAGGCTGCCAAGCTACTCCACCACGATTCTTTTTACTCCATTTCTCTCATAAAGATGTTAAACATAGATGGCCTTACTTATAATCGTTATAATTTACTTTATATATTATTTATCTTTATATTTATCTCCTCCTTTTGTCATTTATTGAAAAGAGATTATTTTTACATTTATTAAATTGACGTCGAGTTTTATGAGTAAGGTACTAATAAGAGCCGCGTGAAAACAATTAAAATTATGTCTCACCTAGTTGGATACCTTTTTTTAAAAACTCATCTCTAGAAGTTACAATTACGATATTGTACAGTTCACTGAAAAGGGTAAATGATTACCTTTAAAAGGAAAGGAAAAACGAACTTCGAAAACTAAAAAGAATAAAATAATTACCACGTAATATTTGGTAATAGCTTCTAATGTCATGGCGTTATTTCTTTTATAGGTACACATATATCTTAGCACGAATTTCAAAATCTATTAACAGGAAATTTTATTTTTACATTTTTTTGTTTTTGTTTTTTGGTGTTGGTTTTTACTTTGTAAGCTTTTTTTTTTAAGATCTGCTTAGGAACTTAAGAAAAATCTCGTAGGTTAGATAATTTAGAAATGAAAAAATCTGCAATTCAAAAAATTATTAATAAAAATTAGCAGTCGTCACTTTTTAACTAACTTCGTCTTGGCAAAAAGACCACCACGCATTTCAAATGAAATTAAAACAATTTTTTTTTATTATTTATAGTGTATATTATGGTATATATAGTAGTCTACGCCGATGAATAGAACTATCAGAGTCTGTGTACACACAAAGTAACTACTCAATGCCTGCCCGCTTGTAGGTACAAGTAACTTAACGGATCTAAAATAGTGTATACGGGAGCTTAGGCACGGGAGCTCCAGCGCACTATCTCACTTGCAACAGCCGCAATAAACGCTGCATTTGCATTGTCATTAGAGCTGTATTTGAGAGGGGGATACACTGCGTTATTTGCAGAGTCAGTGATAACGTTTTGCACAGATAACTGCCCTTGTTCCTAAATAAACATGTATGTTTGTTTTTCTAGGAGAGTAGAGTAAGAGTATTAGTATTGGGAATTTGAGTATTTCTAGCATTTAAATAGTACTAGCTTAGTTGGACAAGTGTTAAATTTTACTTCCATAATATTTCACGTTATATTATTAGTGCTTAGGGGTGACAACGCATCTGCATTTTGAGTCTAAATGGAGGATAGATGTTGTTCGTGCTCGAACAAAAGGAGTAGAAACAACGAAGGATATTTACATGGCACTGATATAAATATTTAAACTAATACTGTTTGTAAAATAGGTTGGAAGCAACTATATAGTAATCTCTGGCAGCAACCCCGTCCACCTGAGCGCGCGTCTTATATACCAATCAACTCGCGGGACGTGCTGCACGGTGATTGATCAATCCGGTCCAAAGGTAAACTGTCGTAGACATACTGGCGGTTGTCATAGACAGATATATATATTATATACCACGGCATCCACTTACCATCGCTTAACTGAGTGCTCATTTATCAGTCTTCTATAAAAAAGGCTGACAACATAATAAAAAAAAACTGGTAGAGTTTTTGGTCCAGGGAATCTCAATCAAAGCTTTGGAGATTTGCCATAACCAGCATGCTTGGCACCCTTATTGATGGTCACAGTACCTGACAGCATGCAACTGTAACGCTGCTCACCGTCACCAGTCTGGGTGTTTTATTTTAGCATAAGCAAAATGATTATACCATTCATCGTAAGCTGTGAAATCTTTCAAACAATTTGTGACAACTCTTTATAAGCCACACCCTTAAAGGGTGTAATGAATTCTTTTTATGTTGCTATCATACGCCAGTTGTTCGTTTCTTTCGTATTTATTATTTATTTATACCATTGTAACAAAAATAGGTAATGCACACAATTCATAAGTATAGTGCAACATAAAGCTAATATAAAATTTTCTGCACACTGCAGTTCGCCGTCTTTCAAGCTTAAACGTTTTATAATATCATGGTAAGACAACAGTTCGCTCGTTTATATAAAAACAACGCGAGAGTGAGTTGTGAATGCTATGATGGGATCACAAGTTAACTAGGGACAATCAGATGCGATTGGAGATAGAATAAATGGACATAAGTCAATATTTAGTTACAGATATATACAGAATATTCTCAGGAAATATTATTTTATATTTTTAGAATATTAACCCTTTCGCTGTCCCGTGCACTGCATATAGGTCATTGCTATTGTCTTACTATTGTGTCTGAAAACCGGACAGTGAACGTGTTAATATGCGGATTATATTAAATAGGATATATATATATATATATATATATATATATATATATATATATATATATATATATATATATATATTCGTTTTTAATTATATCATAATAGTTTATTAGTAAAGTATGTTTGAATTTGATTTGTTCTTTAAGAAATGAAAGGATTTAAATATAAAATCAACAAAAGCTAGCTCGAGTTTTCACACCTGAAAATCTCGCTGAAACGTATCGGAAAAGTTTGAACTTTTACGTCGTCACTTTTCTTTGTAATTGAAGGTAAAGAAAGATAAGCCGGGCTTGGAAAACAAACGGAAACTCCGGCAGTAGCACGCTCGATTTGTCGCTTTTATCTAACTAGTTAATCAAGATTAAAACGGGCGCGATTTAAATAGGCCCAATAAATTAATTCGCCTAAAAACAAACTTGCTTGTTTTGTTTAGAAAACAACTACTTTTCCCAACAGTCTTTTTTAATGTTGTGTATTATTATTAAGGAATTGTTGAATTTAACAACAGCCTTTAAGTTTCCTGTGCGTTTAAGGAGTTTTACCGTAACCATAACAGCCTATCAAAAGACAACTACTGGAATTAGTCCTCCCCAATAAATCACCACATAAGAGAGACCTTTGCCATAGTTGCCACGTGTGGTAAGCGTGTTGGCAACTGGAAACTGTTATTATTAAGCTGTTATCAGGAAGATGGTACTGCCTATTTTAGTTTCAGTTTCCTTCTGTCGCCTTTAACGACATCCACGGGGGACATGGGGAAATGATCGCCACCACACAGTTAGTTCAGGGAGTCTAGCGGTGAAACAAAAGTTATTGTTTTTACTCGCTTTATTAGAATAGAACGTACGTTTTTTATAGGATAAGGGTGACAAGTGAGCACATAGCCCACCTGATGGTAAGTGGATGCTGTGACCCATAGACCATTTAGATGCATTTTTGTTATCCCTAAGAACTAAGATGGAATGGTTTGGATCCAGTAAAAAGGGTCTCCGGTTCTCTACACTCACTACGAAACACAGCATGGAGTTGCTATTTTACGCTGGTATTCTGTGAGAGCGTGGTCCTTCCCCGGTCGAGCCGACCCATTTGTGCTACAACTATACATACTTACTACTTTTGTATGTGGTAGAGCCATGCTGCAGCTATATTAGTAGTATAGTTGTAGCACGAATGGGTCGGCTCGACCGGGGAAGAACAACACTCTCACAGGATACCAGCGTCAAATAGCAGCTTAACACGTTCACTGTCCGGTTTTAAAACACAATAGTAAGACAATAGCAATGACCTATATGTAGTGCACGGGACAGCGAAAGGGTTAACGCTGTTGTGTTTCGTATGGTGAGTGTAGAGAACTGGAGACCCTTTTTACTGGAAAAGAGGCATTCTATCTTAATCCCCACGGTAAACGATTTATTGAGGATAGATGTAGTGTATATAGGTCACAGCAACCACATACCATCGGGTGAACTGTGTGCTCGTTTGTCACCCTATCCTATAAAATAAAAAGATTATAAAATATAAAATCATACATATCATACTACAAATAACCTTAGTAATATACTCTATACCTGATACATGGCATTCTCAAATTTTAAATAATACACTAGCTGACCAGGCAGACGTTGTTCTGCCCTTTCCGAACGACCATTTGCTTTCCCTAAAAACTCCTGAAATCAGCAAAAAAAAAATTGAGGGTCACTTATCGGGATAAAAACTATCCTATCTCTCAAGTTGCACCAAACTGCACACAGTCTGCAATTTTTTTTTGAAATCGGTTCTATCTGTTGAATACTTACAGCAACACGTGGTGGTTATACTACTAAATTGTAGCTTATATTAAACGTTTGTATTTTTAACATAGCGCCATCTATTAAATATTTACTCAATCCAGTCAACAGATATCGTCATCTGACAGAATCGTTTGGAGCTAATAGATAATTGTGACTGTCAAATAATAGACAAATAATTTTCAATAAAATAATATTGTATTGCGACTTTAAATTGAGATGTAAGCTATCCTATCTTTTAAGTTGGACCAAACTGACACATTTACCAAAAATTTCATTGAAATCAGTTCAGTAGTTTAGTAGTCCATCGCGGACAAACAACATGACACGTGCTTTTTATATATAAAGAAGATAATACACACATATATAATTCTTTGTTAAGCATAATATTTACATACGAACATATAGAAACAATTTTTAATAATTTATAATATCAAGTCATACATAAGCAAAAACAATTAAGTCAACACACGCAGACATATTTACAGGCGACACAAACAAATATGCTTCGAACAACTATACATCTATCTCGGATATTGGCGAGGCAACGCGTCGCCCTCGGCCTTACTCTCTTTTTAATCACGACTATTAAATACATAGCGTTTTTTCTGTTTTCACATATGGTTGAATGATATTGTTTTATATATGTACATACATATATTTTTTAATAATTCAAGCGGTGTTTATTCTCGTACTATTTTGATATCAGTCATTGGTACGTTAGGGAAGGTTTCACTTTGTTGCTTAGTGGATTTTTTTATATAAAATTTAAGCAACAATCGAACTAACAGTCAACCTAGCAAGTGGCTATTGGAGCCAATACCTGCAGCCAACTTGAAAAAAAGCCACAGTGCCTTGTTACCTCCGAGAACTCTAATTATACTATCTTTTTAAACTCTTCTAATCGGAAGACAGCAGTGCACACTGTGCTTTTTGGCGGCAAAAAAATATTATTCAGGTTTAATAGATCCTTCTTAGTTCTCCAATACAATTTAGAGTAAATCATCTCTTAATTTATTTTAAAGAAATAAAAGTGGCAATTGGAAATGGATGGTGTAGTCGATAGAGATACTCTGTACTCGCTTAAGAATCAAATTGCAGGTGCCTTGTAATCCCTGAGGACTATTAAAGAATTTCTCGTTACCAGTGAAATGGATTGAGGTACTCAACTCACGCCATAGGAATCATAAAAGCTTTATGCTGCTGTTTTACGCGTCGAGATGACCCATTCGTACTGCAGTCATAATACACATACTCCGTTGCTCTAGTACTCACTTTACGGTTACATACGCTATGTATTCAGATCTTGGAACAATTATATATCTTCTAAATGTTCGGTCCATAACAATCCACTGGTATTATACTGGACCCCTTCTATTGTGCGTTGTATTTTGCCATAGTTGACCCATTATAAAACTAGTGGTGGCACCAGCGATTTCAAATCATGTCGTATTACAAATACCTCATTCGATAAAATACTTAAAAATGTAGGTGGAGACAATGGACTGTATGTCACTTGTACACGTTACAAAGTCAGTTGAAAGAATAGTTTCACAGACCATCCAGTGTTGCCATATTTGAAACATTGCTATAGCAATCAATAAATAATTATATTAACAGAAATAGTTTATTTTAATAATAATAAATAGATAAGCAGACAAAATATCTGGACCTGGCTCACTAGGTGACCGATATGTGTGGTGGTCAGCTGACCGAAATTATTTCTGTGGTCGTTTCTGTGAACGGGCTAATCCCGGTCAGCCTCTCAGGTCATCTGAGGCGTCTGGGACTCCGTGACGGACCGCTCCGGGCTCAAATGCAGAAGGCGGAGCTCCTTGATGCCGCCCGCATCGTCCGCCGGTTTCTTTCCCTTTCTCCTAACCCACGGCCGTTTAATCGCCCCTGCCGAGGGCTTCCACCTGGCTGTTTTTTTATTTATTTATGAATGTTTTTTTATGTATTTATTTTATTGATATTTATGCATAATTATCATTTTCATTTACATTTATATATTCGTACCGCCCAACCAAATGAGAATGAAAATGAGAACTATATAGATACCCCATATAAATACCTATTTTTTAAGTGGATGCTGTGGCCTATATATTTTTTTACAGCTATTCTCGATTAGTAAGTAAGATTGGTAAGATCTAAGTATTTACTTTATTATAAGATGTTATTTGTAACTTGTATAATATAATAAAAAACCAAAATGCAAATGCGTTGTCACCCTTAAAGAATTAGATGAAATAAATCGTTTCCAGTAAAAACGGTCTCCAGTTCTCTACACTGCTGTTTCACGTTAGTATACTTACGGACTGATATTAAGAAAAAGAAAAAGCAGTCGAATGCCTTAATTTTTATAATGCTCCTTGTATTATAAAAATTATGGCATTCGGCTGGTTCCTAGTCTGCCCTACCACGTCAGGTATATTTAGTAAATATCAATAAAAACATTCGTAACTCGCAATTTTCCGGGACGAATGTTATACGAAATCCGCTTTGCACCCAATTTAGCATATGGAAATATTTCCGCTCGCGCCGGTCATAGTTCATTGTTTGTTGCAGAATAAATCACGTTGCTTATTTAGCAACTTATGATTTTGCATTCATATCACACAAATAAATTACGTATTTGCACATGAATTTCTATGTTTAAAAATCTGATCGTAAAAAAAATATTAAGGTTTTTTTTATAAAATAGAAAGTGGCAACTGCAGTCCATGGACACCTGTAACTATCTCCAAACAAACAAGGCCACAGAAACATTGACACTTCTGCGGTTTGAGAATTGTACTACCTGCCTAAAACCATAAGACCGAATCACAGCAGAACAAGCGATGCTATTTGCAGCAGAACAAGCGCTGCTATTTGCAGAACAACAAGCGCTACTATTTGCAGCAGATCAAGCGCTGCTATTTGCAGAACAACAAGCGCTGCTATATGGCGGCAGAAATAGGTAAGAGGGTGGAACGTTCACCCAGAGCGATTCGTTAAGCAGAAAAGAAGTGCTACCTAAAAAATCATATTGCAGGATTTTAGTGATTCGCTTGCATCAGTAACAATAACTCTGAAAAATGCCCAGAAATCTTGAGGATATATGGCAGTAATAGATACAAGGCAATGGTTAGTAGGGGCCTTTAAGGATAATTACGAGGGCTTGAAGTAGTATACGAACTTCCGAAGGCGTGTTCATATCACGGCGGAGTCACCACTTTAGGCGAAGGAAAAGGGGAGATCTTTCGTCGGTCAAGGTGTTCAGCCCGGGGAGCGGCCTACGCTCCATGTGTTAGTACGGAGCTGTTCTATATATAGCGCGATAACTTCAGAAATTTGATAGCGTGATTTAGGGTTCGGTGCGTTTCGATTGTGGCGCGTCGCCACAACAGCATAACTACAACTTTTTCGCTAGATGTCAAATACCCAGACCGGATACAGGAAGCGGCGTCTAAGGTGCGAGACGTCTGGTAATACAAATGTCGATCCGCTTGCCAAGCGTGGCAATGTAGCCAAATCCTTGCCACAATAAAGAATCAGAGTAAAAGTGATAATTATGAATGCGGACCACGAACTAAAAAGTCGTAGGCTCGATTCCGCCACGCGACTAATATTGTGAACCATTTCCAACACAACCATTTAATAATTACGTGGATTTTTTTTGGTTTCGGTCCACCTTATGGTAAGTGATTGCTGTGACCCATATACATCTATATCAATCCTCAATAAAGGATTGAAATGCAGATGCGTTGTCACCCGTGAGGACTAAGATGCAATGCCTCTTTTCCAGTAAAAAGTGTCTCCGTTTCTCTATTTTCACCATACGAAAAACAGCAGTATTAAGCTGCTATTTTACGCTGGTAATCTGTGAGAGAGTGGTCTGTGTGGATTTTAGGTTAAAAATAGTTTGGGAGATAAACCTACTCAGATGATCTCCTGTGCAGGAAAAGAGTCTATGTATCTTTTTTTTTACTAAATTAAATAGGATATAATTATTGAACTTACCGTGTAGTGGCGTTGTAAGAATACTCACTACCCCATATCTTCCCATAGGTGTCATAAGAGGTGACAAAGGGAAACTAAGATAGGAGATGGGCAGCAGCTTCGTCCTGATAACAGCGTGGCAACTATGGCAAAATTCCTTCTATGGCCGAGGCCTATGATCAGCAGTGGAGTTTTATAGGCTGTAATATACAGATAGAGAGATAACAATTGATTTGAAAGCAGAACTTACAAATTAAGTAAAATTATTATTCACTGCTCAAACATAAGTCGACACTTGATTTTTTTTGCTTATGCATTATCTTCTTAATCTTTAGATCGACTTAAGCGATCACTTTGCCGGTTATTCAGAAAGTAGTTTGAAAAGAGCTTAAGGGAATATTATCATGCAGTTTAGATAACTTGTCTACTGAAATGTTTACTTACCTAAAAGCATGATTAAAAAAAATCTCTGTCTACTTTATAGAATAAGGTGACAAGTGAGCACACAGTCCGCGGGATGGTAAGTGGATGATATTGCCTATAAACATCCACATATATCCTCGAATAAGAATCAAAATGCAGATACGTTGTCATACCTAAGTTCTAAGATGGTATGCATCGTTACCAGTAAAAAGGGTCTCCGGTCCACAACACTGTTGTTCTGTAAGAGTGGTTATACTCCAGTCGATCTGGCCCAGGCGTGCTGCAGCCATGCTGGAGCTAGCAACATGGCTCTACCAGGCAAGACCACCAGACTTTGCGAGTACTTAAGCTAGAATAATCTAGGTATTTAAAAAATTACGCAGAACAAATTAAGTACCTCATAATTCTCCGAGGAATATTATTTCAATTTATTGTATTTTCTCATATGGGTTCGAGTTCATAAAGTCTATATAGGCGAATAAAAATCGTTAACTTGAAAAATCATTTTGAATATTTACTATTGTTTATACAATCCACATAATATTACAAAAATATTTAAATGAAAACCATAATATTCAAATCCTATTATATATTGTATTATTACATGAGAAAGTTACATAACTTTCTTCTGTTATATATACATTGTAAAGTTAAGCTCCTGCACGCACCCCCCAAGATTTTCCGTCGTAAATCTCTACCACAAGTCGCGCGACAAAAATATCATTATGTAAATTTACATAGAAATAAAAACCCCGCTGCATTGCTTAGAAATGGGAACCCAGCGTGCCATTTTTCAGTGACGTCATCTTTCGAAAACGCCTTTTTTGGTAAATTCTATTGGAAAATACTTTAAGTAGAAATCATTTGGTTAAAGCAAGTTTTGCATAAGCTTATAGATAAACTAGTTAAAATATAATGGCGACAATTTAAATATTAAATGGTTATGAAATTTAAATATTATTTGTAAACAAATGGGCAAAGGTTTATAATTTGATGGTAAGTGGCTACGGGCCATATACACCTACAATTATGTTTTTGCTGAAATGATGAAGACACCTCGCCATGGCTGAGGTCTAAGATGAAATGTCTTACACCCTGTAAAATACTGGGTCGCTTAACTATCAGATCGGAACATATGTACGACACATGACAGTTGTATCCTCTTCCCTATTCAGACAGGGTCGAGTACAAATATGCAATCCTACAACTTTAAGCCTTTTCACTCACGGCTATGTATAATTACCATATAACCATATTTCGGATAATTTTAAGGAACTAGTTATTTTTTATTATTGAATATGGGTGAGAAACGAGCACACAGTCGGCCTGATAGTAAGTGGTTGCTGTGGCCATAGACATCTACATCTATCTTCGTTTGCAAATTAAAATGCAGATACTTTGTCAGCCGTGAGGGCTAAGATAGAATGCCTCTTTTTCAGTAAAAAAGGTCTCCGGTTCTCTACACTCACCATACGAAATACAGCAGCATTAAGCTGCAATTTTACGCTGTATTCTGTGAGAGCGTGGTCCTTCCTCGGTCGAGCTGACCCATTCGTGCTACAACTATACTATTAATATAGCTGCAGGATGGTTCTACCACGTAGATCTACATAATTACTTCAAAAGTTAATAACGATCTCAATAACAGTATTAAGCACAATACATTTAAGTTCAAAAACACTCTAAAATTTCCTTGTCACGATATACTAATTGTTAATCTTACTTATCTCAAAGGCTGCACATTAATCTCATTAGAAACTTCCAATAAGTAACATGTGGCGAAATGGCGGGAAGACAGAAAACATTGGGATGTTAAACAGATACGAAACGTGTAATGAAGCCGAGAGCTATTGTTTAAATCGCGGTTACAATGGTCTGTCTGGCTGTGTCTGACGCCGACGTTTCTATTACGTGTTGATATTAAATTGCTATTAGGCTATTGATGGTGATTTAAATATAGTTGTTTTATTATCTTATTAAAATTAGGTGTCGTTAAAGCTACTGTGTTTGTAGAAGTAGATTCACTGTTATTTTATTTAAAGGGTTTTGTTGTTATTTACCTTTTATCTCGTAAATTTCTTTTATATTTTATATCGAACTTTTTGGTTCCTTCTAATGCACCGATTGTCATTTTTGTACACATATTTAATTTTCTTTATGGTATAAGGGTAACTAACGAGCACACAGTCCACCTTATGGTAAATTGTGCTGTTACCCATAGGCATCTACATTTATCCTCAATTAAGAATCAAAATGCAGATGCGTTGTCACCCCTGAGTACTGAGATGCAATGCCTCGTTAATAGGGAAAAGGGTCACCGGTTCTCTACACTCACCATACGAAACATAGCAGCGTGGCTCTACCACGTAGAAATCATCTAAATGACGAAATATTATTATCTTAACTCAGTGTTTTAATCCCTCAGTTATGACACTACTGAGATCAATCAATTTAATATTGATATTTCAAATTTATTTCAAAAATTTTGTCATATTTTTTAGCCACTTCTAATGTACCGATTATCATGAATTTTTGTCACATATTTTAATCTACATGACAAAATAATAACAACTCTGGTATTTAATTTACCAATATAATTAAATAAAAGTTTAATGTACAAATTTTGAATTGATTTTTTTTTTAAGAAAAGACGCTATAAGTTTCAGTATGTGAGGCTAAGGCTTTAGGCCTAAGGACAGCGTGCGGCAGGGCGTGTGGCGTAGAGGTGTTTCCCCATTCGAATCGAGCACCAGATACAGGACACTGCATTGCAACAACGTGTGTGGCATTGTTACTAAATGCTCCACTAAACGCTCTTTACTAACGCTTTACCATTAAATTTATAACCACAGCTTCTTTAAGTCGATGTATATGTTTAATGGCATATGTTTTTATTGATAAAAATGAAATAAAAAAGGACAAGATTGTGCCGAAATATATACTTTGAAATTTTGAATTCATTAGCATTATGTAAGAATGACGCCGACTCTGCGAGAAAATTGTCACATTCTGTAAACTGGCTAAACGAGCTGAAATAGAAATGAAGACATTTTCACACACAGTTATAAGATGCGCAAAAGGGAAGCAGAAATATCAGCAAATAGATTTTAAAAAATCAGAATCATGAAGTATGAGCATTAAGTATGACCTGTAATAAATTTAATATTAGTACTCAATTAGTTATTTAAGTTATTAAACTTAATGGCCTCTTATTGATATATTTAATCGTTTAACGTGTTTTTATTTTAACATCGATCAATCAATCCTACAACGTTAGTTACGGAATCGCCCAAACACCGACAATATTGACATTGCAATACGTAATAGAGTTATATCAAACAGTGGAAGAGACCGCGCCAGTTAATCCAAGTAGATTCAGTGCCACAATCTGACAGGAGGCAGAGCTTGTGCCAGCACTGGCTTGCTTTGCGGGATATAGGCTGGATGAAACTACTGTAATTAATATATTTCGCTCTTTCACAATACGCCCCTTCATACAATAGTTTTTATTTCAACAGCATTTTGTCAGAATGCATTTTTTAAATAAGTATGAAAATGTTATGAAACGTTTTTACAAATTAAATAGTTTCTTACATCGTCTTTATTTGTGTTCAAAGTTACAGCGATGACCACTTAAATCAAACGTTGGCATCCCATCAGACTATTTTTACGTACTCAAGCCACAGAATTGGTAATATAGTTGTACTACGAATGGGTCGGCTCGACCGGGGAAGAACAACGCTCTCACAGAATACCAGCGTAAAATTGCAGCTCAACGCTGCTGTGTTTCATATGGTGACTGTATAGAAATGGAAACCCTTTTTACTGGAAATAAGGCATTCCATATGAGTTCTCATAGGTGACAACGCATCTGTATTTTGATTTTTAATCGAGAATAGATAGATAAAGGTGTCTATAGGTCACAGCAACTACTTACCACCAGGTGGACTGTGTGTTCGTTTGTCACCCTTATCCTATAAAAAAAATATGAGATTAAGAGAAAGAGTGCACTTGGGTTTGCCCACACACTCGTGATCTATAACCTTGTCCTGTCTAGATGGTTAGTGTCTATTGAGGCGGGTCGCCGAGACCGAAACCGTCTAGAGACCGTTATCAATATTAACCCTTTCGCTGTCCCGTGCACGGGATCACTGTGCCGCGGAGTCATCATAATTACAAAAATATTGAAAATTATTGAAATAAATAAAAATATTTTTTTTAATTAATTTGTTACACGAATAAAGATTTTTATATTAATTTCAATAAAATCGCACTTTTAATCACGACTGTACTAATTTACCGACAATACTACCTACTTGTTGGGACTAACATGTTCTTAACCCTTTCGCTGTCCCGTGTTCTACAATATAGGGCACTGTTATTGTCTTACTATTGTGTCTGGAAACCGGACAGTGAAGGTGTTAATATGCTTTCTGTCGCCTTCTGGAATTTTGACATCAGGTGATATAAGGTGATTATACTGTTGGATATCGAAAGTCATCTTTCTGATTTTTGTCACCGAAGATTTATGTCACACATAAAACTAAATGGGTGGTACCTTCTACTTTTATTGTTAATTTTTTAACATCTAAAAGCGGTACGATAATATTTCGGACGGTAAAAATATTTAAGTGTCACTTGCATATTCAAGAATACGGATTCAATATATCTCACGCTACCAACCGCTAGTATTAAATGAAGTATGTACTTCGGTCGTTTGTCTTCCACAGCGCGTGGCAGCGCGGGCTCGCGGGCGGCCTTGCTCCCCCGCGAATGGGGTTTCAACAACGAATATGGTATTTCATTTCAGCGCACTCCCGGAATTTCTCTGTTACGTTTATTTTTATTTGTTATTGTATTCGCTTCTCGTAACGTATTTTTTTTTTCACAAATTCTATTTTCTTTTTTCACCTACAATACTGGCTTGTATGTGGATTACTTTGGACACGCGCGTGTAAGGATATTTTAAAGGTTTTTATACATTATTTAAAAAAGACATTTCAACGCGGTTTATAAGATAAGAAAGTTTATTTGCTACGACTCACACATTAGCACTATCATTGCAGTGTGTTCCATTGCTTATGATGGGACGATCGATAAGTCCTTATACATAGTTTAAGGCTGTCCACTTAGCACGATCTTAGGTTTCATGATACTAATTACTGCGTGCCACCTTGCGCATATCGTCGCTCCATATAAGCATTACAACTACATGAAGTTTGCCTTACATCAGTTTTAAAAATTAAAGTAAGGTAAAGATCAATCTTGTGTATAACCTTACAAATACCTATTTATTCTGAAAAACATCGATATATACTACCTGCTGGGCTTACGTTTCTAATAGATGCAAACAAATATTGCACAATATTGATAACACAGAATACTAGCAGCTTAATGCTGCGGTGTTTCGTATGGTGAGTGTAGAGAACCGGAGACCCTTTTTACTGGAAAAGAGGCATTCCATCTTAGTCGTCTAGGCTGACAACGCATCTGCATTTTGATTCGTAATCGAGGATAGATGTAGATATCTATGGGCCACAGCAACTACTTACCATCTGGTGGACTATGTGCTCGTTTGTCACCCTAATTCTATAAAAAAAAAACAAGAAGAAAACATGGACAAAATTCATTCAAAACAAAGTCACTGAAAAAGCCCGTACCTACAAAAAATACTTATTTTAAACGTACGGCATCGCGAAATCACAGCTTCAACTTTACATTCGCGAATATCACAGTTCTCTACTGAAATAGATTACATAAAATAGAAGCAATATACAGCATCGTAACTTCGGGAGCTGAGCCGTGGAACACGTGAAAATTCTTCTTTATAGCTTTACAAGACCCGGGGGCATGAAGAAGATTACGATTCCTATTTTATAAATGTCAAAGCTTGAATGTCGAGAGGGTAAATATTGTTCCGTATAAAATATCATCCTATGTGTGTAACTGCGATTTAGATCTGTTTCTATTGAAGGTAAGGAAAGAGGTTTATGATCGTTAACCAAACTGTATTTTCAATAAGATTGTTAACCCAGTTCAAAAACGGGAAGGTTTTATATTCGACCAGTATGTTCTTTTTGTTTGTTCACCGATTTCTCGGAAACGACTGAACCAATTCAGATTATTCAATGACTCTTTTTTATTAAACAGGCTAATATACAAAAATAAAAGAAAATAATTTTGCTTTAGGGGTGATTCCATATAAATTTGAAAAAAAATTTTTGACACTAAAGGCAAATCTTTTGATTTAGACGACATGAGATGTTTCTGTGATTTCTCACATCTTACAAAATCTTTGCGTTCAAATGGGGTGATGAATTCTGTTTTTAATATATAATAAAGGTGACGAACGAGCACACAGTCCACCTGGTGGTAAGTGCATGCTGTGGCCCACAGGTACATCTATCCTCGATTAAGAATCAAAATACACAAGCGTAGTCACCTCTGAGTACTAGGACGGAATGCCTCGTTTCCATTAAAATGAATCGCCGTTTCTGACACTCACCATATGAAACACTGCAGTATAAAGCTGGTAGTTGTCGGAGCATGGTCCTTTCCCGATCGAGCTGACCCATGGATGCTAGAAACGTGGCTCTACCACCATCTCTTACGCAACACCACGACAAATATTTTATATTGTGGGAAAGTTAATGTTTCTCTGCTAAGCTCGTGGATGACTGGTAGAGAATACCCGAAAGCATTAACTCCGCTAATTGTACAATTACTGTACTTAAAGAATATTTTTTTTTGTCATTTTTAAACTAATGAAATATATCATTACAAAACACGTCAACACATTTCTTATTTTTTACTTTAAATACCAACATTATAGCAAAGAGCTTCCAATAAAGGAACTGCACTTTCCTTCAGCGCCAAATGGCATTAAGATTTAAATCTTTAGCACTACAGTCCATTACCGTAAACGAGTTTGTTGATAAGAAAGATATGTAAATCTTCGACAGCTTTATATCCTTTCGCAGGCTGTTTCCAATTTTATTACGGGATGGTTAAAATTTGAAAGAATATACAAATAGGAAATATATTTATTCAGGAAGAAAACATTTTAAAAGCATTAAACAAAGGTTTTTTATTTATTATTTTATTTAAACTTTTATGCACAAAAGAAAAATCGTACATAAGGCGGACTTAATGCCATTCTCCATTCCTTCTTCCATTAATGGCATTCTCTCCCAGTAAACTAAGCAGTTGGCTAAGCAGAGATACATATGGGAGGTAGTGCAGCAAAAGTAAACTAATAATGGGAAAAAAAATCTAACAAAGTTGGAATAATATATATTTTTAAATTGTTTATATTTAAATAATAATAAATATATTAATGTATATTAATTTATATTGTTTTTGAAAAGGGAGGACTAAGATAATTCTGTGTGGTAATAATTACTTTTAACGGTAGATCATCTGTAAACAATGCTTTATTAGTACTAGATGTGTAAATCTTTATATATAAAAATTACGTGTCACGTTGTTTGTCCGCGATGGACTCCTAAACTACTGAACTTTTGGTCCTACTTGAGAGATAGGATAGTTATTATCCCGATAAGTGACCTTCAATATTTTTTTATTGCGAATTGAATGAGTTTTTCATAGGAAAGGTCGTCGGAAAGGGCAGAACAACGTCTGCCTGGTGAGCTAGTAACTCATAAATTTAATTACGCAAGTAAGTTTCAATTATCTTACTTAAGATTTCTCTAGATAATAGGGTTTGTTTATATGCAAAGCCTTATTTGTCAGTCACTAGGGCATGAAACAGGAGGAGTTAGCTCAGTCCTATGCAAGTGTCACGATATCTCTAATGATGTTTTCCATCACCGCGGAGCACGTGGTAAATCACCAATTAATATAGCAATTAAAAATTTCATAGCGTGATCTAAAATTTACTTCGAGCGCTCAGCCTCACATAATCCTCATAAATGATCCCTCTGTCTACACTAATAAGTACTGGACGTCAAACAGTAAAAATCGCCCACACCCTTTACCGAAACTTTCCCATCAGACAGTACAATGCACACTTTATACACGCATCCCTAGTTTAGGGCGGATGATCTATATTAGAGACGTAATTCAGAAGCGACAAGCGAGAGAAAAATACACAATTTGTTAACTATATATCATGAACTCGTTTTAGAAGCCCTTGGATTAAGTAAGAAAAACGTTGAGACAGAGTTATTTAGAATTCCGTTAGAATAGTTTGGGACTTACGTAGGAACATGACATTTAGAGTTCACACATGGATGTAAGACGTAGTCCTTCATTGTTGGCCGAATAATAAAACTCAAGATGCTCGGTGTTTCTCTGCATGATAAACTTCGAAATGGGGATGTCCGCAGTAGAACCAGAGTAAGCGAAATGGCCCTACGGATTAGCTGGAGTGGCGATGGGCCAGCCATATAGCTATAAAACTGACAACCGATGGGGAAGAAAGATCTTCTAGTGGCTGCCTCGTATCTTTAAGCGAAGTATAGGACGGCCCCCCACTAGATAGAGTGATGACCCGGTAAGAGATGCTGGATTTCGATGGATGTTAGACTTGTAAAATAACGATGAAAATAAGAACACCTTGCCATCAATAGCTTAATTATAAAAGTTCCGTCCGAAATTTTATATAACTAGTTGTTATATAACTAAGTTGGAACTATCAAAACCTTCTCACCTCTCATCAGTCACACCGCCTCAGTGGGTTGAAAAAACCCCCGATTCGTCTATAAAAGGAACAAACTCCCGCACGCAACAATGCCATGATCTGTCTAATGAAGAGTTGTGTACACAAAGCGGCAACCTCCTATATTAATACCCCGCGTTAACGGCTTATGAGCCAGACTATATTCCTCTTGTTAAGGACTGTTCCTCATATAGTTTAGAAGTAGCATCGGCGCATGAGTTACGTGCAGTGCTATTTAATATGTCATAAATACAAATTTTGTCAGGCGGCAAGTTGGTATAATATTGCTTATTAGGTTTTTTTTTAATAATCGGAAGAAATTGTTATTTTCAAGCAAGAAAATAAAAGTTAACAAAAGTTCAATGTTCAGCATTAATTTAGTACTTTTAGTGTTAATTTTTCAATCTTCAGGTAAAAGTTGTTCAAATAATAAAATACAACATAAATTAAAAAATGCAGTTGCATGAATATAATTTAAAATTAAAAATTTTGTACAGCCGACTTCAATATAGGTTATTTGAGAATAACTCAATAACCATTAGTCTGACCTTGATCAAATTCATATGGGACCACACGAGAACTATCAGCTTTCATATAAAAAAAGAATCATCGAAATCGGTTCGCCCAGTACAAAGTTATGAGGTAACACACATAAAAAAAAAAAAACATACACTCGAATTGAGTACCGTCTCCTTTTTGGAAGTCGGCAGAAAATAGTTCAATTTTGGACTTTTATATTCAGTCAGGTTATTTTTTATTTTTTATTTTATAGAATAGGGTGACAAACGAGCACACAGTCCACCTGATGGTAAGTGGTTGCTGTGACCCATAGACACCCACATTTATCCTCAATAAAGAATCAAAATGCAGATGCGTCGTCACCCGTGAGGACTAAGATGGAATGCCTCTTTTCAAATAAAATGGGTCTCCGGTTCTCTACACTCACCATACGAATTACAGCAGCGTTAAGCTGCTATTTTACACTGATTTTCTGTGAGAGCGTGGTCCTTCTTCGGTCGAGCCGACCCATTCGTGCTACAACTATACCACTAATATAGCTGCAGCATGGCTCTACCACGTGTATAACTTATTTGATAGATAACTTTTATCTGACGATTGAAAAATGTATCATCTCTAAAAATATAATTGAAGGTTGAAAAACAAGAACTAAAAATATTCGAAATTATATTTTAAGATAATATAAAATATATATTTTATACTCATTAAATTGTTATTAAAATTTGCCCTGCATTTAAAGTTAAAAAATTGCTGTTTGAAACTCGCTTAACGGATTCTAGAAATCTGGTTCGAAGAATCATTTTTCTTACTTATCAAAAGATTAAACCAATAGTAAGACATTTTCCTTAAACCCCACAATATTCAAGAGTCGCGAAGTCGATTTATATTTTGGCAGCAGTAAGGCCAGTTTGACCGTGATTTATTGTTGGAAAATATTACATAGATTTTTGAAAGAGTAGCTTAATGTGTGAATCTGGTGTATATTTTCTTAACATCTTAACCGTTTTATTACACAGCGAGAAGTAGGATACTATAACAATTTTTCTTTTAGGTGTTAAAGAAATAGACATATTCATTGTTACGTATTCCTGTAGGCTTTATAATATAGAACTTTTGCTACAGTAGTATTTAAATAAAAAAAAAATATATTTCTTTTAAAATTTTACCTTCAAAACTTCCTAACGGCAACAACGTCACATAAATATATCAAATAGTAAATACAATATTTTTTTAAAAATAGCATCGTATGACAAGCATTTTCAGTGTTCTGTAAAAAGAACTCCCCTTAAAATGTATCTATCGTATTGAAAAGCTCGCTTTGACGCGATTGGACAGTCCTGTTAAAGCCTTTCTTTATATTTATTGCCATCATTTTCCCAAACAATACACGCTGTGCTAACTTATTTTCACACTTCTAGAACTTTCACGCGATCCCTGTGTCAACTATATAGAGTTCAATTTGCAATAAATTATCACGCGTCGGACAATATGCAAAAGTTATTGCTTCCCTGGCTGGCTGCCATGCGAAGTTGGAAAAAATTGTCTAGTCACGAATAAAAGGTGTAAACTGGAATTGTTTAAATTCAAAACTTTCATAGCGTGCATAAGTTTTCGAAGACAAATTTTAATGCTGTCGTAACATTTGGAACCTGCTTTTCAAATTTCGAATGCTGTAGGCGGAACTTCGATTGTCGTTTCAAATAAAGAAACCGATTCAAGATCTGCTTTTAGTTTTTATAATTCCGGTTTTTATTGCTAGTTATTATATTACATGGCTATGAATATTAACCAAAATATAGTGCAAAATCAATAATCCGTATCCTCTCTAGCGAGCCCGTAACCATTTCTACATAAGAAAGGATTGATAATCGCAGTATACGTCACGGGGCTTTAGGCTGGATTTAGTGCTCGACCGACGGTGAGCGCAGACATCGGTTGAGCTAGCTAGCTATATCAATTAAAACCTATTAACTACTACAGTGCAGCGCTGATGAAGTACTACGCGCGTACGGCTACGTCCGCGACGTATATTCGTCGGTTGACTGACGCGCTATGGCGGTACAAATTTATTTCCCATCGCCAGTCAGAGGGTTTTATTACTGTTTTATATAATCATGTCGTCCAGACTGACTTGATCACGGTGGCCAATTTACAGAGACGAGCCAAAGACAGGATAATATTGCACGAGTTGGTGTGCAAGCACAGTTGCAATGTCTATTCCTTCACTCTCATAGTCCGATGGCCGTTCCATTCCAATCAGACACGAGCGGAATGAGATCAGACGCAGTAACAACGGCTTTACGTGTTTTCCGAGGCACGTGGTAATGCCACCATCTTCCTGACTCCCAGATTCTACTGAGAATTTCTTGACAAAAGTTTAACAACTAATTTTGGCTCGATCCGGGTTAATATAATCACTAGACGCGTTTTCGACCACTAGACCAAAACATCAATCACATTTATTTTATAAACTAGGTGGTTATATCTCCAATAGTTCAGAGGCTAAGCGCTCTCCTTAAATTTCACAGTAACGGGAGCAACCTGGGTTCGAACCCCGCCGATACCAGTCAAATTGTTATTAAATGATTATTATTGTTGTGATTAAATGAATAAATTAAAAACTAAAAACAAAATTTCAACTTCTGTTCGTTAGCTATCATCAAGAAGATAATATCGAATAATATTAATTAAAGGTGACCTATGTTGCTACGTTACTAGGATTTCAGAATAACCTTGTAACTTAACCGCTACTTAATAGCTGCAAGAGGGCTTATAACAGCAGTCAAAAGCGGAACTTAGACGTTTACTTGTTTAGTTCCACTGTCGGGTTACTAAACAGACAGGGTTTCCGACTTAAGTTTTATAATAAGAGACTAACTCCAGCTCAATCTCCATCTACCGTAGATGAAACCGTTGATTAAAATTTTAAGTACTGATTAAGCAAGTAATTGCTTAAAATATCATAAGGAAACATGTACTAAAAAAAGGTTAGCAATGAGTTGCTGCACTGGGGGCCGCGGGTTTGAATCCCGCACGGAACAAGTATTTGTATGGCCTACAAATAATTGTTCCGGGTCTGGATGTTTGTCCTCGTACAATTTATGTTTGTAAACTGCCTCCACGATACAGGAGAAAATCCTAGTGTGGGGGTAACCTTTTTAAAAATAAAAAGGAAAAAAAGAAGTACTAAGAACGTATGTATTAAGAAAAAGAAATTGAAATGTTGGGATTCTGTCATCGCGTATATATGCTATCCATGGCTCATAATATTAATAACGAGGCGAGTAAGAGAGGCCTATGGCTATTTCTGGGACTAGTGGCGGCTGCAATTTTTTTATTTTGTAATTAGACTATGTTTCTAATACATTTCAAGCAACTATCTAATATTATTACACTGAAATAATTTAATAACAATCAGTTATCTTTATATTATATAAAAATTACATGTCACGTTGTTTGTTTGCGTTGTACTCCCACACATTCTTGCACACAATCACGTAAATATCTTAAGTATACCTTACTGCAAGTTTTAACTTGTTAAGCTCTTTTTTATTTCATTCTAATTTAAGGTTACTACAGGTATCGATTTACTTAAAAGAGGGTATAGCCCGTCCAACTACAGGCCTATCGCCATCACTTCCTTGTTCTCCAAAATAATGGAATCCATTATAAACTGCCAGCTCATGAGGTACCTTGAGGACCTGATTAATGACCGTCAGTACGGTTTTCGTCAGGGTCGATCAGCTGGTGATCTTCTGGTCTACCTGACTCATAGATGGGCGGAGGCTGTAGAGTCCAAGGGGGAGGCATTGACCGTTAATTTGGACATAGCGAAGGCCTTCGATCGGGTCTGGCACAAAACGTTTCTTTCGAAGTATCCTTCCTATGGGCTTCCCAAGAAATTGTGCAAATGGATCACCAGTTTACCTTGCTGATCGGAGCATCAAGGTCGTAGTAGACGGTGCATGCTCTGATTTCAAGCCTATCAACGCTGATGTTCCACAAGGCTGCGTGCTATCAGTTAAATTTCCAGAAGACACAAGTTGTCGCGTTTACCGCTAAAAAGAACCCCTTTGTCGTATCTCCTCAGTTTCAAGGCACTCTCCTTGCTGCCTCAGCTAGCATCGGAATTCTCGGCGTCGACATATCTAATAGTGTGCAGTTTCGTGGTCATTTGGAATGGAAGCCCAAAGTGGCCTCTAAAAAGCTTGGAGTGCTCAGCAGAGCGAGACAGTATTTCATGCCGGCACTTCGCTTGCAACTTTACAAAGCGCAAGTTCGGCCTCACATGGAATACTGTTCTCATCTCTGGGCCGGGGCACTCCAGTGCCAGCTCCTTCCACTTGACCGCATCCAGCGCAGAGCGGTTCTAATCGTAGACGACCGAGTTCTTTCTGATCGGCTCGATACACTGGCACTGCGTAGGGATATTGCATTCCTTTGCATTTTCTATCGAATTTACCACGGGGAGTGCTCTGAGGAATTGTTAGGATTAATTCCAGCCGCCAAATTTCACGAACGCACATCGCGTCAAAATTCACGATACCATCTTCACAATCTGGATGCTTGGCGGTCCACGACTGTGCGTTTTACTAGGAGTTTTCTTCCTCGTACAACTTCTCTAAGAATTTTTTTTACTACCAGCGATTTTTCCGGACCTATACGACTTAAGGACCTTCAAGAAAAGAACTTACACCTTTCTAAAAGGCCGGCAACGCATCTGCAATTCCCTGGTGTTGCGGTTGTTCATGGGCGGCGGTAGTCACTTACCATCAGGTGAGCCGCATGCTCGTTTGCCCCCTCTTCTATAAAAAAGCAGTAAAAGGTTATAATTATTGTTATAACTAAAAAATTAAATACGGTGGCTCCCAACCCATCTGCAAGCGTAACAACTATGGCAATATATCCTTCTCAGCCTGGGTTTATGTTCAGCAGTGGACTCTTGATAGGCTAAAGCGGTAACGGTATTGATAAATTGAATGTAAAAGGAATGTAGAAAGAAGAAGAAGAAAGAAAGGTTTATTCTCCAAAATGACGCCATCACAGACAAAACATAAAAAAAAACACATAATTTACAAATAATATTGGCTATACAATACAAATTACAATATACTACATATTACAAACTATACAATATGTGTCAAGGCGTCATCTGGGAACAGGAGCACACTCAGCATAATGCCATGAATTTTTTTTCACCATGGCGCTGATTTTCAGTGTGTCCAACCAGTGACTTACCGAAATCAGTACTATATGTATACTCATTTTATTATCTTTTAAACAAAATTATGATGACAGAATTATGCACAACAAGGGGGAAAGAGACAGTAACTATCTTAAGTGAGAGGGAGAGAGTAGCGTTCAAGGTCGAATGCCACTTCGACACAGCACGTCCCGTTTATGTTGCTTTCAGACGCTCTTAGAAGGGCTATACGAACACTACCACAGAATACTAATACCCCGAACACTACAAAAGGGGAGATTATTAAAATACTATAAAGGGCTATATACTACAAAAGGGAAATTATTAAAATACTATAAAGTGCTATATAATAAAATGACCAGATAATTTGTACAAAAAAAATATGTATTTATTGAAGAATATAAAAGTATATAAGAAGACAAAAGCCGCATTCAAGAGGACGATTTTAATGCTCCTTTGTTAATAATCTATGACGATGAGGTACGTAATCGTGCAAAGCGTTATAAACTTTGATGTACGAGTATACCAATTCATTATTAACTAAACTTACTTTTAAAAAATCACCTTACGTCCTTAATACAGTCTCATGATAAACATCGTTTATAACCTTGTTTAACTACATTATGGCGCAATGAATTGTTTAATAGAATTAAACGAATGGTTTAAAGTGATGCCAGGATCTATTGTCGGCGTCACGCAAAGCTCATTGCTTGTGTTGAAAGAAAAGCAATTTCGAAAAAAAAAGTGTCATGTGTTCGTATACAAAGGGCCATGCGATATATTTCCCAAGTATGGACCTACCATGGTCATAATAAGGTTTTATTATAACTATTATCCAACATCCCATCACAGTACCTACATCAAATGTACACTGAACAAAGTCCTGCCCCATCTATACAAATAAATAAAATTGAAGTGTGTGTTTGTAATGTCAAAATTACAGTTTTTTACTAAATGCATATGAAAGTATATACGGTAGTAATAACAAAAATACATTTTTTAAGTTTATGTCTGTCTGTCTGTCTGTATGTCTGTCTGTCTGTTTGTTCCGGCTTATCTCCGAAACGGTTGGACTGATTTTGACGGAATTTTCACTGGCAGATAGTTGATGTCACAAGGAGGCTTCTTTATTTTACTTTTATTTTAGAAAAAGAATTAGGGTACTGCGCAAAAAAATTAAAACTCCAAATAACACGCGACCGAAGTCGCGGGGAACAGCTAGTATCAAATAATATCCCTTTTTGTTATATGATAAGGGTGACAAACGAGCACACAGTCCACCTGTGGGAAGTGGTTGCTGCGGCCCATAGACATCTACATCTATCCTCGTTTGCGAATCAAAATGCAGATGCGTTGTCACCCGTGAGGACTAAGATGGAATGCCTCATTTCCAGTAAAAAAGGTCTCCGGCCACCTGCACTCACCAAGCGAAACGCAGAGGTAAACCTCTACTTCACGCTGGTATTCTGTGAGGTCGTAGTACCACCCCGGTTCGAGCCGGCCCATCCGTGCGACAGCAAAAGCTGCCGCATGGCTCTACCACTGTTATAAGGTGAGGCAATACTGGAGGGATATTATTTTGACTGCCTTGTTGGTTTAGTGATCGTAAACGCGATTGCCGATCACTCGGTCCCGAGTTCGAATCCCGTGTTGTGTCACAAATCAGTTATTGTGGATTTTCATGTCAAAAAATTCTCAGTAGCAGCCCAAAGTCGGGAAGTGGACGGTGTTTCACCCTCGTACCTGGGAAAGCACGTATAAGCACTCTCTGGTCGTGTCGGATTACCGTACCATCAGACTATGAGAGTATGGGAATAGAGAGTGCACCTGTGCCTTCACATACACTTGGGCACTATAATCCTGTCCTGCGCAGAAGGTTAGTCTCGGTTGAGACTGGCCGCCATAACCGAAATTCGGTCTTAAGGATCTTATTATGAATGAATGAGTGAATGAATATACTTTTATTGCACACCACGTACAAATATACAATTGACATAACAAAAAGCAGATTATACGTACAATTTGGCGGCCTTATCGCTACATAGCGATCTCTTCCAGGCAACCAAAGGTGTAAAGGAATAAAACAATAAATAGATAGGTGGTAGGTGGTGCAATATAAATATACAACATATAATATCAATACATGCGGTATATACATAATAAATGCAATAAAAAACATATAAATAACTAATACATGAAATAATTTAAATTACTAATATATAATAAAAGATAAAGTAAAAGATAAAGTTAAAACCTTATTATTATTATTATTTTGACGACTCTTTAACATAAAATGTGTGGCTAAGCAATTGTCCGCGATGCTGTACGTACGCGTGTTAAAATCGCGCACGGAACAAATGTTTGTATGGCCTTCAAATAATTGTTCAAATAATGTTCCGGGTCTGGATGTGTGTCCTTGTGCAATACAGAAGATTTCCTACAGTGGAGGCAACGTATTTTTTCAAACCGCTGAAGTTTTTGTCAGGCGGGTTGGCAACCGTAGTAATTTTTTTTGAGTTTTTATCAGGGTGCTGCTCATATCCTGCTACATTTTTCTTCTGTGTTGTGGATCTCTTTCGCCGCCACGACACGGCTTCTCTTATTATCAATTTCTTATTTATGTTTACTATCTAAAATAAAATCTCCTTTATATATCCACTTGTTGTATTGTTTATTTTGATTGGGAAGGCAATAGACCATACATTTTGCGTGGTAGAGCCATACTGCAGCTATATAATAGTTGTAGCACAAATGGGTCGTTTTGAACGGGGTAGGACCATGTCCGTACAGAATTTTATATGGTAATTGTAACCTTTTTTTAAATACCGTACTGAATTTCTCCACTACATCGATAAAGAAGTTTCACTTAAAAAAAAAAACTATAAAGAACATAGTAGAACTAAGATTTGACAATAAGGTCAATTATCGTACCAATATACCTGATATTCATGACTTTCTTTAATATTCATTGTTGCAACTTCTGTTATAACAAATAAATCTGCAGCAGTTTATTAAAATATGGGTACTTACTTTTTAAAGTAAGACAGCGACTTGAAATTAAAAATCAGCTAAAATAATAAAATACAAGGCAGCCAAAGGCTCTCGTGGGCTTATTCATGCTCCAAGAAGCATTCTATCAAATGTCAAGTCTCGACCTTTCCTGGATTGTTTTCAGTAAAAGCACCGGCCCGTGAAATCAGCGGCATCATAGGGGCATAAACATCCTTTGAAATTGCAAGATTTCTATCTTCAACCTTTCAAGTTTGTTGTATCGCGTTATTTTATTTGGTCCAGACCTTATTATTTTCATAGTGTTTGTTGAATTTGATTTATATTCAATAACGTAACAATGTACGCTTAAAACACTATTGCAAAATCTAATCAATAAATACATTCATATATTATTGTTAGCACACATGGGATAGCTTAACCGTAGAAGACCCACGCTATTACAGATTACCTGCGTAAAATAGCAGCTCAATGCTGCTCTGATTCGTATGGTGAGTCTAGAGAATCGGAGCCGCTTTTTACTGGAAGCGAAACATCTTAGTCTTCAGGAGTGACAACGCATCTGCATTTTGATTCTTAATCGAGGATAGATGTTAATGGGCTACAGCAACCACTTACCATCAGGTGGACTGTGTGCTCGTTTGTCACCCTTATTCTAAAAAAAAAAACCTTTTGTGAACATCAAAATTTATTACTAAAACTATAAGCTTATATTTATGTATTAAATTTATAATTGTCGAAAAGTTCATTGAAAACAAATTGTCTTTTGTTAAAGTTTACATTTCTAAATCTACATTTTTCTATCCATCTTCACTTTAGCTTTAATCGATGAATCGAATACATTTCATGAGTATTTGGAATCATTGAAGTCAGGTTAACTCTCCTCAAAAGACTTCCGTTTTGTCAAAAACCCCTCACATTCATTTCCCTAAGGTAAACTGACCAATCACTTGATCGATGGCAACTGTAAGTCGTAACACAAACGTCCATCATGTTAAGTGAAGTGTGCGTCAGATTGAAAGCCATTGATTTATGAAATCCTATATCCATCATTGTACTAAGTAAATCGCTTATAGGGCATGTATCTTTTTACTAATTTACTATTTTTATTAAATATTTCATGATTCCATAATTACAATTTCAATGTAGTACAATTATTAACATCAGTACTGTCTATAGTTTGCGTTTAGATAATATATCTTAATTGTTCGAATAACAGTGAATTGTAAAAAAAATATAATCTCATCCATATGAGCAGTCCAAATGTTTTTTCCCATAAAGTTTGAAGAAACCTACATATTATGTGAGAAGCAGCACAGTGAACTAATTCATTCATAACCACTAAATGAGAGAAGGCTTTTGTCCGTCAGTGGGCTGTATAAAAGTTGTAACTTTTGCTGCATGCATTTTATTGTATTTAGGCAATAGGCCAAGTAGGGTATATTAAAACCGTCAAACGTGACAGCTGAGACACTCCCAGCGTCAAGTTTTGATAACTGGTGGGTGCCTCCAATTATAATGGCTTGACAAATATCAATGTTATTCGGATAAACTTGTATACATTATTTACGGGACCAATAATTAAGATGGTTCAAGTCCATATTGAGTCTGTACACAGCGAGTCAACTTTGGCTTGAATATAAATTTGTAAATCGCCAACGTTAAATGATAAGAGCAATTAAACTGTAATTAATTAATGAAAATTGAGAACAAACAGACCTGAGGTGACACCAGTTAGATATGTCTTGACCGCAACGAACAGCTTATTGACTGCCACAGTGGAAGGAAGAAAATCAGTCAATAACGGTGGAAAAAAATTTAAGATTACGTAGCATAGCTAGGTGAATATTATGGTCAACCATGTTAAAATCATTAGTGAACTTGATTAGTATAAGAAATATGACCTATCTATTCTCCAGGCTTTCTCTTATATCCTCTGTGACTTAGAGAAGAGCAGTAGCCGTGTCCTGGATGGAAAACTGACTCAGACTGAGTGAGCAAGTTATTTTTATAAATAAAGGAAGATACTTGTTTATAAACTGGAGATTCCAGAAGTTTCGATAAAAATGTAAAAAAACAGTTTCGTTATTCTATTTGGTGTGTTAGCACTTACTTTCGCACTTAGTTTAAAATAAAACAATTATGAAATTTTACGATTTAAGGTCTAGTTACTGTCCGAAATTGAAACAAAGTTATATGAGCATAAACTATTTAGCGAACTGACAACCTGAACCGAAACAAATCAATACATCTATGACCCTTCAATTAGTCAACACCGCCCCCTATTGCGGTCTTATCGCTGCATATACGATGCACGAAGGGCCCGTAGGTTCAGCCACCAAAGTCGAGAGTTATCTAAACATTCCCATAGAAGAATGTTAATAGTTCTAAGCACATGAAACTAAGAGGGGAGTTAGCACGCGAACGGCACACGCCACTAGCGAAGTCGTTGTACCGGGCCACACTGTCGCCTTACACACTACAAATAACGGACACTCTTTTTTTACTCCAGCGTTTTAAATATGCAAAACGATAGCCGCTGGCATTTTAAATACAGTTTTATAATACACTAATGTAAGGAACACGTAGCAATGAGTTTTTAAAGAAAATAAACGTATTTTATTATGCTCAAGTTGAATCGATGAACGCGATTCAAAAAATATATATTTCTTTGAATAAAACTACTTTTACGGATTCTAACGCGTTTAATTGACTTATTTTATTACACCCGAAACATCGGGAATTAATAAAAATAAGTATTAAACGCGATAGAATATGTAAAAGTAGTTATATTCAATGTGTAGTGTTCGCGTAAATATAAGAAATCATTATATAAATTTCTTATTTTTAAGTTCGACTACTAATAGTTACAGTAGTCACAAATGCATTAGCTTACTAGTCTGTGTACTGGAGAGTTTCGGATTCGTTTTTCACCAGAAAAAATTATCCAACTTTGGCATGCCGTGAGCGCAAAGCGCGCAGCTATGTTCTGCTAGGGCTTAAAAATTAAGATTCCAATGTTTTGTCGCATGAAATCGTATCTAGCAATCATATTATACATATGAATGATGTAAAAACCACATTGTCAGAAAGATAAATGATTGTTGAACTTGTTGATATTTTTTTAAATCGTTTAATTGTTTTTATAGGATAGGGTGACGAACGAGCACACAGTCCACTTGATGGTAAGTGGTTACTGTGGCCCATAGGCATCTACATCAATCCTCGTTAGCGAATTAAAATGCAGATTCATTATCACCCGTGAGGACTAAGATGGAATGCCTCTTTTCCAGTAAAAAGGGTATCCGGTTCTCTACACTCACCATACGAAACACAGCAGTGTTAAACTGCTATTTTACGCTAGTATTGTGTGAGAGTGTGGTCCTTCCCTGGTCGAGCCGACCCATTCGTGCTACAACTATACTACTAATATAGCTGCAGCATGGCTCTACCACGTGCTATTTAATAATGTAATTTTTATTTAATTTAATTAAACATAAATCAAAATTTGTATTGCCTATCGATCTAATTGCGAATATATACGGTAAGCAGAAAACGAGCTTGCTTCTAAGCATACTTACACTTACACTGCCTCATTATATGACTGCCTCATTGGTCTAGTGGTTGTAGTAGTGCGACTGCTGATCATGAGGTCCCGGGTTCGAATCCCGGGTCGGGCCAAAAATCAGTTATTGCGTTTTTCCATCAAGAATTCTCAGTAGCTGCTCGGAGTCAGGAAGTTAGCGGTGTGTCACCCCCGTGCCTCGAAAAGCACGTAAAGCCGTTGGTCCTGCGCCTGATCTCTCTCTGGTCGTGTCGGTTTACCGTCCCATCGGGCTATAAGAGTGAGGGAATAGAGAGTGCACCTGTGCTTGCGCATACACTTGGGCACTATAATCCTGTCCTGCGCCGATGGCTAGTCTCCGTTGAGCCTGGGCGCCGTGGACGAAATTTGGTCTAGAGGACATTATTATTATTACACCTATACAAAGTCAGGAACGAAAACTACTTACTCACAGACGGATAAAGAAAATTAAATATATGTTTCTCTAATTATTTCTGCTTGATTTTAAACCTAGGCCTCACAGTTATAAGTCAAGTACTAAGATTACCAAGCCTAAGTAACACATACTCGACCATAAGTTACATGAAGTGACATTAATAAGGATATTCATAAATTCACCCTTAACATAGCTTATGAAGTCTCTAAGGACGAAATCTGCTAAATCGCAACAAAATATTCTAGAAACGACGTAAAGAGAAATAATGATGACAATAATCCAAAAAAAAGATTCTCTGGTCTGATTAATAGCTTTAATGTCTTATTTATATGCGGAGACAATCGCGGCGTGAATTTCAATAGACTACATTAAATAAGGATATTCGACATCATCTTCCGAACGTCGAACCGCTTTCTAATACTGCGAGAATTTTCAATTTTAAACCAGCCCTGGGTAGGCGTTAGTAGCAGCATTAAAATAAAATACGGGCCGTACTCAGTCGTCACGTAAACTCCATCCATCACCGGATCGTGTGCAAGCCCCTTTATGCTCCCGGGTATTGACGCGGGGCGAATTTTTGAAAAATGTAAAAAGGTCAGCCGGGACACCACGTCTCATTCATTTATTACGTTCGAATTCCAAAGGTTTGGAAATTGAACGACACAACGTAAACGATGTCGGTCATCAGACTTCCTCGTGCTTATTGATTGATTCGTTATTTTATTATTGAAAGTCCCACTGGGTTTCTTGCTGGTTCTTTCCAGGACAGAGGTTTTTTTCTGAACCGGTGGTAAAAAGTAAACAATTGCTTTCAACAAGAATTATTTATAATCTATAATGAATAAAACAACATTTTATTTTAGTATAAAAATAATGTGAGAAACGAGCCTACAGTCCACCATTGATAAATGGATACTGTGGACCATAGACAACTAAATCTACTCGTATCGTGGAATAAGAATAAAAGTGCATTTTCACTTGTCGGCCGTGGTCTAAAATAGAATGCCACGTTACCACTGGAAAGGATCTCTAATTATTTATATTAACTATACGAGTTACAGCTTTATGCTACTATACTATTTAACGCTAGTAACCTGTGTGAGTGTGGTCCAACCCCATTCGAGCGACCGATTTGGTTACTACCAACATAGCCCATCACAAGTCCAACATAGAAAGATCACAGATCAGAACAACGTACGGTCCTGGGCCACTTGCATCCATCGACTGCCTACGTGTTTCATCAGGTTGTCACGCCATCTAATAGCGTCAAACGCAGTGCCTTCCAGTACGAGGCTGCTACTCTAGAGCCTTTATTACCGATCTGTTGTCGGTTTTCGTGTCACTCTATCAGTTACTTTAGTTCTTCTGCGGATATCCTCGTTACGGACTTAACCGCGCTGAGTGACTTTGAGCTTCCTCATTCCGTCAGCAGTGAAGGACTGGATGATTCGTGCTACGACAATATTGCTACCAGCTTCACCACCTACAAACATTTTTGGTTTGTATTCCTTTTGTCGGTACGGGTATTATTCTTTTACATTTTTAATTCTTCTGTTAGAGTGTTAGTCACTAAAGTCTATCTAATTGACTGGAACGATTTTGATGAAATTTCTTGTGTGTATTTAAGTGGGTCCCTGGATGGTTTAGATTTGTAATTGATCCCGGGAGGTGGGGCTCTTGTCGAGAGACAGAAATCACCCGTGTAATATATATCATCCCGTGCATGTCTAACGAGGCGACAGGAATAGCGATCGCACTGAAATACGCGTAGCACCTACAACGCAACCTTTCGTCACCTGTGGTAAATCTGAAGATTACAAGAAATAAAATGCCTTAGCGAGTGTGACTTAGCGGCCAGCCTCCGCAGAGTCTACTTCACCTGAGGATGCCTCGTGTAGAGGCGAAACTCGTGTCGTATTTTCGAGAGTGGTGTGTCGTACCTAGTGTGGTGGTGCTTGGGATGGTAGTGCTGGGATTGACGGCGACGGGTATACTCGTAGTGCGCGCGATTGAGGGAGGGTGGGAGTTGAGTTCCCCTTAAAACTGGGCAGGACACGTCATTTTCTTTCTATATGCGGAATTAAACAAATTAGTTTATAACAACCCCGTCATTAAATTTTCTGGCAGTTCCTATAGTTGCCTCTAATGATATCCATGGAACGAAATTTAGCAGATAAAGTAGAATTAAAATCAGAAATAAACAAATATATTGTACCGAAGTATTGTTTATTTACTTCTAATTGTAATTCTTTTTTATTCTCCTGCTAATAAATGTAACAGTTAATGAAACTTAATTAAGAGGAAATAGGAAAGGGCAAAGTATAACAAGGGTCTGTTTTCATATACCGATAAAATAATAATGACCAATGTAATGTTCGAAAATCTGTCTGTTTTATGGTTCATATAAAACAGCATTATTCTTTTCTTCACAGGGCATCTACAACAAAATGCAGCGGCGGTTCTCCTCACAGGGAGCGGCGACGACGCGAGGACGACACGATCACGATGAGCGGCTTCACGGCGGCACTCCACCGCGCCGCGCCGCCACCACCTCCCGCCCTTTTACGAAGACTTGGCGTGAAGGAGCCTACGGGAGTTGGGAAGGTAGGTTGTATTTTATGAAACTGAAGCGACCAACGAACTTTCCGTCGTTGTGATAACTATCTAGAAGAAGGAGTTTAAATGAAGATTGGATAAATAAATAAATAAACAAACGGCTACTATGAAAGCAGTCTATGAAAACTTTACTTTTTTTATAGGATAGTGTGACAAACGAGCACACAGTCCACCTGATGGTAAGTGGTTGCTGTGGCCCATAGACATCTACATTTATCCTTGTTTTCGAATCAAAATGCAGATACGTTGTCAGCTGTGAGGACTAATATGGAATGCCTCTTTTCCAGTAAAAAGGGTCTCCGGTTCTTTACACTCATCATACGAAACACTGCAACATTAAGCTGCCATTTTACGCTGGTATTCTGTGAGAGTGTGGTCCTTCCCCGGTCGAGCCAACCCATTCGTGCTACAACTAGACTATTAATATAGCTGCAGCATAGCTCTACCACCTATAAAAGTCAATCAACTTCAAAAGATGAACACTACAGATGCGTTGTCAACTCCGAGGACTAAGATGGAATGCCTCCACAGGCTGCAATCATACTGGCTCTCTGTTCTTCTTTTTTTATTTGAATGCAGGTGCTTCACATATGATCCCATTTTATCCCAAATTTTATCAAGGTCTGATCAATAGTTTTTGAGTTATTCTTAATAATTTATATTGAAGTCAGTTGTAAAAAAAATTTTAACAACCGACGAATATTTCTCTAATTTCCTACTTTACTCTAACAAGCAACTATAACACTTAACGTCTTAACTTATGAGAATATTCACTGACGTAGGAATTGATTCCTCTGCGAAAATATTACTTTGTAGTTCGTGTTTCAAAATATTTACATGTTACTGTTACGTACCGTTCCCGATCTTATTACTCCAATGCCATAATTTTATTAAAGTGAAGTTGCAAACGAGCTTACAGTTGTAACTACGAATTAAGTATTTCCACTTATTTATTTATAAAAATAAAACTAAATTGTTTTTTTGATGTTAAGTACGACACATGCAGTGAACTCCGAACTAAGAGAGTTACAAATGCGTTGTTGTGTGCCACAGCCCTGAGGACTAAACAGGAATGAATTAGATCACACAATTATTTGACCTTCTTACCCTTCAAGGTAAAATACAACAGTTGATGCATTTCTGCTCAGACGAAGTAATAAGTAGAAGTTGATTATTGATCTGTAAATAGATCACTTTTACACATTTACGGGGCAGAGCCATGCTGCAGCTATATTAGTAGTATAGTTGTAGCACGAATGGGACGGCTCGACCGGGGAAGGACTACGCTCTAACAGAATACCTGCGTAAAATAGCAGCTTCACACTGCTATGTTTCGTATGGTGAGTGTAGAGAACCGGAGACCCATTTTACTGGAAAAGAGGAATCCATCCTAGTCCTCACGGGTGACGAGGCATCTGCATTTTGATTCTTTATTGAGGATAAATGTAGATGTCTATGGGCCGCAGCAACTACTTACCATCAGTTGGACTGTGTGCTCGTTTGTCTTCCTATCCTATAAAAAAGAAACATTCTTAACTAAGTTAAATTTAAAGTTAAAGTTGCAGCCTATATAGGTCCCGCTTCTAGGCACGGGCCTCCTCTCATTTCTGAGAGGATTATAGGGCAAAGTAATGTCCACCGCGCTGTCCTAATGCGTGTTGACGAACTTCACATGTCTTCGAAATATTTTTCTTATTTCTCAAACATTCCGGTTTCATCACGATGTTTCCCTCCACCGCCGAGCCCACATGCCCGGTCCCTTCTTCCCCGGTCGAGCCAACCCATTCGTGCTACAACTAGACTATTAATATAGCTGCAGCATAGCTCTACCACCTATAAAAGTCAATCAACTTCAAAAGATGAACGCTACAGATGCGTTGTCAACTCCGAGGACTAAGATGGAATGCCTCCACAGGCTGCAATCATACTGGCTCTCTGTTCTCTTCAAACCAGAACACTGCAGTGCAAGTACTTTTTCGCGACAGAAGTAGGTAACAGAGTGGTACCTAACCAGACGGTAACCTAGGCAGCAAAGGTGCCCTGCCACCTAGTAGTCAAATAGCTTAATTATATTGTGTTTGGATATTAATTTGAAATCTATTTTCTACCGACTTCAAAAAGTAGACGGTACTCAATTTGACTGTATGTTCTTTTTTACGTGTGTTACCTCATAACTTTTTACTGGGTGAACCGATTTCAATGATTCTTTTTTTATTTGAATGCAGGTGCTTCACATATGATCCCATTTTATCCCAAATTTTATCAAGGTCTGATCAATAGTTTTTGAGTTATTCTTAATAATTTATATTGAAGTCAGTTGTAAAAAAATTTTTAACAACCGACGAATATTTCTCTAATTTCCTACTTTACTCTAACAAGCAACTATAACACTTAACGTCTTAACTTATGAGAATATTCACTGACGTAGGAATTGATTCCTCTGCGAAAATATTACTTTGTAGTTCGTGTTTCAAAATATTTACATGTTACTGTTACGTACCGTTCCCGATCTTATTACTCCAATGCCATAATTTTATTAAAGTGAAGTTGCAAACGAGCTTAGAGTTGTAACTACGAATTAAGTATTTCCACTTATTTATTTATAAAAATAAGACTAAATTGTTTTTTTGATGTTAAGTACGACACATGCAGTGAACTCCGAACTAAGAGAGTTACAAATGCGTTGTTGTGTGCCACAGCCCTGAGGACTAAACAGGAATGAATTAGATCACACAATTATTTGACCTTCTTACCCTTCAAAGTAAAATACAACAGTTGATGCATTTCTGCTCAGACGAAGTAATAAGTAGAAGTTGATTATTGATCTGTAAATAGATCACTTTTACACATTTACGTGGCAGAGCCATGCTGCAGCTATATTAGTAGTATAGTTGTAGCACGAATGGGACGGCTCGAACGGGGAAGGACTACGCTCTAACAGAATACCTGCGTAAAATAGCAGCTTCACACTGCTGTGTTTCGTATGGTGAGTGTAGAGAACCGGAGACCCATTTTACTGGGAAAGAGGAATCCATCCTAGTCCTCACGGGTGACGAGGCATCTGCATTTTGATTCTTTATTGAGGATAAATGTAGATGTCTATGGGCCGCAGCAACTACTTACCATCAGGTAGACTGTGTGCTCGTTTGTCACATTATCCTATAAAAAAAAACATTCTTAACTAAGTCAAATTTAAAGTTAAAGTTGCAGTCTATATAAGTCCCGCTGCCAGGCACAGGCCTCCTCTCATTTCTGAGAGGGTTATAGGGCAAAGAAATGTCCGCCGCGCTGTCCCAATGCGTGTTGACGAACTTCACATGTCTTCGAAATATTTTTTTCTTATTTCTCAAACATGCAGGTTTCATCACGATGTTTTCCTCCACCGCCGAGCATGTGGTAAATCAGCACTTAAAATTATAATTAACAATTTCATTGGTACCGGTGGGGGTAGAACCCGGGTTGCTCGCGTACTAGGTGGTATGACTTATTTTCTGCCTAGGATTCTTACCTATTTTTGTAGTATAAAGGTATAGAAAGACAATATATCTACCTGTGAGGCGTTCCATTTAAGTCCTTAAAGGTGACAATGCATCTGCAAACTGCTGTAGCCACATACAATCAGGTAGGCTGTAAGTTCGTTTGTCCCTTTAATGTCGTTAAAAAAAAACTTGTGAATTTGTCGTATTCACCAAATATAACGAGCAAATTTCTCTAACGAAGTATTTAATGTTAACTTGGAAATAACTGAATAAAATAAAAACGCGTTGTAGTCTAATGACATTAGTAGAGAACGCCGCAAAGTAACTTGGTTAGTGGCGAGTGGCTCACAAAATGCCGACTAAACTCTCTTTGGCAAGTCGTGAGATGAATCGATTACGAAACTTAAATCACACACAGAATAGAACTGAAGCGAAGAGCTCTTATAAAAAAAATGTTGCACTGTTTTTGCCTTGAAATAATTCTTGTGCAGTACAAAAACAGAAGGTATCGAATGAAACTGATTTCTCTCGTGACCACGAGTCGAAATGTGGCAAATTTAAGTTCATCTTATTCTTCCTGCCCTTATCTTAAATTATTTAGGGTTGATAGCAAGTCTTCCCCGTCCATTGTCCTCTATTAGCTATCGTTTCCTCACTCACTCATCACGCATATTATCCCTGACACAGTCCACTGATCCTTTCTTAGGCCTCCATCTACCCTCTTTCATAGCCATAATTTTTCTTGTTATATTTTTTAATTCCCTTCGCATAATATGCCTTTACCTCGCTAGCTTACCGTTTCTCAACTTTTCTTAACACTTAACTTTCCGTGACTAGAGCTACTTTCACACAAGTCAAACCGCAGTCGCATATCCTAATTAAAGTTAAACGATTAAATTCGTAAAAATTAGTTTTTCTAGTTAATGTGTAATTTAACTTTAAATATAATATATCTTAAGCAAAAGAAGTATTAAAATACAGAAAACGAGTAGTGTACAATTTAAAGATGTACAATGGGATCTTATCACACTGGAAGTGATCTCTTCCAGACAACCTTTGCGTAGAGGACTGATGCAAACAATGTTTAAAATAGAGGAGAATGTATAAAAACATAAAATAATGTAAATGCATGTAAATATAGATATGTATAAATGATATCTGTCAAAGTATAGAAATGAAAAGAATACGAAAAGTTTATATATTTAGCTAATAGCTTTCTAAGTGATACGTTGTACTTTTGAAAGAATGAAGAGATTTAACACGACGTATGTAGAGAAGTAAAAAGGGTTTTGCAAACGAAGAACAGTGAACGTAAAATATTTCTTAAAAGAGGATTCCCCTATTTCGAATCTTTGAAAACAAAAACTGTCTTAAAAATATTAGGGAACAAATTCGTTGTAGATTACACGGAGCTTAAAGTTATATCATACATTATGCTTGTACTTACTCTCAGGTTGGATGAGGTTGAAAAGGTGTTGCTGTTTGGTGGTGTTTTTATTTTAAAAGCACGTCAAACTGATAACTTGAACATTATATATTATGCCGAATTAATGGTCTTTTCAGACGTTGGAGGCATCGGACATCTGTGTCTACCACTGTTTTACAGCGTATAAGAACAGAGAGGTTACAAGATGAAGGTGTGAGAGAGAAGTTCAAATATAGATTGAGAGAAAATATAAGTGGTATGGCTGAATTGTGTATGAATGATTTAGACTTGGAGACTGTGTGGTATAATGTCAAGAAAGGTTTAGTGGATGCAGCTACCGAAGTATGTGGGGTAAGTAAGAGAACGAATGAAAGGAAAATTAACACGTTATGGTGGGATGATGAGGTACGGATGGAAGTTGAAGCAAAGAAGAAAGCATGGCTAGATTTACTAGCAACCAAGGCTAGTAATTCTAGCAGTATGAATGATGATATTGAAAGGAAAAAGGCAGTCTTTAGACACCTAAATAAGAGAGTAAAAGAAGTAGTTGAAAGGAAAAAGCAAGAAAGAACGGATATGAATGATATAAGAATATCGGATAACTTCCAGGCAAACATTAAAATGTTCTGGAAACTCGTAAGAACTACCAGGGGACATTCAAAACAGCCTAGAATGAATGCTATACGAGACCAGAATGGCTGTATTCTGAATGACGAAGTTTTGAGTTTAAGGAGATGGAAGGAATACTTTGAAAGCGTGTTTATGAGTGATGAGACGTTTGAATTAAATGAAATAGAAATTCCGGAAGAAGAGGAAATAGATAGAGATATAAGTATAGATGAAATAATGAAAGCAATGAAAAGTATGAAAGCAGGTAAGGCAGCCGGTTATGATAGAATATCTATCGAAATGCTAAAGGCTGGAGAAGGAGTGGTGGCAGACCTGCTGTGCACCTTGTTTAATTTATGTTGGGAACTTAAGGGGGTACCGGGAGACTGGTGCAAAGCCGTGATAGTCCCAATATATAAGGGAAAAGGATCACAGCAGGACTGTAAAAACTACCGTGGTATCAGCCTTCTTAGCATTGTGGGAAAACTGTATGCTAAGGTACTAATTGAAAGAGTTATGAAAGAAACTGATGGAAAAATTTGGGATGTGCAAGCGGGATTTAGAAAGGGAATGGGATGTACGGATCAGGTCTTTTCCATGCGCATGATCGCGGAGAAGTTTTTGGCCAAAAACCAAAAAGTTTTTTGTGCGTTCATAGACTTGGAGAAGGCTTATGACAGAGTGGACAGGGATGTGTTATGGCAAACACTGAACTCATTTGGGTTGAGCGCTGGCTTGATACAGGCATTGAAGTCTCTATATAGGGACTCTAGTGCTTGTGTCAGGATCAACGGGGCCTACTCGGACTGGTTTGGCATCCATAAAGGTGTCAGACAGGGCTGTGTGGCTTCCCCGTGGCTGTTCAACCTATTTATGGACAGTTGTTTGGAAAATTTGAAAGCAGAAGAATGCGGCTTAAGAATGGGTGAGTTAACCGTCAAATGCCTTTTGTACGCCGATGATCAAGTCATACTTGCGTCGTCGGCAGCCGAGTTGCAAATGATGGGTACATTAATGAACAGGACATTAAAAGAAAAGGGAATGAAAGTGAACGCAAGTAAGACGAAAGTTATGGTTTTTGAAAGAGAAGAAAGTAAAACGATATGTGAAATAAGAATAGAAGGGGAGTTGGTAGAGCAAGTAGATGAGTTTGTGTATTTGGGATGTGTGTTTAGCAGGGATGGTAGATATGATCAGGATATAGAACGACGAGTGAATGCAGGAAATAGATTGAATGGGGCTCTACACTCTATTGTGAAAAGTCAGAATGTGTCCAAAAAGGCACGTTTGGCAATTCACAATGCTGTGTTAGTGCCTACTTTAATGTATGGTAGTGAAAGTTGGGTATGGCAGAAGAAGCACGAGAGTAGAATAAATGCTGTAGAAATGCGGTCATTACGTAGTATGATAGGGCTGAATCTGAATGACAGGGTGAGAAATAGTGTGGTAAGAGAAATGTGTGGTTTGCAAGATGATGTTGTGACTAGGATTAAGAAAGGAATGCTTCGGTGGTTTGGTCATGTAGAAAGAATGAATGAGGAAAGAGTGACAAAGCAAATTTATGTTGCAGAGGTGAATGGCAGAGTCGGGAAGGGTCGCCCTAGGCGAAAGTTTATCGACCAAATAGGCGATATATTGAAAATGGGCCAAATTAAGAGTACCTTTAACCGACGAGCGTGTATGCGTAGGTATATGGATGTGGAGGAAGCGAGAGAGGTGTGTCAGGATCGTGCCAAATGGAATTCCATAGTCTCTGCCTACCCCTCTGGGTGACAGGCGTGAGTGTTTATGTTATATGTTATGTATGTATATTTTACATCGCGTTCAATTTTTCTTTATTAATTGATAATTCTTGAGATTTGAGAATAAAAAAATATTTTTATAATATGTTAAAAACACTCTTCAATTATGATACCCATGTTAATAGCGATGCCTTCTTCTAAATTTTCCCAATCATAGACAGTATTGATATAACACTTATCTTATAACATTAATGGAAAATAAATTGATAGTGGTCGGGCACTGCTGATGGAAGAGGAGACTTTGAACTATGAAATAACGGTGTTTTCTTTTTTCTACAGACTTCAAAAAGGAGACGGTGTGTACCGTCTCCTTTTTGAATTTGTTTTATATTCGACTATATGTTTTATTTTTATTTCATACCTCATAACCTTTTACTGGGTAAATCGATTTCGAGATTTCGATAATTTTTATTTGAAAGCTGGTGCTTCACATGTAGTCCTGTATAAATTTGATGAAGATCTGACCAGTAGTTTTTGAGTTATTCTTAATAATTTATATTGAATTCAGTTGTACAAAATTTTTAATTTTAATTGGATTTCCAAATAAATTGTAGTATCAAAAATTTAAATTTCATAATTTTTAAATGAAATTCATTAACATTGACATCAATGATATGCATTTTTTTACACGGTTTATTTCATCATTCATCATCATTACAGCCTTTCACAAGTCCACTGCTGAACATAGGCCTCCCCCAAAAAATGCCACAAAGCACGGTCCTGAGCCACCTGCATCCATCGACTTCCTGCATGTCTTACCAGGTCGTCACTCCATCTCGTGGGGGACGCCCTACACTTCGCCTACCGGTACGAGGTTGCCACTCGAAAACCTTTCTTCCCCATCGGTTGTCGGTTCTTCGAGCTATATGGCCGGCCCACTGCCACTTCAGCTTACTAATCCGTTCCAACCCGTTCGCCAAGCGTGACAACTATGGCAAATACCCCCCAATGACGAGAGTAACAAAGACACGGTTTATTTATAACATTATAATTTAATCAAAACATTTAATGGGCTGCGCAAAACCAGCACAATATATAAATATAACTCAATTGACATAATAAATAATTTACATTTATATTGTTATACTCGATACTCGAGCAACCCGGGTTCGATCCCCGCCGGCACCAATGAAATTGTTAATTACAATTTTAAGTGCTGATTTACCACGTGCTCGGCGGTGAAGGAAAACATCGTGAGGAAACCTGCATGTCTGAGAAATAAAAAAAAATATTTCGAAGACATGTGAAGTTCGTCAACACGCATTGGGGCAGCGCGGCGGACATTTCCTTGCCCTAAAACCCTCTCAGAAATGAGAGGAGGTCTGTGCCCAGCAGTGGGACGTAAATAGGCTGCAACTTTACTTTACTTTTGTTATACTACTGCTATTACTGCACATTCAGCTCGACGATAAAGCGAACTCATAAGATTTTACCGATCCAAAAAGTGTCCAATGCATCTAAAGAAACTTTAATTTCAAAAAAATGTAACACCGTGTCTACGACTTCGTTTCACAATCTCTCTTACAAAGCAATAAGGACCGTGGCCGAGCTCACTTGACTACTCTTGCGCCATCTATTATCTATCTACGGAAGCGGTTGCGATGTATATCGATATGAAAATTTGACGCGCTAAATACATCGTTCTTTATTTAATACATTTCCATAGATGTCGCTACATGGTACCGCTAAGTAAGATTGACGAAGTCATTGGGCTCTAGTATAAATACAGATCAACAAGGCTCACATCAACTTTTTCTGAATTCGATATCATTCATTACGATGACTATTGATTCATGCGTCCGTCTTTTATTTACTATAGATCATGAGAAGTTAAATCTACATACACCATAGTAACTACTTTCAGTTTAACATTCTACACAAGAGCGATAAAGTCCATAAAAGTGTATTTTATTACCGACTTTAGTAAGTAAGAGATTGGTATCGACAAAGCTTCGCCATTACGGCGCTCATTAGTGTGAGATCATCAGTTGTCTTATTAAACGCAACCAATTAGCGGAGTCAAGACTTAGCGCCTTCCTTTAAATCATTGACTCGACCGTGACTCGACTTCATCTCGGCTCAAAGGGACAATAAAGGTGTTTTTACACTCGAACTTTAAAAGCGGTATAATTTTCCGTATATAATGGTTTTATACTATATTTTTGTTCTGAAATGAGACAAACGTTTATGATCACGATAGCTTAAAATAAATCTAAATACTCCTGTCTTAAAGATTTTTTTGTTTAGTATTTGGGTAACAAACGAACACACAGTCAATTTCATGTAGAGAAAGGCATTAGTTCTTTCTATTTGTCATATCAACCAACAATGAAAAGTTTAACAAGGGTAATTTCTGAACATTCTAGAAAATTTATCCTACAGATAATTTACCAAGCCAATTCTGTGGCGATTCTCGTACGCAGACTCGACGACTTCCAGCCTCCCGAAGAAACCAGTTTCCACTTTAGCACCATAGACTACATACATACCCTTCAGCAAACTGTATAGAAGTCCGAGGAGTACAATTTGCCACTATGTCTTGTGTATGTGGACTATGAGAAAGCCTATGATTCCGTCGAATTTTGGGCGGTGCTGCAGGCCCTTCAGCGGTGCCAAGTTGACTGTCGGTATATCGAAGTGCTGAAGTGTTTGTACAGTAGGGCTACGATGGCTATCCGAGCACAGAACCAGAGTACGAAAACTATCCAACTGTAGAGAGGTGTATAACACAGGGTTACGTTATATCCCCAAAATTCTTCACCGCTGCATCGGAAGACGTTTTCAAGCTACTGGACTAGAAAAGATACGGTATTAACATCAATCGCGAGTATATCACTCGCCTTCGATTTGGCGATGATATAGTCTTTATAACAAAATCGCTGGAGGACTTAAGCACTATGCTTACTAACCTCAATAGTGCCTCCCAGCGGACAGGTGTTAAGATAAACATGGACAAAACAAAGATTATGTATAACGTCCATGTCAAACTTATGCTGGTAGTTGTTGGGAGCACTAAGCTCAAAGTTGTTGATGAGTATGTTTACCTGGGTCAAATAGTCTGACTAGGTAAGTCTAACTTCGACCGAGAGGTCAATCAACGGCTGGGCAGCGTTCGGGGAATTACGACACATCTTCTCGTCAGGTATACCTCAAAACTTGAAAACGAGACTGTACAACCAGTGCGTGTTGCCAATGATGACTTATGGATGTGAAATTTGGGCCTTCATTGCTGGCCGTAGTGTTGTATTGTTAGACTCGTGCTTAAACTTTGATTAAACAAGAGTCTTTTTCGCGAAAGAAATCCCTTAGGCGTCACAGTCTTTGCACCAACCTTAAACAAAGTAGGCTACAGATATATTGTCTCCTCTGAGGACTAAGATGGAATACCTCACTGTGGGCGCCTGTAACTTTACTGATTCTGTATTCCCTAAAGAAAAGGAATCCTTTAGTAAACTAATTAGTGGTAATAAAACTGATTGTGTCTGCAATGACTCTTGTGCATTCTTTTTAATATACCTTTTTTAAGTAAAAATAGTGCAATCTTTGCATTATACCTTTTTTAAATAAAAATAAACAAATAAATAAAAACAAAATACTTTTCTTCATCAAATCTTCGCCTTGAATCTTCCATTTCTCTATGAAGATTTTTGTTCTGTATTGTAGTTATAGTGAATCGTAAATCCTATACTTTTTATAATTGAACAAACATTAATGTAATCATATTACTTTTTAGTTTAAATTTAAGTTTTCAAATGGTCTTTTAATATTTAACAAAAAGTCGTTTGTGTTCTCAATAGGTTTTTCTTTAACTTTATTTCCGTAAAAAATATCATGTGTATAATATTAACACCAACTTATAAAAAACATCGAATCTTGAATAGTGTGAATGTACCTTTATGTAGTAAGCTACCTTAAAAGGGCCATTTCAAGAGTTTTTCTCGAGTGTTCGCGCTTTCATGGAATTCACAAATTGGACAAACAATTTACTTCATGTTGAAGAACACAAATTCTAAGTTTCTTCTAAATTTATTCCTTTTTATTTTTTAATAATTTCTCTTACCACACTTCTAAACCATTATTTCCAAAGAATTATTGAAAACTGATACGGAAACATATGTAATAGAAAGGAAAAGCCGATAGAAGCCTAGTATTGTTTTTGAAATTCATGTCTTTATTGTGGCGAATACATGTGTTTGTAACCTCAATTAGCAAAAAAAATGCTCATTTAATTTATAAGTACCTACATCTAATAGTGAGCCGTCCTAAGTGACCGCAAAATATAAAACATGGAAGCATACCTAGCTCCAAAAATGGCCAAACGCAAATTGAGCTGTGGTACCGGAACCCTAATTATTTTTCTAAAATAAAAGTAGCTTATGTTACTCCTTATAATATCAGCTATGTGCCAGTGAAAGTCCCTTTATAATCGGTCTAGCCATTTCGGAGATTTGCCGGATTATACAGACAAGTAGACAGACAAAAATTTAAAAAATATCTTTTTTGTTATGAGTACCGTATATACTTTCATATGCATTTAGTAAAAAGCTGGTATTTGGTCATTACAAACAGACACTTCAATTTTATTTATTTGTATGTATAGATTTGCATTCACTAGCTGTTACGAGTATAGTTTCGTGACGATATAGAACTACTAAGGTTAGCTTTAATACGACCAGACTACATACTTAGCGATATTACAGTGATTCCTCCCATCAAACAAATGTACATATTAAGTCAAAAAACGAAAAAAGTGTAAACAGAGTATGACAAGGAATTAAGAATAATTAAAATAGTTCACAATTGAAATGCTTCATTATGTTCGTTTTAATAAAAACGAGTTAACACTTCGTCTGCAGTACATCGGTAGAAACGACCCGAAGGCATAGAGCGTAGACCGTCGGACGTGCCTTACCGGCAGACCGCTAATGTCATAAGGCGGTTGTCTAACGAGGCACGTTGCAAGAATTATAACTACAATACCTCACAAAGTCTGGTACCAGACTACTAGATACCTAGATACCACAAACTGCTGGACTCGTAGTAACTAGTTAAATATTTCATATTTAACAGATTTACGCTTTGTGTGTGATCTCAAGTTCAGTTTGCCTTGTTTTGGATCTGTATTTCAAACTGTAACTTTTATTAGAATTTTGTTTATATAATAAAGAAAGTTATTAAATTACTATTATGTTTGTCAACTATTCTTATTAGACACTTATTACATCTTAACATTTAAACACGTGTTGTTAACAAAGTGATAATTGATTTCAAAATATTAGCTTAACTTAATAATGGCGACATATAAATCTTAGATATTTTTACAAAAAAAAAACATAGTTTTCAAAAGAACTTTAAATTAGGTCAACCGTATTGTAACATAATGATATAATCAGAAGCTTGGTATGATGTATTGTTTGATTAATTATGTGGACGTTACAAAGAAATTCGAAAAATAAAATAGCCATACATTACCAGCGTAAAATTGTCTATCACCTATTCGATCTACTACTACTAGTACGGTACTATTTCGATCCGTGGGTGTCACAAAAAGCGAACTATGGAAAATGTCAGGAACAAGAAGACGGCTAATGTTCTTCGACAGAAGGTGTCTTTGCTGCCAAGCAGTAGTGCAGTCACTGCAGTCGGTTCAAAGTTTAAGAGTTTGTTAATGCCGCTCGATAGTGACAGTGCTTTTACAATAAGTACGGACATTACAATAAGTTCCACGTGACCGCACCCAGCGCAGAGCGGTTCCAATCGTCGACGACCGAGTTCTTTCTGATCGGCTCGATACACTGGCACTGCGTAGAGATGTTGCATCTCTTTGCGTATTTAATCACATCTATCATGGGGAGTGCTCTGAGAAATTGTTCGGAATAATACCAGCCGCACAATTTCACCATCACACATCGCGACAAAACTCGCGATACCATCCATACCATCTGGATGATTGGCGGTCCACCACTGTGCGATTTAAAAGAAGTATTCTCCCTCGCACAACTTCCTTATAGAATCGATTACCACCAGCGATTTTTCCAGACCGATACGACTTAGGAACCTCCAAGAAAAGAGCGTACACCTTTCTAATAGGCCCGCAACGCATCTGATATTCTCCTGATGTTGCAGTTTTTCATGGGCGGCGGTAGTCACTTACCATCAGGTAAGCCGCATGCTCGTTTGCGCCCTCTTCTATTAAAAAAAACATAATGCTACATTGAAAATGAGTAAAGCAGCGAAGGTTCTACAAATTTGTTTGCCAAAATGCGAAATTCCTGCACACAATGGCTTTGACGGCTCCGTGGCGCAGTGGATTAGCAATGAGTTGCTCTGCGGGGGGGCGCGGGTTCAAATCCCGCACGGAACAAGTATTTGTATGGCCTACAAATAATTGTTCCGTGTCTGGATGTTTGTCCTTGTGCAATTTGTGTTTGTAAACTGCCTCCACGATACAGGAGAAAATCCTAATGTGGGGGTTACGTTTTTTAAAAAAACAGAAAAGACTAAAACAGAAAAACAGAAACAGAAAAAAGACAAATAACAATCAGTGCTAGCATGAAATCTGATTGACGGACCTTCATGAACTTGTGTGCTTGTAAAAAATTGTAGGTATATTTCACATATTTTTAGTGTAACATTACGTGGGTGTATATTTTTACGTTCGCGGTCGAAATATAAATGTAACCGTATCAAACTAAACTACCAATTCTAACTGTACCAAATAATTAAATTGCAACGTGGTGGCGTGGTTATCGTATTAGGCTACATAGATAAAAAATGTCAGAAAGATGACATAAACCCGATAGATGGCGAATGTAGCAGCTGTGTACGGCGGATATACAACTTTTATTATTTCAACATAACACGTGTCTAAAAACAGTAACTGTTTCTGCAATTATATCGGATAAATCAACACTTCAATTAGAGAATGTTAAAAGATACTTTCACCATATGTGAACAGATACAAAAACTTAAGTGTTCTAAAAAAGGGTTAAGTCCAACGTTTGATTTATATCAACGTATACAGAATTTCATGCTTTAACAAGCTATAAAGGGCTAAAAACATTCACGCTCATTACACGGCGTCCCTTGTTTATTTGGTTATTTATGCGCTCAGGCAATTACGACGGCGGCGGCAGGGTTAACGTGTTGAAAGACACTCTAACAAGAAGCACGTGTGCAGCTTGCATGAGATTTTACCTATTATTAGGGTACGTTTGTACTTCGGATAATCTTTGTCGCGTTACATGCTTTTTATCCTACACTCATCGCGTGCAATTAGACCCTTAGTTTTTTAATTGCTACGCAACCCTACCATTCAATCACGTCAAAAAGTCACGTTGAGCCTTTTTCGCATTTGCATCGTATTTTTTTAAGATATTGTAGAGATTTTTTTCACGAAATAATATCAATTAACAGTGTATTAAAAGTTATGTATTCAAAAATTATAAAAAACAATATAAATAGGTATATAAATGACTTTATCTAATTAACTAAACGATGAAAAAATTTACGATTAAGCAATTGCGAACAAACAAAATTTGCAATTCAAGAAGCAACGTATGTCCCAAATAAAGTTAAACGACAAACGTAAGCGGTGGCAAAAACAAACCAAGTAGTATCCGCGGCTTTGCGATACCGAAATGCGCCGGATTATTGTGTGCGAACGAATGCATTTTTTAACGTTATCGGCTTGTAATGTCATGGAATATCCTCAAATAGAAGCTTAGTACACCTTTGCCTTTATGTAGCAGTATTTTTTCGCGCTCTGTTTTGATAAAACAACACAGGTTAATAGATTTTGTAAAATATGCTAAGAGAAAACCCATTTACTCAATGGGTAAAATCTATACATATAATAAATCTGTAGAAAAATTGTGTGTGCGTGATTCACGCAAAAACTACTGAACGAATTTCTATGAAATTTTGTACGCAGGCAGTAAGTGACCGTATACAACATATAGATAACTTTTAATCTGCTTACGGCAGAGTAAAAAAAGGGTTAGGTTTTTCCTTTTTTTTTAGTTTATTGTCATTACAACCGCTGATGGTTCTATTAGTTCTAAAGAGGATTTGGCTATATGTATAATAAATCTATATAAAAGTGTTTGTGTGCATGTATGTGTATGCGTGTGTGTGTGCGTGTGTGTGTGTGTGTGTGTGTGTGTGTGTGTGTGTGTGTGCGCGCGCGTATGTGTGTGTGTGCGTGTGTGTGTTAAAATAAAAGTCAACGCGCCACCAACCATTAAGTGCAGAATAACGTTTGCCGGGCCAGCTAGTGTGTATTGCTTTAGTTATTGTTCTGAGGCCCGTATGCTCAATTATTGTTCCGTGTGACACAATACAGATTCGATCAGTGATATCAATACAAAGACATCATCATCATCATTATTTTAGTCTATGAAAAGTCCACTGTTAAACATAGCCCCCCCCCCCCCCCCTAGATTGCCCCATATACATTTTCAACGGGTTGGCAATTCCTTGCAAAGCGCTCTTGAGTGTAGTTCTATATATTTTTCAGCTAAACGTGGTTTGAGTTACCCTTTGGATGATATTTTGAATTTGCATGTAACAATGAGGATGATGGTAATAAAACACCTTTAGCTTTGTAATATTACTAAACAAAACTTGAAGGTATATAGAACGTGTGCACTCACTTTAAATATCAATTCAATCTTACGAACCAATCCTTCAACAAAACGTGCCAGTAAATCTTACATCTTACGTCAAAACAATCTCACTCGTGTTATTAGGCTCTAATGTTATTTGGAGGCTTCGGAGGGTCTCGGAGGACATAGACGGGACGGATTACCAAATATACGTGAGCGCTTACCGGTTGGGATACGTCTGAGATATGAAATTTATTGATTTCGACATTAAATTGTGTTTCCCGTTTTAGCAACACAAAATAATGGTTATTTTTAGCCTAACAACTAAACAAACGGAAAAACTGGTCACCTGATGGTTGCCTCCATATTTGAATTAGTTCTTGCTGCTTTTCTGACCTCCAAAGAAAAAAGCAATATAACTTTAATAGATACTTTGTTGACGATTAAATGTTCCTTATTCAAATTTCTGAAAATCGATACTTATATTTTTTTTTAAATACCATAATTGGCCAACAACAAATTAAATCGTACTCGAAAAATATTATAATACTTAAAATTAAGAAGGTGGTTGGACTCCTTTTGCTTACGAATCTATCTGGGTTTGTCACATACCTTTAACCTTTAACGCTTATACTTGGTAGAGCTATGCTGCAGCTATATTAATAGTATAGGTGCAGCACGAATGGGTCGGCTCGACCGGGGAAGGACCACACTCTGACAGAATACCAGCTTAAAATAGCAGCTTAACGCTGCTGTGTTTCGTATGGTGAGTGTACAGAACCAGAGACCCATTTTAAAGGAAAAGAGGCATTCCATCTTATCAAAATAGCAGCTTAATGCTGCTGTGTTTCGTGTGGCGTGTGTAGAGAACCGGAGACCCTTTTTACTGGAAAAGAACATTTGCATCTTATTATGCATTTTATTCCCAAACGAGGATAGATGTAGATGTTTATGGGCCACAGTCAACACTTACCATCAGGTGGACTGTGTGCTTGCTAGTCACCCTTATCCTATGAAAAAAAATCTACATTAAAATATTCAAACCTGATTTTTTTTAATTAAATAAATTTGGTTTTCTTCTTTCTCTTACATTTATCCACATCGTGACGCTAAATCTTTAACGGAACATTAAACTTACCTTCCGGAAACCTTCCGTTGAATTTTAAGCATTTGCAATCTACATATAGTCATTTCGGTCCCGACGCATCTTTCTTAGGTTGCGACAGCTACAGTCTATAAAACACTTTCTAGACTATTTGTTGGATGAGAAGCAAAAAGTGTATTATTTACTGGTTGACAATATATTTTAAAACGAAATAAATAAAAGAAATTATAAAAGAAAACAATATACTTAAAATCCCTATGTTTTTAACACTACTCGTATTATTTAATATCTACAACTACAATTATAAAAAGATCTTAAAGAGCTTTTAATAGTGGTAGAGCCACGCGGCAGCTTTTGCTGTCGCACGGATGGGCCGGCTCAAACCGGGGTGATACCACGAACTCACAGAATACCAGCGTGAATTAGAGGTTTACCTCTGCGTTTCGCTTGGTGAGTGCAGGTGGCCGGAGGCTCTTTTTACTGGAAATGAGGCATTCCATCTTAGTCCTCACGGGTGACAACGTATCTGCATTTTGATTCGAAAACGAGGATAGATGTAGTTGTCTATGGGCCGCAGCAACCACTAACCATCAGATGGACTGTGTGCTCGTTTGTCACCCTTGTCCTATTAAAAAAAAAGATAGATTCTTTTCTTGCCTAGGATCCTGTCTAGGTAGATACACCCTCTCACCTATTCCTGCCGTGAAACAGCAGTGTCTGTACAACTGTGTTCCAGCCTGAAGGATACAAAGAGCCAGTGTAATAATAGGCTGTGAGGTATTCCATCATCTTCTTCTTCATCTCCTCAGAGGTACCAACGCATCTGTAGTTTTCTTTGTTTGAAATTTGCTGCAGTACCTGATTACCACCACGTGGACTATTAATTTATTTACCACTACAATTTTATAAATAAATAGCTCGAAAAGAAAAGCCTTTTATCCAATCTATTATTTAATGATATTGTACACTTTGATGTACGTCCCTCTGTTTATCAAGACTCTTTTTCTCAAGAACGTGTAGGGTTATCTAAAAAAGTTTTAAATAGTATAAAATAAAAGCGTCAATGGTCCACCTCAAATGGTGGTAGTTATATAAAATTCGAACTCTTAAGTCAACGCAATCAAAAGATACAGCCATTTATGTAATATATTTTATCACTCGCAAAATCTTCATCAAACCAACATAGAGTGCATCCCGTTGACCTAAGACCATGAAATTTTGCAAACAGCAAGGCTTCTTATTTATTTATTTCTTATTTTATAACAATAAATATACATAAGATACAAAATTCACAAGTACAGTGCAACACAAACCTATACAAGTTTTTCTGCACACTTGCAGTTTGCCGTCTTTCGAGCGTAAACATTTTGATATTACTTCGAGAGAGAAGGTAGTTTGCTCGCTTTTATGAAAATAACACGAGGATGAGTTATCAATGTTGTGATGCGATGACAAATTAACTAGGGACACTTGGATGCGATTATAGATAGAATTAATGATATGAGTGAATGTTTGGTTAGAGTAGAGTGAGTAGTGTATACAGGCTGTTTGTAGAAAATCTTATTTTATATTTTTAGAATATAAATATGGTAATTGTATTACAAATAGTATTTAATTATATTATATTAGGTAGTTCATAAAGTATGTTTTAATTTGTGTTTAATATTTTTAGGATTGATGTCTTCCTTTAAAGATTTAGGTAGCTTATTCATTAATTTAGGAATAATAATATTCTTTTAATGATTAGACCACAAGTAAAAGAAAGAATTCAAAAATCAAAAATTTGTAGTTATATGACGTAACAAAATATTTTTTGCTAATATTAACTTGCATGTTGAGCTGCAGCATCGAGCGATGTGCGGAAGAATATTTTTTTCAACTCCATAGTTAAGTTTGTCCTTCAGTCCGAATTACCATTTCATTAAAGCACTGTTCGGTGCTATCCACATACATAATTAAGTTTATACGAAACCCTTTGGGCGCGAGTTCTACTCCTACTTGTCTGATTTTTGTATAATACTTCTACTTCAACTGATTCAAAAACAAATCTATAAATATAAACATTTCTTTGGGTTTTATCGTATAAATAACTTATTTGTAACTATTAATTGAAATGAAGATCAGTTTTGTGATTCGTTTAAACAAAAGAGTTTTGGATTCTTGGAGAAAATTCTACATATACAACTTCATAAAAGTATTTACTATTTTATTATTTCGAATATTTTTCTCTTTAAATGAAATGAAATGAACATTTATTTGCTTTGAAAAAGGAGTACATTTAGGTGGTTATCGTAAAATATAGTTCAGCTTTTTCAGTCGTCTATGTAGCATGGAAATACTCTTTTTTATAATTAAGTTTACTATATTACAATATCAAATTCAATTAAAATATTTATCGGCATGTCATCGTTTATAAATTAGCAATACTAGTGCCAATATATACAAATTGAAATATAATTAAGATTAAAATTCAATTAAAAATATAGAACTACTGTGGTGTTGCTACATGTCAAATTTAGGTAGTCATTCACATTATAAAACAATGTTCATTTAGCCACCTGTAAAGGGCGCCTTTAAATCTAGTTCTTTATATTTAGGGGTATTCTATTAAATATGAGCATACACATCCTTTGCTTTACTAACTTTGTAATTTCAAAAATTTACAGGCATGGGAGGGGTAGTATTTTCGGATATATAAATAGCGGCCTGCAAGGCTCATCAGGTGCAGTGCCACATATTGCCCTAATACATTTTTTTTTGGACAATGAATGCCTATTTTGCATCTGTGCTATTATCCTATATAATGAATCCGTATCGCAGAACGGATTCTCCATAGGTAAAGTACGCAGTAAGTGCTGTATTTTTGTGGCTATTTTGCTAAGTTTGTAAAGTGCGTTCGAAAATTTTTTTTTCAAATATTTTCTACTTGACTTTTCCAATATAGTTTTTGACCTATCGTTGTACCTATATGTACATAAAGTATAAATGGCACATTATAACTTTTTTAAACGTAACGTATACTTTAAACGTTTTAGATTTATTTTGTAAAACTACTTCCTTCCTCAATTTGCTTTCCAATTGGTATCAACCTATGAAATCAATGTCCTTCACCCGTGGGATTAAACTTCTTATTGATTGTTAGACCCTTTTCAGGCGTGGTCCAAGTGGAGGACAATAATCTCTTGTCGAGATGGCCCGGCAATCGTCTTGTCCAGTGATTGTCTGAAATTCCGGAGAAATGTTGTCGCTTGCAATTAAAGGGGATTAACAAGAATACTCAACTCGTTCGTATTTTATAAATTTTTATTAACGCCCGATGCAAAATAAGGGTGTTATAAGTTTGACCGCTATGTGTGTCTGTCTGTCTGTCTGCGTAGCTCTTAAACGGGTAAACCGATTTGGGTGCGGTTTTTTTTATTTAAAAACAGGTTTTCTAACGGTGGTTTCTAGACATGTACTATCAAAATCTGTCCAGCCGTTTCAAGATCATCAGCAGCTTTGTAAGCTGCGGTAGGATTCTTTTCGGGGGGTTTTTAAAATGTTCAATATAATTTGTTTCATTTTCTCATAAGTTTCCATATACGTATTACGTACGTACGTCCTCATTTCCTAATGGATATCAAGATCAAGATTCAAGGTCGCTCATCTACTACTACTACTACTACTACTAGGTCTGTCAGTATAAAAGTCGTTATCGTTTATTATGATAATGCACACTACCTGTTAATCTTTCTACTTTTATTTAATTATTTTTCGGGTTGTCTGTAAAAAAATGTCGTGTTTGTTTGCCGCTCTTTGTTTTCCCCCAGTATTTATATATATTGTTATGTTTATGTGTGTTATGTAATCTAATATATAAAAAATAATATTTGTTTGTTCGTATTTTATACGCTGCCATACAATTCATCAGATTGCGGTCAAACTTTGTTAACTTATTACTTACACTTGCGGGAAGATTTTCCGCAATTATTTCTTTTGCGGCTGCAAAGTGTCGGATACCAGCTAGTATTTTATAAAATATATAAATAAATAAATAATAAATAATTTATTTCGTCAAACAATAAAGTTACATTATATGATCAGTGATCGAGGTCACCTAGTAAGCAAAATAATGCCTGTAGCAGGTGACTTCGCTCTTCCATAGCTAAAAATTACATATAAGAAGATATTTTATAAAATATATAATGTGTAAACATAAATCTCTTTTTTACAAAAAAAATTGTTATAATTGACAATCGTTTTAATATCAAATTGCAAGCGAAGCGGATACAAAGTATATTTCCGCTTTGCTTGCGATTTGTACCAACTAACAAAACATCCTTCATACAAGATTTATACAGTAGAGGGTTTGATATTGACGTGGACCATAGACCTACTTCTTTTTTTTTCTTTGATGTGCCCGTGATGCGAGGGAAACATTTCAATCCGGGATATGTTTTTTCTGTATTATAACGTTATCTTTAGTGGCTTTCGTCCTGAATATAATATAATCATATCCTTTGCAAAAAATAGTCTAAGTAGTCTTGTAGCGCCTAAGGAGAGTATCATAAATTATGCTTCAAGTGTCAGCCTGTCCTGCATGTGGTATGATTTTTGGATTTTATGAAAATGACCCGTGTGTATTTTAGAAACCATTGACAAAAAGTTCATCGTCTTATATATTTAATAAATGTTTTACAAAAGGCAAATTTCCAATTTAATTGAAGCGGCAGTACCCTAATGGCAGGATGCGAACCGCGAATTCGAAAGGTCGTGGGTTCGAATCCGCCATTCGCTACTGTCGTGAACGACTCCTAATACAAGCATTTTAAGCTTACCAGGAGTGTTTAAAGGGAATATTAGTAATGCATATGCATATAAATAGCATATCCTTTTTCAGTGGCACCGAATGGTTTCCGAAAGGGCTTTTTTTATAGAATAGGGGGCAAACGAGCATGCGGCTCAACTGATGGTAAGTGACTACCGCCGCCCATGAACAACCGTAACACCAGGGGAATTGCAGATGCGTTGCCGGCCTTTTAGAAAGTTGTAAGCTCTTTTATTGAAGGTTCCTAAGTCGTATGGGTCCGGAAAATTCGCTGGTGGTAATTGATTCCACAAGGAAGTTGTGAGAGGGAGAAAACTTCTTCTAAATCGCACAGTGGTGGACCGCCAATCATCCAGATGGTATGGATGATAACGCGAGTTTTGTCGCGATGTGCGATGGTGAAATTGAGCGGCTGGAATTAGTCCGAACAATTCCTCAGAGCACTCCCCGTGATAGATGCGATAAAATATGCAAAGAGATGCAACATCTCTACGCAGTGCCAGTGTATCGAGCCGATCCGAAAGAACCCGGTCGTCGACGATTCGAACCGCTCTGCGCTGGATGCGGTCAAGTGGAAGGAGCTGGCACTGGGGTGCCCCGGCCCAGAGATGAGAACAGTATTCCATGAGGGGCCGAACTTGCGCTTTGTAAAGTTGCAAGCGATGTGCCGGCATGAAATACTGTCTCGCTCTGCTGAGCACGCCAAGCACGAAACTGCACACTATTCGATATGTCGACGCCAAGGATTCCTATACTGGCTGAGGCAGCAAGGGGAGTGCCTTGAAACTGAGGAGATACGAAAAAGGGGTTCTTTTTAGCGGTAAACGCGCAATCTTGTGTCTTCTGGGGATTGAACTGGACTAGATTTAGTCGGCCCCAATCCGAGACTTTGTTAAGCAAAGATTCGACTTCAGACACAAGTTTGTCCCGGTACTCGGCGACGTTTACCCGAGAAATATTGGCACGGCCGGTATATAAGGCATCATCAGTGCTGTCGTCTGCATAGCAATGAATGCTACCAGTTAGAGCAATGAATGCTACCAGTTAGCAACATATCATTGATATCCAAGAGAAACAGCGTTGGTGATAGCACGCAGCCTTGTGGAACACCAGCGTTGATAGGTTTGAAATCAGAGCATGCACCGTCTACTACGACCTTGATGCTCCGGTCAGCAAGGCAACTGGTGATCCATTTGCACAATTTCTCGGGAAGCCCATAGGAAGGAAGCTTCGAAAGAAGCGCTTTGTGCCAGACCCGATCGAAGGCCTTCGCTACGTCCAAATTAACGGCCAATCCCTCCCCTTTGGACTATACTGCCTCCGCCCATCTATAAGTTAAGTAGACTAGAAGATCACCAGCTGATCGACCCCGCCGAAAACCGTACTGGCGGTCACTAATCAGCTGGTGATCCTCAAGGTACCTCATGAGCTGGCAGTTTATAATGGCTTCCATTATTTTGGAGAACAAGGAGGTGATGGCGATAGGCCTGTAGTTGGACGGGTCTGAGCGGTCGCCTTTTTTAGGGATCGGGTGGACCAAAGTTGCATTTCATGAATTCGGGACTACGCCTTGCGAGTAGGAGTACCGGAAAAGACGCGTTAAAACCGGTGCCAACTACGGAGCACACGTCTTCAGCACAATGGAAGGGACTCCATCGGGCCCACTCGACTTTAGCATCACAGATCACATAGGTACATACCCTTCGGCAAATTGTACAGAAGATCGAAGAGTACAATCTACAACTTTGTTTTGCGTATGTGGACTATGAGATAGCATTTGATTCAGTCGAAATTTGTTCGGTGCTGCATTCCCTTCAGAGTTGCCAAGTTGAATGTTGGTATATCGAAGTGCTGGAGTGTTTGTAAAGTAGGGCTAGAGCTATATCCGAGTACAGAACCAGAGTACGAAATCTATTCAACTGTAGAGAGGTTTAAGACAGGGTGACGTTATATTCCCGAAAGTCTTCACCCGCTGCATTGGAAGAATTTTCCAGCTACTGGACTGGAAAAGATACTGTATTAAAATCAACAGCGTGTACATCACTCACCTTCGATTTGTCTACTATATAATCCTTATGGCAGAATCGCTGGAAGACCCAAGCACTATGTTCAATGACCTCAATAGTGTCTCCTAATGGATAGGTCTTAAGTTGAATATGGACAAAACAAAAGTCATGTGTAACGTCCATGACAAACCTATGCCAGTAGTTGTTGAGAGTACTAAGCTCGAAGTTCGAGTATGACTACCTGGGACCAATAATCTAACTAGGTAAGTCCAAATTCAACCGAGATATCAATCGACGGATTAAACTCGGCTGGACAGCGCTCGGGAGATTATGAAACATCTTCTCGTCAGGCATAAAGTCAAAACCTCAAAACAAGATTGTTCAACCAGTGCATGTTGCCAGTGATTACTTATGGATCTGTGACGTGTTCCTTCACTGCTGGCCGTATGAGGAAGCTCAAAGACACTGAACGAGCTATGAAGAGGGCTATGCTCGGGATTTCTTTGCGTGATAGACTTAAAAACAAGGATATCCGCAGTATAACCAGAGTAACCGACATAGGCCAACGGATTAGTAGGCTGAAGTGGTAATGGGCCGGCCATATAGCTCGAAAAACCAACAACCGATGGGGAAGGAAGTTTCTCGAGTGGCAGCCTCGTACCGGCAAGCGAAACGTAGTGCTTTCTCCCACTATATGGAGTGACGACCTGGTAAGATATGCAGGAAGTCAATGGATGCAGGTAGCGCGGGAACGTGCTTTGTGGCATTCCTTGGGGGAGGCCACAAAGCAATATGATGATAATTATGATGATGGATGGCACTGAATGTGTAGTTTAATTATTTTAAAATGCAGGTTTTTCTATTTTTTTACGTTGAGACTCAAGAGGCTGTAGCTGATGATGATATACGAGTACTATATAACTATAATTTGTATTAATTTTCTACGTTCAGATGTTATTTGCTGTTTTAGATAATACTCGTATTAGAATACGATGTTATTGTCTTTTTACAATTCATATACTGCCTATAAAAGTCCATTGCTGAACATGGCTCTCCCCCATAGACAGAAGCATATGGGGATTTGCCATAGTTGCCAAGCTTGGCAGGCGGGTTGGCAACTGCAATTTTAAGATTTTTTGTTGTTTTAACTCAGCTGTGATCAGAAAGATGCTGCTGCCCATTTCCTGCTTTAGCTTCTCTCTGTCGCCTCTTACGACACCTACGGAACGATATGGGGTATTATTAGAGTCATAAATAATTTTACTTTTTACGTATTAATATGATTAAGACTTTGAATAAAACTATATTACGATACTAGCCGAAAGCATAAATCTGTCATCAGGTACAATGAAACAAAAGCTTTGAAACTATATGAACAACGCAATCATATTATACTCGTATATCGACAAATAATATCTTCGGCCATCTCTTAATTCCGGTACCGAAATATTTCCATTGTGAAAAATCAGCCTTGTACATTGTGGGTCACGTCCAATATAAGAAAATATTCGACCGTTATCCGATACCCAAGAATTTCTTTATGTTTTAATGTCCATGATAGCACCGAGGAAATGAAAAAACTGTTATTTACTTTATTAAATTATGTAATATGTTATCTGACATTCAGCCTGGTTATTTGTGCCACCTGCAACCTACGTCAAATACATGTATTTTTGTTTCTTATTGCACGGTACGAATTTGGTGGTTAGGGGTTAGGCGAGAAAAAGTGTAAGATTTTACTATCATGGCCCCCTTTCTATAGTGCGAGCGAGATGGAATAATATCCATCTCTCTCGCGCTTTTTCTTATCTTGCCATGAAAGAGATATAATTTTAAATGACGCTTCACTTTAATAGACGCTAGCAATTCATTTATTTATATCTGTTAATCAATAGCTTTATCAATAATAATATACTACGAAAGGAATCCCAGCCGCCAAATTTCGGGATGATTGGCGGTCCACCACTGTGCGATTTAGAAGATGTTTTCTTCCTCGCACGACTTCCTTGTGGAATCGATTACCATCAGCGATTTTTCCGCACCGATACGACTTAGGGTCCTTCAAGAAATGAGCGTACTCCTTTTTAAAAGGCCGTCAACGCAACTGCAATTCCCTCCCTGATGTTGCAGTTGTTCATGGGCGGCGGTAGTCACTTACCATCAGGTGAGCTGCATACATGTTTGCCGCCTCTCCTATAAAAAAAAAACTTCGTTCCAACCGAGTGTTTCACGGTACTCACGCATGTTTTTTTATAAAATTGAAGTGACAATCGAAATTAAAATACATCAAATGGTATGGGGCTACTGCAACCTATGAACCTGCGCCGACTTTAAACAAAGAAGGTTGAAGTGCATTGTCACTTCGACGACTAAAATTGAATGGCTCACAGCCTGTATACTGGCTTACTGTTCCCTTCAGAATGGAATGCACGCACTGTTGTTTGGCAGCAGAAACAAACCCTGGACTTAGTTGAAAAACTCCTCAGTTTGCAATGATACTAGGTCTTATTCCCTTTAACCACTGCTTAACCACAGAAATAGAAAGTAGAAATAATAGAATTAAGTACCGGGACCTACCCAAATCATGGACTTCCATAACCTCGTTTCATCATATCCTAATACAGCCCACTACTAATGTGGACACTTAGCCAGCTGTAAATCGTTACTCTGACAGATGCCACTCACATTTGCGGGAATTACGTAAACATGTAAAATGATAGATTAAATAAGTGGAACAAAACTAAATTTAAATTTTATTCATTTTTATTTTCTGACGCCTTGAATACTTGGCATAACTCTGATTGATGTCTCGATATAATTGTAAGTCTAGGCTATCTTCAATTTTTAAAAAACTAGCAATTAAGTCACATTTACGTAGAATGCAGAACAGCCTCAATTAATTATTAGATTGTATCACTTATGTTTAAAGAGGTCATGTGTTCTATCAATTCTGATGTAAAGATGGCGCCGACCTTGAACACACTTGCATAATGCCATAAGCCAAGTGAAGTTACAGTCTTAAACGTTCCACATCTGGGTACAGGCCTCCTCTCGTTCCTAAGAGGGTTTTAGATCAATGAAGTGTCCACCGTTTTACGCTTTTACGTGATAGAGCCATGCTATAGCTATATTATGGTTGTAGCACAAATGGCTGTGCTCAAACTGGGAAGGACTACGCTCACGAAGGACTCACACAATAACTTTGTAAAATAGCACCTTAATACTGCTGTATTTCATATGGTGAGTGTAGAGCACCGAAGACCCTGGAAAAGAAGCATTCCATCTTAGACATCAGGGGTGACAATTATCGGTATTTTTATTCTTAATCGAGCATAGATATAGATGTCTATGGGCCACATTATCAACCTGCCACAGGTGGACTGTGTGCTTATTTGCATATTTCTTATTCTATAAAAAAAATATAAATTCCTGTTTACATACGTGTAACATTTGATTTAATTTTATATGAAATAAACGCATTAAAGCTTCGAACAACGGTTATAATAATAAAGTTAACCATAGCGCTAATTCAGCGCAGATGTTTACGAGTGCCGTATACAAAGGCAGTATAATTGTATAAAAACCGTCAGTTAGGACGCCTGGACGTGGGATACGACACGTTTCGACCCACTGTGCAAGGAACTAGTTTATTATTGTTTTAACATTATATATTTGACTCATACTGTATGCTTCCTTTTGTTTATTTAAGTTTTTCTTTATATGATTTTATGTCGTATAAAAGTTAGAGCCTATAAATGTTTCAATGCTGGGCTTATTCTATTTCTAAGAATAGAATAGAATAGAATATAAATTAGAATATTTTTTTATTCAATATTGATTATTACATAATTCTTATTAAAAGTCATTTTTTATTTACCACTGGTTCGGAAAATACCTCTGTCCTGGGAAGAACCAGCAAGAAACCCAGCGGGACTTTTTTTTTCAAACATATTTCACTTAACAATAATTTCATTTATACAATTTTTAAATGATTTTTAATAGAACCAGCATGGTGGCGATCACCTTATTCCCAGGGGTTGTTTTCATTCATGTATTCCTTGATATTATAATAACCCTTTTTGTACAGTTTTTCCTTAATAAAACTTTTAAACGTGTTTATTGATAAACTTTGAATATGTTCTGGGATTTTGTTGTAAAAGCGTATACATTGCCCCATAAATGAATTACTGATTCTGTGGAGTCTAATAACTGGTATTACAAGCTTATGTTTGTTCCTAGTGTTTAAAGAATGCACATCCTTATTCTTATTAAAGCTATTTATGTTTTTATGTACATACATTAGATTTTCATAAATATATTGCGATGCCAAAGTTAATATGTTTATTTCTTTAAATTTTTGTCTGAGGGACTCTTTACAATTTAGGTTATAAATCGCCCGAACGGCTCTCTTTTGCAAAACAAATATAGCTTCAATATCAGTCGCATTACCCCATAGCAAAATTCCATAAGACATTACGCTATGAAAGTAACTAAAACACACTAATCTAGCTGTCTCAACATCTGTGAGACTTCTAATCTTTCTTACAGCATATGCTGCAGAACTAAGTCTGCTTGCTAATTTAGATATATGGGGGCCCCATTGAAGTTTCGCGTCAATAGTAATACCGAGAAAAACAGTGGTATTCACAAGACTCAACTCCTCCCCATTTAATAGCACATTGGTATTCGAATGTTTTACATTAGGTATTGTAAATTTAATACACTTTGTCTTATTGCCGTTCAAGAGCATATTGTTGGCGTTAAACCAATGTACTAATTTCGATAGAGCATTATTTACATCGTCATAATTAATTAACTGCCGTTTGAGTTTGAAAATTAAAGAGGTATCGTCAGCAAATAATACTATATCGTGATTGTCCCCTACAAGATAAGGTAAGTCATTAATATAGATTAAAAACAGGAATGGGCCAAGAATCGAGCCCTGAGGAACGCCCATTGATACTACCGATCCGGAGGAACCTTTACCATTTATCACGACTTTTTGAGTTCTGTTACTTAAATATGAAGTAATAAGTCTAAGCGCCAAATTTTTTACACCGGGAGTGAGGAAGTGCTTACCACGCTGTTCCAATGCAAATTGGCGAACTTTACCTAAATTCAATTTCTATTTTGACTTACTTACGTACTTAAAAATCAAAGAAAATTCTAAAATAATTGCTTTCGCGCCAAAAAAATATTTAAAATTTTTGGTAGTTACTCGAGCAACCAGAATTCGATACCCACCGTAACTAATGAAATTTTAATTGTAATTTAAGTTATAATTTGAAATATGCGCGGCTGTGAAGGAATTGTGAGAAAACCTGCATAATCGAGGAATAAAATATTTTGAGGACGTTGAAGTACAAAACTCTCTCAGAAATAAAAGAATGTCATGTACTCAGCATTGGGATTTATATAGTTTATACTTGTACTAATTTGTTCGTTTCAACTTTTTTAATGAAGTAAATATAAGCGTATAAAATTTATTTAGACTAGACACGAGTGTTAGTCCACTAACTACCATTAACATCGGCTAATAAGTGCCATAAAGAAGCAGTTTGGCAGTAAGCCTTGTAGGGTGAGCGTTTTTATCAAATTATCTACGTTTGGCTTCTGGCCAGCGCAGCGCCGGGTACAGTCACGCACGCAACACGTAGTCATTCATAGTCCCATAAATTATGTTGTCTTTAACTTAATGTGACTTTGATCTAGAAAAAGTGGAAAGAGGAATATACCGACGTATTTACGTAATGTATTTAATCTCTGCGCTCAGCAATCTCCAGCATGAGTTTCAAAAATCATTAATGAAATACAACAAGGAGTAAATTTGCATTCTTAAAATATGTATAGGTATGTACATATAGGTTGGTATATAATGTAGATATGCACATACAGTACTTGTAGTAAATGTATCTTTACTGTCATCTTATATGTTATTTCTCTTGAATTGAAGTCGAAGTTTAGATTAAGTATTGAAGTAAAGAGGTATCACATTAGTATTCGTTAATCCACGTTACGGAGAGGGGGGGATTTTTAACACAAGTATTTATTTACTTATAATTAAAAATTAAAAATTTTGTGCAGCCGACTTCAATATAAGTTATTTAAGAATAACTCAAAAACTATTGGTCTATTCTTGATCAAATTCATATGGGACCACACGAGAAGTATCAGCTTTAAGAAGAAATCGGTTTACCCAGTACAAAGTTATGAGGTAACACACATTAAAAAAACATACAGTCGAATTGAGTACCGTCTCCTTTTTGAAAGTCGGCAGAAATGAAATACTCAATCATAACAGTGCTATGTAAAAACTCTGATACTGAATAAATTATTTGATTTGATTTGATTTCTCTTGAATAATTCATGTGATGTAATTGATATGATATCATTCACGAAAATGGATTGTGGATTCTAACAATCCACCACCACAATATGGCAGTCGTATGGTGCAACTGTTGAAAATTCCACGTGACTCCCGATACAATTACAATTCGGTTTACACCAAACGTAAACTAGAAACTACTCAACCTAGAGACGGGGAATAGCGCCAGTTGCAAAACATATTGTGTTCGCCAATCCATTTGCTCAGCGTCGCGATTATAGCAAATTCTACCAAAAACATAATGATCACATTATTTTTACTCCAAAAGTGGGAATCCAATCATTCGAATTAACTCTCGGTAACCCGACCCGCAAGTAAATCGAATCCGATTTTACGTGTGGGCATCGCTTTGATTGATAAATGCAATTATATATCTCAACTTCCCTCTGGACTACAAAGCGACGAAATGCTCCAAAAATAATAAGAAGAGACCTGATAGCAACAGTGTAACGTATATAGGATGTAACTTTACGTTTATTTAATTAATATCATAAAGGGAGAAATATAAACGTATCAAAAAAAGTAGAGGTTTATACACGCGTGCGGTAAGCATTCGACATAGCCCAATAGATCATTAAGCTAAATGCCAAAATGCCAATAAAGCTCGAACAAACATTAACTGTTAGGAAAGAAGGGCTCTCGAGCGTTGAACCTCAGCAAGCAACCTTTACTAGATAGAGTGACCACCTCATGATGCGGGTGGCTCAGGACCGAGCTTTAGGATTTACCGGGCTGTTGATGGTAATGATAATGATGATGGTGTTATTTAAAACTTGAAAAAAGCTTTAACTTTAACTTGAAAAATGTCATGAATTTATAATCTATGCACATTTTAACATGGCATTAAGTAATTGATTTCTTATATTTACGCGAATACTACACATGTAATAAAACAAATTTCACGGACTTTATCGTGTTTGATTTTTAGTTTTATTTTTTAAATAAAACGCGATTAATCCGTAAAATTGGATTTATTCTTTGGCATTAACTATCTCTAAGTCGACCTTCACTAGATAGAGTGACCAGCTGACAAACTAAGCGAGGTCGATTGACGCAGGTGGCTCAGTACCACACTTTAGGGTTTCACTGGCTGTTATGTTAATGATGTAATTTTTTACTAGAATTTATAATCTATGCACACTTTAACAAGGCGCTAAGTCTCTCTAAGTCGACCTTTGCTAGACAAAGAGATCATTTGATGAACTATGTGGTTTTGATTGACGCAGGTTGCTCAGGACTGCGCTTCGTGGTACTTACGAGGTGTTATGGTGATGTCATTTTTAATTTGAATTTATAAACTAAAACGGAGCGTGTTGGATACTGTGGCCCATAGACATCTATTTCTATCTTCGGTTAAGAATCAAAATGCAGTAGCGCTGTCACCCCTGACTAAGATGGAATGCCTCGTTTCTAGTAAAAAAAGGTTTCTGGTTATCTACACTAACCATACGAAACACAGCAGCATTAAACTGGTATTTTGTGCTAGTATTCTACGAGAGCGTGGTCTTTCCCCGGTGGAGCCAACCCGGCCAAGTACAACCACAGTATAACAGCCGTTGTATGGCTCTACCGCGTAAACAATAAGAATTAAATAAAATACTAGTAATTCTATTAAACATTACTAATATTCCCTTTAACCACTTCTGGTAAGTTTAAATGCTTGTGTTAGAAAGTGGTTCACAACAGTAGTCGAATGGCGGATTCGAACCCACGACCTTTCGAGTTCGCGGTCCGCGGCTTGCTATTAGGCTACTGACGCTTCATTTAAAAAAATATAATAAATAAATAAATAATATTGTTTCGTATTGAAATATTATCGATACCAACGAATCGAAGTAAAAACTTGCGAAATCAGAAGATATGTTTAAAGTTAAATGAAAACACCTAAGCAGTTAATGTATATGAGTCGTCAAGTATGTAATATAATTCATTACCTACTTAAATAATTTAATCACATGACAAAAATTATGTTCGTAACTGTCCAGACGAGTCCGCGGCTAACTAATATAAGCTATTACACTGCTTGTGCGCTCGCCGCTGCTCGCACTAAATGTGAACAATGGTTCGGGACCCTACGCGCCGTTTGTCACCACCCTTTTAGGCGATTTCGATTTACGTCGTCTGCATCAGTTTTTACTCGTTTTAGCAGTTCGTTGGAGTTATTATTCGGCGGTTCGTCTTTTTAATGCTCTTATTTTCGTGTGTATTTCGCTTCTTGTATTTTTTTTAATTTGAATACAATGACTAGTAAATAATACCTGAAATTGATACCTCGATTGGCATTGCTGAAAACCAACGCTACCGCAACCCTGCGATAACATTATGTTGAGTCAGTGCCCTTGTCAGCATTAAGTCACTCATGCAATCAGATTATTGGAACGAAGTTCTTTATAGCACGGTACAGATTTGTCGGATGGTGGCTAGGCGACAAAAACTGTAAGATTTTTCCGTCACGACCCCTTCTGACGTAGTGTAGACGGCCTTGGCGGCTATAAGGAAGCGACATGGAATAATACCCATCTACCTCTCACTTTTTCTTATCTTCCAATGAAAGAAATATTATTTTATTTTAAATGACGCTTTATTTTACTAGACGCTAGTAATTCATTTATTTGTATTTGTTAATTAATAATATAATACGTTTATCAATAATATCATACTACGAAAGGAACTTCGTTCCAACCGAGTATATGTATAGTGTATATATATTATATGTATATATATTAAATGTATGTATAATATATATATTATATGTCTGTTTTCTCTTATTTATTTTTATCTTTGGTATTTTTTGTACCATTTTATTTTCTGTATCACAAATGTATGAGTGTAAGTTGCTGGATAAATGCATGTCTATTGTCTGTTGTCTAAATTCTGGTAATTCGAAGCAGTGAGTAGCGTGAATACTACCACGTAAAATAATAATTCCTGGTCCTTGCTATTGTAGCAAAGAATTTGTCATAAATCGGCATGCTTGATTTAGATTCTCCATTACAGTACGAGTTTACCACTTAACATTCTGAGCAATTTTACATCAGCCATATTTATATACGAGACGGTATTGCACCATCTGACAAAGACTTCGACTTCGGCTTCGGGTTCTCATTCATTAAATAGTATGGCGTACAGTTTTGAAGAGTGTGGTAGATGTTTGTATGTATAAGTGATAGTACATCCTGACTGCATTGGTGGTCTATTGGTCATTGCTGCTGATCATAAGGTTCCGAGTTCAAATCCCGGGTTGGGCCTAAAAATCAGTTTTTGAATTTTTCTGTCAATAAATTCTAAATAGAAATCTGAAGTTAGGAAGTTGGCAGTCTTTCACCTCCGTACCTAAAAAAGCACGCGAAGCCATTAGTTCCGCGCTCGATCCCTTTTCGGTCGTGTCTAATAACCGTCCCGTCGGGCTATGAGAGCGAGGATATAAAAAGTGCACCGGTGGTTGCGCAAGCATTCGGGCACTTTAATCCCGTCCTGCGCGGAAGACCAGGATACGTCGGTCCGGAGGATATTAGTGCATCCTAAACATTCTCCAGTGTGTTACACGACAGTTAAAATTCTTATACGAGTACATATTACAAGCCAGTGCTAGACTCTAGTCTCACCTGAGAGTAAGTGGTGATGAAGACCTTGATGGTTAATCGCACTGTCTTGGCGTAACAAAAACCAATTCACTCTTACCTTGACGACATCCAGATTGTATCCGAATGGAAAGATAGACGCTGGCAAATTATTTCACACCCTTGTTGTACCCATTACAAGAAACGGAGCTAATTGCTAGATTTGAATGCGTGAAATTTTAATCGAAGAATTATCTGTGTGTTAATTATGGTATATAAATAATTTTTCATGTTTACAATTTCTAAATTTAATATTTTTGTGATATACTGTATGATTTTCTATTCTAAATTCTTTTTTATTCAAAGAGACAGCTTTATCCACAACAAAATAAAATTGAACAAAACGAGACGGGGTCGGGTGGCAGGGGGCCGTTAATCAATTAACCGCCTGTTTTCATTCAAATTATCACCGGTTCCCGTTCGTTAGATAGAATGAATATTAATATGGAACTTTTAATAACAGTATTTATCATGTATACGTACCTAGCTTCTTTTACAAAACCTATGCGTTTTGTAACACTGTTAAAATTTACGGTATTGGAAGAGTTAAATCTAATTCCTTTAGATCCTTTGGACTAAATTTTACCAATATATCTATTGATTGATATAGATTTATATGTCTGACTGTTTAAATATGACTGTTTAGTAGGAATAGCCTACAGATGTAGCCTCGGGATGTAAAATATGAACCTGCAAAAGCTAAAGCTGTAGCCGTATACTTCCCACTGCTGGGAACAGGTCTCCTTTTATTTTGAAAGGTTTTTTAGCGCATACAAGTGTACGTGCTGCCCCTCTGCGTGTTGTTGGGTTTTATATGTCTTCGAAATATATTTTTTATTTTCTCACACATGGAGATTTCCTCATGATGTTTTCCTTCAGGACCAAGAAAGTAGTAAATCAGTACTTTAAATTGCAATTAACAATTTCATTGGTGCAAGTGGGGATAGAACACGGAATGCTCGCGTACAGCAAAATTAACGGTGAACGCAATGCTAACCCGGCATCTTCTTTTTTTTTTATTACCACCACACTAAGGGATGTGTATCCTTCTGTATCGTGGAGGCATTTACAAACATAAATGGCATGAGGACAAACATCCAGACCCGATACAAATATTTGTAGGCCATACAAATACTTGTTCCGTGCGGGATTCGAAACCGCGGCCTCCAGCGCAACAACTCATTGCTAAGCCACTGCGACACGGAGCCGACATAACTCTAACCTGCGAATAGCTTCAGATAAAGAAGGTAACAGATGCATTTTCACCGCTAAGGTCTAAGATGAAAATCCTAGTCGATAATTGTCGTGGCTCTCTTAAATCGCAAACCAAAATACAACAGTCCAATGTCTTTTTCTTGGTAGCGAAAATAGCTATGATAGGAATAAATAGCAATAAAATAATATATAATAACAAAATCGATGTAGATGCTGCAGTAGTAAATAGCAGAGTTGGCAAAGAACGTCCTAGACGAAAGTTTATCGAAGAATTAAAACAACCCATAATTGACGATCATAACGAAGTATATGGATGTTCAAGAAGCCAGAGAGAATCTCCATTATCGTTCCAAATGAAAACTCGTAATCACTGCCTGCCCCTCTGAGTGATAAGCGTAACAGTTTATGTAATGTTATTATGTTTAAACAACTAATATAAAATTTCCTATTAATCATCATCATGATCAGAGCCGTGGTAGCTCAGATGGTTAACGCTCGCTCTAAGCGTCACAGTACTCGAGCAACCCGGGTTCGATCCCCGCCGGCACCAATGAAATTGTTAATTGCAATTTTAAGTGCTGATTTACCACGTGCTCGGCGGTGAAGGAAAACATCGTGAGGAAACCTGCATGTCTGAGAAATAAGAAAAAAAATTATTTCGAAAACATGTGAAGTTCGCCAACACGCATTGGGACAACGCGGCGGACATTTTCTTGTCCTAAAACCCTCTCAGAAATGAGAGGAGTCCTGTGCCTAGCAGTGGGACGTAAATAGGCTGCAACTTTACTTTTTCTCAATCATCATCATTGCTATTATTACAGCTGCATCCATCAACTTCCTGCATATCTCACTTGGTTGTCACTCCATTTAGTGGATTAATTCATTGCTATTAATATTGAGTCTTAATTTCACATGTGCACATTTCCCTAACTCAAACCACTGAAATACACTTGCACTCTTAACATAATATGTTTTTGCACTCTAATGGAAAATCATCAGCATGAACATTTTTGAGAAAATTTTGAAGCAGCAAATAGTCCAACCGATTACGACTATCATAAGTGAAAAACAAATGGTAAAATTAAAAATTTTGTACAACCGACTTCAATATAAGTATGAGAACATCATCAATGTAGTCGAAGTTAATTAAACATGTGATAACTCAAAATCTATCAGTCAGCCGGTCAGATATATGGAGCCACATGAGTACCACCAACTTTCAAATGAAAAAGAATCATCAAAATCGGTTCACCTAGAAAAAGTTCTGAGGTAGAACACATAAAAATATACAGTTGAATTGAGAACCTCCAACTTTTTTAAAGTCGGTTAAAAATCTAACACGTGCAGATTTTTAGAAGTACCGGCAGGGATCGAACTTGGGTTGCTCGTTGCCGTAAAGACTAAGACGATCAACTTTTTCCACTCACAACTCTTATTAAACAAGTGGAATAAAATTCTTTTTTTACAACTTAAGTATATACATAACACGTTGGTAGGGTTGGTTCAATGCCTAGAAGTCCGTTTGGATAGGTATCCCCCTTTTACTTTTTCTACCGACTTCAAAAAGCAGACGGTACTCAATTCGTTTTTCTCTTTTTTTTCTGTGTGTTACCTCATAACTTTTTCATGGGTGAACCGATTTCAATAATTCTTTTTTATTTGAAAGCTGGTCCTTCACATGTGGTCCCATATAAATTTGATCAGGTTCTGACTAATAGTATTTTAGTTATTCTTAATAATTTATATTGAAGTCGGTTGTACAAAATTTTTAATTTTTAATTATTTTGCGGCCAAGCCGTAGTGTGGTACTGCTGTGTTCCAGTTTAAAGGGTATAGAAAACCAGTGTAATGAGGGCTAATAATCTTCCACTCACCAGATGTCGCTACTAGCGACTGAGGTAAAGTTTTTTGTTACACAGTGTCATTTAATTGAGAAATTAGTTTTAAATAATAGTTTATCATTGTCTAGAGTATTATATTAATATATAACACAATGCGTCAGTGGTTTGATTTTTAATTTTTTGCACATTATAACACTTTTTTTTAAAAGTCGCCTTTTAGTTATATTTATAGTTTGGTTAATTCATTTCTAATGTAATTAATATAAAATATAACTAATAATACAGAAAGAAACCTTAAAAATTACATTTTCCTAAGAAATTATCGTCCCCGCTATGAAATCTGTCAAATATTTTACCTCACTCGAAAGTGGCGCCGCCCTGGTGGCAGAAAAAGTCGTGGATGCCCTCATTGCTAATGCTCAGGTGGTCTGTAACTTTACTTGCCAGTTCCGTTACACAGTTACTGTCACTGCCTATTAAACTTCACTGCTGAACAAAGACCTCCCTCTCTTTACTACCTTACTCTTAGCAAGCGTGTTGGCAACCGCAGTTCTTTTTTATTTTTAGTCGTTGTTGGGAATCGCTGTCCATCTCCTGATTTGTTTCCCTCTATCGCCTCTTACGACACCCACGTGATGATATGGGGTAGTGGATATTCTTACACTGCCTCTACACGGTACTTGTCACTTCAATTTAGAATAAAAAACATACACGTTTTTACATGGTAGAGCCATGCTGCAGCTATATTAGCAGTACAGTTGTAGCACAAATGGGTTGGCTCGACCGGGGAGGACCACGCTCTCACAGAAAACAGCGTAAAATAGCGGCTTAACGCTATTGTGTTTCGTATGGTGAGTGTAGAGAACCGGAGACCCTTTTTACTGGAAACGAGGCATTCCATCTTAGTCCTCACGGGTGACAACGCATCTGCACTTAGATTCTTTATCGAAGATATATGTAGATGTCTATGGGTCACAGTAACCACTTACCAACAGGTGGACTGTGTGCTTGTTTGTCACTCTATCCTATAAAATAATTAAAAATTAAAAAATTTGTACAGCTGACTTCAATATAAGTTATTAAGATTGACTCAAATAACTCAAAAACGATTGGTTTGACCTTAATCAAATTCATATGGGACCACACGAGAAGTATCACCTTTCATATAAAAGAAGAATCATCGAAATCGGTCCACCCAGTAAAAAGTTATGAGATAACACACTTAAAAAACATACGCGTCGAATTGAGTACCGTCTCCTTTTTGGAAGTCGGCAGAAAAACATACATTACGGTACACGAACCAAGCTGGAATATATATATTTAACCCACATATATATATATAACCATACTATGTTTCGTGTGGACCTATCGTTAAAGCTAGAAAATTGCATTTTTATCAACAACATTTTGATATAGCGGCTACGTAGCAACACAAATTCACCTGCCTATGCCCGTTATTGCCTTACAAGTGTTGGTGTAAGTTAAAAACTGTAGCGGAAAAGGTGTAATAGTTCTTATCTTCGTCAACTTTCTTATTATCCCACAAAAGTCATTGCAGGGACGTTTTGTCTTATTTTTCATAAATGGCAGACGAATTAGCGATCTTGGATCAGTCTTCTCGCACTTTTGACGCTGCTCTTGGTTGCCCTTATATATTGCGTCTGGCATAAATGGGTTGATTACACCTACATCTATTATAAACTATGAGTATTTTTCTGGATCTTCTTTTAGTTTGTTCTTATAATATCCATGAGACGAAATGGAGTGATAAATTCTCTTACGCCGACTTAACACGGCCTACTATGAACTTCGTAATAATAATATTTTATTACCGCCATTTATTTCGCGATAGCAAGACGATATTAAAAATATCGATCCTTGTTTTTGATCTTGTTTATAGGAGAGATCGTGAATTGACATTTGACAACATCCAACTTCCGAAACAGGTTGGGACTGGAAATTCTACGGCAGCATAGAGCATATCCATACAAAAATGGAAAATTATACCAAATGCAACTAATTACAATCAGCCTATGCTTTAATTTTTACATGGTAGAGCCATGCTGCAGCTATATTATGGTTGTAGAACGAATAGGTAATTGTAACCAGCTGGAGAGAGGAAGGACCACGCCCTCAAATAGTTTAACTATGTATTTCATATGGTGTGTTTAGAGAACCTGGAGTCCCTTTTTCCGGAGATGAGGTATTCAATCTTAGTCCTCAGATGTACACCTAATGGAAGATATATGTAGATGTCTATGGGCGTCAGCATCCGTTGAACTGTGTGCATGTTTGAAAAAATTTATTTTGTAAAGAAATATTTTACTACTTCAAACGCTTCCGTATATAACATACACCATAACAGTAACCATCAATAGCGCGTTCCGGGCCGTCGGGACCCCGAGACTAATTAATTTCGTGGACATTTGCGGTAGTAATAAGCTTATCAAACGTATATTCGTGATCGCAATGGACCCCGCATCGATTTATTATTCAACTATGAAAGCGATTTTCTACTCATATAAGAGAGGTCAGTGCGTTTTAAACGTGAATTTAATTGTGTTAAATGCGGCGAGGGTTTATTCTAAATATCAAGTGTCGTTTTGTTAGCTTTCAAATCCAATTTACCTATTGTTAACCGGATTGCACTTCAATCGTTCGTTAAATTTAAGGGCATTGTTTATTATATAAAAAACAAAATTTATTTTAAGAGGCACTTGCAAACAGCAAAGTAATTAAAGTATTGAAAAGGTTTTGATTTTGGGTTCTTATTTAGGAGGCGTCTATATTCGATAATTAAATTTTTAATTATCGAATATATTGAATATTGTTTTTTTTTAAGTGCTTAACCAACTTAGCCATGGTAGCTCAGGGGCTAAGAGCTCGCTGTAAATTTCACAATACGCCAGCAACCCGGGTTCGATCCCCACTGGCACCTATGAAACTGTTAGTTGTAATTTTAAGTGTTGATTTACCACGTACTTGGCGGTGAAGGAAAATATCGTGAGGGAACCTGCGTGTCTGAGAAATAATAAAAAAAATATTTGGAAGACATGTGAAGTTCGCCAACACGCATTGTGGCAGCGCGGCGGACATTGACCTGCCTAAAACTCAGAAATGAGAGGAGGCCTGTGTCTAGCAGTGGGACGTATATAGGCTTGTTATATCATTTGTTATAGTTGGTATAGTAAAGATGTAGGGTATTATGACTTACTACTTACAACACGAATGAGTCGACTTGATCGAAACTACACTCTCACAAAATACCAACGTAAAAGAGGACCATAATCCTTCTGTTTTATATAATGAGGGTAGATAACCAAATATACTTTATACCTACGACGAGACAAGCAATCATTGGCAAGATAATGTCTATGGGTCACAGCATTCATCCATCAGGTAAACTGTATGCTCGTTCTTCACGCTTACTTTTATATAAAAAAGTAACTACTACACATAATTTATAAAGAAAAGAGTATTTTATATTATCTGTCATATAATCTTATTATCATAAAGTAAAAAATAAAATAAAAACATCATTTAAATGACATAAGAATGTGAGCTTTAACATTAAAGAACGACTTACAGTTTACTAACCGTTCTTAATTTTATATTCATTCATTTTTATTTCATTCATTACAGCCTTTCACAAATCCACTGCTGAACATAAGCCTCCCCCAAGGAATGCCTCAAAGCGCGGTCCTGAGCCAGCCATCGACTTCTTGCATGTCTTACCAGGTCGTCACATCATCTAGTGGGGAGTCGCCCTACACTTCGCCTACCGGTACGAGGCTGCCACTCGAGAACCTTTTTTCCCCATCGGTTGTCGGTTCTTCGAGCTATATGGCCGGCCCATTGCCACTTCAGCTTACTAATCCGTTGGGCTATGTCGGTTACTTTGGTTCTATATATACATTGAATTAATAATACCGTGAAGTTATAGAAAAATACGCCTTCACTCCTGGAATATATAAACGCAACTAACTGAAATATGAGTGTTGAGTTAATATATGGACTGATATCACGCATTTGATATTTTAGCTTACATTAAAGCTCACAGACACGTAGATAAGTATCGTGTAAAGTTATAATAAACGTTTAATTAATTACCTAATATGTATTTAATTTTTAAATTTACGTTACTTTAGAATTGTTTCACATAAAATTAAGTAATAATAAAATAAACGTGTAATGCATACTTGTTGCAATTTAATCGATTAAAAGTGCATTAATATTTTTATATAATAAGATTGACAAACGAGCACACATTCCACCTGTTGTTTAGGGGCAGCTATTTTTTATATAGATTATTTAAAGTAATCTTATTTAAATGGTAGCTATGGCCCATAGATATCTACATCTATCCTTGATTAAGAATCAAAATGCAAATGCGTAGTCATCCCCGAGGACTAAGATGGAATGCCTCGTTTCCATTAAAAATTGCCTCTATACTTGTATTTCTCTATACTTACCTACTTACTTCTTTCCCGTTTGATCCAACCTATTCATGCTACAATATATATTATAGCTGCAGCATAGCTCTACCATGATAAAAACGATTCATATAACGTTTACCTACCTACATAAGAAAATCCCCCCATAACTTAAATTCTCATGTGTCCGAAAAGGGCATATTAAAAACAGCACAAACTTAATAAATTCGTATTTTATCTGTTTTACTTATGAATAATATATTATATTGAGCCGTGGTAGCTCGGACTACAAAGTTCTTGTCGTTCAACGCAAACATAATAAAGCTTAGCTTAAGAAGTCTAAACAGCTAGCATAGCATTCCAGAAAGGTTTAGGTTCTGAGTTTAAATAAACAAAAAATTCTTATCTACCATTAAAATATTTCATTCGTTTGTGATGGCGATATTTTAATAACGTTTACGCCTGGTATAAAAACCAAGAAGTCGAAACATTTGATAATGATTATTATCAAACGCCGGTCAAACGTGACAGAGAGGCCCGTGTTCAACGGTGAAATATTACGTGCTCAAGAAACGGTATCCTTATTAAAATACAGTTACCTGTCATAATATAACTAAAGCAAGCTTAAATAAAAAAAATATATATTACAGAATATAACCACAAAAGACACAAATATAGACTTTATTTAACGAATTTTTATAAGCAATATACCTAGTAAAAATAATTTTATGTTCCATGAATTTGTTTATAAAATCTAAATAAAATTTATGTAGTGATGTATCTAAACGGCACGCTCAAAAAGAGTGAATGTTCTCTTGCTTTTTGATGATTTTGCTGGACGTAGCGTTTAGCACGAACGAAAATAACGCTATTGTATTACCTATCCTCATACGTGGTACAGTTGTTCAGACAGCAACTTTTAGTCATCATCATCATCATCATTATTATCATTATAGGTCCTTGTTCTTTAAAAAGGTTTTCCTCACACTAGAATTTTCTCTTGTATCGAGGAGACAGTTAGGGTCAGCTCACACCGAGACGTGATGCGACGCGACGCGACGCGGCGCGCACTTTTTAAGATAATGATAAAAAATATAACTTTATTAACTAAACATAAAGATTTTTGAAACAAACACATTTTATTCAGATATTTCGAAATTGCCCCGCGGCGTCGCGTTACGCCACGCTTCATCTCGAAATGCCTCGCAATGCACCATTACGACGTCAACGGTGCCTCGTCAATTTCACGATGTGCCTCGCGACGTCTCGATGCGTCTCGTGGCGCTGCGCGGAACCACTAGCCTCATCGTCGCGTCGCGTCGTGTCTCTGTGTAAAATGATCCTTAACAAACATAAATTTCACTAGGACAAACATTAAGACCCGGAACAAAAGTTTGTAGACCATACAAATATTTGCTTCGTCCGGCCTTCAGCGCCGGAACACAAAGTTCACAAGTCCACAGATGAAAAACATACCTTTTAGTCATTACATAAAATCATTATAATAAATTAAGTATATAATTTTGGTTATTTATTATTAATTTAAGTTATTCCATAACTATGTCGTTCCATGGGTGTCGTAAGAGTGACCATGAATCACATAAAGATTTAATAACTTCTTAAGTTATGACGCTGACGATAAACGGGGAGCACCGTCATAGATGCGAGACATCTGGTACTGCTATCACCAATTCGATAGACCATCTTCGGCTGCATCACCACTTACCGTCAGGTGAGATAGCAGTCAAGCACTGATTTATCGATTGCTCCGTTGCATGTGTTTCACAGTGGCTCAACATTAAGTTTCGGCGCTGCGGGCCGCGGGTTTAAATCCCGCACGGAACAAGTATTTGTATGGCCTGCAAATAATTGTTCCGGATCTGGTTGTTTATCCTTGTGAAACTTATGTACTCGTATGTAAACTGCCTTCACGATAAAGGACAAAATCCCAGTTTGGAGGTAACGTTAAAAAAACTACAAAATACAAACTACAGTCGAAACCGAATATAACGACATCGTTTATAACGACGAATCGGTTATTACGACCGAATGGTAAGGTCCCGGCCGAATCTCTAACAAACAGTTAAGTAAACATACCGCCTATAACAACATCGGATACAGCGACATATCGCTTAGAACGACGGAACTTTATCGATATTCATCGGCTCTAACGAATAACCGTTGTGCTTGTAAAATAAATGCCATCAAAAACATAACTTGTAAAAAAAAAACAAGTCTCACAACACAGTTCTTCTACCGTAAAAAGTTGTGAGATCCATGTAATACCAAGTCGGTTAATTTATTCAGTCCCTACTGTCTTAAGTTATTACGTAATTAGCTAACCTAACAACATCTTATAGTGACCATATCAATATTAAAAATCTTTTCTGTTTTAAATAGATTGACTTGGCCATCGCATGAATTTATTGAAATAGATGACAATGTTGACGTGTCCGCCGTAGTTACTGAGGAAAAGATTCTTGCAGAAGTTGAAAGTAATAAACCTAGCAACCTAACAGCATAGCAAAGTGGCTAAGCAATCAGCTTTGTAGCGGTTTCTAACGGTTGCCGTTGAGCAATCAGTTTCAAAATAGGAGGTTCAGATGCCTGGGTGATCAGTAATCGATTACTGAAAACAGAATTTGAAAATTCGAAACCGTTCTCGAGATAATCGTGGGACAGACGGACAGACGGACGGACAGACGGACAGACGGACAGACGGACAGACGGACAGACATCGTGAAATCAATAAGTGAATTCGCAAGCTTCGCCACTTAATAATCGTAACACTGATGAAGAAAACGAAGACCCCAAAGAGCAGTTCCAACCAACCACACTGTGCGAGGCTATTAATGCTATTATAGTTTTACAAAAATTTGTTGCTTTTAACGAAGAGTTTAATGTTGAGGATAATCAAGCAATCTTGACGAGAATGAAACGAAAAATGCAAAACACATTTGAGACTCGGCTTAAAAAAAAACAGACTAAAATGACTGATTACTTTAAAAACTAATTGTAGTCTATAAGCTGTACTGTTGGTACTTCAAGTTTTTCAGAATAAATATTTTTATGGTTGTATACTAGTGTATATTGCTTATAACAACTATCGGATATAACGTCCGAAGTTATATGGTCCCTTCAATGTCGTTATATCCGGTTTTGACTGTATATATTATTAAAAAAAAAAACAGTTTGAGCGTAGCAATCAAGGCAATTCTCCCGACAACATCAAGGCTGGAATCGAGCAGTTTTATACCCTACTGAACACTTTCCACTCATTCTTTACCCCTATATCGTGCTTAGCGATTTCTGTATCTGGTATTTTAGCGTAAAAATTTTGCATATCACATAACGTGCGATTAATGTAATGTCTATTGTTGTTGACTCCAGGTATTTATTGAGTTAATTGAATAAACTGCCGGCAGTCACGGAATTAACCCTCTTTGCATTTCTCCACGCCCAGCCCTGTGGAATAAATACGCTACTTAATGGGTCATGAGGCTAGAGTTATAGGCACTCTTTTTTATTTCATTTGAACATTCTTATTGTAGTAAATAATTCTAGTCGCTTTTTTCGACCAGACATTGGAGGAATCGTAAACAGCTCTATTATGCGTGTGCAGTCACTCATCAATATCATGTAGAGGAGAATTGAAAATAGTAAAAAGCTGCAAAAAAAATGTTTGACAAATATCTTTATTTTATTTTTAACTTTTCATTTCTACTTTTGCGATAGTCATCCCAGTATGTAGCTCTGGTAAAACTCGTTTGCCAGTGGGAATTACTCCGCGAATGCGTGTGTACTTTTTCATTATGATAATATTTTTAACCTAAAAAATATTATATCTATTTTAAATAATATCAGTGCATAATATAAAAATAAACAATGTTTAACAATGTTTAACTATCGCACTACTAAGGTTCTAATTTATAAACTAGGCGCTAGATAGTGTGGCTGATTTCAGTTGTTTATTATACGTCTATCTAAATAAGGTCTAGATGTACTCTTCATGAGATACCTAAATTAGATTACGTAATATCGTACGAAATTACGAAGAGATGGTAAAAGTATGAGTTTACTAAATTTGTTCTATCATAAACACATACTCACAATCGAATCTTTGATATGTGACCTATATTCTTGTCCATTTTTAGCTGGAAAAAGCATCAATAAGATCTGTCTAACATCATTTATCTGAGTCACTTTGTTTGATCTCTCTGATAGACATTTTATTTTGATTTCATTAATTGAACATTAAATTAAGTGCATCCATTTAAATGTAAAAATATATTTGCTTTTAGTATCTGTAATATCAATTTATCTCCATGATGATGTAATTGTTGGTAATAGTATATATTTTAACATTTGGGTTAAGAAACTTAATAACTCTCTACCGTTACGTTCGTTTTTTTTATAGGGTAAGGGTGACAAACGAGCACACAGTCCACCTAATGGTAAATGGTTGCTGCGGCCCATAGACATCTACATCTATCCAAAATGTAGATGCGTTGTCACCCGTCAGGACTAAAATGGAATGCCTCATTTCCAGTAAAAAGGGCCTCCGGCCACCTGCACTCACCAAGCGAAACGCAGAGATAAACTTCTTCTTCACGCTGGTTTTCTGTAAGGTCGTGGTACCACCCCGGTTCGAGCCGGCCCATCCGTGCGACAGCAAAAGCTGCTGCGTGGCTCTACCACTGTAAGCTTAAGGTACATAGAAAGATAATTATCTCTTAATTTTACACTAAAATTAAAACATAAATACAAGATGAAGAAAAAAATATTATTTTTTCATTGCGGGGCGGTCTTGTCCCCTATTTCTTCCAGACAACCTTTAAATGGACAGGATTGCAAAAACAGAAGTTTGTAGTTTGGTGATGCCTTAATTTTTTATCTTTATTTAAAAAATGTATTTTGTATATATATATATATATATATATATATATATATATATATATATATATATATATATGTATTTGAGATTAATAGACATCGACGCTATTTGACCGATCACCAAGTAGTCCCATTTATGTAAGTTTTTATGCAGAAAATTTTTATGCTATACACTTTGTTGTATCCCACCACTGACGATGAGATGATGCTGCAGCAAATCAACTTACCGTTCAACTGATTGCGATTAAATCTATAAGTACACCATTAAGTTATATGTAATACGTACTAGAGAAGCTATTCCAAACAAAAATTATGCGCTACTCTATGTCTTCGCGCATGCGCGGAAAATAGTAGAGTCGCGTATGCGCGAAGACTTTAATTTAAAATAAAGTAAAATATTAATATAAAATAAATATAAGAATTTAATATAAAATACTCGTATTTTAATCTAAACAAACATATTTGTAAATAAAATGTAATAATAACTATCTTATGTTATCTTCAATTTACGCAATATTCAGTTTAGTGTACGGATTGCAGTACAGTTCATTTCAACATAGTCAATGTTCGGAATGTTAAATCTAGTGTGTAGTACATATATATCGATGAAGTACACACTACACAGGCAGGACAACGTCTGAACCGTTTTGATAGTTTTGATAATATTATATAGTATTTGGCACGACCGATTGAGGTCATCATACCGTTAACGTTACAGCATATTAAATTCCACTGCCGAATATAGGCCTCCCTCAAAGATTTCCTCATAGGGGGGGGGGGGGGATATTTGCTTGGCCAGCGAGCTGCAATCGCATTTTTTTATTTTCAATCGTTATTAGGAAAACGCTGCTGTCCTTCTTCTGAATAGTTTCCCTCTGTCACCTCTTACGACACTCACGGGATGATATGGAGTCGCATCTATTAGTGAACATTTAACTTCTGATTTTACGTGGTAGAGCCATGCTACAGCTATATTAGTAGTATAGTTGTAGCACGATTGGGTCGGCTCGACCGGGAAGGACCACGCGCTCACAGAATACCAGCGTAAAATAGCAGCTTAACTCTGCTGTGTTTCGTATGGTGCGTATAAAGAACCGGAGAAGCTTTTTAGTGGAAAAGAGGCAATCCATCTTGGTCCTTACTGGTGACAACGTGTGTGCATTTTGATTTTTTACTGAGATGGCGCTGTAGTGTAGGTTATTAATTAAATTAAATGAAAACTGTTCATTTTTGGCGTCGGATCTTTTTTCTTACAGACACATGTTTGTCGCAGCAGAACTAAAGATAATTGTCGCTATCGCTGAAAACATCCAAAAATATATATCAGATGTTTGTTGGTTGCTTGTCTGTCGTATAATCTTTTCATCATCACATGAACATTTTAACAAGCTTTTATTAACGTGTATCTATCTATCTGTCTATCTATGCAACGGAATCTTTTAATTAAATTTTCACAAACCTGTAGACGGTCGATTGACTTAATAGTTTTCAAGGACCGATGATAATCCAATAACTTAAAAACTATCTTGGTATCCTGATCAAGATCACCAAAAGAATTTTCTCTAGATATCATCACAGCTCATGATCATTGCGTGTTTTTAAAGTTTTCTTAAATTTTAATATCATTTTCTAATAACTATCGCTAACGGGTAGTGCTTGGAATCGCTTAGAATGCGTTATTCGTGGACATGGCTGTCCACGACATCCATGCATATAAACAAAAAACCTCTTTCTTCTGTTGGTGAGCATCGAATAACGGGCGTAGCCGGCAGGCTGTTATCGATTGCCTTGTCGCGTAATTGCCTGCTCTTCCTTCTTATAGACAGGCACTGAGGCTGAATCACATGAAACCGCCTTTTTAAAATGAAAATTATGCTGCATTTTAACGTCGAATTCGCGTTATTTCTTTGTTACTAAATGTGCACACATACCATTTGGTTTTTTTTTTATAGAAGAGGGGGCAACCGAGCATGCGGCTTACCTGATGGTTAATGACTACCGCCGCCCATGAACAACCGCAACACCAGGTGGATTGCAGATGCGTTGCCGGTCTTTTGGAAAGGTGTAAGCTCTTTTCTTGAAGGTTCCTAAATCGTATCGGTTCGGAAAAATTGCTGGTGGTAATCGATTCTACGAGAAAGTTGTGCGAGGGAGAAAACTTCTTCTAAATCGCACAGTGGTGGAGCGCCAATCATCCAGGTGGTATGGATGGTATCGCGTGTTTTTTCGCGATGTGCGATGGTGAAATTAAGCGACTGGAATTAATCCGAACAATTCCTCAGAGCACTCCCCGTGATAAATGCGATAAAATACGCAAAGAGATGCACCATCTCTACGCAGTGCCAGTGTATCGAGCCGATCAGAAAGAACTCGGTAGTCGACGATTCGAACCGCTCCGCGCTGGATGCGGTCAAGTGGAAGGAGCTGGCACTGGGGCGCCCCCAGAGATGAGAACAGTATTCCATGTGAGGCCGAACTTGCGCTTTGTAAAGTTGCAAGCGATGTGCCGGCATGAAATACTGTCTCACTCTACTGAGCACGCCAAGCTTTTTAGAGGCCAATTTGGCCTTCTCTTCCAAGTGACCACGAAACTGCACACTATTTGATATGTCTTGAAACTGAGGAGATACGACAAAGGGGTTCTTTTTAGCGCTAAACGCAGAAACTTGTGTCTTCTTGGGATTGAACTAGACTAGATTTAGTCGCCTCCAATCTGAGACTTTGTTAAGCAAAGACTCGATTTCAGACACAAGTTTGTCCCGGTACTCGGCGACGTTTTCCCGAGAAATATTGGCACGACCGGTATATAAGGCATTACCAGTGCTGTTATCTGCATAGCAACGAATGTTATCACTTTGCAACATATCATTGATATGCAGAAGAAACATCGTTGGTGATAGCACGCAGCCTTGTGGAACACCAGCGTTGATAGGCTTGAAATAAGAGCATGCCCCGTCTAGTACGACCTTGATGCTTCGATCGGCAAGGAAACTGGTGATTCATTTGCACAATTTCTCGAGAAGCCCATAGGAAGGAAGCTTCGAAAGAAGCGCTTTGTGCAAGACCCGATCGAAGGCCTTCGTTATGTTCAAACTAACGGCCAATGCCTCCCCCTTGGACTCTACTGCCTCCGCCTATCTATGACTCAGATAGACCAGAAAATATGAGCTAAGTAGACTAGAAGATCACCAGCAGATCGACTCCGACGAAAACCGTACTGGCGGTCACTAATCAGCTGGTGATCCTCAAGGTACCTCATGAGCTGGGAGTTTATAGTGAATTCCATTATTTTGGGGAACAAGTAGGTGATAACGATAGGCCTGTAGTTGGATGGGTCTGAGCGGTCGCCTGTTTTAGGGATCGGGTGCGACAAAGCTGTCTTCCATGAATTCGGGACTACGCCTTGGGAGTAGAAGTACCGGAAAACACTCGTTAAAACCGGTGCCAACTCCGGAGCACTCATCTTCAGCATAATGGGAGGGACTTCTTCGGCCCACTTGACTTGCTCACTTCTAGGGAAAAGAGTGCTTTGCGAACAGAGCGCTGTGTAAACCGCACATCCGGCATGGAGCACTCACATCGCGGTATGGTCGGCGGTGTGTTCCCCCCATCATCTAGAGTCGAGTTGGACGCAAAGAGAGAGCTCAACACATCGGCTTTCTCCTTTGCGGCATGGGCCAGTGAGTTATCCTCTCTGTGCAGACATAGAAGAGATGGCTTAGAGAAGTACCCTTGGACAGCCTTGGCGAGAGACTAGAATGCACGGGTTCCCGAAAGAAGACGAGCTAGTTTCTTGCCAATTCTGCCGATGTGCTCAGACCTTGCCTTGGCAATGACTCATTTGAAGGACCTGGAGGCGGAATTATACTTCTTTTTAAGAGAGCTGGTGTTTAGATCCCGAGACGTTGATACGTCAGCCCAGGCCCGGTAGCATTCCTGCTTATAGCGTGATGCTATTTTACAGGAGCGACCAAACCATGGCTGGGATCTGCCTCCGATGGGCACTACAGAGGATGGAATAAAAAGTTCCATACCCTGAAGTACCACATCAGCAACAGAATCGGCAACAATGCTGGGATCTTCCGGCGAGAAGCGAACCCGCCCCCAAGGGTAGGATGCATAAAAAGACCGCATCCCGTCCCAATCGGCCGACCTATATTGCCAAACACGGCGGCAAGCTGTAGATCGCAACTGCGATTCGAGCGTGAGTGGCACCGTACTTCGGATCAGACAATGGTCCGAAGAGCCCAGAGGGGCATGGACGGAGACCTGATATCCGTTCGGATGAGAGGTCAGCAGGAGGTCCAACAGGGAAGATACATTATCCTCCACATCTGGGATCCGCGTAGGCGAAGTAACCAGTTGGTAGTCGATGAAAAATGTGGACAACTCGAGAAAACTGTCAGGGCTAATATGGGATGCCTCGTTACCAAAGAATAGGATCGCGAAATGTAATAAGTTATTGTACATAATTTATACGCATTGATACCCTAACAACGCCACCCCACGGTACACCGTGCTATTAATATTAAATAGTGAGCTTTAAAAACGCTTCTGATAATAATAATAACCGTTCTGCCACGTCACCATGAGCTGATAATTCTTACGGCAGCACCAGGTCGAAATATCGTAATCAAAAAAGAATAGAACAGGAACTTATTTTTACTCAACATTTACTGTACAATAAATTATCATTACATAACAAACAAAACCTTTATCACTGGATTTCCAAAAAAAACCTCTGTCCTGGAATGAACCAACAAAAAACTTAGGTAGAATATTTTTTAAATCATAATTCATAATAATTTACCATGAAATTGAATTACGTATGAGACATAGAATGGTAGCGGTCACCACATTCTCGGGGTTATTATCAGTCATGTATTCTATAATATTATAATAACCATTTTTAATATATAAAAAAGTAAAGTTGCAGCCTATTAACGTCCCACTGCTGGGCACACGCCTCCTCTCATTTCTGAGAGGGTTTTAGGGTAAGGAAATGTCTGCCGAGCTGCCCTGCTGTCTGCGCGATGCGTGTTGGCGAACTTCACATGTCTTCGAAATATTTCTTTTCTTATTTCTCTGAGATGCAGGTTTCGTCACGATATTTTCCTTCACCGCCGAACACGTGGTAAATCAGCACTTAAAATTGCAATTAAAAATTTCATTGGTGCCGGCGGGGATCGAACCCGGGTTGCTCGAGTACTGTGAAACTTATAGCGAGCGCTAACCATCTGAGCTACCACGGCTTTTTAATACATAAATTACGTTTTATAAAAAATTCAAACTTTTTTTTTCTTTTTTTAAAAAACGTTACCCCCACACTAGGATTTTTTCCTGTATCGTGGAGGCAGTTTATAAACACATATTGCACAAGGACAAACATCCAGACTCGGAACAATTATTTGTAGGCCATACAAATACTTGTTCCGTGCGGGATTCGAACCTGCACCCCCAGCGCAGCAACTCATCGCTAAACCACTGCGCCACGGAGCACTTTTTACGTGGTAGAGCGACGCTGCAGCTGTAATATGATTGTTGGACGAATGGTTTGGCTCTAACGGGGAAGGACCACGCTCTTATGAAATAACAGAGTAAAATAGCTGCTAAATGCTGCTGTGTTTCGCGTTGTGAGTGTAGACAACCGGAGACCCTTTTGACTGGAATCGAATCATTTCATCTTCGTTCTCAGAGGTAAAAACGCACTTACATTTTGATTCTTCAACGAGGATAGATGTAGATATCCACAGGCCACAGCATTCACTTAGCATGAGGTGGACTGTGTGCTCGTTAGTCACACTAATTCTATAATAGAAAAAAAAGATAGGTCCTGCATATTTTCAGTGACTTTGTTGAGAAAAAGCGTATACATTGCATACATTACCATATCGTTGTATAGTCATCGATTCTTAAAACTAACGAAGTTCACTCTGTCAATAGTCTATTAAGCGTCCTTATGTAATTAACCCGAGCAAACGTCTAAATGAACACACACAAATATGTATGCACACAAAGTGTCATACTAACACAAGCGTATGAAAAAGGCTAAAGTTGCGTAAACCTCATATTGTAGCGCGGAATTTTGCTTTCAGTACGTTTTCGAAATTTTAAATACCAAATATTTTTTTGATTTCTTCTCTATATAATATATTAACCACTAAATACGTGTTGAATGTAAATACATTAAGTGTATTAGCACAGAAACTTGTTCAAACTTTTCATGGAGACTTACATCTACAAATAAATAAGGCCTCACTTGGTATCTTATCCGTCATTTCTACACAAAATTGCGAGTGTCTACTGCCAGTTTATGGTAGAAATACGTGAGAAGGAACCCTTTTTTGTCGACGGTTGCATCTTGTTATCTATAAATTAACCTGTCAAATTTAAATTTGCATAATATAAAATAATTCCCAATTACACGCATATTATGAACTATGTAGTAGATTTTAACGTTTTCACTTAAATCTACATTTAAATTCGTGAAAATGAAATTTAACAGTGGTTGAGCCACGCGGCGGCTTTTGCTGTCGCACGGATGGGCCGGCTCGAACCGGGGTGGTACCACGACCTCACAGAAAACCAGCGTGAAGTAGAGGTTTACCTCTGCGTTTCGCTTGGTGAGTGCAGGTGGCCGGAGGCCCTTTTTACTGGAAATGAGGCATTCCATCTTAGTCCTCACGGGTGACAACGCATCTACATTTTGATTTGTAATAGAAGATAGATGTAGATGTCTATGGGCCGCAGCAACCACTTACCATCAGGTGGACTGTGTGCTCGTTTGTCACCCTTATCCTATAAAAAAAAAAAAAAAAAAAATGAAAATAATAATTCAGCTAGCGCATCGACAAACAGTTATTCGCACTTCATTCCCAAAAAGCTGCACGCTGAAGAACGCAAACATTTGAAAAGCTGCGCTAAACGTAGTGTCGCCACGCAACTGATTTTTATCGGACACTTCTTAACATCGCAGTGAACGGTTTCACCAAAAAAATGGTAGTTTGCTATTTATTGCTTTTTAACTATTGTAAGAAAGCGTAAACTTGCATTTAACTATCTGATATCGATATAATGATACTCACCATTATCGCCTATAAGACTTAGGTTGGGGTCGTCAGAGTCTCGTTTGTCAGTCAGCAGACTGTACCGAGTGCTAGTTAATAATTGTACATATACATATGTTATATCTTATTATAAACATTTGCATAAAACCTTTTTGAAACTATTCACGATTACGTTCTTACATCCGTAGCATTGTTATAACGACAGAATCTGCCATCTTGGTAGTCCTTCATACCGAAGTAGGATATTACAATCCTTAAAAGTCCGATGCTACAAATTTAATGACAATTTCAATAACATGTTGAGGCGCTTTTTCTATTTAAGAATCCTCCTGAGCAGGCCTCTTACCTATTTCTGCCGCTAAGTTACATTGTGCCCAATATTCTGCTCCAGTTTAAAGGAAAAAAAGCCAGTTATAACTAGAGGCACACTCCTTTTTTGTCCTTAAAGGTCCCATCCCGTTTGTAATTATAGCGTTACATAAAATATTTCGAGAAAAGGGTGATGTAAAAAAAATAACATATCCTAAATTTTTGTATATCAAATCTGGAAATCCTAGCCGTACATTATTAGTTTCGTACAAGTGCGAACAGCGACCGCAAAGTTCAACGGTCTCTCTGGAGGGTAGCAGAGAATACGCGGCTTTATTAAAGTGCAGAACAATAAATTTGAATAAAGGATAGTTATGGAATTTCCGTGTCCGCCGGTGTATTAATGTAACTAATAGCTACGTAGCTTGTTACGGTGGCGCCATTAGTAAGCTGTGCTTTTCCAGCTGAGCTCTTTGCACTATTGTTTTAATTCTAACTTATTTATTAACTGACATAACTTAGAAATGAGGATATCCGCAGTAGAACCAGAGTAACCGCATAGCCCAAGGATTAGTAAGCTGAAGTGGCAGTGGGCCGGCCATATAGCTCGAAGAACCGATAACCGATGCGGAAGAAAGGTTCTCGAGTGGCAGCCTCGTACCGGTAGGCGAAGTGTAGGGCGACCCCCCACTAGATGGAGTGACGACCTGGTAAGTCATGCAGGAAGTCGATGGATGCAGGTAGCTCAGGACCGTGCTTTGTGGCATTCCTAGGGGAGGCCTATGTTCAGCAGTGGATTTATGAAGGGCTGTAATGATGATGAGGATGGTAACGGTTAAAGTACTTGACTAAGGAGTTGTGAGTCTAGCCTTCAAACATCAGCCGCAGAAATAAATTTTCAATTTATTTGTATTGTGTAGTGGCAGCGTTAGAGAATCTATTATCCTTTAATCCTGTATTTCCCTCTGGGTGTCGTAAGAGGCGACAAAGGGAAACAAAAAAAAAACAAAAGGTGGGCAACAGCATTGTCCTTATAACAATTCAAAATAATAAGAAAAGTGTGATTACAAAAAAACTGCGTATGTCAACCCGCTTGCTAAGCGTGGCAATGATGGCAATTATCCCCCATGAGGCAATCTATGGGGGAGGCCTATTCAGCTACGGACTTAATAAGCTGTAATGTATGGATGGATGGGTGGATAATAATCTACAGGCCTTATCCCAATCGCTCTCAAAGTGCTACCATTGATAAAAAGTACTTTTGGGTTAGAACAAACATTTGAAACCATATTAAATAAAAACAACATTTTATAGAACATTGAGATGGTAGACGCCACCATGTAAATTCTAAAGATCTTTGTTCAAAAGACATATAAGAGGGCCGATTTCGACCTTAGTAACTTCATTTTGGCGCTAACCTTACTTTCTATTCACTTGCCTATTTTTCATTAAAAACTTTTCTTTTTTAATAATTACGTAATATATAAAATTTTAAACATTTTAGGGTAATTGCGATGTTAGTTTCCCCCCAAGTCTCTTGTTGGCTTTAAAATATTAGTGCTAAGAATGGTTTAACGACGTTCAAGACAAATGTTTCAACTATACTGAAAGACATTACGAGATCCCATAAGTTTTGCTGTTAGAAAATTTCTTTATTGCTTGTCTCCTATTGGTCCAGTCGTAATGATAGCGTAAGACAACTGTAGTTAAGTGTCCCTTCAAATGTATTATAGCCGGAGATACAATCGCGCACGAAATGAGTATCATGTCATTAATTATTTTATTATTTGTTTAATTTGAGTAAGATTTTATAATTTAATACAATCAAAAATAATTATTTATGATTCACTTATAACTTTTTTGAATTCAAATACTTTGTATACGATAAGTATTTAGAGTGTTAAAATAAAACATAATTATAATTTAGTCATATTTCGCAAATAAAATAATAAATGTTGGTTCTGTAGGCAGTCTTTTAAAAAAATACAGGTTTTAATGTCCATACTAAAATAGTTTTCGTTATATTATTATAGACTATATTCTTATTTATAGACTTTCGAAAAGTATTTCTATGAAATAATTAAGATCATTCGTTCATTACAGCCCATCTAAAGTCTGATGCCGAACATAACGTCTCCATTGATTGCCTCATAGGATAAATATTTGCACACTTGGTTGATGGGTTGGCAATCGCAATTTTTAACCTCCGGGTCTGAAAATCAATAATTTTCAAAATTAGGAAGTTATAGATTTCGGACCGATTTTGAGGATGCGAGTTTTCATCAGATCTCCACGTTTTGAGGTCGTAGGAAGCCGTTCCGAATATTTCCGGCTGGACGTCTGGCCGTGTATGATGATGAATATGTATGAAAATAAAAATTTGCCGTACGATATCTTTAGAACGAATCAACTGATCGAGATGGGTGATACGGCGTTCGAAAGTGTTTATTGAGACTTCCAGCTAATTAGATTTTCAAGTGGAGCCGTTTAAAGATTTTCAAAAAATAAAAACAAAAAAAAAGCAAAAATTAAATAGCTCCCCAGTGCCAGCTCCTTCTTTAATTTGACTGCATCCAGCGCAGAGCGGTTCGAATCGTCGACGACTGAGTTTCTTTCGGATCGGTTTGACTCCCTGACACTGCGTCGAGATGTTGCATCTCTTTGCGTATTTTATCGCATCTACCACAGGGAGTGCTCTGGGCAATTGTTCGGATTACTTCCAGCCGCTCAATTACACCATTGCACATCGCGACAAAACTCGCGATACCATCCATACCATCTGGATGATTGACGGTCTACCACGTATGATTTAGAAGAAGTTTTCTTCCTTGCACAACTTCCTTGTGGAATCGATTACCACCAGCGATTTTTCCGGACCGATACGTCTTAGAGACCTTCAAGAAAAGAGCCTACTCCTTTTTAAAAGGCCGGCAACGTTTCTGCAATTCCCCTGGTGTTGCAATTGTTCATGGGCGGCGATAGTCACTTACCATCAGGTGAGCCGCATGCTCGTTTGCCCCCTCTCCTATATAAAAAAATAAGCGGAAAGTTCTAGGAATGGCCTGCAGGATCAACCATTTTTCAATTTTTTTATTCTTATCAGGGAGATGCTGCAACCTATATCCTGTTTCAGTCCATCTTAAACCTCTTACGTTACCCACATACATGCATGTTATGCTTTCATATGATGCAGAGAAATTATTTGTTAATATAGTAAAAATGACAGATTAGAAAACAATAATTGTGGCATATTTTAGAATGAATAAATGAATAAAAATGTAATAGATTTAACACTTCGGTTATTTTTATTATTAAGTCATTATTTGAATTAATTATAATAGTGTCAATTAAACTATTAAACAGAAAAAATGCTCTATTTAAGAGTAATACTGAAACATTTGGATATAAGGAATTAAATACTTTAATTACCATTAAAGTTGTAACATATGTCTATAAAATTACAATTTATTATTTAAAAAAAATGGTATCTCCACATTTTACCTTTCGACTGTACTACACAGCATATCAAAACTTATCCGACCGCTCTCTGCGACAGGCACATCAACGCCGGCGGCAAATTGTTGTGCGATATACGCGCCAACCTAACAATGCTCCAGCTTTTTAGACGCACCATAAATCACGGCGTGTGCCTAGCGATGTCGAACGGACTAACCGCTGTTCCGGGTTTGATTGCTCTTTAAGTAATAACGGTTTCGTGGTCGTTAAAGAGATAGTTTGAGGATAAATTGTGCTGATATTACTACGGCATAAACATACGTACGTGATAAATCGTTCAGAAACCATTTTCTGGTAATTCATTTTGTTTGGATCTTCATTTTTCTTTAAGGAAAAATGGAAAATGTACGTATAATTACTTCCGAATCGCTTGGTTTTAATTAACTATAATAATAATCCTTCATTAGATTTAAATACATACACACATTCCGATTAAGCCCTAGCATATAAACTAAGGATCCTGTATATCATGGCCAGTCTCTGCCGCAATTTATTCGCATACATAATAATAAAATTTGGTTCTAATTTATTGTATATATATATATATATATACTAGCTGACCAGGCAGACGTTCTGCCCTTTCCGAACGACCATTTGCTTTCCCAAAAAAACTCCTGAAATTAGCAATAAAAAAATTGAGGGTCACTTATCGGGATAAAAACTATCCTATCTCTCAAGTTGGACCAAACTGCACACAGTCTGCAATTTTTTTTCAAATCGGTTCTATCTGTTGAATACTTACAGCAACACGTGTCTACTAAATTGTAGCTAAAAATACAAACGTTTAATATAACGTTTGTATTTTTAACATAGCGCCATCTATTAAATATTTACTCAATCCAGTCAACAAATATCGTCATCTGACAGAATCGTTTGGAGCTAACAGATAATTGTGACTGTCAAATAATAGACAAATAATTTTCAATAAAATAATATTGTATTGCGACTATAAATTGAGATGTAAGCTATCCTATCTTTTATCTATCTATCGTGCAGTTTGGTGCACATTGACCAAAAATTTCATTGAAATCAGTTCAGTAGTTTAGGAGTCCATCGCGGACAAACAACGTGACACGTACTTTTTATACATAAAGATATATATATATATATATATATATATATATATATATATATATATATATATATATATATATATATATATATATATATTAAGTTTTTTTTACTGTTTACAACATTTAAATAACAAACAAATTTTTTGTTTACGGGTAGATAGTCATCTTTCTGTATAGCGCATGTAGTGAATAATCTAAAGGACACGCTTTTATTAGCTTCGCATGTATCTATCTATCTATGTAACGGTATCTTTTATTGTAATGTTTACCAACTTGTAGACGTCCGATTGACTTGAAAATTAATAAAAAAAATTATTAAAAAATTATCTTTAGTTCTATTAAACAGGTAATTAATTTCATAGGAATTATTTTAAACATTTAATGTCATAGTATGACTTATTTCGTAATCTTTAATGCAATGTACGCATGACAAACTATTTAATATTGATAATAATGATTAACTACTTGGGTCAATTTCTACTTATATAAATATCTTAGAAATGCAGGCATTTACTGAATTCCTTGAGTCAATTGAAATCATGGAGCCGTGGTAGCTCAGAAGGTTAGCGCTCGCTGTAAGCTTCACAGTACTCGAGCAACCCGGGTTCGATCCCCGCCGGCACCAATGAAATTATTAATTGCAATTTTAAGTGCTGATTTACCACGTGCTCGGCGGTGAAGGAAAATATCGTGAGGAAACCTGCATGTCTGAGAAATAAGAAAAAAATATTTCGAAGACATGTGAAGTTCACCACGCTTTGGGGCAGCGCGGCGGACATTTCCTTGCCTTAAAACCCTCACAGAAATGAGAGGCGGTCTATGCCCAGCAGTGGGACGTAAATAGGCTGCAAATTTACTTTACTTTACTGAAATCCTTCAATTTCTTATGTTTCCGCTTGAAATCTTCACAACAATAATATTGCGACTATTTATATATAACTGATTTATATATAATATTATTACCAATATTTTAAAATGTACAGTATCTTTTAATAAACCTTTTATATTATTTATATTTTATATTTCATAAAATTGAAGCAACAAACGAAATGAAAGCCCACCTGATGGTTAATGCCTTTTAAACGTGGTAAAGCCATGCTGCAGCTATATTAATTAAATAGTTGTGCACAAATGGGTCGGCTCGACCGGGGAACGACCACGCTCTTACAGAACACCAGCGTTAAATAGCAGCTTAATGCTGCTGTGTTTTGTATGGTGAGTGTAGGGAACCGGATATCCTTTATACTCGAAACGAGGCATTCCTTGTTAGTCCTCTAGCTAGATTTCTATGGGCAACCACTTATCATCAGGTGAACTGTGTGCTCGTTTGTCACCCTTACCTTATAAAAAAAAAGAAAAAAAACCTATAAGTCCCAGACCAACAAAGTACGAGTAACTTTTAATGGGTTAGCGTGTATTGCCTTTGAAAAGAAAACTCTCGTTTACAATTTGAAACATGCATTAAACTTGTAGTTTGGGAACACTACACTAAGTGTTGTCGACAAACACACAGACGCGTACGTTTACGAGGCGAAATATTTCACGATTACGTTCACAACTTGCTCAGTACCAAATTTCTTAACTCGCCTAATTCGTTCCTCCGAGAAGTTGAACCTTTGAAGTCTCAGTCACGTACATTTTTCGTCGCAAGTTCGGCTCTCACAATACGGAGGCGTACGGAGTTGTGAAAATTTTAATGAAGGTAAGAAAAGTTGAGGGCCAGCCGTTATGCCTCACACGAATATGTAATGTTGTTCATTTAAACTTTACTGACCTCATTAAATAAATTTAATTTGATAAATTAGGCTTATTAAGGACCACGTAATATATCTGAAAAGTAAGAAGAGCGGTAGCAACGGTCGTTCAAATTTCTTTTAAAGTATAATTCAAAAACATTTTATTCTATCTGATTGTAAACATTTTACGAAGCCAAGTAAATTTTTAAATGAATTTCGTAATATTTTTAGAGGTCGAAAAGGAAAATATTTTGATATAAGGCTTTGAAAATTTGTTTTTTATTTGTTCATGTGATAATATTATACTGCAATGAAAAGGATTATACTCGAAATTTCTCTGGAGGCTAAAATCCATAACTTGGAGTTAGAGACCGAATCCGCAGAAGATACAAGAGTCAAAGTATCCACAGGAGAAAGAAGAAACAAGAGTTATTGACAAATCCCAATGAAATGATTGAAATTCACTAGTAGACCTGTGATAACCTTGAAGTGATAGTTTGTGTGTGAATTGTTTATGTAAACGCTAATGTTATTTCTGTGAAAATTCAAAATCGTTATCATTGTGACAACCCATCAGCGGCCCATTACTGAACATCAACAACTCTCCCTAGAAATGCCACAAAATCCTGCATGTCTTACCAGGTTATCCATCTGCCCATCTAGCGGCGGGCCGATATTTATTTATTGCGGTATATGTTTCTTATATATTTTTAGGAATTAGACCTTGAAATAAGTCCGATCATTTGATATACTCAGGGACTGCTGTTTCGTGATAAGTAAGCCGTTAATGTACATTTATTCAAAATGCCTGGACAGTGCTATTTTTCCCGATAGATGGAAAACAACAAGGGTCGTTCCGGTTCCAAAGGGAAATGCAGGATCGCAGGTGGACGAATATCGACCTGTTGCCGTGCTTTCATCAGTAGCTAAAGTATTTGGGTCGGCCATGTACGATAAAATATTCGTGCAGGTGAATCAGCAGCTCTCGGAAGCGCAGCACGGGTTTCGGCCAATGAGAAGCACCACTAGCAACCTTCTTAGCTACATGGCTGAAGTTGTGCCCGCAGTGGATAGGGGAGTGCAAGTCGACGCCGCTTACTTTGACTTTAAAAAAGCGTTTGACTTAGTGGATAACGAGGTCTTACTAAAAAAGTTAGCGGCAGTTGGCTTCACTCCACATTTGTTAAAATTATTTGCCAGCTATATGATAGGTAGAAAGCAGTATGTGGAATATGCCAGCCATACGTCGGACACATATGTAACAAAATCTGGAGTAAGCCAAGGCAGTAATTTAGGGCCACTTCAGTTTTTGTTACTGATTAACGATTTGCCTGAAGTAGTTAAGGAATCTAAGTGCCTTCTTTTCGCTGATGATCTCAAGTTGTATCATGTCATAGAAACGTGGGCAGACTGTGAAAAGCTACAACAGGACGTAAACAGAGTGGTGGAATGGAGCAAGAATAGCCATTTACAGTTTAACTCCTCCAAATGTGTAACCATTTCATTTACTAGAAAGCCCAAGCCCATTGTATATAATTATGAAGTGAATGGTTTGCAAATTGTAAGAGTTCACGAAGTTAAAGATCTAGGCGTTCTACTAAATAGTGAAGTAACATTTAGGGAACACATTATCTATTGCTGCAAAAAAGCGTATAGAAACTTGGGCTTCATTCTTCGCACAGTTCACAGCTTCACGAACATTAAGGTAATCGTCACTCTGTATAACACGCTGGTAAGGAGTAATCTGGAGTGTAACGCTTTAATATGGTCACCGCACGAAAATGGGTATAGTGCAATGCTGGAACGAGTGCAAAATAAATTTATAAGATACTTATATATGCGCTATTATGGAATCTACCCTATGTATCCATTAATGTACCCAACTTTATTTATTCTGGGTATGGTTGGCTACAACGAGTTGAGGGTAAGACGAGACCTAGCATTTGCCTTATATATTTTTAAAATACTTAGAGGAAAAATATATAATAGTGACATATTGGGACGAATTGGGCTGTGTGTTCCAGACGGGTACGTATGGAAACGGCGGCGGCCGCGGCTGCTGTCTGTACCGCGAGCCCGTACCAATTTACTTGATAAGGCGCCTTTAACGCGAACGTTACGCATTCTTAATAGAATGGCTGAAGGCATTGACCTATTCTATTGCACCTTGAGTGAATTTACTAGGGTAGGATTGTTTACAATATGTTACAGTTAATGACCACATTTTTGTTATGCATGATAAGTACTACACTGTCGCATTAGGTTTTCTTCCTGTTATGATAGTTGTTAGTTGAAATAAAATAAATAAATAAATAAAAATAAATATAATTTTGCATTTTGAACAATAACGTTCATGCTAAAGTAATTTTATTTTTTTGATAAACAAACAGTGACAAAGGAGAATGGGATTTTTGGGCCTGAAGTTAACTAATTGGTTTATACTTTAAAGAATTGGCCATATTTTTCTAAAGTATAATTTAAAATTAAAAATTTTGTACAGCCGACTTCAATATAGGTTATTTAAGAATAACTCAATAACCATTGGTCTGACCTTGATCAAATTCATATGGGACCACACGAGAACTATCAGCTTTCATATAAAAAAAGAATCATCGAAATCGGTTCGCCCAGTACAAAGTTATGAGGTAACACACATAAAAAAAAAAAAAAAAACATACACCCGAATTGAGTACCGTCTCCTTTTTGGAAGTCGGCAGAAAATACAAAAAAGTAGTTCCTTTTACAATCTAGAATTCGAAAAAACAATGAAATAAGAAATACATACATACATACATATAATCACGCCTCTTTCCCGTAGGGGTAGGCAGAGACCACTTCTTTCCACTTGCTACGATCCTTACATACTTGTTTCGCTTCGTCCACTTTCATTATTCCCTTCATACATGCTCTACGGTTTAGGGTACTCTTAACCTGGCCTTTTTTCAAGACGTCCCTAATTTGGTCTAGAAATGTCCGCCTAGGTCTACCCCTTCCAACACTTTCATTCACACTCGCCTTATACACTTTTTTCGTCAATCGTTCTTCATTCATTCTCTCGACGTGGCCAAACCATCTCAGCATACCTTTCTCAATTTTTGTCACTACGTCTTCTTTCAGACTAAGAAATAAGTTAGAAAATCGATTCTAGTGTATTCTTTATGGCAATAAATCGATTACCATAAAAAATAGACTAGGGCAATTCTCATTTCTGAACGTTATCTTCCATTTTGAAACTTGATTTGACAGTTCAAACTCCATACTAAAAGACTTTCTTTGATTCGATTTGAAACGAGCGCAACATAATCAATTCTCGATTACATTGAGAATTTTTATATCCATTTTCGATTATTTTTTCTCACTTTTTCTTTTTTTCTTTCACTTTTACTTATTCTACAATAACTGAGCTCCTAGATTGAAAAATCTTGCCAGATTTTCAGCTATGGATTGTTTTATATACTCTTTCAAATGGTTCTACTTTCATCTTGTTAACACTTGGGCCCAAGAATGTATGGAGACATCTCTTTCTCTTTTACATAACTGACATAATATTTACATGCATTTGACACCATACCCGTTTAACACATAATAAGTACATATATATAATTTTAAGCATATCGTAGAGGTAGCGTTACCGTAATCTACTCTATTGTAATAGAAACTAATCTAACTTTTCTAATATAATTTTTGATGGTGTTGAAAACGTAACACTTAAAAGCAACCTGGCACAAATTCCTAAACAAAACAGGTCGGAATCAGTAGCTGCGTTTAACTAATATTAACTTTGGCGAAGCGGCAGTCGTTTTGGATTGGAAACTTGTTTAATTTGTGGCGCAGAAGAAGTGTCCCGTCGCTTTCGCGCTTAGTCACGTAATCGCTCTTTAAACTTGCGTCGGAACAATCGTTAGGGGCCAACGGTACCGATTGGTATACATTTACGGATGTCTGATTGGTTGACACATTTTTTAATTAATGCCAGAATTGCGTAATTTCAGCTTACGAAAGCTGAAAAGTATTTTTTCTCTAACAAACACGAATGAAATCTAAAATTATGGCCTTTAGAACTAATTTTATATACGTATATTTAGATTTCAGATTTTTTTTTTATAGAAATAAGGGTAGTAAACGAACAAACAGTCCATCTGATGGTAAGTGGATGCTGTGGCTCATGTATATGTATATGTCTACATTTTTCCTCGGCTAAGAATCAAAATGCAGATGCGTTGTCACCCCTGAGAATTAAGATGGAATGCCTTGTTTCCAAAAAATGTGTCTCCAGTTCTCTACACTCACCATATGAAACACAGCAGCATTCAGCTGCTATTTCACGCTGGTATTTTGTGAGAGCGTAGTCCTACCCCGGTCGAGTCGACTCATTCGTGCTACAACCATAATATAGCTGCAGACTCTACAACGTAAATCTTGAACGGAAATAAATACCATCTATACCATCTGAATGATTGGCGGTCCACCACAGTGCAATTTACAAGAAGCTTTCTTCCTCGCACCACTTCCTTGTAGAATCATCTACCACCAGCGATTTTTCCAGACCGATACGACTTAGGGACCTTCAAGAAAAGAGACTATTCTTTTTAAAAGTCCGGCAACGCACCTGCGATTCCTTTGGTGTTCCAGTTGTTCATGGGCGATACTTACCATCAGATGAGATGCATGCTTGTTTGCTGCTTTGTTCTATAAAAATAATCTTATGCCTTAACGTAAAAGTTGCAAATGTGCAAAACAGCAAAACTCATAATGATCACTTTGGACCAAAGTAACCTACTTTCATTGGCCAAAGGTATACCAATGGGAACACCTTTGCGGATGTGTAATTGTTGACACATATTTTTGTCTGTTATATTCATACTTAAATAACATAAAGATATTGCGGAAATTATTAAAAAATAAAAAAGGTGTTTTATATCAGTGTGATCTAATTAAATTTGATAATGTAAATATTGTCACGTTGTAAAGTCACGTAAATGTACTTCAAACTTGCTTCGTTATGGACAGCTTGAGTGGTGAGGCGAGCCCTTACGTACAGTAAGCAAATAGGCATGTTTTAGGCATTCGTTACCTGTAACATTTCCTCCAAGATTCAATGTGATAAAAGTTTCCTCCCATTTTATATAGGCGATCTATACTCACGTAACTCGCTATAGAAGTTTAATGTAAAGTGAAAAATGCATTTATAATTCTCACTGATGGGCGCAAGTTTCTTTCATTACTGAAGGGTTTTATGGAGCAATTAGTCTTTCACGCTATAAGCATGATGGTACTTAACTTAACTTATCTTCACGCACAATCCCTGACGGGGAGCCAGAGAAAACAGATTGCCAAGTGTCACGATCCTTACATACCTCTTTCGCTTCTTTCAGATTCATTATCTTCTTCATACATGCACGTCTAGGTATCCGAGTACTCTTGACCCTCCCCTCTTCGAGCAATTTGCTCACATGGTCTTCGAAAGTTAGTCTCGGTCTACTTCGACATCTTTTAATATTAACTTTCGCGCTATATATTTTCTTCACCATTTACCGCACATTTTACGAAGAGATCGCATCTCCACTGCATTCAACTTGCTTTTATGTTTCTTCTGGCATACCCAGGTTTCGCTGCCATATAAGAAAGTCGGTACCAACACTGCGTTATGTATTGCAAGGCGTGCACTCTTCACTACGCCTTGCCTTTTGACTAACGCAGTCAGAGCACCATTGACTTTGTTCCCGGCAGCGACACGCCTGTCCACATCTAAATCACGTCTTCCGTCCCGGCTAAAAGTACTCCCCAAGTATACAATTTCATTTACCTGTTCTAGACATTCCTGATTTACCCATATTTCACACTTCGTTCTCTCTTCGTCCCTTTCAAATACCAGAACCTTAGTTTTATTAGCATTCAAACGGAGACCTTTAATTTCACATTCCTCTTTCATACACGTGACTAATGCCTGCAGTTCTGCCGCTGATGGTGCAATAAGCACTGCATCATCAGCATACAGCAGACAATTTACTTTTATGTCACCCAATTTCACACCCAAACAGCTATCTTTCAGCTTCTGTAAACAGCTGTCGAGATACAGTATGAACAGCCAGGAAGACATGACACAACCCTGTTTTACGCCCGTTTGGACGCTAAACATGGGTGACAGGTCATGTCCTACCCGCACACAGGCTTTACAGTCACAGTAAAGTGACTGCACAGCCCTTAGCAATCGACCATCCACACCGTACCCCGGCAACAGTTCCCACATTTTCTTCTTTACAACCTTATCAAATGCTTTTTCAAGATCCACAAAAGCACAGAAAATCTTTTGGTTAGCAGCCAGAAGCTTTTCCGTGATCATGCGTAGAGAAAACATTTGATCCGTGCATCCTCTTCCAGGTCTAAATCCACATTATGCCTCCCATAGAAATCTTTCCGATTTCTCTTGCATCCTACGTGTCAAAACTTTCGAGTAAACTTTACTTGCTAAACTGGTCAAGCTGATCGCTCGATAGCACCCGCAGTCAAAGTGTGAACCTTTACCTTTATTTAAAGGCACAATGACTGCAAATCGCCAATCATCCGGGACATCCCCCGTCCGCCAGCACAAATTGCACAGCAGATAAAAGCTGTCCCAGACGCGAGGCCCACCATACTTGACCATTTCAGCAGTAACTCTGTCTAGTCCCGTAGCCTTACCACATTTCAAACTTCGAATCGCACGTTCAATCTCTTTCATACTGTCATCGAGGTCCGGGTCTGGCGTACCAGTCACGGCGTCATCCCCGGATCCCTCACTAAGATCATCACACGCATACATTTCTCTATAAAATTCGCTCCATCGCTGCATGACGTCCGATTTTTCTGTGAGGACGTCATTAGTTCTCGAAAGCACTTTGTTCATTCTTAAGGCCGTCGGACCACTTCAGGTCCTTCCAACCTCTTTCCAGAAGAGTTTGGAGTTCTCCTTAAAGTTGTGCGACAACCTTTCGTCCGCTTCCATTCTACACCTTTCACGCATTTTCTCAATCAATGCTTTCGTGTGAACTTTCTGCAGCTTATATATTTCTTTCATCTTCTCTCTCATATCCTTATCATAACTAGAGGCCAAGTAGTCTAACCATGCTTTCTTCTTCTTCTCTACAGCTTCTTTCACTTCATCATTCCACCATGCATCTCTTCTTTTACTACTGCCTCTTTTTATTGTTCCACACACTTCTTCCGCTGCACTTACCATTCCATTCCTAAGGTTCTGCCATGTTCTTTCCACACATTCTTTTCTGCCATCGATGGTGTCAAGCTTTTCGGCTACCTTTGCATGATATTTGTCCCTAGTATCCGCTTCCTGAAGCTTCCAGCTTCGAATGCGACAGACCGACTGTGGTTCTGTTACTGCCGTCCAGTAGCGCCAACCCGCGAACAGACCCCTAAATCTAGTAATCACTAGATAGTGATCCGTTCCCAGGTCAGCACCCCTGAACACTCGCGTATCCATCACCTGTTTTCGCAGTCGGTCATCCACCAGAAACAAATCGATCATACTTCTCTCATTCTTTCTTTCTCTAGTATTCATATGGATTTTCTTGTGATTAAACATAGTGTTTGTCACAAGAAGACCCTTTTCCTTGCATACCGCCAGTATAAGCTTGCCAGCATCATTAACCCTTTTATCGCCAAACTTTCCAAGCACCGACTCGTACCCTGGTCGAGCGGTACCAACCCATCCATTCAAATCACCACACACAACAATTCTTTCGTTTCCCCTAGCCGAATCTAGAACTTCTCTTACATTCTCCCAAAACTCCTCCAGCTCAGCCCTGGACGACGAAGCTACCGGCGCATAAACAGCCAAAAGGAATAACTTCGTCAGTCCCAATTTAAAGCGAACCCAGAGAAGTCTTGAGTTCACAACCTTATATTCAGTCATAACATCAACCAACCGAGACGACAGCAGCACCCCCACTCCCTGGTGGGCGCTCTCGCTCTCCGGGACGCCGGACCATAGAGCTTACGCCCCGCCAGGGAGCTCTTCAGTACCACTGCCCTTCCGTTTGGTCTCCGACATATGAGTTGATTTAAATAATGAAAGAAAGAGAATTAGATGTCGTGTGATCTAATTTTCTTTCTTTCATTATTTCAATCAACTCATTCGTCTTATCTTTCATGCCTCCTCTAACATTCCACGTGCCAACTCTGCACTCTGTCCTCCACCGTTTCGGGCTATGCGTGACGGGTGGCGGACCCCATCGCCGCTTTGCGCGCTGCATTCCACACCAACGGGGACGAGCTGGTGTGCGTCGCCTTGGGGGGACGCCCTAACCCTCGTTGGCATGGGTGCGCAGCTGTGTAGAATTGCAGCCCTGAATAGGGCTGGCAGGGGTCGCGACGAGCACGCTTCTACCATGATGCATGATGGTGGACTTTACATATCTTAGAAATATCTTTTATTTAATGATTTCTTATATTTACGCGAACACTGCACATTTAAATAAAACTAGTTTTACGGATTTTATCGCGTAGGATTAACTTATTTTATATTCCCGACGTTTCGAGTATTTTACAGCACCTATGGTCACGGGGGGGACTGAGATGTTTGACGTCCCAATGTCATAGTTAACTATGGCTACCTCCAGATTAAAAATTATAAATTTTTAGTCCGATCTACGGAGTATGAACTTACAGTATCTTGATGCCTTGCAGTTGTATGCTTGGTTTGGGATTTAATTTTATTAATTATAGGATCCCAAGCAGATGATAGCACCCAGCCATCTTCTCTATTGAAATTAAAGGAAATTGCAGGAATCGGTGTTCTTTAGCGAGGATTTGTGGTCTATCAAATCTAATGTAGTGACGGGGGCGATCCTATACGTGTTCACAGACTGCAGACTTCCCGGAGCATCGATTCTTCACGTTAGCGATGTGTTCTTTAACGCGGGTTTTTATGGGTCTTTTAGTTTGTCCTATATAAGAGAGACTACATTCACAGTCAAGGGAGCAGAGGGACTTTACACTTGACTGATTGTAAAAACTGACTAATCTTCTTCGGCAGCTTGAAGTATGTTTTAATAGAAGCACGCTTCAATATATAGCCAATCATTGACAAGACAGTGCCACCTATGACATATGACAGTACAGCAAAAGCCAGTACAGTACAGCTGTGGCCGGCTTCACTCGTTCGTTCACTGTAACGTAGGCGCGGGATCCGAAGCTTATTGTCGTGCGAAACTTTCTTGACGTGTGAAGCTCGGCGGCCAGGTGTTTACTATCACAGATCCCTCGTGCTCTGTTTCAGAGAGCACGTGCCCCCCCCCCCCCCCGCGACCATGGGTGCTGTAAATTACTCGAAACGTCGGGAATATAAAATAAGTTAACATACGCGATGAAATCCGTAAAACTAGTTTTATTTAAATATCTTTATTTCTAGCACGTGGAAAATGAGCACTTAAAACTGTAATTAACAATTTCATGGGTGCCGGCTGCAATCTAACCTGGGTTCCTAGCCTAGCGCTTAGCCCTTGAGCTATCATAGCTCGATAATTACTTTGTATTTTTAATGTTACCCAGACATAATAAAAATATAATTCATCATTCCAAAATCAGGAGCCATTGTTTAAAAATTATGCTTAATAGAGCCACGCTGCAGCTATATTATGGTGGTAGTACGAATGGGTCGGCTCGACCAGGGGAAGACCACGCTCTCACAGTATACCGGCGTAAAATTGCAGCTTAATGCTGCTGTGTTTTCTATGGTGAGTGTAGAGAACCAGATACCCTTTTTACTGAAAACGAGGCATTCGATCTTAGTCATTAGGGATGACGACTCATCTGCGTTTTGGTTCTTAATCGAGGATAAATATAGATGTGTAGGAGTCACAGTATCCACCTATCACTAGGTGGACTATGTGCTCGTATTGGCACTCTTATTTTATTAAAACAAATCTTGAATACTTTTTTTAACTATTTTTATATAACTTTGCTGCAATATTACATCAAATACTTTAACAAAACGTAAAGCGCGCAAAACTAACACGGAATATGAAATTAAAAATACGCAAAAGAAATTAAACGCAAATTAAAAACACGGAATAAGAGTCAAACTTCTTATAACTCAATTTACTTTAGTGTCGGTTGAGCGCCAATTGCTTTGTCTGTCTGATTCAAGGTTCACCTTCTTTTTTCACACAGCTTAAGAGGGCCATTGATGCCTAATGAGGCACTCTTTTCCGACGTTCGGGTTGCGCCTATTTAATTTTAATTAAATTTAATTGCTAGAAACCATTGCTGTTCGGATTTGTTACTATCATAATGTTATTAATTAAGTTATTCACTTTATTCGGGATAGTTTTGGCGGGAACTTGGCCGACGATGGACACGTACGTAGCACCTAATTTGTATTTTAAATAATGGTAAGAAGTGGATTTATTTAATTAATTATTACATGTACACAACAGTTTATTTTCACATTTACATAAATATAATTTAGATATACAAACGAAAGACGCGTAAATACAGTTGCAATACGCAACGTAAACACATGTATGAAAAAATTAGTTTAACAATTTTATAATAAGTTAGTACAGTTTTTAAGATATAATTAAAGACTAAAAAAATTTATATGGATTAGTGATATATACTTATTATACTACTCCTACAACTATAATAATAATAATAATGTCCTCCAGACCGAATTTCGGCCTCGGCGGCCAGCCTCAACGGTGACTAGCCATCTGCGCAGGACAGGATTATAGTGCCCAAGTGTATGCGCAAGCACAGGTGCACTCTCTATTCCCTCAATCTCATAGCCCGATGGGATGGTAAATCGACACGACTGGAGAGTGATCAGGCGCAGGATCAACGGCTTTACGGGCTTTCCGAGGCACGCGGGTGAAACACCGCCAACTTCCTGACGCCGGGCAGCTACTGAAAATGTCTTGATGGAAAAACTCAATAACTGATATTTTTGGCCCGATCCGGGATTCGAACCCGGGACCTCATGATCAGCAGTCGCACTACTAGACCAACGAGGCAGTTCCAACTCCTACAACTACTTATAAAATGTATGCAATTTTGTGTATCATCTGTGTGAACATGTGAACTATTAGTGGAAACGACGAAACAAGTGTTTCGATGTTGATATAAACCTCAAGTTATTTCGTTCTCTTAGGCCCCTTAAGAACTTGAGACACTATCGTTATCGACTATTTGCTGGCTTAAACTGTCGTGGAAATCTCCCTAAGACTTCGCAACGCTATGCATCAGCAAAGTCTTTGAGAGATTCATCGTCATCATCATCATTACAGCCCTTCACAAGTCCACTGCTGAACATAGGCCTCCCCCAAGGAATGCCACAAAGCACGGTCCTGAGCCACCTGCACCCATCGACTTCCGGGATGTCTTACCAGATCGTGGTCCACCTAATGGGGGGACGCCCTACACTTCGTCCGCCGATACGAGGCCGCCACTCGAGAACCTTTTTGATTCAAGGAACTAGACAGAATAAAAGACTTTATACATAATAGCTTTAGAAGTCGGGGCCACTTCTTATACTGTGTCTCAGCCCCGACTTCTGAAAACTAAAAAAATATCTGAGAAGGCTAATTTTATACTGCTGGCGTGGTCCTTGGTCCGTGGTCTTGGGAGATTGTTGGGACCTCTTGTGGAAAGTTATTGAACGAATTATTATAAAGGAAAATTTTCTATTACTTGTCACTGGCAAAAGAACAACCGTACGAGTGTCCATTGCCAATGAAAAAATCTCCTTACCTATTTTAAAGTAAAATTCCTCTTCACTCTTTAGGTCCATAGAGCTGGATTCTATAAATTATATATGTATATATTATCTGCGTATATTTTTCTCAAAGTATATCGCGAGATGTAAAGAGCATTTGGCGGGAACTTAACCGGCGGCGGTTTGCTGCTTCTGTATTATTGTTTAAATGATGGTTTGAAGTGGACTTTGATATGTAAAAGTGGGGCGATTTTGTGTATTAAGTGTCTGCGCATGTGAACTATTAGTGGAAAAGGTGAAACAAGTGATAATGATAAGATAATGTGTCTGTCTGCTTAGGCGCCTTGAGATACCATCGCCAACCGTCAGCTGTCTGCTGGTTCAAGTTGCCGTCAAAATCTCAAAAGGGCTGTACAATGTGACACATCAACATATAGTGAAGCAGTGTACTATGAAGGATAATTATACATTGTAACTTCAGGCTCAGAAGGGCTAGAACCCAGAGCTAGTAAAAAAAAGTATATCACGAGGAGGTATAATGATATTCACCCCTAAGTCAATTTTATTAAGTGCTTATCTGCATAAATATTATTTGTATTTATCATTTATTCATTGATTTATAGCTCATCAAAAGTCCACTGCTGAACATAGACCTAGGGGGAAGGCAACCGCAGTTTTTATTATTTTGAATTGATATCAGGAAAATGCTGCTGCCTTCTCTCGTTTTAATTTCTCTCTATCGCCTCTTACGACACCACTACCACATTTCATTCGGTGGGTCGAATGATATGTGGTAGTAGATTCCATTACGTTAACACTAAATAGCACAGTAATATTCTTTAACAAGAAAACATTATGCAATATGTTGCTATTTTCTACCGACTTCAAAAAGGAGGTACTCAATGAGGGCTAATTATTTTCTGCTCACCAGATGTCGCCAGTTGACACTGATGTAAAGTGTTTTGTTACAGTGTGATTAAATTGAGAAGTTGGTTTTTAATAAAAGTTTATCAGTTTCTAGTGTATTAAATTAATGCACAAAACAATGGTCAGCTCGACCGGGGAAGGACCACGCTCTCACAGAATACAGCGTAAAATTGCAGCTTAATGCTGCTGTATTTCGTATGGTGAGTGTAGAGAACCGGAGACCTTTTTTACTGGAAAAGAGGCATTCTTATATATATATATATATATATATATATATATATATATATATATATATATATATATATATATATATTTAATTTTATCTGTGATTTTGATTATTTATTTTTAATGATAAAAATATAGCTAATAGTACAGAAATAAACAATAACTTTTACATTTTACGAACAAATTAACTTCCCCGCTATGAAATCTGTCAAATATTATACCTCACTTTCTAGTGGCGCCGCCCTGGTGGCAGAAAAAGTCGTGGATGCCCTCATTCGACTAAATGTTCTTTTTTATGTGTGTTACCTCACAACTTTTTCTGGGTGAACCAATTTCGATTATTTTTTTTTAGCATTTGAAAGCTGGTGCTTCTCTTGTGGTCCCATTGATCAAGGTCTGACCAACAGTTTTTGAGTTATTCTTAATAATTTATACTGAAGTCGGTTGTACAAAATTTTTAATTTTAAATTATATGCTGGTATTCTGTGTGAGTATGATCTTCCGACGGTCGAGCTGACATGTTCATGCTGAAGACATACTCCGTAGCGTGGCTCTACCGCGTTAAACACTAAAAATATTGTCTAGGAAACCTTTATATTTCTAGAAAATGTGAAATCCATCAATAAACTAAGGCATCGTGGCGATTTATTCCCTAACCTAAACCCTTCTCAGAAACAGTAGGAACTCTGTGCGCAGCTGTGGACGTAAACTGTTACTTTACTTTTTTCTTTGGTTCAAATAAGTCTTAATCATCTTACATAATTTCTTTTCTTTCAACCTGTTTTCTTTTTAATAATATAGGTTTTGTAATTTGTAGTTTTTTTTTTAATAACGTTAGCCAAAACTAGAGTTTTCTTCTGTATCGTGGAGGCAGTTTATATACATAAATTGTACAAGGACAAAGATCCAGACCCGGAATAATTACTTGTAGAAGAAATACTTGTTCTGTGGGGGATACGAACCCACGACCCTTAGTGTTGTAACTCATTGTTAAGCCACTGTGCCACGGAGCCGTCAAAATAATAAACTGTAACTACGAGGAAATTGATTTGTTAAACTCTACCTTTAATTCTCTGATACCATTAATTCTTAGTCGCAGACTAAATTAGTTACACCAGCCATCAAGTACTTTATACCCACTGTACACCGCTAACGTGTCAAACTAGCCCGCACGTACGCCTGCAGTAATCCAATTTGCAGTAAGTCTCTGCAAAGTTGCCGCAACTTGCTAGACTTAGTGATTTAAATTTACAAGTTCGTCCATCTCCCTGCACACTTGCAATTTTAACGATCACCCGGCAACTTTGCTTTAAATCTGATTTTGCCAGCAAGATATTGGCACTAAAGGAACTGAGTAAAAAGTTGAACACTTTAACTGGCGAACTATTTGATATGAGTCTTTGACAATATGAGCAAAAAGGTGAGGTAGTACCAGGTATACAAAAGAAAGCACAAGGGACTTTTATGTTAGAAACAATATTTTAATGAATTAAAAACTCCTTTACTACTTCTAAAAGGAAAATTTCCTATCATGAGCCCTGATATATGTAGATATCTATGCGTCACCGCCTCATAAAATTAGATAAACTGTGTGTTTTTTTTTCTCGTCCTTACTTTTATTAAACCTGTAAGGTAGTCCATAATCAATATTTTACTCGCTTAAAATTAAAAATCGACTCAAACCATCTTAAACTTTTACATATACGCAATTAAACATATATCGCCAAAAATATTAAATGAAATTGCTCCGATTGCAACAGGGCTGCTAACACTACTCAACGTCGTTGCCACCTCAGAATAATTTAGTGGAGTGCTTTTTTCCATGACTTTACGAGATCGTTTGCGGCGATTCAGTCTCCATTCGAATTTACTGCCCACCGCTATCAATTGTCGCGCAAGAGGAACGCGAAGCTGTAGTCACTTTGTGTATTTCATTTTGATTTAATTCACGGCAATTACTTGAGTAAACGGTAATTGAGTTTAACCCCTTCAAGAGGTTACAGCTGTACCCCAAGAGTTCTTTTATTAAGGAAATAAAACCAAAGCGCTCCAATTTCATGGTGTGTAGTTGATTTAATTCGACTTAAAATTAGAAATGTTTTCTACGTCTTCAATTCGGTGGCTGGAATTTCTTACAAGCGTTGCGAAGGATTCAAAAATTAAATGCGTGGTTTCGGTTTTTAGTTTTGTTTACGAAGTTTGATACAAAATTATGATACATTTTGTACGGTTAAGATATGCAAAAAGCTACTTCGTAGCTCATTATTAATTGGTTTTTACATTCGTTAATACTACTTTTTTGAATACTTATCAGATCTATTTAAATTTATAAGATCCCATTTATAAATATATGTTATTAGTTCGATATTTGAATATTCTGTACACACCCCAACGTATCTCAACATTTTAAGTCCATAGGCTGATTCTTGAGTCTATTAACGTGTACGTGTTGTCTTGTATGTGTACGTTTGTAAGTTTGTGCGTTCGATCGTTAGTGAAACTAAAAAAATAAGATAGAGTATCCGAATCAATTTCACTCGACACTTAATTGTAATATAAAGAATACATACCTCAATTTAAGTTCTAACTAAGCTAACTACCGTCGATCACAGCGATAACGCCCGAAACATTTTCTTCCTCTTCATCACCCCGTTAAAGTTCACTGGTGAACAATAGCGACTCGCATTCTAAGAAGGATTTGCCTTTATCACCACTCTTGGCATAATTCTCTACATTTTTGACTTTGCTTTCCGTCACCGGTGTATGTATTTTACGCCTGACAAAAACGGGATGAATTTTCTGAGATTTTCCATAGCCAGCGTTACCGTTTTACGTTACGTTAGGTTACCGGTAAGGTCTATCAAAATTCCACTGCTGAACAAAGGCCTCCCCTATAGATTGCATCACAAGGGGGATAATTGCCATTGTTGCTACGTTTTTTTTAATAATTTGTACCAGCGACTGTTTCCACTTAGTCAAACTTCATCTTCATTTTCGTGATTTTGATATACCTACACTCTTGAACTTTCTTCACAATAGATATTTCAAATTTATTTATTAATTTATTATAAATATAAAAACTGGTTTCGCCTCATGGTATCATCAGGGAATAAAAGAACAACGAACAAACATAACTGATTTTTTTTAGTTCAAATATGTAATTATTACATAAAGAAAATCTTACTTCTTTCTTTAATTAGTAAGTTTAATAATAAATAATCTTATACGTGGTAGAGCCATGCTGCAGCTATATTTCTGGTATAGTTGTAACACGAATGGGTCGGCTCGACCGGGGAAGGACCACGCTCTCACAGAATACCAGCGTAAAATAGCAGCTTAATGCTACTGTGTTTCGTATGGTGAGTGTAGAGAACTGGAGACCCATTTTACTGGAAACGAGGCATTCCATCTTAGTCCTCACGGGTGACATCGCATCTGCATTTTGATTTGTAATCGAGGATAAATGTAGTCTATGGATCACAGCAGCCACTTACCATCAGATGGACTGTGTGCTCGTTTGTCACCCTTATCCTATAAAAAAATAAACAATGCTAAAATCCCGATGCCCAAGAGGTATTATTCAATGAATCAGAAACATGTAAATTAAATAAACTGGACGTGCATGATACATAAGTAATTTTGCGGGATTATTTTATTAAGTACTATAATTGAGGAGTATAAGTGTCACTGCGGGTATGTCCGAAAGAATCTAAAATAGATGCCCGACTCGTTATTACCCTTTGAAGTTTTATTTACCTATACATGTAAATTTGTGTAACTTTCTATAAAATCTTGGAGTGTTATAGCGTTATCAATTATCAGTGTCGTATATTTTGACAGGTAACGTCAAAACCCTAGCGCCAGAGAAAAATGGAGCATAGACAATGAAAGCGGAGGGCTTATGTGAATATTTCATGTGTTGCCAGTCACTATAGTAACACAGCGTGAGGCCGCCGGTTAAACGAGTTCACTCCAAAAGCCCTCTCTCACTTAATATTATTACCCGGTTCCATCCCGCGGCGCTGCTCGGGTTTTAAGAATTATGACGTACTTAGGAAGTGTGTACTTTAATATTTTATTGAGGTATTTCCTCGTAAACTGGCACACTGGCCTCGTTATTGAATTAAGCCTATAAAGATCAGATGCTTATTCATAAATTATAATATATCTTGTGAAACAAATACAGTGTATTTTTATAGTAAGCAGCGAACGTTTTTATTTACACAAGTTCTTCTTTTAAAGGGAATTACTTTTTTATACAATATGTAAGTGGCATAAGGCTGGATTTAGTGCACGACCGACGGTGAGCGCTGACATCGATTGAGCGTAGCTATATCAATGAAAACATATTAACGGCTACAGTGCAGTGCTAATGAAGTACTACGCGCGTACGGCTACGCCGTGCGTACGAGGACCGTCGGTCGAGCTCGTCGGTCCGACGTACGTCGGTTGACTGACGTGCTATGGCGGTGCATGCGTGAGTTCAGTGCGACGCTGACAGAGTGACCGACTGTACATGCTTACGCATTATCGCTAACAAAAATGAACATTGATACATGAACATTGTTCTCGCAATTTCGAATACAATGAACAAAATTCTCCTTCAATTAAACGGTCTACAATTATTGGGTGCACATGATATCTTCTCCGTCTTTTATGTCGTAAATAGTACGCACATATTATAGAGTTAAAAAATTGATTAATTTTTCTCCGTAATTGTACACGTCTAACGAAGCTTGCCGTCAGTTAAGCACTAAACGCTTGGCCTCGACTGACGATCAAGACATACCGTCAGCGCGTACGGTACGTGCTGACCGTCGGCCGAGCACAAATCCAGCCTAAGAGAACCCTTCATCCCATTTTGTACTGTAAGATGTACCAGAAATATCCTATCGTTTCCGATAGATGGCGGTATAATCCGTTTACGCTTGGCGTAAAATATTCAGACCGACGATGGACAGCAACGTCCAAGGTGCGAAACATCTGGCACTCTTGCGATTAAGGAAAAGCCCTTGTCCAGCGACGGAATTTTATGGAATGATGAAGACGAAGAAGTACCCTTCTACAAACAATTTTTTTAAAGTATTTTATCTATACAAATAATTCTGTTTGTAATGTCAAAATAACACCTTTTTACCAAATACATACGAAAGTATAAACGGTACTTATAACAAAAAAAGCAATGTTTTTTAATTTTAGTGGATATATATAAGTAAAGTTGCAGCCTATTTACGTCCCACAGGCACCCAGGGCACAGGCCTCCTCTCATTTCTGAGAGGGTTTTAGGACAAGTAAATGTCCGCCGCGCTGCCCCAATGCGTGTTGGCGAACTTTACATGTCTTCGAAAAAAATTTTTTCTTATTTCTCAGATATGCAGGTTTTCTCACGATGTTTTCCTTTTCCGCCAAGCACGTGGTAAATCAGCACTGAAAATTGCAATTAAAAATTTCATTGGTGCCGGCGGGGATCGAACCCAAGTTGGTCGAGTACTGTGAAGCTTACAGCGAGCACTAACCATCTGAGCTGCCACGGCTCTTATATATAACATGATAGTAAGTGGATGTTACGGCCTAGAGACAAATTGATCCTCGCGTAGGAGTTAGAAATGCAAATGTGTTGTTACCCCAAAGAACTAAGCTGAATGGCTCGTTCACAGTAAAAAGTATCTACAGTTCTTTTTTCAAACGGAAAAAGTTCAGTTTTCAAACGAAACACAGCAGTATGCTGCTGTATTAACGGTAGAATTCTGTGATAGTGAAAGATCATTTCACATCATACCGATTCAATCAAGCTACAAATAAATAATACAGCATGGCTCTACCACGGATAATCGATTCGTAGCATTCATTATGTTTGGTACACTTGTGTTTTAGACTATTATTTTGTCTTTGTTATTATTATTATTTGGAATATTTTGTAGTTGTTTGTAATAATCTCGTCTATTTTGAATACATAAATCTAAATAAATATATAAAAATTGTAAACAAAATAATCGCTGTGTAGTGAATATCTACTACCCCATATCATCCTCCGGGTGGCGTATTATGCAACAGAGAAATATGTCAAAGTATAATAGAATACTGTGGTTGCCAAAAGGCCTGCCAATTGGGGCATCTATGGCAAATATCCCCCCTCACCTATGAAATACCACAATTTCATGATCAATTTGGATCTATACCTTTAAAAAAATATCATTTGCAAAATTAAATAATTTTACTAGACCAGGTGATAACTGTTTATGTTGTATTTTATCACATGATAAAATAAAACAAACAAATTAGATATTACAGTTTAATATACATTTAAGATATAATCAATTTAATGGATACCTATTATCTTATAAAATGTACTCAATTTGGAGCTTGTAGAAACTGGCAAAACTAGAAGGAAATACCAGAAGTTGACTACTTTTTACATAATGAGTATTTGTTTTAAAACGTATTCAACATTATTAGCACGCTACAGTCCAGATAACTACAAGCCGCTAAACACAGTTTTGCCTTGCTTGGTTGCCAGTTGCCCTATCGCAGGTTGAATAAACCAGAATTTCTTGCATTAATTTGTAGACTAAGTTTTTATTTATTATCTATCTTTATTTAAAAAGGTTTTTATCCAACAAGGATATGTCAGCCTTATCGTATCGTAAGTCGCCTAACTTGTTCCTGTTACACAAATGCCATTTAGAAAGGGGGAATCAATGTGGTAAGAATATGGAAATGAACAGTGAGTTATATGTACTACGTACTAGAGAAGCCATTCCAAACAAAAATTGTGTCCTACTCTATGTCTGCGACTACTACTCCCGCGCATGCGCGAATACTTTAATTTGATATAAAATAAGATATTAATATAAAATAAATAAAAGAATTTAATACAAAATATCTTAATTTAATCTAAACAAACATATTTCTAAATAAAATGTAATAATACTTATTTTATGGAATTCACAAATCTTCAATTTACGCAATATTTAGTTTGTACGGATTGGAATAAAGTTCAGTTGAACATAGTCAATGTTCGGAATGGCTTCTCTAGTACATATAACTCAATGGAAATGAATGATTTTACTATAAAGAAAGATATAGACCAGGACCGAAAAGTTTTACGTGAGAGAAAACAGTTTTCCAAACGTTAAAGTCGATGGGCATATTTGTTTTCCAGAAATGTAAACTTCACCGGTACCTATCGTGATTGTCTGCTAAGTTTTTGAAGTCACAACCTTATCTTTTTGCATTTTCGTTCCTAATTTCACGAATATCTAGTCGAGAAAGAATATATTCGTTTTGAATTGTACCAAATAGTAACGACTGGCTCCGGCTTCGCACAGGTACCATTTACTGTGAAGATACATTTTACGAATTGATGACTAAGCGCCAACATGTTTACTATTTTTATGAAAAAATATTAATATTTCTCTAAAAGTTCTAAATGGTAAAGAAAACCCAATTAAAATTCATAACTAAGTTTTTAAACATTGTGTGAATAGAAGGATGATAATAAGCGATTTAGTTTTATACCATTTAGTGACTGTAATGAAAAAAAAAAACGATAATATAAACCTTTTTAAATATAAATCAAAAACGCAAACGTAAGAGAAAATTGTCGGAGTAACATCGCACAAACTGCTTGTTAATAAAAAGAATACAAACTTTAGGAAGACAGTCTCTTGTAGCAAATCAAAAATCAACGCAAGGGTTCCTGTGAATAAATAAAATTTGAAAAGAGCAATCAAAAAATTAAAAAATGAAACGATTGACATACGATAACTCGACCTTGACAAGCAAGACAATATGATTTTTAAATCAGTACATAGATATTTGCCTTACTTTATTCAGCCCAGTTTATGACGTTATTTTAAAGTTTTCATGAAAATTTAATGATTTTTTATAATAATAATGAAAACTATTTGTTATTATTAATTATTTTAAATAGCAAAAAAGGTTTAGGAATGAAGAATCTCGAAAAGGTTTCGAAATAAACTTGGCGTATAATTTTCTTTACACATACCGAATCATTAGCAAGCACCGTATAAACACACATTATAATCCAAAATCCTATCCCTCTATCCTTTCCCAAGGGTATCATAAAACTCGATTATTGAACTCGCACAGCGCTTATCTATATAATTTAGATAACGAATATAATCATTATTATATTCATAATTTACAAGTTATTTTATAATTTATTGAATGTGTGATATTTCTGTGTATATAAGATACTTCGAATTACCTAAAATCTAGAAAGCTTTACAAACATAAGAAAAAAATTACTAGGTTGAAGGACTTCGTTTATGCCTAAGAATCCGTCGAGTCTGTGTTAGGTACCACTTTTCACTTATTTCTGCCGCAAAATAGTAGTGCTTGCACTGCTGTGTTAATTACAGGCTGTCTGACAACATTCTCATTTTAAACATTTCTCTTTTTTTCGCCCAGAAGCAATGAAAAGGGCTGCCCTCCGGGAAGCGGGGGAATGCTCTAAGCATACCACGTAGCCGGCTGCGTGGTTATGTGGGACTCACTGTGAAACCTAAGTGCCTACCCACTAAACACCACCTGGGACTGACTTTGGCCTGTATGGCCTTTCAGCCGAATCGGAAGCGACCACTTTTAGGGAAAGGGAGCGCAGACAACATTTCTCCCAAATACTAAAGCATTTATAGTTGTAGTTATTGTATTAAGTTTCATTTTTTTTTTTATAATTTTGGTACCGATTCATTAATTTTGTCTTATTTGCCTCTATCTTTAAACTCGTTGATATATAGAAACCATAAGAAAGATAACCTTACGGAAAACATTGCTATCACAGGCAGCTATAACTCTGCTCGCCCGATGTTTAGTTAAAATCTGGCAGCCGTTCCCTTTGATAATTTTCACCTGAGCAACGCGCCTGCGGCTCCCTCCCGAATTTATGTTGGCTCTGATACAATCTCCGCGGTAAGAATTTTGATCACGAAGATATATAAAATTACTAGAAGTGTTATGAAATTTAATTCCAAATATTTTATGATTAAATTTAGCTATATTAATAATATATTTGTGTAGTACGAATGGGTCGGCTCGACCAGGGAGGGACCACGGTCTGACAGTATACCAGCGTGAAATGGCAGCTTAATGCTGCTGTGTATAGTATGGTGAGTGTAGAGAACCGGAGACCCCTTTTTATTGGATACGAGGCATTCTATCTTAGTCCTTACGGCTGACGACGCATCTGCATTTTAATTCGCAAACGAAGATAGATGTACATGTCTATGGGCCACAGCAACCACTTACCATCAGGTGGACTGTGTGCTCGTTTGTCACCCTTATTCTATATAAAAAAAATCTGAATATATGAAATATAAATTATATTCAGAAACATAAATGTAAAATATATAAAAACCTGTGTCTCACGTATCACATCCACGTTGTTGATAACAGGTTTTAGCTGCATACGCACGCACGCACGCACGCACGCACGCACGCACGCACGTACGCACGTACGCACGTATGCACGCACGCAGGCACACACACACACACACACACACACACACACACACACACACACACACACACACACACACACACACACACACACACACACACACATTTCCATTTTCAATATCACTTCACGCCAGTTAATTAGTAAGTTAATGTGTAGTCTCTTACTGTTTTGTCTAACTTTCTTATGATAAGGAGGCGGACACCCGTACCTGTTCCAGTTACACGTTTTATTTCAACGTAAAGATTGGGGGTCCAAAGTGTCGCTTACAATATTACGATGTTAACCGCTGAAGACGATTTACATAATTCATTCAGGGCCCGCGATCGGGGGCGGAACGTATGCTCTGATTTAATGTACACCAAATGTTAATTGGACCTCTTAGAGCTTTGCCTTTCATATCTCCACTTATTTTGTATTTGTAAATTGTTTTTAAATTAATTGATTGAGTTAAGTTTTTTTTTAATGTTTTATTAAAATATGTTTTAAGATCCACTTACCATCAGGTAAACTGTGTACACGTTTGATATTCCAAAATTCAAATATTCAAAAAAATCTTTTTAAAGGACACGAATTTTGCTTATTTTAAGGATCCTATAGCCTTAGTGCTGTATAGTATACAACTACTGTCTTGCAGGTACAGGGTTCAAATCCCAGTTAAACCTCTAAAGTTGCTCAGGGCCGAATTCTGTGTAATAATTTGATGCAGATGCAAATAGTAATAATTGAAAAAATATTATACCGAGCTGAATGAAAGCGGGTATCGTACGTAAACTAATCAAATCGACAGTAAAACCCAACTCGCTTCGCGTTCGAGGTATGCAAAAGAGGCTATACTACCTAGCCGTTTATTTCATTAACCCTCCAGTAGTAATACACTGCCACTTCATTCGAGTTAATAACACGAAGGTGACAATGTACGGGCGCAATCTCTGTAACATTATTTCCCTGTATAAAAACGGAGGCAAATGGCACAGTAAGAAATCATGCATAATTCATACAGGATAGTACATCTTTCGCACATCCCCCGACGCCAGCGGGAACATAAAACTGAACGTAACATTTATAATAAGTGCCTTTGTTTTTATCATCGGGGAAAATATGTGACGTCGTGGCGTGATTTTCTGCGATCGATAAAGTAACACTCGACTTGAATGTAAAGAACAGTCTATGACTGACAGTTTTGTTAAACTGAGTTTAATTACTTAAATATGCCCACTTTTAAAACTTGGGCTGATGTAGCTTAGGAGATAAGTAAAATTATAAATAAAGTTATACACTAAAAATACGTAGGTATAGTCGTCCTACGTATCCCTGCTGGAATAGGCTTCAGCTCAATTCTGAGGTGGTTATGGAGAGATTAGTCTGCCACGCCGCACTTCTCAGCGGTCATGACATTTTTTTTCATCTACGCCCAGCTGTTGGAAGCTTAAGCCGCTTCAGTTATGACAATGCATCTATTTTCTTTGTTCGGAGTTTTATTGTTGCTTTGGCTTAAAGTAGCCACTTACCATGTACCGGCTCCTTAATCACTCTATTGTAAGTCTAATTTTTAACCTACTTCAAAAAGGGAGATGGTTCCCAATTCGACTGTTCATTTTTCTAGGTGCTGGCAGGTAGATGATTCTTTTTTTAAAAAGCTAGTTTCTCATATGGTCCCATATATCAAAATGTCAAGAGTAGTTTTCGAATTATCCTTAATAATGCGTATTTAATAGAATTCGACTAATTTGATGATGTTCTCATATTATTTATTTTGAAATCATTGTTACAAAATTTTTAATTTTACCACTTGTGTACAAAAATTTCAAGAATCTCAAGTGTGTTGATTCGCGTTTACAAATACGCATCTGTATTTTGATTCGCAAACGCGGATAGATGTATACGTCTATGTGCCACACTGGCCTCTGTGTGCTCCTGTGTCAGCCTATTCTATAAAAAGAAAAAACGTCTAAAATGTTACCAGTGCCAGGTACTAATAAAATATTTAGTATAATAATGTCCCCGGGCCAGAATTTTGGTCACGGCCAGGCTCAACGGAAACTAAGCATCTGCGCCAGATATGATTATCGTGCAAGAATATGTGCGCAAGCACAGGTGCACTCTCTTTTCCCTCACTCTCTTGGACTTGGACGGCAATCCGACACGATCGGAAGGAGATCAGGTGCAGGATCAATAACTATACGTGCTTTCCGATGTGAAACACCGCCAACTGCTACAGAGATATTCTTGAAAGAAAAACCGGAAATTCGCTATGTACCTGAGATTAAAATCACATGACAGAAGCACGATTTCTTTTCTTTTAACGACCACTAAACCTTCATGGAAGTTAAAATTAATAATGTCTACTAAAAGTATAATAAATAATGAATAAAAAAAAGTAATATTTCAACGGTATTTTACTCGTCAATATTGTCGTCAAAAAGTGTAAACATCGTAAATACCCGTCGATAAACCCGCGGGCCCCGACTGAGCGACCCTGATAGCCATGTTCCAACGAGAAATTTGTTTGCACACATCTGTCCATTGATCTTAATGTTTTATGGTTGACTTCGGCACGTCTCCTTGCTGATTACATTAGTCGTAAAATATCTTGATGAGTGATAAAACATTATCCTTGCAATATTTTTGCATTAACAATTTTCTTTTATCACATAATAAACGCTATATACACGCTATAGCGTTCAATAACCAATATTAGCGAATAACGCCTAAACCCCAGCCACCCCGCGACCGCTGAACCGGATAGGCGTCTCGCTATACTTTATTACACAAATTTCTCAGCTTTGCACATAGGAAGATGCCCAACGTTTCATTACCCGGGCTTAATTTTATGCACGAATGCGTGCGCACCGTCACGATTGCAGCGGCGGCGCCGGTGGCCCAATTCCGCGCGATTTGAATTTTCCGCGAGTCGATTTACGGGGTAAAATATCTGGTTAAGGGGGACTGAGGGTAAGTTACTTCTGTTATCTTTAGATGGATTTTTCGTGATGTCATTTGCTCAGGTTTTTGGAAGCCTGATCTAAAATGTTTACGTAAGTATCAAACAATTAAAAAACGTATACTGTTGTAAATCGATGTATCCAAAAAAATATGTAAAAATAAAAATAAATTAGAGAGACTTGGTAGCTCAAAAGTAATGCGTTCGTCCTACTTACTATTACAACCTATAAAAAGTCCGCTGCCGAACATAATGCTCCGCCTAGGTTGCCTCATAAGCAGGGATATTTATTTATTTTACTTATTTAAAAATCTTATATATATATATATATATATATATAACACATTTAAGGGTATATAATGCCATGTGGCAATCTCCGCCAGTCAGCCCTGTGTGCAAAAGATAATTGTTGGCAGTTACGAAAAATATTATTTATATAAAATGTACATATATTAAAACTATATTTACATAGTCCACACACACCCAATTATGTTTCTCTATCTGACAGGATATCCGACGTAGTTGCCACGCTGTCAAACGGGTTGGCAACCGCAGTATTTTTAGTTGTTATAAGGAAGACACTGCTGCTCATCTCGTTGTTTGTTCCTCTCAGCCGACGTTTACGATATGGGGTAGTGGATATACTTACACCGATACAACACGGTACACATAGTACGCGAGTAACCCATGTACGTGCACCAATGAAATTGTTGATTGAAATTTTAAGTGCCGATTTACCATATGCTCAGTGGTAAACGAAAACATCGTGAAAAATCGGCTTGTCTATGCTTTTCTGCCGACTTCCAAAAAGGAGACGGTACTCAATTCGACTGTATGTTTTTTTTATGTTTGTATTACTTCATAACTTTGTACTGGGTGAACCGATTTCGATGATTCTTTTTTTACATGAAAGCTTTTTTTATAGAATAGGGTGACAAACGAGCACACAGTCCACCTGATGGTAAGTGGTTGCTGTTGCCCATAGACAACTACATATATCTTCGATTATGAATCAAAATTCAGATGCGTTGACACCCGTGAGGACTAAGATGGACTGCCTCTTTTCCAGTAAAAAGAGTCTCCGTTTCTCTACTCTCACCATACGAAACACAGCAGTGTTAAGCTGCTATTTTACGCTGGTATTCTGTGAGAGCGTGGTCCTTCCCCGGTCGAGCCGACCCATTCGTGCTACAACCATAATATAGCTGCAGCATGGCTCTACCACTTATAATAGCTGATAGTTCTCGTGTGGTCCCATATGAATTTGATCAAGGTCAGACCCATAGTTTTTGAGTTATTCTTAAATGACTTATATTGAAGTCGGCTCTACAAAATTTTTAATTTTTAATTATGTAATGATAAATTTCGAGGACATGTGAAATTTGCAAACACGTTCTAGATCAGAGTGTTGGACAATTGGCCTATAACTTTCTCAAAACTGAAAGTAATTCAACAGTATAATATAGGCTGTGAGTTGAAACACCAAGTGAAGGACACCCTCTTACAGAATACCAGCGTAAAACACCATATGGCGCTGTGTAATGCTGCTGTGTTTCATATTGTGAGTGTAGAGAACTGGAGACCATTTTTTCTACAAATAAGGAATTTCATCCCAGTTCTTTGTGGTAACAACGCATTTGGATTTTGATTCTTAATCGCGAAAAGATGTTCATTATCATTTTTTTATAGGATAAGGGTGTCTAACGAGCACACAGTCCACATGATGGTAAGTGCTTCCTGCGGCCCATAGACATCTACATCTTTTCTCGATTACGAATCAAAATGCAGATGCGATGTGACCCGTGAGGACTAAGATGTAATGCCTCTTTTCCAGTAAAAAGGATCTCAGGTTCTCTACACTCACCATACGAAACACAGCAGCGTTAAGCTGATATTTTACGTTGGTATTCTGTAAGAGCGTGTTCCTTTCCCGGTCGAGCCGACCCATTCGTGCTATAACTATACCTACCATTAATATAGCTGCAGCATGGCTCTACCACTACCAAAGCTTATCATTATAAGCATCTACATGTTTATGGGTCTCAACATCTACTATAAAAAAAGTATTGAAGTCGCTCGTTAAAATAAAACATATAATTAAAGTCTTCTTTCGAACGAATCATTATTTCAAAAACTTACTAACAATTGTAAGCACTCGTATTATAGTAACGAAGTAAATTAATAACACAAAACCCGAAATTTATATTCAAACCGATCATTAATATTCCTAACGACACTAAGACATCTCAAGACAAGATAATTTTAATCCGCGTGACAGCCCCAAATGAGTTTCTCGTTGCGTTGTTTACGATGGCGCGAAAAAATTCACATCGCTGTCGGCGGCCATTTTGTTTGTTGACAGCTAGATTTGTTTTTCTCTCGAAATCTGCACACCGTTTCTCCTATTTCCTTACGGGTTATTTGTCATCTCCCGGAATTGTATAAACGTCGTTGTCTCGTGTTATAATGAAATTCACCTTTGTTATTTCAAGACGGTCCATATAAGCGCTCGAAATTTAGGAGGAGCGATGGTTGTCTAATTATTTCATGGCTTTAAATAGCACAGTCATTAAATGAGAAGAATTACTTTATTTCTGGTTTATTAATTGTGTTTTATGAGCTACTTGTGAAATTTTAATACAAGTACGGGTAACAAACGAGCACACAGTCCACCTTGATGCTATGGCCTATCTACACATATCTTCGCTTAAAAATAAAATAACAGATGCTTTGTCACCCCTGAAGATTAATATGGAATCGTTCGTTATTCGTTATCAATTATATTGGTTGCCGATTTCATATACCAAATATACGAGACAGCAGCATTATAGTGCTATTTCACGCTGGTGTGTGGGAGCGGGGTCCTACCCAGGTCGTCCTTACAAATTGATGCGGCAACGTGTCTCTAACGAAACAATACTGTTATGTGACATAAGTACGTCACCAAGTATTAATACATTCTAATTTCAAACTTTTAATTTTTTTTCATAGTTTATTTGTGTTTTGTTGCAAAATCCACATATTTGTATTGTGTACAAGCAAATGATGTTTAGTTGAATAAAATATTTGGCAATAATAGAAAACCTTTTGATTATTTCTCTACAAAGTTTTTGTTATAGTCTCTAGCTTTGAGAAGAAGGACAAAGGTTGAAAGAGCTTTCCATTTTTCTTGCAAATAATGCAGCTAGCCGCTGTACCGTAGTGCTCTAGGGTAATAAAATGCAACCTCTTACCGTCCCGTCTCATTAAGAAATGATGGATCAAATTTTATGAGACATAATATATAGGTATACTCGTTTGTGGTAGCTTACAGTACAGATGAAACATGAACACATTGTCAATATATTTACCACTTGTTGTTGTACCACTAAATTTTGTAAACATAATTTAATTATTGGAACTACTTAAAACAACGTCTCAATAGTACAATCCAATTTTCTTATTGTACTTTTGACAATTAAGTCTCAATTGTGTAATTGTTACGACTAAAAACCGAAGTGCGGCTACACCTAGCTTTAGCCGGCTAGAACAGCGAACAGAACATGCGGCCAGCAGCAGTTGGTTAAAGAACAATGACAGACTTTCATACATATAATTAGTTGAGAAGAAATGGTAGCGTCTTAAAATGTTAAGCGTCAGGCCCTTAATAACGTTGTCAAAGAATTTTGTCCGGAGAAGGCGTCAAAAAAAAGATATTTAGATTTGAATCTTTCTAGGTTATGTCTTATGTCACTTGGAAAAGTCATGCGTCCTGTGGTTGTTTGATTTTAGCTTAATACATTCAAAACATAATGTACCTACCTACATAATTGAGAGTTTTTAGATTATTGTATCTCTATTATATATTTGCATACTATAAAATATAAATGTATATTTCTGGCATGGCTCCAGGGCCTTTGTGTCATACAGTGACATTCTCAGAAGGGTTAGAACCCAGAGCCGTAAAGCCAGTAAAAAAAAACCAGTGACATTTTGTTTTAGCTAGTGTTGCCATAAAATTAAATGAAATTGTTACACAGTACTATGATTGAGATAATGTATTGTTGTAGGAAGTTCTTTGTAAGAGACTTTTTTTCAACCATATCACTTTTATTTTTATTATTACTGATAGTATAGTTATAACTAATATTAACTTAATACAAAAATATTTTGTGTTCGTGTGTTGTGTTGGTAGTCTTACAAAGTGGATACGAAAATAGTATGAATATAGTAAATGGCAACACTTGAATATAGTAAAATGATTTAAGTCATTTGGTATTCCCAAAAATGTTTTTTTTTTCTGTGGCTTTAATTAAAATACATTTTTATTTGAAAAATCATAGAAAAATAATAAAACTCAGTTTATATATAACTTATTTCTAGACGCAATAATTGTGGTCAACGATTTTTCTGCCATTGTTCTTTAGGTGTACCGTTAAATTTGTAAAAACACGGATATACGTATCAAGTAATATCAGCGAAAGTAGATGAAGGTGCTAAGTAGGTGCAAAACCTCAGGCATTTATCTAATTTGTAAATTATATATGGCACACCTAAGTTTAACCAACCGCAATAGGTTGCACCTAGTAGTAGCCGGCTAGAAGTAGTTGTAACCGCACTTCGGTTATTAGCCGTATTATATTCACTTGAACTGTTGATTGACCTAATGAGAATATACGGATGCCTCTCTTATCTGACTAGGAGTCTTACTGTGTAGGTACCACTTTCTTGAGGAAAATTTTCACTAAATTTATATGGGACCACCCCTTAAGCACACTGTGTAGTGGCGGTCTAAGAATATCCACTACCCCGTATCATCCCGTGGGTTCGTTAGAGGTGACAAAGGGAATCAAATCAGGAAATGGGCAGCAGCGACTTCCTAATAACGATTAAAAATTAAAAACTGAGGTTGCCGACCCGGGTGGCAACTAAGGTTAATATCCCCCATATGAGGCAATCTATGGAGTAGGCTTTAAGTTAAGCAGTGGACTTTAATAGGCTGTATCTGTAATGGTAACTCCTTAAGTATATTATCTATACAAATAAATAAAATTGAAGTGTCTGTTTGTAATGTTAAAATAACAGTTTTTTACTCAACACATATGACTGTATTTACGGTACTTATAACAAAAACACAATTTTTTAAATTTTTGTCTGTCTGTCTGTATGTCTGTCTGTTTGTCCCGGCTAATCTCCGAAACGACTGGACCGATTTCGACGGGACTTTCACTGCCAGATAGCCGATGTTCTAAGGAGTAACTTAGGCTACTTATATTTGAGAAAATAATTAGGGTTCTGAACCATATAATTAAAACCCTCAATTACACGCGGGCGAAGTCGCGGCGCACAGCTAGTATTTAATAAAAAGATTCATTAAATCCTAGGCATAAAATGAGTACAGTTAGAATTTATATATTTAAAAAAAAGTTAATTATTGATTATTCCAATTTCTGCAGACCGGCTGATAAGCAACGTTAGTTCCATTTGGTCAGAGACGAGTCCCCGAAGTGCTACCATTCCCGTGCGGGACGTCATTCAAGATTTAAGGATTTATTCGTCATTGTAGAGCTCAGCACTGTTTGCTGAAACCAAATATATCGTACACCTTATTGGATTGTAATTAAGATTATTTTAGAACTAGATATTCAGCTTGCAATAGACGGACGGTTTTAATGCGACATTACAGACAAAGTGAATATTAAATTGTTGAAATCCATTTGCATTTACAGAATTAATGGTGAAGGGTAAAATTAACTTCTATATTTGATAGTGATTAGAAGTACATAATGTTTATTTAGTGAAGTTTAATTCCATCCTTCGGTCACCATGCCCCATCTGACAACAATGTTAGGTACATTGTTGTCAGATGGGGTGTGAGTTTGACATCGTGAGTTTGACATCTTATGTACGAAAATATCAGGCATGTTTCTCCTTGCACCTCACTCTCCCGATTCTACACTTCTTTCATATAGATGCTGAAAGTATATTAAAAAAAATAACATTAAGTTCATTACATATCATCTAATAGCTTGCTGCCTTCATAGCTCAAGGGCTAAGCGCTTGAGGTAAATTTCACAGTATGCGAGCAACCCCGAGTTCACACCCAGACGGCACCAATTACATTGTTAATTATAATTTTAAGTGCTGATTTACCACATGCTCGGCAGTGAAGGAAAATATCGTTAGGAAACCTGCATCTCTAAGATAAAACTTTTTACGGCAAGTGAAGTCTCCCAACAAGCAATGGAGCAGCGCAGAGCACGAATGCTCCATAACTCTTTTAGAAGTCTTAGTTTCCAGGACTTCCACCAGGTCTATCTATGAGATAACATCGTCTTTAAGTCTTGAAGTGGTATGCTTGGCTTTGGATTTGTGTATGTTGATCAATAGATTCTAAGTGAGTAATAGAAGAAGATTAAAATAAAACGTGATAAAATCCTTAAAATTACTTTATTTGATACAGTATAATACATTACAATGCAGCTTAATACAATACAATTTTTTTTTGCACACCACAGGCTTTAAGCATAAATCTAAGAAATCTTGGTAGAGCCACGCTGCAGCTATATTATCAGCAAGAAAGGGTCCGCTCGACCGGAGGAGTACCACGCTCTTTTTTTTTATTGGATACGGTGACAAACGAGCACACAGTCCACCTGATGGTAAGTGGTAGCTGTGGCCCATAAGCATCTACATCTATCCTCGTTTGCGAATCAAAATGCAGATGAGTTGTCACCCGTGAGGACTAAGATGGCCTGCCTCTTTTCCAGTAAAAAGAGTCTCCGTTTCTCTACACTCACCATACGAAACACAGCAGTGTTAAGCTGCTATTTTTCGCTGGTATTCTGTGAGAGCGTCCTTCCCCGGTCGAGGCGACCCATTCGTGCTACAACTATACTACTAATATAGCTGCAGCATGGCTCTACCACGTACAAAATCGGTATCTATCTCTCACAGAATACCAGCTTAAAATAGTATCATAATGCTGCTTGTTTCGTATGGTGATTGTAAAGAACCGGAGACGCTTAGTATTGGAAATGAGGCATTCCATCTTAGTGCTCCAGTGTGACAACGCATATTATGCATTTTGATTCTTAATTGAAGATAAATCAAGATGTCTATGGAACCCACAGCATCCTCTTACCGTCAGGTGTACTTTGTGCTCATTCATCGTCCATATTCTAAAAAATTAAAGACTTTACATGTACATGTGGAGAAACAATTTCCCCTCTAAGAGAGGGAAAATAGATTATATGACATTTTTATGTAACTAGACAATATTAAGATTGTGGTGTGAAAAGGTGCCCTAGTTCTCCTTTACACTATGCTTTAGCACTGATTTCAAAAAATATTTTGAAATAAAACTATTTATGTACATAAACAGTGCTGTAAAGTGCCCGTAACGTCGGAAATTTAAAAAAAAGTTTAACTTAAACGTGATAAGATCTGTAAAACTAGATTTATTCCATCTGTAGTATTTATATTATCATGATGATGATGAGTATTGGCGTAAATGTAAGAAATCATTTTTTTGGCTTTACTTTTTATCATTTTTTTACAAATATGTGCCTCACAAAGTTTACACAGTTATACAACCATTTTGGGTAAAGAAATGATGTAAAGAAATGAATTTTTAACTCCACCGAATGTATTCAACGGAGCGCATGATTCGACTCTCGTGCAAAATCCTCTGAGCTGGCTAAACGACGTGCGCTATCGACCGACAATATGAGGCCGGCTTTCCAGCAATAGCTGATTGCCTATTGATGTTAACGTTTGAGTTATGAAATTAAGCGTGTGTCAACTTTTTGTTGGTCTGTTTTTTGTTAATCTCGCACTAAATTGTAGCGAAAAGTAATTGAAAGATGTAGTTTATCTCAAATTTGCTTTTCATTAGGACAATTTATCGTAATTGTCATCTTAGAAATATGGATTGTCAACAATCAACAGAAAGAGGTGGTTTTCTTACCAAGAATATGGTAAAAAATCGTTCCACAAATCCACATCAAATGTAAGAAAAATAATTATGACATCAGACAATTAAAGGAAAATCATCTAAAGAAACTGGGTATGTCTGTAGACTGACATCTGAAACTGTGATCGCTTATCCACCTGTTAAAGCTGGGGATTTCTGCCACTTGGAAGGTATCCCTAACCAGCATATTATTGTGGGTTCATGATATAGGGTATGTACTAAATACGAAATGAAATATAGAAGACATGTTTTCACCGACTTTAAAAAAGAAGGAGGTACTCAATTCGACTGTATTTTTTTAATGTGTTACCTCAGAATGATTCTTTTTTTTTTTGAAAGCTGGTACTTTTTATGTGTTCCCATACAAATTTTGTCAAGATTTGACCAGTAGTATTTGAGTTATCCTTAATAATGCATATTTAATTGATTTCAACTACATTGACGGTGTTCAAATTTAATTCATATTGAAGCCGTCTGTACAAAATTTTTAATTTTACCACTTCTATCATATTATAACACAGGTTGCGGTGTATAACACTTGACTGCTCTCCAAAACCAGGTGTAACAAAGCACCCACAAAGCGTGTAACTTATCTAATTATTTACGCTAAGTAAAATAGTTTAACGTAAGTTCCTCCTCCTCATGCTCTGATTAGTTATATAATTCTGGCGGCGTCTCGCGAAACGCTAAGCGAGTAATTAGTTAGGAATTAATTACACCTGCTTGTCATCTTGAATTAGTGAGTTTGGATGTGTGCAATTGTTTACGATGGTTTACGCGTGTAATCTAGTATGTACCCTCCTTTATATACATTTAAATATTTAACAAGACTTCGTCAAAGAATATAATTACACACTATGACTTCGTTTAGATTTTAAAACACGAACAAACATTGTGTTTTTGATGTATACTTTTTATTTATTCAAAAGTGACAATGTTCCCCGAAACGTTGCTAATAAAAAATTAAAATAAAACGCGATTAAATCCGTAAAGTTAGTTTCATTTATTATTCCCCATTTCACCCTTTTAGGATATTAGGATGCTTTTAAACTATTTATTATTCATTTGTAGGCGCAATTCTCAAATTAGCGTTACATGTAGACAAGCCTCTAATCACGTAATGGAATTCATCACTGAATAGTTAGGCTGTCACCGCACGTACACAAGGTCTAACAACATATGCATAATGATCACTACTTACTATATTATTGTATAATATTTAAATGTAATAAATATTATATTATAATAATTTACCAATAAACCATATTTTTATTTAAATACGGTTGATAAACAAGTCCATCTGTGAGTAGATGCTGAGGACCTACATCTTTTCTGCCGACTTCCAAAAAGGAGACAGTACTCAATTCGACTGTATGTTTTTTTCATGTGTGTTACCTCATAACTTTTTACTGCGTGAACCGATTTCAATGATTCTTTTTTTATTTGAAAGCTAGTACTTCTCGTGTGATTCCATATGAATTTGATCAAGGTCTGACAAATAGTTTTTGAGTTATTATAAATAACTTATATGGAAGTCGGCTGTACAAAATTTTTAATTTTAAATTATCTCGATTAAGAAGCAAAAAGCAGATGCGCTGTCAGCGCTAATGATTAAATAGAATTCCTCGTTACCAGTAAAAGTAGGGTTTGCGGGGGTCGTCATACCCCATACGAAACATAGGAGATAACATTACGCTGCCATTACTCACTGGTATTCTATGTGAGCATGGTCCATTCTCTGTCGGCGTGATGCAGGGTAGCTAGAGTGGTATTAGTTGCCTTATCACATTTTTTATAGAATAAGGGTGACAAACGAGCACACAGTCCACCTGATGGTAAGTGAATGCTGTAGCCCTATAAAAAAAAACTGCGATTGGTTTTTTTGTCCTTCTGTCATTATTTCTCTACTTCTGTGCACTTGTCTTTTAAGTCTTGTTAAAACGTATTACTTAGAATGCATATTATACTATATTCTTCAGACTGGATCACAGCATTGCAAGCACTGCTATTTAGCTACAGAAATATGAAAGAGGTTGGTTCCTATCCAGACGAACTAGAAGAAGAATAGGAGTCCCAGCCTAGCCTAGTCCTACTCCTAAATCTAATTTAATGTACGTTGTCAGTCAATTATTAGAAATATACTTTATATCCAAGTTTCATTTTATTCAGAAACACAAGAAGCAGTTTAAAAAATATGAAATATTTTTAGAATAATGAACGTAATCTCTTTGCTTTTAGGAAAATTGCAAAATGTTAAAGTGTGTTAAATTGCGACGGCGTATTTTGCACATTTTTAAAAGCTTAGTGATGAAATTGACATAAACTTTTTCAAAATCGTCCAACAATTTTCAAATACCACCATCCCTAATTTTATATTGTATTATTAACAGCTGTCTTCAGCGCTGTACACGTTTAAACGGAACGATGTCGTTTGGTGGCTGTAGTCACCATGGACAAGTGGGGCAATAAGTTTTTGGGGACTGTAGTCACCGTGGACGGTTGAGTAGATAAAGATATGTTTCAGTTGGCGAAATATTCGTTTACCGATATCTATATCTTCTCGGAACAATGGGAATTTGATTATCTTAATTCTTAGCAATGAGGGCTTATTCTTAAATTCCACTCACGAGATGTCGCTAGTTGTGACTGAGGTAAAGTTTTTTGTTACACAGTGTCAGTAAATTGAGAAATCAGTTTTAAATAATAGTTTATCATTATCTAGAGTACTATATTAATACACAACACAATGCGTCAGTGGTTTGATTTTAAATTGTTTGCACATTATAACTCTTTTTTTTTAAATATCATCTTTTAGTTATATTTATAGTTTGGTTTATTCATTTCTAATGTAATTAATATAAAATATAACTAATAATACAGTAAGAAACCTTAAAGATTACATTTTTCTAAGAAATTATCGTCCCCGCTATGATATCTGTCAAATATTTTACCTCACTGTAAAGTGGCGCCGCCCTGGTGGCTTAAAAAGTCGTAGATCGAAGCCCTCATTGAATCGGCTTATTTCTAGATGACTTAAAAATGGAAAAGGATCTTTCGACTATATGTTCTTTTTTGTATGTATGTTACGCGATATATTCGTCAATAGTGTAGCGATGTTAATACTTTTTAATAAATTAAAAAAATATTAAAGACATTCCGCCTCTAACGATGGAATAATAAGATAATAATAATAAATAATAAGATAAGACATGAAGTTTTTAATGTAACCATTTAAATGACCTTTCGAACTTCTGATATTCCTTTCTACGTTCAAAAGAGTCAAAACATTAGACTTAATAAAAATTTTAATCCCACTTCAAATACATTTTTTAATAGAATATGGGTGACAAACACTTGTGTAATGGATGTATTGAAATAATGTACACAAAAATATTTATATTTAAAAAAAATATAATAGTTATAAGTGAGCTCGTAGTCCATCTAAGTTTAAGTGGCTACTCCATCCTATTTCAGTCTATAGACAACTTCAAACAAGGCTACAGGAGCGTTGTCAAATATCAAGAAAATTGGAATGCCTCCAATTTCTATTCTAACTATATATCATTTAAACCAGAGCACAACGATATGTACTGCGGCTTAGCAACTGAAAAAGGTTGGAAGGTATCTAACCAAACGGACTCCTAGAAAAGAATTTCTAACACCAAGAAGATCTAGCATCGACGAATATCCGTTCAATTCTTACGTCAACTACGTCACGAAAGTGATGAATTATATCGGACACTCACTACGCAACAGCTTAGAGAGTGTATACATGAAATCATCACACGTTCCGCGGTAAAGGAAAACATCACAGGAAACATCGCAAAACTGCATATCTAAGAAATAAAATATTTCCAGGATATATGAAGTCCGCCAACACGCATTGGATTAGCGCGGTTTATTAATTGCTCTATAACCCTTTCAGAAATGAGAGGTGGTATATGTCCAGACATAGGACGTAAAAAGTCTGTTACTTGACTATAAAAAAGGAAATAATATAATAAAGTCTCGAAAACAGAAAAAAAAACAGATTCCCGCAATATCCCTATGGGGAAGTTGTAGCTGTAGTTGTATCAAACTCGCGAGATCTCCGCTTAACGAACCATCACAAACAACGGCTTTAAAGTGAATCCACGCTCGTTTTCTATACAAAACCGTACAACGATTCAACAATACGATAAAACCCTTTTGTGGCACCGGAACATCACTAAATGGTTTTCTTAATATTGTTTGCATTTGTGCCCTGCGAGCGACCGTGAATGGGAACGTAGCTGTTTATTATTTTAACACAGATAAAAAAGATTATTCGTGAACTTACGTTGGATTAGAGTAAAGTATGTTTGTTTGCATGTTTGGAAGGCTTAATGGATTTAGGAAGATCTTCTAACATAGCGAAGACTATATTGAGTTTTGTCTGATCCATTCGCATCGTCATAGCAAAAGAAGAAAGGAATATTACATTTAATGAATATTGCCTTACTCCTGAATTGGAACTGAACAAACCAACTAACAATTTTAATAGTTCTATCTCTTCTAGGATTTCATCTCTCTAAGATGCATTAGCTTTTTTTTTAAATAAAATTGAAAAAACAAACAGGCTAAAAGTCCACCTTGTTGTTCAAGTAGCTACTGCAGTGAGTGCACACCTTATTTTTTTATAGGATAGGGTGACAAAGAAGCACACAGTCCACCTGATGGTAAATGGTTGCTGTTGCCTATAGACATCTACACCTATCCTCGTTTGTTTACTGTGTTTCGTATGAAGAGTGTAGAGAACCGGAGACCCTTTTTACCGGAAAAGAGGCATTCAATCTTAGTCCTCACGGCTGACAACGCATCCGCAATTTGATTCGTAATCGAGAATAGATGTACATGTTTTCTGGGCCACAGCAACTACTTACCATCAAGTGGACTGTGTGCTCGTTTGTCACCCTTATCATATATAAAAAAAACATTTTTTATGAATATCTCTGGTAAAATATATCGACGAATACACCTACCAATTGATTCATTTTAGTATCCAGTTAATTTAAATATGTGCTTTCTTTGTTCTAGGTGAAGGTGATGCTTCGTGTTGGAGCATCGGGCGAAGGTCCATTCACGAGCGGCACACAAACCTTCTCGCTGGACAAACGTAAGAAACAAGTGACGCTATGTGAGACAGCGTCAGCCGTAGCAGCAGCGCCCGAAGACAGAAAAGTTGGCGTCGCGGCGCCCAAAATGTTTGCCTTTGACGCCATTTTCTCGCAGGACGACCCACAGGTGAATACTTACACTTTTTCAACGTCAGCCCCTAAAATTCTACTGCTCCACATAGCTCTCTCAAAGATTTGCCTTGATTGCGGCCTATCTGTCTGCCAGATTTATGAGCACAATACCTGACGTCGCCGAACTTTGATACTGTTGTCCAACGCCGATCTGGGAATTGTACATCTTTTTGGTATACATTGGGTATTTTTAATTGAATAAGGGTGACAAACTAGTACACAGTCCACCTCAGGAAGAAATGGGAGAAATTTTAGCAGGTTTTTTTTAAATTAAGCCTACCCTCCCTATAATGGAGATGTAAGAATATCCACTACTCCAAATCGTATGTGTGTGTGCGTGCGTGCGATGTGTGTGTGTGCGTGCGTGTATGTATGTGTGTGTGCGTGCGTGCGTGTGTGTGTGTGTGTGTGTATGTGTATGTGTGTGTGTGTGTGCGTGTGTGTATACATACGTGAGTGTGTGCGTGTCGTAAAAGGCGACAGAAGGAAACAAACCAGAACATGTGGCGTCTTCCTAATAGCAGCCTGAAAACAAAAACCGTGGTTGCAAACCCGCAAGGCAATCATGGCAACTATGGCAAATATCCCCCAAAAAATGTAATCTATGGGGCGACCTATGTTCAGCAGTGAACTTTGATAGGCGATAATAATGATGATGTTCATAATAATAATTTATCCTATAGTGCAATCATATTCAACTAAAAATTACAAAGGACCGACTATTATCTTATATCATTCGCTATCAGTACGTCAGTTGTAAACGGTGTGATTGTAGCGTCATCTTTCGGAGAATATTGCATTTTCTAGCATTTTCACGATACATAGCGGCATTAATTTGTGTTATGAAGTCAAATTTCGCACAATATTAAAATTAAGGAAAATATTTCTCAGGAGAGATAAAATTACCTTAAAAGGTCATGTCTATTTATAATCTGGTACCGAAAATGTATTATAACAGTTAATAGTATATTTTAAAGCTTATTGGCAATTTTATTTTTGCTATGTGTCGCTCACCATTTGTCCCATTTTATGTTTTAAGCGATTTTTTTATAATTATTAAATATTTTCACATCTATAATATAATGAATTTCTTCAAAGTAAAGCAACTTTCTTAAAAGTAAGTTGATTGTATTAATTACCTATAAAATTTAAGTATAATAGTAATGGCGAGACCTGTACTCAATAGTTTAACATGTAATAATATACGATGTTATTTGACATAATAATTGTATTTTTGACCTTAACGCAAGCAGCAAATAATTTCCACAATTCCACAATACGCATGAATAAAATAACGGTAATAATTTTCTTTTCTAAAGTCAACTCTGTACTCATTATATTTGACATTTCCACGCCCTAGTTACTGGCAAAAAGCAACTCAGACATCAAATCCATTATAAAAATATAAATTAACGTACAGAAAGTCATCGGATATTCAAACAACCATGCCACTTGGTCGGGTCGGGAGGACGTTTCTTTCAAAGCAAGTCCCCGGGGTCCTACGACGAAAAATAAAACGGATACTTATGTTACAAGGAACTCTGCCTTTCGTTTAACAAACACGTCAGTTTGGAACAGACAAATCCATTCTGTTTCTAAAATTTCGATAATTTTCTTTATCTATTTTTATTATTATAGCTTTTTGTTTAAAAAATTATATATTATTAGTATTTTGGATTGCATTATCTATAACAAAACAACATTTTTACGTGGTAGAGCCATGCTGCAGCTATATTATATAGTATAGTTGTAGCACGAATGGGTCGGCTCGACCGGGGAGGACCACTCTCTCACAGAATACCAGCGTAAAATAGCAGCCACTGCTGTGTTTCGTATGGTGAATGTAGAGAACCGGAGAACCATTTTACTGCAAAAGAGGAGATCTTAGTCCTCACGGGTGACAACGCATCTGCGATTCTTTATTGAGAATAAATGTAGATCTCTATGGGCCACAGCAACCACTTACCATCAGGTGGACTGTGTGCTCGTTTGTCACCCGACCCTATAAAAAAAACAATTAATTCTTATAATTACGATGTAGTGGCGGTGTAAAAATATCCTATTGGATAGATATTTATTATATGGTCCCGTATGTGTGTGAATTATTTCAATAATATTACTGATCTTCCTAGACGCTACGTTTTCCGCCGGGCCAATAACTTATGTCTGTTAACCCCACACCTTGATCTATTCAAAAAACCGGACAAGTGCGAGTCGGACTCGCGCTCCGAGGGTTCCGCACAAGTCCGGACTTAATGCCTTTAGGCACTCTAAAAGAATGGTGAGAGTTTGTCGTGTAGCAATACAGAAGGAAAAACACAATTAATTCTTATAATTACGATGTAGCGACGGTGTAAGAATATCCTATTGGATAGATATTTATTATATGGTCCCGTATGTATGTGAAATATTTCAATAAAATTACTGATCTTCCTAGACGCTACGTTTCCCGCCGGGCCAATAACTTATGTCTGTTAACCCCACACCTTGATCTATTCAAAAAACCGGCCAAGTGCGAGTCGGACTAGCGCTACGAGGCTTCCGCACAAATCCGTTGTTTAAAATTATTAAAAATATTTTTATTATATGATGTAACTAAAAATTTATGCTTTTCGCAATTTTTCCTTTATCTGTGCTACAATACGTTGCTTCGTACCAAATTTTAAGATTCTCGAGTTCACGGGAAGTACCCTGTAGGTTTTGATTCCCTGATTCCCTTCGAATGTCGAAAATTTGCGGCATAAACGGCTGTATCATTTGATTGCATTGGCTTAGAAGTTTGATTTTTTCACATCTCCAAGGGACAGTAGATTTGAGTATTTCATATGAATTTCAGCTTGATACCTCCACGCGTTTCTGAGAAAAAGGGTCTTGACAGACAGACAGACAGACGGACAACAAAGTGATCCTATAAGGGTTCCGTTTTTTCCTTTTGTGGCACGGAACCCTAAAAAGGTCCATTCTATATGGCAGTCAAGTTGTACAACCACTTGCCTAACTCTATAAGCCCTCCAAAGAAGTAAATTTGATAATAATTTAAAACAACTCCTTCTTGATGAGGTTTACTATTCTATAAATGAATATTTGGATGATAAATTGGGAATATAATACCAAAAATAAATATATACATACCTAGCTGCTGTAATATGCAAAATTGTAAGTTAAGATAGTTACGATATATAATATTAAATGTCAGTACATGTTATATAATTAATATTCAATGTTTAATTTTTGTAAGTAATTTGCAGTGCCCTTATGTAACAACAAAGCGCAATAAAAGAATATGAATATGAATATGTGACGTAAGAGATGCAGAGGGAAACGAACCAGGAGATAGGCAGTAATGGCTTCCTAATAACAAAAAAAAACTGTGATTACCAACCTGTCTACTTGTAGCAACTATGAGGTAATTTATGGGGACACCTATGTTCAGCAGTGGACTTATTGAAAGGCTGACATGCATGGTAGAGCCATGCTGCAGCTATATTATGGTCTCAGCTCGAATTTCCTGCCAAGGATGATACGTGAGGCTATTGAAATTAAAAAAATATCCCAATTTCAATAGAGAGAGAGGCTGGGTACTACCACCTGCTTGGGATCCTGTAATTAATAAAATTAGAACTAAACCCAAGCATACCACTGCAAGACTTCAAGATACAGTAAGTTCATTCTGCGTAGATCGGACCAAAATTAATAATTAAAAAAGCTGAAGGTACTCCGGGTTAACTCTGACATCGGGACGTCAATCACCTCAGTGCCCCCGTGACCATGGGTGCTGGAAAGCACCCGAAACGTCGGGAATTAATAAAAATAAGAAAAATAAGTTTATTAAACGCGATATAATCCGTAAAAGTAGTTTTATTCAATGTAAGGGAATGTTTTGTCGTACATACATGATATTTGCAAAACTATATTGTGATGCAATCAATTTCTTTGAACGGTTCTCTCAGAGATACTCGGGCTACTAAGTAGTACATAGATCTTATTTTATGCTTTTTATTTAACATGCACACTTTTTATATTATTCGATTATCATTGTACAAAATTTTTACACGTTTCAAGTGTGTTAAAAGTGTCTACAATATTTATCAAATGGGTGACGACGTATTCGAGCACTTTGTGTTCAAAAACGCACACTTCCAAAAATCGAGATTTGTAGTGAACTTATTGGACATGTTTATCTATTAGGTAATAATAATAATAATAGGAAGTAATTATTATAAACCCATATAGTTACTATTATAATAATTACTTACTAGAATAAATTATTATGATATCTACCTACCCTCACCATTATCTGATTACAATATTCCTTGCATTCAGCATAATGTATTCGTATCCATTCTGAGCATCCGGAAACTTATTTTATTCTTTGGAACATGTAATCTGTGGCGGCAATCAAACAGTGTTAAATGTAGTGCGTGCAGCGCGGCGGCGATGATTGTATGCGATATCAATAGAAGCCGCCGGCACGTGTACCTTTACCTTGTACTTCCAAATAGCTGCAAAATTTCTTTGACAGGTCAGTATCCGCCCTTTGATGATGCCGACAACAAGGCGCCGCGCACTATCAAAGTGCCAATGGTTAAAACTAGGGATGCATTGTTTTTTTTTCTTTTAATGGATATTTTCATTCGCTATGTATGTTTATAGTATTGTTCGTAATGCGCATAAGTCCAATTTTCCAAACTTTTTAATATATTTTTTGCGTCTCATAGAGTCCCTAAGCGTATACCCGAACTCCTTGAAACGACACTCAGTCCTAACTGCAAGACGCAAGAGTCTCGCAGGCTTAGCCTTGTTCTTGCTCAAATATTGCACGGTCAGTCTTGGTCTTGGCCTTGGTCTTGCTAAAATTATGATGATAAGACCAAGACTGCAAGACCAAGACCGATTTTGCGCAACACTACATGTAACACGGGTGCGTTCCATTTTTAAATTTCGAGTATCTGAAAAATTATTGTATGAACTACGTAAAAGATCATCTATAAGACATAACTAGCTTTTAGTCCTTTACTGATAGGGTAGTTAATTAATGAGTTATTTTATCTTAGCCCTTAGGGGGCGATTACACACTTGCGTTTCAATTCTTAGCCAAGAAGTCTATCAGTCACAATATGTCTATAAGTCTACATCGATCGACGATCGATTGATTAGTGGGGTAACACCCTTAAAGTAACATTTATATGTCCCACAACTGGACAAAGTCTTCGTCTCATTTCTGATAGGTTCAATGTAATTGTCACCTTTATTTAAATTATCTGCATAACGATACGAAATAATGGCGAAATGACCTTGTCAAAAACTAGTTATAATTATTACTAGCGCCCCGCCCCGGCTTCGCTAAGATAGGATCTATCATTGTGGCGTTATTTAGACTTAAAGATAATCAAAGACGTTTATTTTATTTTACGATTTTTGCAAAAAGTATCTTCAAGATTTTCGCATAAATTTAGCCTAGATCCCTCGTGACATTGGCTATTATCTGTTTATAAACTTTCATCACATTAAACTGACAGAAAAACAAAATTAAAAAATGAATGTTTAATTCTTAATATACATATCATGCAAACAAACCCATGAGCTTAACAGAAGCCAATTATTTTAATATTACAGACGGATACTTTTAATTTTATTTATATTTATTAAGGTAACATATTGTAAGGTTTAGTTCAGTTAAGTATTTTTATAAAATTTCTCACATTTTCATAACCCGGGCCTGTACGGGAGCAGCCGCTCTCGCGTTCCTCGACACTAAAAATTCATGCGCGAAAATTTCTCTTAAATTGTTAAAACGCCGAGAATATATCGTTCAGAAATCGGTGAATAAGCGCCTGTACTTGTATTGCGCTATTTTGTTCGTCCGTTCCACAGAGCATTGAATTTTTCAGAGGCCCCATCTTACGTAACAGAGCTCGCAGCGTTTCGAAAATTGCATCAAAATCGAGCTTATTTAATAGATGAAATCGCATAAAATAAATCTATCGCGTTTTGTTTAAGGACTAGCCAATTGCGCAATTGCTAAATTATTTAAGTTTTTTATAGAAGTGGGTGTTAAACAAGCAGACAGTCTATCTGATGGTAAGTGGATGCCTTGGTCCATAGACACCTTCAGTTATCCTCGATGAAACCAAAATGTAAATGCGCTTTCAACTCTGAGGGAAATGCCTCGCTACCAGTAAGAAAAATCTTTGGTTCACAAAAATTTTTACGTTATATTATATTATTCGGATCGTTTGCATGGCATAAAGATTAAAGTATCTGACTAAAAAGTAATGAAGAGTTTCATTTTTTTAATAGCTTTCACTAAAAATTATCGTCACAAGTAATGATACAGACTATATCTTTTTATATAAGGGGGGGGGGGGGGGGGGCAAACGAGCATGCGGCTCACCTGATGGTAAGTGACTACCGCCGTCCATGAACAACCGCAACACCAGGGGAATTGCAGATGTGTTGCCGGCCTCTTGGAAAGGTGTAAGCTCTTTTCTTGAAGGTCCCTAAGTCGTGTCGGTCCGGAAAAATCGCGATGTGTGAGAAAGAAAACTTCTAGTAAAACGCACAGTCGTGGGCCGCCAAGCATCCAGATGATGAGGATGGTATCGTGAATTTTGACGCAATGTGCGTTCATGAAATTTGCGGGTGGAATTAATCCGAACAATTCCTCAGAGCACTCCCCGTGGTAGATTCGGTAGAAAATGCAAAGTGATGCAACATCCCTACGCAGTGTCAGTGTATCGAACCGATCAGAAATAAAAGTCGGTCGTCGACAATTCGAACCGCTCTGCGCTCGATGCGGTCAAGTGGAAGGAGCTGGCACTGGGGTGCCCCGGCCCAGAGATGAGAACAATATTCCATGTGAGGCCGAACTTGCGCTTTATAAAGTTGCAAGCGATGTGCCGGCATGAAATACTGTCTCGCTCTGCTAAGCACGCCAAGATATACGTCTTAATGCTGAGAGTAGGCCTCCCCTCGTTTCTTGGAAGGGTGTACGGCAGGAAATATTCGTCGCGCTTCTCTATTGCGTAGTGGACACATTAATTGTTTACATGTCTTCGAATATTGTTTTTGGTTTCTCATTAGCCTACTCCAAAAAGTTGTGAAAAATATGCTTCTAAACCATATTTTTGGCAACTCTGTACAACAAATACGAATCTTATATAAGTTCTGCTTCCGTCATCAGTTGGTGGTATCTCGAGTTATATCATTAACCCATTGTCACTCCAGCTTACTTTCTTGAACCTACCTAAATCATCATCATCATTACAACCCCTCACAAGTCCACTGCTGAACATAGCCTCACCAGGGAATGTGACTAAATACTATTGTGAGTCACCTGTATCCATCGGCTTCCTGCATGTCTTACCAGGTCGTCACTCCATCTAGTCCCACTATACTCCGCGTACCGGTACGAGGTTACCACTCCAGAAACTTTCTTCCCGTCGGATGTCAGGTTCTTCAAAACAATAACGTATTCTATATGATAATCCAACTATATGACCTACTTGAATACTAAGCTCGGTGGCACTTAGTTTGAATCTAGCTGGAACTCATTTTTATTATCTACATATAGGATAGAGCTAGGTTGGGAATTAGATACGATACGTAGTTTGTACGCCCCTGTGTGTAATATTAATATGTTACAACAACTTTCAATAAATTTGTAAAATATAATCCAACCATTTTCGAAATAGATTTCATACCCATATCACAAATTCTAATTGCCATTATTACCATCATAAACGCAACATGGCCGACATAATATACACCGCGAACATGAAACATTCGGAAAACAGCCGAATACAAAACTAATTTGAATTAAGCACTGAGGTAATTACAATGCCTACAAATTAAGCTTTGGTAAGTGGCTAACGCACTCGCTGGGAACCGGGATAAAGGGATTACACAATATTAATGGGATTGTGTGCAGACTGCACGCTCTCTGTCATACGTGGCACAAATAAGACGCGCCGCTTTGTTCTACTGAAGTTCATATGAACAATTTACTACTAAATACTGAACAGGTAAACGCAAAACGATTTAGCACAAATGATGGCAAGGACCACTAAACTTAAAATCACAAAGATATAGTAAAACATAACATAACACGATAGAAAGTGCATAAAAAAAGTGACACTCTCCTTTTTTTTATTTGACAATAATGCAATGATGTCGTTTCGTTCATGGACCGTCGCTGATAAATATATGGGGTTAACATAATTTGTTACTAAAAACAGACCTCATTCACTTATTTTGACACGAAAAATTGAAATAATAAAATCAATTTTTGACTCTATCTCTAGAACAGACCCATCTAGCGGCAGATTATGGAAACTGTTATCGGTATCATAGTTGTTGAACGATTCGTTGCGTAATCGGAAACATAGTGACAGCAACCAGCGGTTTATCCTATAGATAACTTTAGTAAATCAATAGCTAATAGGAATATAAGTGGGTACTTCAGAAACCGGGCATAAGTCCTCAAGATGACAACGCATTACATTTTGATCTTAATGAGGATAGAAATAGGTATCTATGGGCCACAGCATCGACTTACATCAGATGGACTGTGTTCGTTATCCCTAATTTAAAAAAAATGTAGCGCAGAATCGATATCATCGCGATGGTAATTATACTCCGCATCGAGCTTTGAGCTTGTTACATTTAAATATATTTACCTCCCAACGCTGTCTTAAAGCAAGCAGTTGATGTTGGAGATTACCCGTTACGTGATAACTATGGCAAAATATTCCCTATGATCCTATGAAGCAATCTATGAAAGAGGCCTTTGGGAACTTTTATAGGCTGTAATGAATGGATGGTTGAAAAAAAAACTTACCTGTTTAAAGAAAAGTATGGATGGAAAAGTAGAGAGTGAAATTTCAATTATCTGTGAGATATTATAATGTATAACGATATTTTTGATATAAAAATGAATCATAAATAGATTAAATATTATTTTTATGCAAAATATCCAATATCCAATTTGCATTTTTTTTTCATCATTTTATTTAATCTATTTATGATTCATTTTTATATCAAAAATATCGTTATACATTATAATATCTCACAGATAATTGAAATTTCACTCTCTACTTAATATAAAATATGGGCAGCGCACTTAGGCGCTGCGCAAACCTAGACACTTTTGTGTTTTGTGTGGGATACAATCTACCAGTGAATATTTTATTTTCATATAATCAATATGAAATGAACTACTCCCTGCGCAAACAGTTGCTTACACTTGACACATACCATACATAGTGTTCGGTCTCGGTAACTGGAAACTTAAAGTCGTCAGTTGAAGACACAAGCAACACAAAGCGAATTTCCTTACAATTGTACGGCGCTGACATTGACGTGGTTGATTTGCCTGCAAATATTGACGGCGACGACGTACACGTCGACGTGTAATCAACACAACAAGCAAAAGTAATGTTTCTTCATCGACATCCATCGTGAAACTGACGGAAAACAAGCAAAGAATTTTTTTTTAAAGTGACCAGAAGTAGCAACCAGCGACTGTGTGTGTGCCGATACCGGGCACAGCAACTAAAATCCTTTGATGGTGTGCTTTGTCGGTAACAACAAGTGTCCGCGTTTGCGCAGCGCCTTAAGTAATTGCTATTGAAGTAGGTACGTCCTTTACGCAGATTTTTTTTTTAAATACTAGTAATTCTATTAAACGTTATTAATATTCCCTTTAACCACTTCTGGTAAGCTTAAAATAAATGCTTGTGTTAGAAGTGGTTCACGACAGTAGTCGAATGGCGGATTCGAACCTACGACCTTTCGAGTTCGCGGTCCGCGCCTTGCCATTAGGCTACTGACGCTTTTTGTAATTTTATAATCGGTGTTTGTTAGGAGTTTTAAAGTGTGAATATATTGGAGCTTTTTAATAAAATATCAATAGAAATATGCAATTCGAATCATAGTTAAAGGCTAAAACCCAATAAAAAAACTGATTTCATAGAAATTAGATAAGCATCGTTTTTAACAGATAAGTAACTAAATCATGCAATATTATTATTCTAAAAACTTTTTCCGTTTCTTTTAAAAAAATATACGGTAAGTATATAAGTTTCATTTTACATCATCGTAAATTGACAAAATATTCACAACATAAACTCTTTTAAGCGAATCTTAATAAAACGTATTCTCTTTTTTCTTTTTTTTTTCTTTATAAAAGAACCTTGCCACCACACTAGGATTTTCTCCTGTACCGTGGGCGTAGCTTATATATTCATCATTTTCACTAGGACAAACATCCACCCCGGAACAATTATTTGCAGGCCATACAAATATTTGCTTCCGTGCGGGATTCGAGCCTGCGACCTCAGCGCGTCAACTCATCACGGAGCCGTCGAAAGTATTGTAGACAGTGTTAAAATAGAAGCGTTTCTTAACAATTTGAGTTAGGCTTAAATTATTAGAGACTCTTTTAAATTGTACTATGCTAGTGTTTAATAAAACTGATTATAAAGCCCACCGTCAACGACGTACGTCTACAAAAAGGTGACGTCAACATAGTCAATATTAGGCGGTTTTATACGTTCTATTAGATATTTATAAGTTCAAATGTTATATAAATAATGATAAACCGTTATTGTAGTTTTTGAAAATACGAGTAAATAAGGCTTCTACTTTTATTTGAAACTATCCCAAATTGAATGTGATTTATGGGCAACAACGTTCTTGCCTACCGATCGACTCTTACGAATGTGTGCGTGCGAGGTAAAATCAGTTAAAATAATACAATACCACGAATTTTGAATTTAAAAGATAAAAAGGACAGAATTTTTCTTCACCATTTGCCTATATTACTTATTATGAACCTTTATAAGATTTTTTTTACAATTAAATTGTACCTTATTTGACTTTTATAAATTTTGAATTTTGAATAATTATAATATTATTATTTTTAATAACTTATTATAAACATGTTATAACTAGGAACACACCAAATATTAAGATTGTTTCCTTTTTCTTTGGTTACAGTCTTGTTCGGTTATACTTTAGCCAGTGTCAAATAACAAAAATTATCCTGTAAAATATTTTGTTTGAAAAACTACTTTACAATATGCCGATGCGTCATATTGCAAAGGAGATTTTGTCAACAGTTCAACCCAGAAAAAAGTTAATGACGACAGTATCACCTAAGCGAACAAAACAACCTGATGTTCCTGGTGTTGTATCTACATAGGAGCACTTGTTTTTTTTTTTTTTTATAGAAGATGGAATGCCTCGTTTTCAGTAAAAAGGGTCTTCGGTTCTCTACACTCACTATACGAAACACAGTAGCGTTAAGTTGCTATTTTACGCTGGTATTCTGTGAGAGCGTGGTTCTTCCCCGGTCGAACCGACCCATTCGTGCTACATCTATACCAGTAATATTGCTGCATCGTGGCTCTACCACGTATAAAGATGTGACTAATTAAAAAATAAAATCGCATTGATGGTGATAACATATAAATATAGCAATATATCCAGTTCGGTGTGAGATTCCTTCCTCATATTATATAGTTGTAAATATAATTGAGAAGAGTAAAAAAATTCGAATTACAACAAATATTGTTTACTAAATTATACATTTCTGATAAACTTGCCTAGGGTTAGCAGAATTAACCTGACATAATTCAAAACTCGAAGAGACTTCATGTTTTAACGATTTTGTGCCTTATGCTCAAATTGTAACTCCATACACGCATTATACTTATGAGTATACCCGCCCATGTTATCCAGTAATAATTCAGCGGGTAGTGGACACAAGCGGACGTAGGCTTAGGGGCTTACCACGCGCCGCTGCATCTGCCAACGCACTGCACTGCCTATCTCAATGACTGCTAAATCCACCCAGACATTATACGTTATTGTTTCAACCTTCATGGGAAGTGCTATCGAAATTATTTCGTGAAATTAACTGAATTGCTTCGAACGCGAATAGTTTATTAACAAGTATTCGACTTATTTAGTAATAAATGACGATCAGCAGTAAATATAAAAACTTTATGTAAAAGTCATTATCATCATCATATGGAAATCCATCGCTAAATATATTTGCCATAGTTGCCACGGTTGTCAGGCGGGTTGATAACCGGGTTCTTTTAAATATTTTGAGTTGGTATCGGGAAGATGCAGGAATATGCCCATCCTCTGTTTCAGATTCCCTCTGCCGCCTCTTACGACACCCACAGTAGTGCCACCGTGTAGGGTAGAGAGAGTTACACCGAAAGAGAATCCACTACCCCACATCACGTAAAGAATATTTTGATGAAAATAAAAATAAAAGCTAAAACGAATTCAAACAACCAGTCAAGATATTTTCCCAAATTAATCATAAAATAATGTTATGGTACAATTCATTATGTTTGTATTAATCTTTAAAGTAAATTCATTAATTTAATTAACTTCCTGGACCCCGTATCTGAGTATTTTCAATTAAGTAACAAAGAGGTCTCATCGAAACGCTCAGTTAAAATTATTTCAATATTTCCTTACAAGCAAATTGTACCCTACGTAGGGTGTCTACAAATTTAAAATGAATATATTGACTATGATAAAATGTTCGGACGAGGAGTTCCTTTCTTCCTTGTAACGCAGCATACGCTTATTATAAAGGATATTTAATATATTATGAAAATATGAAGAGGAAAGAAAGAGTTTGAATTAGAAATGTTTAATTGTGTTTTAATATTATTGGAATAAAATTATGTTATTTTTTACCTGATGCACCTGTCATAAGCGTTTTCCAAAATCAATTAGAAGTCGATATTTACTATATCCGGAAGCGCTCCTTACCTGTTAATACTTACCGTATCATTGCAGGCTTTCGGTACTAGACAAATAATTATAATGTTTTCTTCCTTAAGAAATTATATTTCTTACTTTTTGTCTTTTTTGTCATAGAAAGTTCCTTGAATTACTTGCGATCAATTAACATACGCAGCCGTCTATAATGAAGACACCTAACACAGTCTTATTACAAAACTAGCTGCGCCAGCGACTTCGTTCGCGTGGAATAAGTATTTTGTTATGATAAGTGATGATAATTTATTTGAAAGCCTTGTGCTTAAACTACAGTTAAAAAATAGTAGTTCTAATTAAATCTGACCTATAGACGGGACGCGACAGTATTCGCGACATCTGATATTTTCCGTTAAACTCCATAGGTACTATACATTTCAATATGCGTACAGTTTAATATGTGAAATAAAAATCCGCATATTTCCGCGGGATATCTTTCGCGTAAAAGATAAAATTAAAAAGATACGGCCTATATACGTCCCACTGCTGGGCAAAGGCCTCCTCTCATTCCTGAGAGGGTTATAGAGCAAGAAAATGTCCGCTGCGTTGCCCCAATGCATATTAGTGAACTTCATATGTCTTCGAAATATTATTTTTGTTTCTCAGGCATGCAGATTTCCTCACGTTGTTTTTCTTCGACACCGAGCATTTCAGAGATTCTAATTTAAACCTGAGGAAAATTTAAACTACTTTTTGTAATAAGGCCGACAAAGTTTACAACAAAGTTCCCGGTCATGTCCTACATCGACCAATAAACTTGTTGCCCCGAAGCGGTTTAATCTTTCGAGCGTACCTTAAGTCCGTTTAATTATCTGGGAATCCTCGCGAAAGAAAACACGACCGAGTCTAGCTTAGTCCAGCTTAGCGCCGAGCACGATGTAAGTAGCAGTTTAGCTTGAATTATTCATAGCGTTATGTTCACTTTGAGAATTTTACATGAGAATCAATAGATTTATTAACTTGCTTGAACTTGAAAAGTTATTAGTAGAACGTGGAATAACTTTGTAAGTGAAATTTGTAAAGAAAACAGCTTAATAATAATAATTTCATATAATTATTGCATTGACAACTACAATTTTTGGTATCAACTATTACGAATTTCATATTGAATAGCTCTAAGTACCTAGTGAGCAAGCAATATGGTAACTGAGATCAATTAAAAAAATTAAACATTTGCATGCTTAAGATGAAATCAGCAATGGGCATCAACGTCTTCCTAATAAGGACTAAAACTAAAAAACTGCGGTTCAAGGTCAAGGTGCGGTCAAGCGTGGTAACTATAGCAAATATTTTTTTATAGGATAAGGGTGACAAACGAGCACACATTCCACCTGTTGGTAAGTAGTTGCTGTGGCCCATAGACATCTACATCTACCTTAGTTTGCGAATTAAAATGCAGATGCGTTGTCAGCCGTAAGGACTAAGATAGAATGCCTCGTATCCAATAAAAAGGGGTCTCCGGTTCTCTACACTCACGATACTATACACAGCAGCATTAAGCTGCCATTTCACGCTGGTATACTGTCAGAGCGTGGTCCCTCCCTGGTCGAGCCGACCCTTTCGTGCTACACAACTATACTATTAATATAGCTACAGCTTGGCTCTACCACGTAAAAATATCCCCCATATGAAGCAAACTACGCGGGTGCCTATGTTCAGCAGTGTACTTTTAATAGGCTGTAACGTTAACGGTAACGGGATGCTTAGAATTCAGACAGAACTATATAATAACGAACGAATAATCTATCATCCAGCCAAAATATTTCCATGATATATAATTTCATTTGTAATTTAAGCATAACTTGAAAAAACAATAAATGATTAATAATAAATGTACACAGAATAAAAATAAATAATAAAGTTTCAATCTATAGTTCAGTCATTTCCACAACAGGACGTTACAGGCCTCCTCACAATTCTACGAGGGTTATGCAGCAATTAGTTGCTCTAGTGCGTGTTGGACGACTTCAGAAGCCACTAGTTTTCTGACGAATGTTTCCTTCATCGCCGAGTACGTAGTAAATCATCACTTAAAATTACAACTAACAACTTTATTGATGCCAATGGGGATCAATGAGGGAGAAGATCCTTGTAAAAATCAGCCCTCGCTCTCTAACAAGGGCAATAATAAGAGATTACGGCGTGCGCCGTCGTCCGCAGCAATATGAGTTACGGTAACTGAGAGATCTAACACCACATATGCCGAAGTGATGAAGGTAGCTAAATCGAAAATCCAACTGGCGGTCCTTGAGATAGAGGGTTTCCGCCAAAAGCGAGTTGTAACCGGAGGTTTCCTGCTAAAAATCACTGGCCCAGACTGTGGCCAAAAGGCGGATAAGCTGGCGGTGACAATGAAGGAGATCCTTCCACATCTGAACACTCGCATTGGTATGTCAAGATTCTTCTAGAAATTTCCATAGAAGAACTTTTTAAAACTATCGACCTATTCAGCCGGGACTGGTATGTACTCGAACATTCTAGATGTTTCTACAGTAGAAGGTTCTGGAGTTATAAGTCCCGCGGGTTCGAATCACGCACAGAGCAAGTATTTGAATGGCCTACAAATAACTGTTCCGAGTCTGGATGTCTGTCCTTGTGTAATTTATAACATCAGCTATAGTCAGTGAAAGTCCCATCCAAATAGGTTTGTAGGTTTTTGTGTGATGCGTGTTCAGACAGACGTCGTGTTAGACTTTTATTATAGTATAGAAAGAAGCTAACGTACTCTGAAATTCCACCATATAGGTACCACGACTTTAATAAGTTAAATAAAACAATTAACAGAATCAGGCGTTACGTTGCAGAAATCCATTATATTAAATTTGGTAAAAATTACCTTGCCGCTCAACAAAATAAAATGATGTGTCTTACCTAGTTTGAAGAGCACCTCCCGCGCTCCCTCAATTGCATGCACTATCCAGGTTACCACTAATCCCAGCACCACTACTCCCAACACCACTACACTAGGAAAGACACACCACCAGCGATAATACGACACGTGTATTCACCTCTACATGAGACATCCTCAGGTAAAGTAGACTCAGCGGTGGCTGACCGCTAAGACTTACACCTGTAGTATTGTCGTCGGTGGTGTGTAGTGGTGTTGGGAGTAGTGGTGCTGGGATTAGTGATGATCGGAACCGGGAAAGGTAATTTTTACCAATTTTAATAAATAAAACATCTAATATAAAAATAATAAATGAAGGATACTGATTTGAGCATTGAGGCGAGGATTTCCGTTGCATGCATATTTATTCAGCATGAAGTAAGCGTACAAAGTAAAAGTACAAATAATATAAAAAATTGAGTGTTAGAACCTGATTCAATAACATTCCTTTCATATTATCGAAAAATATTATATGGAAATCGCTTAAAAATACTAGAACTTGAACGTCAAAGTTTTTTACCCGGCAATTCAATTATAATTATAGACATTTTTATTAATATAAAGTATTTTAAAAATCTATGAATAAAAAATGTTAATTGAGTATTTCATGTATACGCATATTTTTTTCGGAGCATAAATTATTTCAAAAAGGATCAATTCTCCCGTGTCTAAATCGTGTCTAAAATACAATATTCTGGTTACATGGTTTAACCTGGTCTTAAGAGCCACACAGTGCATGAAAACATTGTGCTGAAGCACCACGCCGCCATCGCAGTGTATCCTGTGGCCTCACTCTATTACAACTTGTTTCCAGAATTTAAATTCTATAAATTCATCAGATGTTCGTATTCCTTGTTGTTACAGACGGAGATTTGTTCGACCGCGCTGACTGATGTCATCCATGCCGTCATCAACGGCACCGACGGTTGCCTCTTCTGCTTCGGACATGCAGGACTAGGTACGCTGGATTTGACTATTTTTATAGAAATAAAGAAAGCAAAAATATATTTATTTATTGCTGCAACATGCAGAACATCAATTTTACAAACAAAAAATCTTAACAAATTTTTTTTATAGAATATGGGTGACAAACACGAGCACACAGTCCACCTGATGGTAAGTGGTGCTGTGGCCCATAGGAATCTACATCTATCCTCGATTACGAATCAAAATGCAGATGCGTTGTCACCCGTGAGGACTAAGATGGAATGCCTCTTTTCCAGTAAAAACGGCATCTGGTTCTTTACACTCGCCATACGAAACACAGCAGCATTAAGCTGATATTTTACGCTGGTATTCTGTGAGAGCGTGGTCCTTCCCCGGTCGAGCCGACCCATTCGTGCTACAGCTGTACTACTAATATAGCTGCAGCATGGCTTTACCAGCGCTGAAATTCTGTCGAAGCCACACATTATAGAAGTAAGGGTATCAAGCAAGCACACGGTACACCTCATGATAATTTGAAGCTATGGCTCGTAGACACCTTCATCGGTCTTTAATTAAGAATCAAAATAAAGCAGCAGTGCCTTACTACTAATATGGAACACTTCGTTATCAGTAAAAAGTGTCTCCGGGTCTTGTCACTCACTATACGAAACGCAGCAAATATTATGCTGCATTTCCACGCTGGTATAATTGTGCGAGCGTGGTCCTTCTCTGACCTATCGATTTATGCTGCGTTCATAATACGATAATAAATAAATAAATAATAAATAATAAATTTTATTTCGTTTTTAAAAGTACATGCCTTAAAAACTAGTACATTGGTACCTCCATTTAAGCAAATAATGCCTGTGTTTGGAGGGTCCGCCCTTACATTACTATATCCATGTTACAAGGCAGTATGGATAAACATATTCTATATCCATATTAATGCTATATATTACTTAAATTCTATATTAATTCTATTCTTAGTTTATTTACTTGTGTGTGTGTGTATGTGTGTGTGTGTGTGCGCGCGCGTGCGCGTGCGCGTGCGCGTGCGCGTGTGTGTGCGTGTCCGTGTGTGTGTGTCTATGCTTGCGTGAGTTAAAAAGAGTGTGTGTGATTACAGTGTCTGAATCTGAACAAATCATGCTACACAATCCAGTAGCTTCTCAGTTTCGTCATATGTCTTGTGATGAATCCAATTTAACAAAAGTTTTTTACAGTTGTGATATGTTTTGCCGTATATATAAATATCTTTGTTTATTTTATTATAAAGAAAGGCAGAACGCGATATAAATTGTCTGCTTGCAAATGTGGTTTTAGTTCTGTACGTCTGGGCAACCATGTTTCTACGTCGTTTATTTAAATGGCATGGATCATAAGACAATGACTTGTGAGTTTTGAGGGTTGTACAGAATATATACAACTTCCTGACAGAGAGTAAGCCGCTGATACGAAATAGAAGATTGGTAGAAAAGCGTCTCTTCTTAAAGTACATAACTTTAATAAGAGAACGCTGCGCCCTCTCTAACTCCAGAAATCGAGTTTTTGCTGCACCATCCCAGACAGGAATACAGTAGGCTAAGACGGATTGAGCAAGAGCAATGTAGATTTGATTGAGGAGATAATTTGGTGAGTCCTCATCCGATTTGCCCAGCATTACATGTCTGAGGGTTTTGAAGATCCAAGTTAGTTTCCTCACTCTATTAATGACATGATCAAGGTGTGGGTACCATGATAGTCTTTGGTCTACAATTACTCCCAGATATTTTGTCTGAACTACTTTATCAATCTTAGGGCAGTTACAGGTGTTTTTATTAGAATCCGTTGTACATTCATGAATTTTTAAACTGAAGTCGGCCTGAGGTTGCGAGTTGTTGTTAGTACTAAAACATATATAGTTAGTTTTAAAAGTATTTAGGGTCAGGAGGTTGTGTTTCAGCCACTGAGCAATTCGCAACAGACCAGCCTCAGCACTAGTTTTGACCACCTCCCAAGAATCACCGGCAAATACTACAGCCGTATCATCAGCGTATGACAAAACTCTGGCGTTATAGATCTTCATGCTACATAGGTCGTTGATGTAGATGAGAAAGAGGGTAGGTCCTAAAACGCTGCCCTGCGGCACACCACACGTCACATCAACAGCTTCACTAGTGCAACCAGGTAGTTTTACTCTTTGTCTCCTGTCCGTTAAGTAACTCTCAAAAAGGGCAAGCGGAGTCCCCCTTACTCCCATTTCTTCAAGTTTATGCACAAGGATGGGGATGGACACAGTATCAAAAGCATTATACATTGACTCTTGAAGTTACCGAGTAATAAATTATTCCAAACTTGGAATTAATTATTCGTACTAGTAAATGGGGACAATTCCAATTTAATATTCATTACTTGTTCATGGACTTCGAATTTTAGATTTTAGAGATATCTTCTACTTAACTTATTTCAATATAACTGGGCATGATTGACCCCTTGAATCGGTCTGCCTTCTTGTAAAACGTTTTAAAATAGTTGTCTGGCTAACATATATAAAAACGGAGCTTCAGAATTTAAGTGAAATCGAGTAACTTTTTGAGATCCACCACTACCATCTCGAGACGGCGAAGCCGGCCTTGCTCTTCCTGACCGAGACGCAGGTTTCCTCTCCGGCTGATATTTCGTATCTCTCCTACCCTGGGTACAAATTGGAGCACTCCTTTGTGCCTCGGGCTGGAGTTTGCGTGTATGTCAGAGAGGACATCTGTTCTCGACGCCTTGGCAGTCTTGAAGGTTCGGACCTATCCATCCTTTGGCTACGCGTAGACAGCGACGACCATCCGCGCGTCTACGGGTGCCTCTATAGGTCCCATAGCGGTAATGCCGAAACAGACCGACTCATCGACCACGTCCAAATGGCTACAGATTCCTTGCTACAACAGGTCCCATCCGCAGAGATCGTGATCCTTGGCGATTTTAACGCCCACCATGCCGAATGGCTCGGTTCACGTTTAACCGATCATGCGGGGAGATCTGTTTATGACTTTGCCTTGGCATATGGTCTGACACAACTGGTTACTTCGCCTACGCGGATTCCAGATGTGGAGGATCATACACCTTCCCTGTTGGACCTTCTGCTGACCTCTCATCCGGACGGATATCAGGTTTCCGTCGATGCCCCTCTCGGCTCTTCGGACCACTGTTTGATCCGGAGTATGGTGCCACTCACGCTCCCTTCGCGGTTGCGTTCTGCAGGTTGCCGCCGTGTTTGGCATTACTTGTCGGCTGATTGGGACGGAATGCGGTCTTGCTTTGCATCCTACCCATGGGGGCGGGTTTGCTTCTCGCCGGATGATCCCAGCGCTGTTGCTGACTCTGTCACTGATGTGGTGCTACAGGAAATGGAACTATTTATTCCATCATCTGTGGTACCCATCGGAGGCAGATCTCAGCCTTGGTTTGGTCGCTCCTGTAAAACTGCATTACGCAGTAAGCAGGAGTGTCATCAAGCCTGGGCTGCGGCTTCGGCGACTCGGGATGTAAACACCAGCACACTTAAAAAGAAGTATAACTTCGCCTCCAGGTCCTTCAAAAGAGTTATTGCCAAGGCAAAGTCAGAGCACATAGGCAGAATTGGCGAGAAACTAGTTCGCCTTCCTTCGGGAACCCGTGCATTCTGGTCTCTCGCCAAGGCTGTCCAAGGGAATTTCTGTAAGCCATCACTACCATCTCTGCACAGGGAGGACGACTCACTGGCCCATGACGCAAAAGACAAAGCCGACCTTTTAGGCTCCCTTTTTGCGTCCAACTCGACTCTTGATGACGGGGGGAAAACACCGCCGACCATCCCGCGGTGTGAGTGCTCTATGCCGGATGTGCTGTTCTCACAGCGCTCGGTTCGCAAAGCACTTCTCTCCCTGGACATCCAGAAGTCGAGTGGGCCTGACGGAATCCCCCCAATTGTGCTGAGGACGTGTGCTCCGGAGTTGGCACCGGTCCTAACGCGTCTTTTTCGGTACTCCTACTCCCAAGGCGTAGTCCCGAATTCATGGAAGACAGCTTTTGTCCACCCGATCCCTAAAAAAGGCGACCGCTCAGACCCGTCCAACTATAGGCCTATCGCGATCACCTCCTTGTTCTCCAAAATAATGGAATCCATTATCAACTGCCAGCTCATCCGGTACCTTGAGGATCACCAGCTGATTAGTGACCGCCAATACGGTTTTCGTGGGGGTCGATCAGCTGGTGATCTTCTGGTCTACCTGACCCATAGATGGGCGGAGGCAGTAGAGTCCAAGGGGGAGGCGTTGGCCGTTAGTCTGGACATTGCGAAGGCCTTCGATCGGGTTTGGCACAAAGCGCTTCTCTCGAAGCTCCCTTCCTATGGGCTTCCCGAGAAATTGTGCAATTGGATCACCAGCTTGCTTGCAGATCGGAGCATCAAGGTTGTTGTAGACGGTGCATGTTCTGACTACAAGCCTATTAACGCTGGTGTTCCACAAGGCTGTGTGCTATCACCAACGCTGTTTCTTCTGCATATCAATGATATGTTGGTAACTGGTAACATTCATTGCTATGCGGATGACAGCACTGGTGATGCTCTATACACCGGCCGTGCTAATATTTCTCGGGAAAACGTCTCCGAGTACCGGAACAAACTTGTGTCTGAAGTCGAGTCTTTGCTGGACAAAGTCTCGAACTGGGGGCGACTAAATCTAGTCCAGTTTAATCCTCAGAAGACACAAGTTTGCGCGTTTACCGCTAAAAAGAACCCCTTTGTCGTATCTCCTCAGTTTCAAGGCACTCCCCTGGTTGCCTCAGCCAGTATCGGAATCCTCGGCGTCGACATATCGAGTGACGTGCAGTTTCGTGGTCATTTGGAAGAGAAGGCCAAATTGGCCTCTAAAAAGCTTGGCGTGCTCAGCAGAGCGGGACAGTATTTCATGCCGGCACACCGCCTGCAACTTTACAAGGCGCAGGTTCGGCCTCACATGGAATACTGTTCCCATCTCTGGGCAGGGGCTCCCCAGTGCCAGCTCCTTCCACTTGACCGCATCCAGCGCAGAGCGGCTCGAATCGTCGACGACCGAGTTCTTTCCGATCGGCTCGACTCATTGGCGCTGCGAAGAGATGTTGCATCTCTTTGCATTTTCTTTCGCATCTACCATGGGGAGTGCTCTGAGGAATTGTTCGGATTAATCCCAGCCGCCAAATTTCACGAACGCACATCGCGGCAGAACTCCCGATACCATCCACACCATCTGGATGATTGGCGGTCCACCACTGTGCGATTTAGAAGATGTTTTCTTCCTCGCACGACTTCCTTGTGGAATCGATTACCATCAGCGATTTTTCCGGACCGATACGACTTAGGGACCTTCAAGAAAAGAGCGTACTCCTTTTTAAAAGGCCGGCAACGCATCTGCAATTCCCTCCCTGGTGTTGCAGTTGTTCATGGGCGGCGGTAGTCACTTACCATCAGGTGAGCCGCATGCTCGTTTGCCCCCTCTACTATAAAAAAAAAAAATCTAAAGCGTCTGCAAAGCGATACTGCCGACGGAAAACGGTCTCGGAGTATTTTTGAGTGATTTTAAACGATATTATCTAACATATACGTAAAAATCAGATGAGAGAATTAACGTGAGGTGAGCAATGTATTTACGTATCTTGATTACCTGATACCTGGAAAATGGCCCTCTGACCAAGCTAGTAGGTAGGCATGCGATCATAATACATACTCTACATACATACACTACTCAATCTTACACATTTCGTTCGTCAGAAAATAAGTGACATCTGGTGGCCCTAGGATATTGCTCTATTAGTTTCTATTGTAAAACATTTCTAACAGACATTTACCTCTCAATCTTTCAATTTAAATAACATTAGCCTTAAGAATTGTGCGAAGTATTAAGACAAGTAACCGACTTCAAAAAATACTCAAGGAAAGCAGGTTCTTAATTATGTTCAGTGATAATTCTTCACAGCGTTGTCCGATTTCAATGATTCTTGTATTATTCGAAAGGAGATTCCTACAATTGAATCCACGAGAAAAGCAACAAACTTTTCAATTTTCAAAGACATCTGCATGAGATAGGGGCGAATAACTCTTAACCGCATCAATTATGTATATTATATAAGTTTGGTTTCTTTTAAAGTTTTATTAATATATCGGCAATGATATGTGTTGTTCTTTGTTCATCATTTTACAATATTGGAGTGACAAACAACCTAACGGTTTATCTTAATATGAGCCAAACGCGGCTAGGACATCTGAAGTCAACTTCATACAAAGAAAGCCACATTATTATACGTGAGGGCCAAAATAAAATGCCACATAGCCAGTAGTAATACTAGCTCCCTCACCCTTCAAAGCGGGAAACAGCTACAGGTGTCTGTGTATTTCAGTGTTACTTTGTGGCGGAAACAGGCGAGAGAATATTATCAAACTAGACTGAAACCTTCGCAGAAAAAGAGTCTTACCAAAAGTTCAATGACATCTTTACCATCTCTAATACCAAAACTCTAGTTTTGAATAATGTACGTATTCGATTACTATATCATTTAGTTCAAAACTGACTTTATTAATTTCTTGAAGTTATTGACCAACTGTTTATAATAATATTAAGATTTAATAAAACTTAAAATGCATAAATCATTAGATGTCCTAGAAAATACTAGGCCATGGTCATGGAATTGGATTGTCATCGTATATAGTATCAGCAATTTGTATTTTAGATTTTCAATCGAAAGTTATCTAAAACTGAATTAAAATTAATCCATTACATTGAAACGCGTGTTAAAATGCAATTACATTTACTTTGTCACACACAACAGTAGAATTAACGTAGATTTTCTGCCGCCAACGCAAATGAAATTGTTAAATGCTATTTTAAGTGCGGATTTACCACATGTTCGGCGGTAAAGGAAAGCATCGTGAGAAAACTTGCATGTCTGAGCAATTAAAAAAAAAATTCGATGATAATGTGATGTCTGCCAACACGCATTGGGAGAGTGCGGTGGATCTTTGCCCTAAGCCCCTAGAAGTAAGAGGAGGTCTATGGTCAGGAATAGGACGTATATAGGCTGTAACTTCTCTTTTTATTTCTATTATCTCATACGCTGACAAGATTTTTTTTTTTCAAATTGGTGGCAACTATACGATACGGAACCAATGTTACACATGCGTTGTTTGAGTTTTTTTATTTTTAAATTTGAATTTAACAATTTTTAAGCTTAGAATAATTATCTTGAAAAATGTCAAAGAAGTATTTTGTTAATTGCGTAACATATTAAAAGATTGTAAAGTGTTCTTTTTTAAAAATATATCCCACTAGGTTTCATGCCAGTTGTTCCTAGAACAGATGTATTTACCGAACTAATGTTAACTTACACAGAAGAGTGACTTTTAATAAGTATTATTTACAATCTATTTTTAATAAAAAAGTGTATTTTCTATTTCGAGGATTTTGCTTTTAACACTATTAGTATTGAAACAGTGAACACAAAACAATAAGACGCAAAACATTTTATGGCATTAATCAAAACATTTCGCATTCTGGCATAAGCTAAAATATTCACTCCAGCCCGAACCGTTCCACTATTTACTAGAGCACTACTCGGCGAAAGTTTTCCTCCGACCTCTCCCGGCGGGAGGGAATTTACATTCAAATGGGAAAGAGGCGAGTCGGCTCTTAATTGAAAGTTTGATAAACACCCAGAAGGTGCGAGGCGGTCTCATATATCGCATTTGCGGACTTAACTTCTCTACGGATGCACGTTAAATCATTACAATGCGGGAAAATTGTATTTATTAAAATTGAATTAAAAAAACGAAGAAAAATATTTATGCATTAAAAAAATAGAGCCAACGATGTAAACTTACGTGGTAGAGCCACGCTGCAGCTATAGCAGTATAGTTGTAGCACGAATGGGTGGGCTCGACCGGGGAAGGACCACGCTCTTACAGAATACCAGCCTAAAATAGCAGCTTGACACTGCTGTGTTTCGTATGGTGAGTGTAGAGAACCGGAGAACCATTTTACTGGAAAAGAGGAGATCTTAGTCCTCACGGGTGACAACGCATCTGCGATTCTTTATTGAGCATAAATGTAAATGTCTATGGGTCACAGCAACCACTTACCATCAGGTGGACTGTGTGCTCGTTTTTCACCCTATCCTATAAAAAAATAGTATGGTTCATTGTATTATTACAACCCTTCACAATTCCACTGCCGGTCTTAAAACACTTGCGTCAATTGACTTACTGCATGTTATCTACCATGTGTTTTCCTCATCTAAAAGGGGGTCGCCCTACACTTCACTTGCCTTCGAACTGTTTACCTATTGGTTCTTTCTTACCTCTTAATTGTCGGTGCGTATTTCGGTTCTATTGTAGATTCCCGCATCGTAAGATTCGGTTATAAGAAACATCTAAAAGACACATTAACAAGCTGTCCAACATACAGCGGCGTAACCATCTTCTAAACATGATATTAAACACATATTATTCTAGAAACGCAAACCAGCGTTGAGTATATTATTATGTAATTGAGGCAAAATTACCCGAGGCACCTTTATCCTATAAAAAAGCAAGTTTTTTTATAAGATAAGTGTGCCAAGCGAGCACACAATCCACTTGATGGTAAATGGTTGCTGTGGCCCATAGACATCTACGTCTATCTTCGTTTGCGAATCAAAATGCAGATGCGTTAACTGCCACGAGGACTACGACAAAATGCCTCTTTCCCAGTAAAAAGGTTATCCGGTTCTCTACACTCATCATATGAAACACAACAGCATTAAGCTGCTATTTTACGCTGGTATTCTTCTGTGAGAGGGTGGTCCTTCCCCGTCGACTACCTGTTAATCCAGTCGAATAACCCGTTCATCCTTCCTAGAAGAGACTTAAAGTAAGTAAAATAAAGTTGCAGCCTATTTATGACCCACTGCTGGGCACAGGCCTCCTGAGAGGGTTTAGGACAAGGAATTGTCCGCCGCGTTGCCCTATTGCGGGTTGGCGAACTTCACATGTCTTCGAAATATTTTATTTTTCTTATTTCTCAGACATGCAGGTTTCCTCACGATGTTTTCATTCACCGCCGAGCACGTGGTAAATCAGCACTTAAAATTGCAATTAATTATTAAACGTGGTAGTCATGCTGCAGCTATATTATGGTTGTAGCACGAATGGGTCGGCTCGACCGGGGAAGGACCACACTCTCACAGAATACCAGCGTAAAATAGCAGCTTAACGCTGCTGTGTTTCGTATGGTGAGTGTAGAGAACCGGAGACCCTTTTCACTGGAAACGAGGCATTCCATCTTAGCCCTCACAGGTGACAACGCATCTGCATTTTGATTCGTAATCGAAGATAAATGTAGATGTTTATGGGCCACAGCAACCACTTACCATCAGGTGAACTGTGTGCTCGTTTGTCACCCTATCCTATAAAAAAAAAACAATGACATTGGTGCTGGCGGGGATCGAACCCGGGTTGCTAGAATACTGTGAAGCTTACAGCGAGCGCTAACCATCTGAGCTACCACGGCTCAGAAGAGAGACTTATCCAATAGAAAACTGTTTATGGGCTAGTAAGAAACAAAATGCTTCATCACTGCTTACCACCGGGTAGGATTGATTCGATTTTATAGGGTCGAGCACTGCCCTATTATAAATTGAAAAAGTGAAAATGAACATATTCTATAGAGTATATTAGATTGAAATTAATAATTTGTCTTCATTATCATATTAAATCAGAAATAAAACCACCCCTACGTAACGAACGTAACTGAACCTAACCTGGGTTAACTATAACATCATGACGTCAAGCACCTCACCTGCTTACCTCGGCAGTAATCACTTAACATCAGGTGATCCGCATGCTCCTTTGATCCCTCTTATATTAAAAAAAAACTCAGCCAAACTCAGTAAAGCACCCAGAACGTCAAAAATTAAAAAGATAATATTAAATGCGTACCGCCACGCCACCGTAATTTATAAATTTTTTAAATTTGTTTAATAAGTATACTTCATATTACTTTCAACTGCATATTTATATATAAAACACAGATATCTTATATAAAACATACACTCAACACACTATTGAAAAAGAAACATTTGATGATGCATAACTTATGTTGGCTAACCCTTTCAATAATGAGAACAAGCTTAATCCCAGTTTATAACACTTTTATAGCATTTTTATAGCCTTTTTTATTTTGAAACATAGAGTACGAATGCATGATCTCTTCGCCATTGTATCTCAGTATAAACATAGAGTACGAATGCATGATCTCTTCGCCATTGTATCTCAGTATAAACATAGAGTACGAATGCATGATCTCTTCACCCTTGTATCTCAGTATAAACATAGAGTACGAATGCATGATCTCTTCGCCATTGTATCTCAGTATAAACATAGAGTACGAATGCATGATCTCTTCGCCATTGTATCTCAGTATAAACATAGAGTACGAATGCATGATCTCTTCGCCATTGTATCTCAGTATAAACATAGAGTACGAATGCATGATCTCTTCACCCTTGTATCTCAGTATAAACATAGAGTACGAATGCATGATCTCTTCACCATTGTATCTCAGTATAAACATAGAGTACGAATGCATGATCTCTTCGCCATTGTATCTCAGTATAAACATAGAGTACGAATGCATGATCTCTTCGCCATTGTATCTCAGTATAAACATAGAGTACGAATGCATGATCTCTTCGCCATTGTATCTCAGTATTTACATAGAGTACGAATACAAGATCTCTTCGCCATTGTATCTCAGTATAAACATAGAGTACGAATGCATGGTCTCTTCGCCATTGTATCTCAGTATAAACATAGAGTACGAATGCATGATCTCTTCACCATTGTATCTCAGTATAAACATAGAGTACGAATGAATGATCTCTTCGCCATTGTATCTCATTATAAACATAGAGTACGAATGCATGATCTCTTCGCCATTGTATCTCAGTATAAACATAGAGTACGAATGCATGATCTCTTCACCCTTGTATCTCAGTATAAACATAGAGTACGAATGCATGATCTCTTCGCCATTGTATCTCAGTATAAACATAGAGTACGAATGCATGATCTCTTCGCCATTGTATCTCAGTATAAACATAGAGTACGAATGCATGATCTCTTCGCCATTGTATCTCAGTATTTACATAGAGTACGAATACAAGATCTCTTCGCCATTGTATCTCAGTATAAACATAGAGTACGAATGCATGGTCTCTTCGCCATTGTATCTCAGTATAAACATAGAGTACGAATGCATGATCTCTTCACCATTGTATCTCATTATAAACATAGAGTACGAATGCATGATCTCTTCGCCATTGTATCTCAGTATAAACATAGAGTACGAATGCATGATCTCTTCGCCATTGTATCTCAGTATTTACATAGAGTACGAATACAAGATCTCTTCGCCATTGTATCTCAGTATAAACATAGAGTACGAATGCATGGTCTCTTCGCCATTGTATCTCAGTATAAACATAGAGTACGAATGCATGATCTCTTCACCATTGTATCTCAGTATAAACATAGAGTACGAATGCATGATCTCTTCGCCATTGTATCTCATTATAAACATAGAGTACGAATGCATGATCTCTTCGCCATTGTATCTCATTATAAACATAGAGTACGAATGCATGATCTCTTCGCCATTGTATCTCAGTATAAACATAGAGTACGAATGCATGATCTCTTCGCCATTGTATCTCAGTATAAACATAGAGTACGAATGCATGATCTCTTCGCCATTGTGTCTCAGTATAAACATAGAGTACGAATGCATGATCTCTTCGCCATTGTGTCTCAGTATAAACATAGAGTACGAATGCATGATCTCTTCGCCATTGTATCTCAGTATAAACATAGAGTACGAATGCATGATCTCTTCACCATTGTATCTCAGTATAAACATAGAGTACGAATGCATGATCTCTTCGTAATTGTGTCTCAGTATAAACATAGAGTACGAATGCATGATCTCTTCGCCATTGTATCTCAGTATAAACATAGAGTACGAATGCATGATCTCTTCACCATTGTATCTCAGTATAAACATAGAGTACGAATGCATGATCTCTTCGCCATTGTATCTCATTATAAACATAGAGTACGAATGCATGATCTCTTCGCCATTGTATCTCAGTATAAACATAGAGTACGAATGCATGATCTCTTCGCCATTGTATCTCAGTATAAACATAGAGTACGAATGCATGATCTCTTCGCCATTGTATCTCAGTATAAACATAGAGTACGAATGCATGATCTCTTCGCCATTGTATCTCAGTATAAACATAGAGTACGAATGGATGATCTCTTCGCCATTGTCAGTATAAGCCTTCTCCAAAGATTGCTACAATTTTATCGCGCAAACAAACCCCTAGCATAGTTTTTTCTATAACTCGGTAAATGAGTTCTGTAATATGCAGTTTCATTATAAAATAACGATGACAAATGAGCACACAGACCACCTGATGACATCTACATCTATCCTCGATTAAGAATTAAAATGCAGATGCGTTGTCACTCCTGAGGACTAAGATGGAATGCCTCGTTTGCAGTAAAAAGGGTCTCCGGTTCTCTATACTCACCATGCGAAACACAGCAGCACTAAGCTCCTATTCACGTTGGTATTCTATGAGAGCGTGGTTCATCACTGTTCAAGCCGACCCAACCTTTTTACAATGATATTATAGCTGCAGCATGGCTACCATGGAAACTAAATTAATATAATAATATAGTGACTAAATCTATGTTTGTTCAGAAAATGAAACAAGCTGGTAATATAAAATTGTTAGTCAGCCAGCTTGCATATACAAAAGTATATATTTTAACTTCTGTTTACCAAATTTCTGCCATTAATAGTTAATAAAGTCAGGTGCGACTTCTCAGCCGACGTTGTAAAACTTACCTCCCACTACGAGGATTACGGTTTTAAATGCAAATGCGAATGAGAGCTCTTCCTAAATGAAAGTTCCGAAGCGTGCGCTGTTGAAATTTTGCCGAAACCGGGCTTAATGCATCATCCCGCTTATTTTGGGGATTGAGGAACAAACCGAGTGAATAATTCGTACCTCGATTTAATTATCTTAGCGCTTCCCACGTTAATATAAGCCAAACAATAACAATCTGTTCACGCCAGATATATACGAACGTGAATATTCTTTGATTTAGGCAGATTAAAAACGCACATGTAGCAATCACACTTTCACATCTTATATCATTGGCTTTTATCGGAATAGAGAAAAAAATCACCTTAATCTTAAATGTTTGCAGAAAGCTTACCTTGTAGTGGCGGTGTAATAGTATTCACTACCTCATACCATCCTGTGGGCATTATAAGAGGCGACAGAGGGAAACAAATCAGGAGATGGGCAACAGCGTCTTCCTCATAAGGGATATAAAAATATAAAACTCCGTTTGCGAACTCGCTTTCCAAGCGAGGCACTACCCGCTATGAGGGTATCTATGAGGAGACCAATTTTCGACAGTGGACTTTAATAGGCTGTTACGGTAACGATACCGGTAGCAGTTGCTGTACCATATACCATATACTGTGAATGCTGTTTCCCGTCACCAATCTGAATGTTCTAAATCTGGCTCTTATACAAAATAAGCTAGAGGATCATCAGGGCAATTCCAAAAATCGCCTCTTATCATACCAACCGTGATGTATTTGCTTACGCCACAACCAAGGCAAGCAATAACCCTAATACATAATTAATCTATCTTTCACCTGACGATTGTTTTTTGCTACAGCAATATACGTTCAAAAGTATACTGAATACGGAGCAAAATGTTGTTTCAAATGTCGTGGATTCCAATAAAATAAAATAAAATTATAAAACGAAACTTATTTCTTTTATAATTTATATTAACTTATTTTGATATTCATTATCCACCAATCAATCTTTCTTGACAGTTTACTCACCTACCTCTTGATGGTTGCTCTCAGTGAGATATTTAGCGAGAGTGTGGAATTTACAGCGATTGCTTAGCCTTTGAGTTATCAATGCTCTTAACAGGGTTCAAAATACATTAAATATATCAAATTTTTTCTGTATGCAGGCAAGTCGTACACAATGCTGGGGCGACCAGACTCAGCTGGGACGCTGGGAGCCATACCCTGCGCCATCACTTGGCTTTTTCGTGGTATAGCAGAGCAGCGGCACAAATGCGGCACCCGGTTCTCTGTCAGGGTCTCCGCAGTGGAACTGTGCACCAACACCAACCAGATTCGAGATCTTCTAGCACCTTATCAGAACGGTAACTTAAAAGAAATATCAAATTAGGTTAAGTTGAGACAGTTTAATCATCTGAAATAAATTAAAAATGAAATAAATAGCATACAATAATATTTTTTCATAAAATAAGGGTGACAAGCGAGCATACAATCCACCTGATGGTAAGTGGTTGCTGTAGCCCATAGGACATCCACATCAGTCGTCATTTGCGAATAAAATGCAGCTGCGTTGTCAGCCGTGAGGAATAACATAAAATGCCTCTTTTCTAGTAAATAGGGTCTCCGGTGATACAATAATATAATGCCCTCCAAACCGAAATGCGAAATAAGTCCACATAAGGGTTACATATTGTCCACAAGACCGAATTTCTGTCACGGACAATCATAACGGAGACTAGTAATCTGCGCAGGACGAAATTATAGAGCACGAATGTGTATGCAAGCACAAGTGCACTCTATTCCCTCACTCTCATAGAGGGAAATCCGACACGATCGTGCTTTCTGAGTATCATAATTGTTTCTTCATCGTCAGCCGTAAAACGTCGTGGTCTGTCGGTATCCACTTGATTTCTGTGAATAGTGCCACTTTCATTTAATCGTTGATAGGTAACTCCGAAGACAGAGCGTTGCCGTTAGCAAAACCATAACAGTACATGATGTCGGCATATTCTTTATTAGAATATGACCCCACTTTAACTTCGACGCACAGTAACATATAATGGTAACAGCAATAATAACAATAATTATAACGACTGAAAACAATAACAAATTAATTAATGCGATGAGAGTTTATTAGAAGGAAGTTTAAACATGTGCTAGCGCAACGATAGTCGAAACTAACTAACGAGGTAACGAGTAACGAGCGTCGCTACGACTCAATTTCAAATAGCCGTCTGCTTTCTGAATAGTAGTCATCAACCAATCAGACGCCAAGTGACTAAAAGTGTGCAAGTTCGTTCCTAAGCCGCGGCGCCCACCTAAGCTACATGATTTCGACATGGCTTGTAGCATGATTCTGACGATGCTCTGACGTGACCACGAGTGACACTGCTTGCACCAACCTGTGCAACAATAGCATGTCGCAGAGTTCATTTTGGGCCAAAATCTCGCCTGAAGAGGATAAACATGCCCTTGCTTTGCTACAGATTTTAAAAATTCAAAGTGCCAGCTGAAGATTTTGAGTACATCCCTAAGGGAAAAAATTTGAAAAGTGGTGGTACTTTCAATTTTATGAAGGAATTAGAATTACATTTCGCATAGATTGGCCCTACAAGTTGCAAGAAGCATCTTGCGAGTTCCTGTTATTGTAATCGGGTCTAGGATAATCATATAAACATGGTTTTTCATTAACTAAATCAATGAATTTAATATTAAAACTACAAGTTTCGTGTTACGTGCCACTTCAATGCGTCACTAGTAGCAAGAGCAATCATTCTTTGCCGTTATCTACCTGCCTTAAGTAAAAGACCCTTTTTATTATTATTATTCATTAATTTCACCGGGATATAATTACCTTTTTGGATAGCTAATTAAATGGACATGTTTTTTTTTTTAATATTTTTATATCTCATGTCATAGTAATTTTTTAAAGTACGTAACATTTTATGATATATAAAGTGTAAAAAAAATTAAGACCCAATTTTTTTTATTCTGAATACTTTTTGTACTTTTTATAATTGTATTCGCTTGGTTGAAGCTTCAAGAAAATAAATTAACTTGAAATAAAACATACAAAAAGGTTTTATTTTTATTTAGAACTTATTACGAAAATCTTTAAAATCCGCATATCTCAAGACCTGTTCATATTCGACCATACATATGAGGGTCAAATTTGTAGCATTTCAACGTTGTCGAGATCCCAGTAACCCTGTATAGATACAGCACAATGAGGCGAGAAATACTCTTAACAAAATAAGTGCCATTAGCAAAGTCTGATGACCAACTGTTAAGCTTTGGTAGTCTATCGATAAATGTATTTCTCCTGCTGATACCTCGTTTAGAAGCCAGACACGTGTCGTTTTGTCGACGATGGTGGTCCAGTATAGGTTAGAGTAGTATTGGAGAACTGGTGTAGGCTTGTCACACCTCATTCTTATAATATAATATTATATATTGTAAGAATAAGGGGTAAGATTATACAGGGTTATTTTTCAAAGTGTAGCCAGATTTTATACTTAAGTTCAAATATACTCCTACAAATATTGATATACCGTTATTGCAATTTTTGAAAATACGAGTACATAAGGCTTCTACTTTTATTTGAAATTATCGCGCTTTTATTAATTATGCCGCGGTCCTCTGTGTGCGGTTTAATTCATAACGCGCAAATTCGTCAGGGACGAATATGCGCGTTCGTAGTAAAACAGTGGGCGTAAGATATTTATGATTGATAATCATTTAAAATAATGCATTACCACGCATTCTGAATTGAAAAGAAAAAAGTACAGAATATTTGATATTTTTTAAATAAATTTTTCGCCATTCGCCTATATTGAACAAATTGCAATTTGGGCAGTAAATTGCCAAATAACCCTGTATATAGGCTGTAATGACAATTATTTATATGCATGAATAAATATGGTTATGTAAATTACAAATTAGGCTCCGAGACATATTTTGTCAAAATTTCATTCATAATTAGATACAAATTATGATATGAAATAATGAATACTAGCTATATTTATGACGCTAAACTTCTGCCTATTGTATTCAATTAAATTCAACAAATTTAATTATATTTTAAATCTTTATGCTAACTGAACTATGCTATTATTTTGTTATTAATGTTATGCTGTTATTTTGTTCATAGATACTGAACAATCACCGGGTGTATATCTTCGCGATGACCCACTATTCGGCACTCATTTACAAAACCAATCAGAACTGCGCGTGCATAGCGCTGAAAAAGCTGCATTCTATTTAGATGCAGCAATAGCCACGCGAGGAGCTAAAGAAGAAGGAAAAGATAGTCATCTCTTGTACACTCTACATGTTTATCAATATAGCATTGGAGGAAAAGGTGCTGGTACGTAAAATAATTCTATAGCTACAGTAAATTATTACTTCTATTAAATATAAAATTAATTAAAAATTAGTTAAAATTAATTTTAACGTTAATGAAACATCAATGATTCTTATTGATCAGGGCACATTAGACATATTTTATAAATTTCGGGTGCAATTGTAAAAATTTTAATGAAGGTCACACAATTTTCATTTTATTTTCAGTTGCTGGAGGCCGAAGCCGCTTACATCTCATTGACTTGGGCAACTCTGAACGAGGAAAAGCTAATGGAGGAATTCCCTTATCAGGCTTAGGGAATATTTTACTAGCGATTTTTAACGGTCAACGCCATTTACCATATCGTGACCATAACCTAACGCATGTCCTTAAAGAGTGCCTTGGTTCCTTAACGTGTCACACCGCAATGATTGTTCATGTGTCACCAAATGTACAAAACTATTCCGACACTCTCACAACTCTCCAGTTAGCATCACGAATACATAGACTGCGACGGAGAAAAATTAAATATTCATCTAACAATAACGCCGGGTCTGGTGGAAGTTCTGGTGAAGATGCTTCTAAACCAAGCAGCAGTGAACCAGATCCTTCGAGCAGTGATTTATCCGCAGACACAGTTATTTACATAGGCCCAATGGATGATGCAACTGACGGAGAACATCCTCCTGTTTATATACCACACATAAACTCGGGGGATAATAGATGCGTTTTAAGTAAAGCACTACGGGGGTCTGCAGCTGAACAAAAACATAAATCAACATTATCAAAAGTTGTAGAAGAAAAAAGTCCGATTCATAAATTACATTCTTCGCCAAAGTCATCTCCTATAAAAAGTTTAATTCAGCCAACTAACCAAACTCCGAAATCATCTCCTGTGCATTCAATTACTTCAAAAAACACACCTATAAAGAAAACCTGTGCAAAATCCTTTTCAGAAGAGGGTAAGAATACAAGTGATGAACAATGGATTGATGGCCCAAGGATATCAAAATCACGGTTAGTCGAGGCTCGACATATTATACAAGAAACACAAGTTAAAAAACGCGAAACATGGATCGATGGACCTATGCAAGAAAGCAAAACACCTTTGCAATTTGACTCTGTGCCCGTATCATCTAACCAAATTCCTCTGCAAGTTGGTGTTTTAAGCTCACATGGAAATGAAAGCCTAGGGTATGGATATATGGACAATCACAAGAAAAACATGATAAGGAAGTGGGTTGAGAATCAAACGTCGCAAATACATAAGTCTAGACATAATTCCCCTAGCCACAAAATTCAACCTGGTCACAGAGACCCTGGTCTTAGAATATCAGATGACTCTGAGGCATCTCATAAAATGGAATTATTGAAAGATACATCCAGGCGCGTACATGTAGAAGAATCAACTATAAGAACAGGGTTAAAGGCAGGATCTAAAGGAATGGCAATAGAGGAGGAAAATATCGGCCCCCCATATACTGATCACTTGTCAAGAAGATCAAGTAGTTCAAAATCAGCAGTTAAAAATGACCCAGAAGACGATGATGACAGTGAAGAAATGGCAGAAATACCTCCTGCACTGCCCTTAATGCAGCCTAGTAGCTTAAGTAGCAGAGAAGTGTCAATGGAGAGCTTAGACTCCAAATATAAGGAAAGGTTAAGAATGGACGATGAAATAATTTCTAATCGTAGTAGAGAAATTGAACAACATAATATTAAAATACATAACGACGATGATGACGAAATGTTGGAGATAATTGAAGTAGAAGAACCATTAGAACCAGTTCCAATGCAGGATAGTTGTCTGCAAGTAACCGAGGAAGATATTGCATTTTGTATGGGCTTTTCAGAAAATCATTTTTCTAAAATGGAACAAGAAGATTACGAAAATCATCCTTTGAGAATTCTTAGTCAAGAAAATCTTACAGTAGCTTCAACTTTTACAGATACGCTGTCAATATATAGTGAAGTAGAGAGACAAATTAGAAACGAATCATATCTTAGACAATTGGGATTTTATGCTGAAAACTTTAGTAATGAACAACCGTTAGGTGATATTAACCCTCACGAAAGCTTACAATCATCTCGATCAAGAGTAGATGATATACTAGGGTTGACAGAATTATATAGCTCACGTAGAATATTAGATGAAAATGATGTTCCTAATTCCAGAATTGCTCCACAATTTCAATCATTATCTTTATGCAACGTTCGAGATACTGAAGAATATCATGGGGACGGATCTGTATATAGTGAACCTGCTTATAGACCTGGTGAAAAAATATGTAATAGTTGCAAACGTTCTATGTCAAGACCCGGAAGTGCTGTAGATGATTGCGCATATCAAGATTTAGATGTAACACACAACGACTATGGCCCATTCGAACGGTACCGAGGGAATGATATCACAGATGCTAGGATCGCTTCGTTAAGACATCCAGATGGAGCGTCCGATCCTAATTTAAGAGAAGAAAAACGTGTCCCTGGAAATGGAGCACCGTCAAATGCATTTCGAGATTTGAAATCTAATTTACATCTCGAAGTTACGGCGCCAGTAGTCACAACAGAACCACGTACAGAAAAGAGTGATAAAGGTGATAAAGTTGTTGCTAGAGTAGTTGCGAGTTCAAAGCCTGATGGCTATGATAGTGGACATGAATCGACACCAAGAACGGGGAAACATAGTCCTGCGGCTACGTCGAGACGAGCTGAATCGGGTTATGACTCAGTACCTAGGGATTCTGATGCATCTTCCCTCGACTCCTATCCGACACGTCGCACGGCCGTAGCTCGAGCGCATGCAAAGAAACATACAACAGCGAAATATAAACAGCACAGTGACCGTTCTTTCTGTTCGTGGCTAAGAAATCCATTCACATGTAAATACGCCGACACAGATCCAGAAATAAGTGATTTTTAACCATCGAAAATATGAATTATGAAAAAGTACAAAACTTGTACTTTTAGTATTTCAAATTCTAAATAGTTTATATCATTAAGCTACGTTACCGAATTTAATCTGGAGACTGCTTTTGTACTCTAGATGTACTCGTATTTATATAACAAAGGCTTGGCACTAATCCAATGAGGTTACCACTGTATTTTTGTAATTCTAAAACTCTTATTTCCGTGCTCTTAATTTAAGTATAATAATATAAAATAGACGTCTGTGGACTAATTTGTAAATAATACCCAGACGTGTCCTTTATTAATGCCTTTTGGCAGTTATAATTTTGCTCATTTTGTACTTTTATAATCCTGTACTCATTTTGTATAAATTAATCCATTAAAATAGCTTTCTTGTTAACTATATAACAAAATCAGTATAAAGAGTCTTCCTCTGTCTTCCCCAGTCACTGACTTCAAATCAAAAAAGCTATGCAGTAGTCTGAGTTTTCGCACTGGCATTAACCTCATCGCCGTACATCTTTTGTTGCAACCACTTAGAAATTATCTGCGAAGAACCAAATATTACGAAAATGTTATTGTTATCTAAATAATATAATATATACTCATCACATTAGTATTTTTTGTTTTACTAAATTGTTCATTATATATAAAAATATAAGGAGACAGGTCCTGCCAAAATCTGCATCAGATTTTAGGTTATATTTTTCTCTATATCCAAAATCAGTATTATATTTTTTCTTAACGTGGTTGAAACAATAGGTGATATTTTATACATATATGTTTTAGGGATAAGACTGTTGTGTCATTGGCCATGTTCTTTATAGCTTTAATAATCGAAAATTGTAACTGATATCGTTCAATATTTAAAAATCGGCATGTCCGTTTGTACATAACTCGATTGCAATCACTATGGCTTTATCGAATGTTGATAAACTTAGTTATCGCTTTATATTGTCAATGTTTTGTTATTATACCATTATAATATTATAAATATATATCCTAAATTCTACTATGCGTTCGTATTAGTTTAAAATAAATTGTTCTATCGTAAATGTAATTTTATTTTATTCCCGAAATGATTTTTTCAGAAATCATTTGAAAGTAAAACTTATTTCATATGATACGATCAAACCTAAATTCTAGTTAAATGGTGGTATTCTTCTCATCAATTTTGATCACTTTATTAAATATTATTAGTAGTTATCAAATACGCAACATCCTGAATAACCGACAACCGGTGTGGAATAAAAGTATAGGTCTGCCGCCCACTAGATGGAGTGACAACCTATTAAGTAATACACGAACTCAACGATGCAGGTGTCTCAGGACCGTATTTTGCAGCATTCCTTGGAAGAGATTATTATTATTTAGCAGTTGACTCGTGAACGGTTTTTGCTATGTAATAAGGCCTCCTTCACTATTATTAAAAAATTGTCTAGGATCTAATGATGAAAAGTGCAACAGATTTCCAAAAGTGTACGCACAAACACGATGGCGATTCCTCGCCCTAACCGTAAAGCTCATAAGAGGGTATATTGTAGTTTTAAAGATATTGAATATCGCAAAACAACCAGATTGATCACCACACATTCACAAATTGTGTTACTGCACAAGTGTTAATCAGCATTCTAATTCCAGACGACTGTACTACCGGTACCGGTCATTATGCTATTCTTTAAATAAATTTAAAATAAATCCACAGTTATATTATTTACTTCATGTACATGGAAAGAAACAACTTTTTTTAGTTGACACTCCCTGCTATCACAGAAACACATGAAATCTATATAATTAATACGTGAAGGGAAACCTTTGTACCACAGCATTTAAGCATATTGCAGGTACGGCGGAGTATGAGATTTGTCATAGTTAAATTTTATATGAAGAAGTGCAGAAAGTTAAAATTTATATTTGATATGTGTTACAGTCAAACTACCAATATCAAACATTTTTTTACATTGTCTTGGAATAATTATGTAGTTTGTTGACGTTCATATTGTCAATATCTTTTTTATACAATACGGTTAACAAACGGGCACACAGTCCAACTTATGTGGATGCTGTGGCCCATAGGCATCTACATGTATCCTCAATTAAGAATCAAAATATAGATGCGTTGTCACCAGTTTCCAGTAAAAGGGTCTCCAGATACCTACACTCACCGTACGAAACACAGCAGCATTAGGTTTTTTTTTTATAGAAAAGGGGGCAAACGAGCATGCGGCTCACCTGATGGTAAGTGACTACCGCCGCCCATAAACAACCGCAACACCAGGGGAATCGCAGATGCGTTGCCGGACTTTTAGAAAGGTGTAAGCTCTTTTCTTGAAGGTTCCTAAGTCGTATCGGACCGGAACAATCGCTGGTGGTAATCGATTTCACAAGGAAAAAGAAGGAGGTGATGGCGATAGGCCTGTAGTTGGACGGGTCTGAGCGGTCGCCTTTTTTTAGGGACCGGGTGAACCAAAGCTGTCTTCCATGAATTCGAGACTACGCCTTGGGAGTAGGAGTACCGGAAAAGACGCGTTAAAACCGGTGCCAACTCCGGAGTACAAATCTTCTAAGAGCGCTGGTGTTTACATCCCGATACGTTGATGCGTCAGCCCAGGCCCGGTAGCACTGCTGCTTATAGCGTGATGCTATTTTACAGGAGCGACCAAAACATGGCTAGGATCTGCCTCCGATGGGTACCACAGAGGATGGAATAAAAAGTTCCATACCCTGAAGTACCACATCAGCAACAGAATCGGCAACAACGCTGGGATCTTCCGGCGAGAAGCAAACCCGCCCCCAAGGGTAGGATGCAAAAAAAATGCATCCCGTCCCAATCCGCCGACCTATAGTGCCAAACATAGCGGCAAGCTGCAGATCGCAACTACGATTGTAGTGTGAGTGGTACCATACTCCGGATCAGACAATGGTCCCAAGAGCCCAGAAGGGCATCGACGGAGACCTGATATCCGTCCGGATGAGAGGTCAGCAGAAGATCCAACAGGGAAGGTACATGGTCCTCCACATCTGGGATCCGCGTAGGCGAAGTAACCAGTTGTGTTAGACCATATGCCAAGGCAAAGTCATAGACAGATCTACCCGCATGATCGATTAAACGAGAACCAAGCCATTAAGCATGATGGGCGTTAAAATCACCGAGTATCACGATCTCTGCGGATGGGACCTGTTGTAGTACGGAGTCTGCAGCCATCTAGACGTGGTCGATGAGTCTGTCTGTATCGGCATTACCACTATGGGACCTATAGAGGCACCCGTAGACCCGGGGATGGTCGTCGCTGTCTACGCGCAGCCATAAGATGGACAGGTCCGTACCTTCAAGACTGCCAAGGTGTCGAAAACAGATGTCGTCTCTGACGTATACGCAAAGCCCAGCCCGGGGCACAAAGGAGTGTTCCGGAGTGAGCCGGAGAGGACACCTGAGTCTCGGTTAAAAAGAACAAGGCCGGCTTCGCCGTCTCTAGACGGTAATGGACAGCGTTAAGGTTGGAATGAAGTCCCCTGATGTTGCTGGAAAAATACACGGATAGGGTGAGAAAGGTCGCCTTGGTTTTATTGCTCCGCTTGCCCTGAGCAGTATTAGTCGCGAGTGGAATTTTGCAGACGCAAAGAACGCAGAGGTAATCCTCTACTTCACGCTGGTATTCTGTGAGGTAGTGGTACCACCCCGGTTCGAGCCAGCCCATTCGTGCGACAGCAGAAGCTGCCGCATGGCTCTACCACTGTTATGGTATTGGTAACTAGTTTACGCTGGTATTCTGTGAGAGCGTGGTCCTATACCGTTTGAGCCGATCCATTCATGCTACAACCATAACATAGCTGCAGCGTTGCTCTACCACGTCAATGTCTCAGAGTAACTACCGCGGAATATATAATTACTACGTTTTATATATTCATGCACACACAGTTGAAAGCGCAATACAGCTTGTATAATATACAAAACTAAAAAAATATTGAATTACGGCGACCACTAGTAATAAAACAGCGACTTATGCTGGATGGTTAACAACACCAAAATCATTTTAATAGCCTTTTACAAGTCCACCGTGGGTTTTAAAAGCTAGCTGGGGGGACAATATGAGATCTTTAACCTTATTACTTAATATTCTGATTAGACTTCCTGTTATTCTGCAATAATGACCATAACATCGGCAAATGGAAGGTGATGTTGCATTCGCCATAGGTTTTTTTTTATAGGATAAGGGTGAAAAACGAGCACACAGTCCACCTGATGGTAAGTGGTTGCTGCGGCCCATAGACATCTACATCTATCCTCGTTTGCGAATCAAAATGCAGATGCGTTGTCACTCGTGAGGACTAAGATGGAATGCCTCATTTCCAGTAAAAAGGGCCTCCGGCCACCTGCACTCACCAAGCGAAACGCAGAGGTAAACCTCTACTTTACGCTGGTAATCTGTGAGGTCGTGGTACCCAAATCTACCTAAAAAATATAATACGCAATGGTGGTATACAAATCAGGAGATGGGCAGCAGCATCTTCCCAATTGTGAGTAAAAATAAAAAAACTGCGGTAGTGGACACGCATGCCAAGCCAATGCAAGCAAACTATGGGGGAGGCCTATGTTTAGCTGTGGATTTTAATAAACTGTAGCGGTAACGTTTGATAGCGTATCCTCTCAATTCTAATAGCACTTAGTCTTTCAAAGCAATTTTAATGGCGAAGTGTCCGGGCATATTGAATCTCCCTGTCTTACAACTTTCTACTCTATGGATATCGTAAGTACTGTTGTATACAGGGCTATTTTTCAAAAAGTATCCAAAATTTAAACTTATGTTCAAATATATAATGATATACCGTTACTGCAGTTTTTGAAAATATAAGTAAATAAGGCTTCTACCTTTATTTGAAATTATCCCAAATTGAATGTGATTTATGGGCAACAACGTTTTTGCATACCGATTGACCCTTACGAATGTGTGCGTGCGCAGTAAAATCAGTTAAAGTAATGCATTACCCCGCATTTTGAATTTATAAGATAAAAAGGACAGAATTAATGAGATTTTTTTTTAAATTAATTTTTCTTCGGCATTTGCCTATATTATTTATTCTGTACCTTCTCTGCAAATTTGGCCGATTATTGCAAAATAACCTTGTATATTTCGTACCCTGTCTCTGTATGTGTAGATTTTTGTAGCCTTACTGCACAACCACTTCACACTTCGATACACTACTAACAGTCAATCGAAAACCGCAGAAGAGACCGAAGTATCGTCCAAGTCCATTCTAGTATCTTTGGCACTGGGCTAAACTTATAAACCGCCACGGGGCAACAAATTAAATTACCAAGCAGTTAACGTAAAAAAGACAATAATTCAAAATATTTTTCCTTCAGTTTACCTTCTCTAATTTTCCAAAAATATGCCTTATATTAAATAATAGCTTTTTCTATGTAATAAATCTTTTCCAAGCACCTGAACATTTTATTAATACTCAAAAAGACCTCACTGTACACTCTCAATATTGCTTCTATTTTTATATCAAAAGTGTTTTTATAACCCAACGATTTTTTTTTAATTGAGTCAATAATGTCTTATCGAACAAAGCTACTCTAGTATGGACTTACGTTTTATTACCACATATTAATCAATTTCATCGCTTACAAATCTTATGCAAATGTTTGTTATTTAATGCTGACCTCATATCTGATTTAGGTAACTGCCCTGTAATCTGTAATCTAAATAGTATAATAGTAATTAGTAATTCGAAATTGAGAATTGAGATCATCATGAGTTTTTATCACTTTAAAACCCAATTAAGAATCGATCTTATATATGTTTTCATAAATATAAGTTTCAGATGAGATGTGAAACCAAAATTCGCAAACATTTTAATCTGGTTTTCTGACCATTAACATTTGTGATCACATTTGCGATCATTATAATTTGAAATTGGAATATTTGTAGGAGGAATGCACCACAAACATCATTTTATTACATTATTGATTGAAAATAGATTTTTGTAATCCTATTTAGTTTTAAACTTAAGGCGATAATGTTCGCACAATTCAGCAAACAGATAATCAACAACTTGCGTTCTTGTAAAAACACAATATGGATAGGCACCAATAAAGATATTATTTATTTAAAATTAAATTGCTGAAAGTCTACATGATAGATTGGCAACGAGGATATTCTCAGTAGAAAAGAATAGCCCATTCAGACCTAAGCATTAGTAATAACGTCGTAATAGGCGAGCTATATCGCTCATAATATACAACTGACTTCAATATAAATTATTAAGAATAATTAAAAAATTATTGGTCAGACCTTGATCCAATTTATATGGGACCACATGTGAAGCACCAGCTTTCTAATAACAAGAGAATCATCAAAATCGGTTCACCTAGTAAAAGGTTATGAGGTAACACACATAAAAAATATACAGTCGAATTGAGTATCGTCTCCTTTTTGAAGTCGGTAGAAAATTGGTAACACTTTTAGGATTAACTTTGAGGAAATAAAAAAAAATATTATTCAGTGGCCACAAGCCAATTGCCACTAATACTATTCCTCCCCCATCAAAACGTAAACAACCAAAGCCGAAATCTTTTTAGAGCTCGATAATCGTTATAGGCTAAGCAGCTGCCACTTTGGCAAATTATTAGGAGATTTCCAAGTAAAAAGTTGTCACCCTCGAAATGGAGGGTAGGACGCCGAATTTGATAGCATGATTTTCCCGGAGCGTACGGAGAATGTTAAATTACTGGAGAAATGAAAGATAATAGGTCGCCCTCTTAACGGGGGAAAAGTTGTTCCTTCGCGACGAGGGAAAAAGTTTTGTGTCCCAAAAGATTTTGCGATTCTACTCCGAGGACGGTGGGAATTTTGAATAATCATTATTATTCATGCTTTTTTACAATACCTGATTATTTTTTGTTACAATACGCATTTTTTCAACCTACTTTATGTTGTCGATTCAATAGAATCTTTTATATGTATTTTCAGAGGTGATTCTTTGCCACAATGTCCGATTTTAATGATTCTTGTTGACGGCTCCGTGGCACAGTGACTTATCAATGAGTTGCAGTGCTTGAAGTCGCCGGTTCGAATTTCGCACGGAACAAGTATTTGTATGGCCTACAAATAATTTATCCACGTCTAGATGTTTATCTTGTGCCATTCATGTTTGTAAACTGCCTTCACAATACAGAAGAAAAGTGTGAGGGTAACGTTTCTTTTTTTAATTATTCTTAAATGAAACTAATTTTTACGGATTTTTTCGCGTTTAATTTAACTTTTTACTTCCCGACGTTTCGTGGTTTCGACGTGGTCACGGGAGGGACTGAGGTGTTTGACGTCCCGGTGTCATAGTTAGCCCGGCTACCTTCAGTTTTTGAATGATCTTGTGGTCCACTGTTTCTAATTCCGGGTTGTGCCAAAATCAGTTGCTGGGTTTGTCTGACAAGGAATTGACATTAGCAGCCCGGAGTTAGGAAGTTGGCGGTGTTACACCGCCGTGCCTGGGTAAACAGTTAAAAGCCGTTAGTCCTGCGCCTGATCTCTCTCCGGTCATGTCCGTTTGCCGTCCTATCGGACTATGAATTTGAAGAAATGAGAACGCATTTGTGCTTGCGTACACACTCGCGCACTGTAACCCTCTGCTATACAGAAGCGAACGAGAGGTCACGGCGGCCATGCTCAACAGAGATCGAAATTTTTAATCCAGAGGACATATTTAGGAGGATAAATTAATAAAACTTTTAGTAAAAAGATGCTAACACATATTATATCTAAGAATTAAAACCTTGACTTCAGAAACTAAAAAGGTGGAAAATATATAATTTAAAAAAAAAATTGAAGTCGCTATTTACTTTTTTTATAAGCTTACGGCATTACTCATAAATGCGACGTCAATTTAAGAAATGCTCCAAGTTGCTCGCTCTCTCTCACTTTTTACGAAATGGCACTAAAAAGAGACAGGTAAATACTCGGCCCGACGATTGATATTTGATAGCAGCGTCACACGTGCGACATGCCTGGTCAACGTACAGTACATGTCGACAATCAACCAGATAAGGTTGTTTCTCAAACCTAAATAAGAGCAAATACAGGTTCACTGATTATTCTATCGTACTCATTTTTTTCTCTTCATCTCAAGTTGAAAATTATTGTTTACTCTCTGAGTAATATTAATAGCTGAGTTGGGACTCATTTGTCAAATTTCAACACAATTTTACATACCTACTTTTAGATCTTACTGTTATGTAACGTTATGTAAAAACTTAATTATTACCTGTTTTCACTGAAGATACCTACGTGTTTTGGAGAAACTAATGACAATGATCTATCTTCTCCTTTTCTCTTCTTGTTATATTTAAAACTAGCTGTTCCCCGCGACTTCGCCCGCGTGTAATTTAGGGCTTCAAATTTTTTGCGCGGAACCCTAATTATTTTTCTAAAATTAAATTATATGTAGCGTAAATACGCTACATATAATTTAATTTTAAAATAATGTCATATGCATTTAGTAAAAAGCTATGATTATGACATTACAAACAGACACTTCATTTTTATTATTTTGTATGTATGTATTTATATGTATAGACGCAACGTTTGACTTTTTGTCTGCATGTACGGTCACAATAACCTCAGAACCCGGTCTCTTCGAAGGTTCTTCGGGAAGTTTTGAGGTTATGTATCATTACGCTATGACTATTGAGTTTAAAAAGCAATCATGCTATTTAATGAAATCAGTGGAATTTGTTATCGAGTTAGTTAATATATTCACAGAACAACCAAGTGTCGCGTGTTGATGCGACTATGAATGTGGTTACGACTAGATACGGGGTGGCTTCCCTGAGGAAAAGAGAGATCTCTAGAGCACAGTCTTTGACTGACTCAAGATAGATAAAGACACTTTTGTAAAGAGAGAGAAACCAATCTATCACATAGTTTACGTTTGTCTGTGTTTCTTACAACTATAGTTAAAATGATGAATATAGAAATGATGTTCCTTTGGATATGTTGTTTCTACGTTTGTTTTATATGTAGTTGAGCCATGTTGCTGCTATATTATGGTTGTAGCACGAATAGGTAGGCTCGACTCTGGAAGGACCATCCTCTCACAGAAGACCAGCGTCAAATAGCTGCTTAATGCTCCTATGTATCGCATGGTTAGTGTAGGAACCGGAGACCCTTTTTACTGGAAATGGGGCATTTTAAATCTCAGGAATGACAACGCATCTCAATTTTGATTCTTACTCAAGGATAGATGTAGATGTGTATTGACCACAGCATCTAATTACCACCATGTAGACTGTGTGCTCGTTTATCATTCTTATTCTATAAAAATAAAACAAGAATATGTTTGAATTAGTCTTACTAATATTTTACCATATATCTACGCATTTAACAACTTCCGAAGCTATGAAATTGTCGCGTAATTATATCTTTCTTGAGTGGTGCTTAACCTACGTACAGACATTGTCTATTACATATTACTGTAGATATAATATTCTTTAGAATCGTAGCGAAAATCTACACGCTCGCAATGCGTACATTCACGGGTAGTAAAAATGTTTCATTTGACGGCTCCGTGGCGTAGTGACTTAGCAATGAGTTGCAACGCTTGGGGCCGCGGGTTCGAATCCCGCACGGAACAAGTATTTGTACGGCCTACAAATAATTGTTCGGGGTCTGGATGTTTGTCCTTGTGCAATATATGTTTGTAAACTGCCTCCACGATACAGGAGAAAATCCTAGTGTGGGGGTAACTTTTTTTATAAAAAAAAATCATTACTCGGACGCACAAAACCGGCTGGCGAATGAACGTACACATAACATAATTTAAAATTAAAAATTTTGTACAACCGACTTCAATATAAGCGACTTCAATATAGGTTATTTAAGAATAACTCAATAACCATTGGTCTGACCTTGATCAAATTCATATGGGACCACACGAGAACTATCAGCTTTCATATAATAATTAAAAATAAAAAATTTTGTACAGCCGACTTCAATATAAGTGACTTCAATATAGGTTATTTAAGAATAACTCAATAACCATTTGTCTGACCTTGATCAAATTCATATGGGACCACACGAGAACTATCAGCTTTCATATAAATCAATCATCATAAGAATCATCGAAATCGGTTCGCCCAGTACAAAGTTATGAGGTAACACACATTAAAAAAAACATACACTCGAATTGAGTACAGTCTCCTTTTTGGAAGTCGGCAGAAAAAAGAATCATCGAAATCGGTTCGCCCAGTACAAAGTTATGAGGTAACACACATAAAAAAAAACATACACTTGAATTGAGTACCGTCTCCTTTTTGGAAGTCAGCAGAAAATGTTTACAAGCGGCAGATTTTAACTGTACTACGGTTGGCAAGTTAATCCGTTTTGATAATGTAGTATTATAATACCCCGTGTAGTGATGGGTAAGAATACCGACTACGCCATATCTTCCCGTGGGTGTTTTAAGAGGCGACAGAGGAAAACTGAGGCAGAAGATGGGCAACAGCATCTTTCTGATAAAAGCTATTGCTTTTTATTGCCCGCAGTTTTTTTTTTATTGTAATATTTTACAATAAAAAAAAAACTGCGGGCACCTAACCGCGGGGTAGGTGGTGCTAAGAATCTCCGGTGGAAGTTCGGTTGCCACCTACGATGTCTCGACCTGGCAACTTATAACGCACGCACTTTGAGGACTGATGAAAAGATCCTGGAGCTGGAAGAAGAGATAGACAAGTTGCGCTGATATATTAGAGGATTTTCCGAGGTACGAGGAGAGGGGGAAGACACGGTAATCCTCGAATCCGGCAGCTTGTACTATCACCGGGAGGGCGACCATCTGTCCCAAGGATGTGTCGGATTTATCATTCACAAATCTCTCGTTAACAACGTTGTAAAGATAGGAAGTGTGTCGACAAGGGTTGCGACTCAGAATCACCAAATGATATTCGTTGAAGGTCTTACAGGTTTACGCACCAACCGCGGCACATCCCGATGAGATGGTGGAGGAAATGTATGAAGATACATCTAGAGCCATGTATTCCACCAAAACCCACTATACGGTGTTAATGGGAGACTTAACGCAAAACAAGACACAAGAGAGAATGATGAGTTGAAAGTTGGGAAATTCGGAATAGGGCAACGTAACCCAAGGGGCCAGCAGCTGGCCGAATTTATGGCGAAGTAGGGACTCTTTATGATGAACTATTTCTTCTAGAAGCGGCCCCACAGGTAGTGGACCTGGTCGAGCCCCGACGGTTTGACAAAAAATGAGATTGACTATGATATTATGATGACTAGACGGCAACTGTTCAACGATGTCTCAGTGATCACGAGGGTGAAAACTGGTAGCAATCATCTAATGGTTAGAGGCAGACTGAACCTAAACGTTAAGTTGGAGAGGTGTCGTTTAATGAAGTCAACCCTCCATCCCCCTCGTGCTCGCATTCAAAGTCACGAAACCTTTCAGGTCGAGTTACAAAACCGTTTTCAGTGGCTGGAAGATCGCAATGCAGTGGACGATATGAATGACAAGCTCGTGGAATCTGACCATGCGGTCGGAGCTAAGTTTTGCAAGACCCGCTGTTTAGGCCAAACAATTAATCTTGAAATTTGCATTCACACTCGCTTCCGCCCGCCGACTTGTAAAGGTCACCTTGGCCCCACTTCCGTGTATCGTCGGTTAGAATGCAGAACGTGAGTGCAACAGAGTTGCTAGAATACAGTGCTATCGAGAGCACGTCTTAAAGTCGCCCGGGAAACCTCCATTTTGGAGTCGGTTTTGTTAGCAAATTGTTGCCACGACGAGGGTTTTGTGTGTTAAATCTAGAATTAGAAGCCGGGCTAACAAATTGTTAGGAAGTTAACATTGATTGCGATCAACGTCTGAATTTTGTGTTATGCGCGCCTAATTTACCGCGAATTCAGTTATTCTAATTTGATAGCGTAAATAAGTGCATTTGACAATATTAATTGCTAGTGCGGCCTTTGATATAGTTCGGATACGTTTTCGATATTAGAGGTGTGTTACGCTTTAGTTTAGTGTTAGTGGCGTCTGGAAGTATAGTTAATAGACTGTCATAGGGAAGAAGGAAGAAAGTGACGGTGGGTGACGTCGCGAGAGATTACCACAATTTGGAGCGGCGCCGAAGTCCGGTCTGCTGCCGACTTCGAAGGTCCCGTCAGGTCTATCACCACCATCACCACAAAACACCACTATACTCAACACATACACACCTACGGCCTGACCGAGCCCTGAGACAGCAGTCGCCTCATATACAGGTAAGTAATATCTATTTGATTAGCCTCCCCATTAAATTGTATTAGGATAAAACATTTTCTATATAGCTTAGTATTATAGGAAATTCTTCCATATAGCCACTCGGGCTCGAATCTGCGGCTGCTTGTTGAATCTCCGCTTATGGGCCCCAGATATTGAACCTTGTAGAAGCAGTTGTAGGCCGTAACACCCGCCGTAAAAGAGAACACAAATACTATCCGATCAAACTCTTAATCTCATGGCTGTTAGACGGGAAATGAAGCTGCAGTCTTCAGAAGATTTGATAGCATTTAGGCAACTGAACGGACAGATCTCCAAATGCATGCGGCGGGACTTACGTAACTTTAATACTGCTCGTATTGAAGAAGTGATCAAACGGAACCAGGGCTCCAAAGTCTTTGCCAGAGATCTGTCTACTAGAATGAGCTAACTATCGTAGGCTGAAGTTCGAATGTAGCACCCTCGTTTCCGGGACATCTGAGATTTTGAGTGAGATTGAGAGGTTCTATGGGCAGCTGTACACGTTATCGTTGAGGCAACACGCAAGCGTGAGTAAAGATCCAAGAGCAAGTCTTATCCGACACTATTCCGATGATATCCCGGACGTCAGTCTGAGCGAGATTAGAATGGCTCTCCAGCACCTTAAAAACGGCAAGTCCCCGGGCGAGGATGGAATCACAGCGGAGCTTCTGAAAGAGGGTGGAAAACCGGTACTTAATTTCCTTCAGAAGCCCTTTAATTCCGTCCTCTATGGTGGCACTACTCCGGAGGCGTGAAGCAGAGGTGCGGTTGTCTTGTTCTTCAAGAAAGGTGACAATGCTCTCTTGAAGAACTACAGACAGATTTCCCTTCTGAGCCGCGTCTATGTGCTGTTTTCGATTTCGAGTCACTACGAATCGTCTCGCACGCAAACTCGACGACTTCCAGTCTTCCGAACAAGCCGGTTTCCGAAGAGGGTTTAGCACCATAGACCGCAAACTCACCACTCAGCAAATTGTACAGAAGACCGACTATGAGAAAGCGTTCGATTCCGTCGAAATTTTTGTGGTGCTGCAGTCCCTTCAGCAGTGCCAAGTGGACTGTCGGTATATCTAAATACTGAAATATTTGTACAGTAGGGCTACGATGGCTCTCCGAGTACAGAACCAGAGTATGAATCCTATCTAACTGCAGAGAGGTGTAAGACAGGGTGAGGTAATATCCCCGACAATCTTCACCGCTGCATTGGAAGACTCTTTCAAGCTACTGGACTGGAAAAGTTAAGGTCAGTGGCGAGTACATTACTCACCTTCGATTTCCAACGATATAGTCCTTATGGCAGAATTGCTGAAGGACCTAAGCACAATGATCAATGACCTCAATAGTGTCTCCAAACGGATAGGTCTTAAAATGAACACGGATAAAACAAAAATCTAACGTTAAATTTAACGTCCATGTCACACCTATGTCGGTAGTTGTTGGGAGCACGAATCTTCGAAGTCGAACTGACGAGTATTTACTTGGGACGAATAATCCAACTAGGTAAGTCCAACTTTGACCGAGAGGTAAATCGACGGATTCAACTCGGCTGGGCAGCGTTCGGAAGATTACGACACATCTTCTCAACAGACACACCTCAAAACCTCAAAACTAGATTGTAAAACCAGTGCGTGTTGCAGGTGATGACTTTTGGTTCGGAGACTTGGTCCTTCACTGCTGCCGTATGAGGAAGCTCAAAGTCGCTCAGGGAGCTATGGAGAGGGCTATGCTCGTCGTTTCTCTGCGTGATAGACTTAAAAACGAGGATATCTGCAGTAGAACCAGAGTTACCGACATAGCTCAAAGAATTAGTATGCTAAAGTGCCAATGAGCCGACAACCAATGGGGAAGATAGGTTCTCGAGTGGCAGCCTCGTACCAGCAGGCGAAGTGTAGGGCGTCCCCCCACTGGATGGAGTGATGACCTGGTAAGACAAGCAGGAAGTCAATGGACGCAGGTGGCTCGGGACCGTGCTTAGTGGCATTCCTTGGGAGAGGCCTATGTTCAGCAGTGGACTTGTAAATGGCTGTAATGATGATAACACATAGATAATCATCGGTATTTATGTATAAATACATACACACATACACATATTAATACACGCATACGCTATGATTTAATCTTTAATTTATTGATGTTTAATATGTAAATTTATTACGTATATAAATATGATATAGTTGTTTAGTAAGATGCTTTTTTATTTCATCTAAATAATGTAGTTTTAATTTTTTTTATATTTGGCATAGTAATGTCATACTTTGGGGTATAATATAGGCAAGTCGTTTTCTTTGGTTATGATATTGAGAAAATAATTAAAATAAACTAAGCTTACTAAAGTTTTTGTTACAGCAATTCCCAGTATATTAAGTTAGCATTGCACAAACCAACGATAAACTTCACAAACGGATAACGATCCACGACCCTCACTAATGATCGCAAATATTTAATAATGCCGACACTGTCACGATGCGTTATACCAACGCAATAAGAACAAAACGCGAGGAATAAGGGGATATAGAAAGTACACGTCGGCCACGGAGCCGAACCTGAAACGTGATGCGAAGACAAAATAGCAACCTACGGGAACTTTGTCCGGAAGCTTCGACCAAGCGAAATTCGCTTTTAAAGCTTTAGTCTTAAAGTATTTTGTTTCATGATCATATTTTGTTTATGACTCTATATCTAAAAGAATTGGACGTGATGCGCAAAGAAATATGTTAGGAAATAATAACAACGCGTTTCTGCAAAGACTTTTCAAAATGACAAGAGTAAGCCGGTAAAATCGGATGGAAATATGAACGCTGTATACTGCTTATACAATTTCACGCATAATTTGAGATACAATATTTTTAAGTTAGATATTGTGGCTTAGTAAGATTACCATAACTGGGTTCATTTTTATCATACATATTCACTACAGCTTCCTGAATCACATTTATCAATATTCCACTGCTAAGCGTAGGCCTCTTCAACAGTGCTCCAAGTGAATTAACATTTTTAATTTGAAAGAAAGAAGGAAACAATATTTGATTATTGAATATTGAATTCGCAGCTACATCACATTACAGCACAAGAATTAAAAGACAAAATTATTCTTATCTATACAAATAAATAAAATTGAAGTGTCTGTTTGTAATGTCGAAATAACTGATTTTTACTATATGCATATGAAAGTATATACGGTACTTATAGCAAAAACACGATTTTAAAATTTTTGTCTGTCTTTCTGTCTGTCTGTTTGTTCCGGCTAATCTCCGAATCGTCTGGACGGATTTTGACCGGACTTTCACTGGCAGATAGCTGATGTTATAAGAAGTAACTTAGGCTACTTTTATTTTAGAAAGAGAACTAGGGTTCCGCGCAAAAACATTAAAACCACCAAATCCAATCGTACGAAATTACGCGCGGGTGAAGTTGCGGGGAACAGCTAGTATTTAATATTGGACTGCGGCAGGTGCGGTAATGATCACCGATACAGCTAAGCTGTTAGCTGCCGGTGCCTTGAGAGAAATTCACGGGCATTACTAAACTTTATATCTTACCTTTGGCTTAAAATAAAAAACTGACTTAGTCAATTACAGCCTGAACACACTCCTTTTATTTCTAAGTGGGTTAGGGCAAGAAAGAAGAAGAAGAAGAAGTGTCCGCCACTTTGCCCCAATGCGTATTATCGGAACTAAAAACTGACTTAACAAACAAAAATGATAATAAAATAGATAAAGAAGAACGCAAAAAATGTATAACGTACAGAGTTACCAACTTTTATTATATACAAAATATAAAGAATAAGAAAATGCAATTTGATACGGGCGCCTATATTCGGAAAAAGCGAGGATTTTACCATTACTATCAGCACTGCCTAGGTACTATAACTCACAAACTCACCCTCTAACGTACAGCATCCACAACTGTATTCCGGGATGAAAGCAATACAGGGTCAAGTACACACAGACTACCATTACGTGACCACCACCTTCTATTACGCTGTGCTCCTGTGTGTGTGTGTGTGTGTGTGTGTGTGTGTGTGTGTGTGTGTCTGTGTGTGTGTGTGAAAAAAGGTCCATCCCAGGACAGAGACATTTTTCGAACCAGAGAGAAAAAAAATACTTTTAATAAGAATAATAAAGTAACGTTTATATTGTAACGTTAATATCGAATTAAGAATATTCTTTTCTATTCTTTGAAGGTGAATACTCTCTTAAAATATTGCAATAATAGCGAACGCATAAATAATTTTTCCGAATATTGGGTGTAACAATCTATTTTTCAGCCTCATAGGCTTGTGTTTAACGGCCAATTTATATTGTTAATTAAATTATAACTTTACGTTTTACGTTACGGTTTACGTTAAAACCTAATGAGACAACAGTAGCAGGTAGCATGAAAACATTAAATATCTATAACAATAAGAAATTAAAGACTAAAATTATCACATTCCACGTGGTATAGTGCCAAGAACGCTGACTAAGTTTTATATCAATTTTTAATGTATTGCAAGTAAATATTTCATATTATCCTTATAAAAACATGCTTTTTAATATCTATACTTAAATGAATGAGTGAATGTGGTTCATTCATTCACTCATTCATTACAGTCCAGAGTCCAGAGCTGAACATAGGCCTTTCCCATAGATTGCCACAAAGTGCGTTCTTTAACCACCTGCATCCATCCATCATATCTATCATATCATATCATATCAGGTCGTCACCCCGTCTAGTGGAGGGTCGCCATACACTCCGCTTTCCAGTATAAGACTTGCCACTCGAGAACCTCTCTTCCCCCATTGATTGTAGGTTCTTCGAGATGTATGTTCAGCGCTTTTAGCTTACTGATCCGTCGGGCTACGTCAGTTACTATCGTTTTTCTGCGGATATCCTTGTTACGGATTTTCTTCCTCAGACTATGAGCATAACTCTTTCCATAGAACGCTGAGTGACTTCCTTAAAGCCTATCAAAAATCCCCTGCTGACTTTAGTCCTTCTGTATAGATTGTAGTATCTATGGTTAATTAAAATTTCTTACAAGGGTGGATTTTGTCATAATTACCACGTTTGACAGGCGGGTTTGCTGCCCATCTCCTGTTACATTTTCTTCTGTTGCCTTTTTGGATACCTGCGGCGTGATATAGGGTAATGAATTCTACTCACATATACCTAATACCTAAGTAAGTAAATACCAAATACAAAAAAGTATAATATATTTTGAATACTTAAAATCGCAATTAAATATTTCATTGATACCGGCGGAGATCAAAACCGCTGTTGTTTTAGCATGTGTTCTTCAGTAAAGAAAAACACTTTGGAGTATAATGAACCATAATATTTTGGGGACATGAAGGCCGCTCACACATTGGGGCAACGCGGCGGACTTTTCTCCATAACCATCCCAGAAATGAGAAGAGGCGAGTGCTCAACAGTGTACAACAACCACAATAAGTATTGCATCAAGTATCTCTCCCTATCAAATATTAGGCTTGAAATTTACTTTTATCCAATACTTATAAAAATCCTTGTCGACGTTAAGACGTTATTAAGTCTTCATAAAATACTTCGGCCTTACTTATAACCGTTGATGGTCGCTCACTGTAATAGTGTTTTATCTCTATACCCGTCTTTTTTATTGTCATTTATTGAAGAGAGCGGATCAATTTTAATCAAATCTTAATTTGACTTTTTTTTTTCGATTAAGTCAGAGTATAATATAGGTAATTAATAGAATCAGTCGTCACTTTGTGGAATCCATTATAATGGGGTTGTCATAAACTAATTTGCTTAATTCCGCGTAAAGAAAGAAAGAAAATGATATGTCTTGCCCAGTTTTAAGGCCCCCCTTCTCCCCTTTTAAAACTAAATAATATAGGTGACAATTTTTATTACTCCCAGGACAACATAAATGGAAGCAGTTATTCCGTTATTCCAAACAGTTAACATTGTGTAATAAATAACGCTAACTACCATTCTTGTTTCAGCAACAAGAATCATTTATTATGTGAACCATTTAAATACCGTCTTTAAGCAATAAAGGAGAGTAAGTTGGAGAGAAACGACGATGTGAGCCAAGTTTAGTTTCTCTAAAAACGCCGCTCGGGAACATTACAGACGCCGGGTTACGTGGAGCGAATAAATAGGCCCTGTTTTTGGTGCACCCGGATCGATTTATTTGTGATATGACGTGAAAATTTATTTGTTCAGATATTTTTAGATATTTTTTCATTAGTCTGTAGGACTCCTTTTCTCTATTCTACTGACTTCAAAAAGAAGACGGTACTCAATTCGACTGTATGTTTTTTATCCGTGTTACCTCATAACTTTTTACTGGGTGAACCGATTTCGATCGTTCTATTTTTATTTGAAAGCTGTTGTTTCTCATGTGGTCCCATATAAATTAAGGTTTTCATTAAATATTGATTAAGGTTTGACCAATAGTTTTTGAGTTATTCTTAATAATTTATATTGAAGTCGGTTGTACAATTTTTTTTATTTTCAATTATGTTCGTCTATATAGGTACGACCCTCTTAACTATTTCTGCTGCCAAATAGCAGTGCTTACACTGTTGTGTTTCAGTCTGAAGGGTTAAAAGAGCCAATAATACAAGCTGTGAGGCATTTTATCTCAGTCCTCAGACAACGCATCTGTAGCGTTCCATGTTTCAAGTTGACCGCAGTTATCATCAGGTGCAGTTTTTTTTGTCGTCTCAGTTATATAAAAAAATTCTTCTCCTCAGCTTGCAAAAGTCCACTGTTAGACATGAACCTCGTCCGTTGTTGGAAGGATTTTAATTATCTGCAACACTTCAAAAGCAGATTTTCAAGCGCAGTGTTTGACTGCAGCACTGCAGGCCACGTGGTTCCCTCTCCACTCCGAACAACTATAAGTTTGTATTTTTTTTAAATTATTCCAAGGCAGTGCTTGACTACTATCCCACCTGATGGTAAGTGGCGATGCAACCAAACATAGTAAATCGCACTGACTTAGCTTAACAACAGCAAATTTACTCTAGCCTTGAAGACACCTAAATTGCAAACGGGTGGAAAAGCAGATTCTGTCAGCTTGTTCCACTCCTTTGCTGTACGCATGAAGAACGAACTCCGGGCTCCTATACTTTTTATTTTATTCAATTTGACAGTTGCGATGTTGAGAGAGCCATTCTCTCCATCAATTCGAATTCAGTAGACGGTGACTGTATTAGTCGTAAAACGATCATTCCTCTCCTGGTTCTTCTTACCCCTGTAACTACTTCCATCTTAAACAATTCCGTGAAAACTGCTTCTTTTCTCTCTACTTGGAAAGAAGCCAACGTTATTCCTCTTCCTGAAATTACCAATCCGAATTTATTTTCTGATTACCGGCCAATTTCTTTACTTCCTTTCCTATCTAAAGTGTAAGAACGTCTGGTGTCCAAACAACTAAGCTCTTATCTACGAGAACATAACCTCCTTAATCCCTTGCAATCCGGTTTCAAACCTGGTCATAGTACGACTACAGCACTTTTACAAATTACTGATGACATTCGTTATGATATGGAAAATCAAAAATTAACAATACTAACTTTGTTAGATTTCAGCAATACGTTTAATACAGTCGATTTTGATATCTTGTTACATATATTGCGCTATCTCAACATATCTGCGTCTGTAGTTGACTGGTTTTGTAGTTACTTGTTTGGGGGCCACCAGCGTGTTCAAGTGCAGGATGTGTATTCTTCTTGGACTGATACTGTTGCTGGCGTCCCACAAGGTGGCATGTTGTCTGCTCTCTTGTTTGCAATTTTCATAAATTCTGTTAGAAATCAACTATCTTCTTTTTACTACTTATACGACGACGATCTCCAAATTTACACTCAATCTACTTTGGATAATTTACCGAAAGCTATTGATACAATGAACGCTGATCTGGCTTGTATTTTGGACTGGTGTAAATCTTATGGATTTTCCATTAATCCCACTAAAACTCAAGCAATTATTGTTGGCAATTCGAGATTAGTTGCTAGGGTTGGCTTTTCTCTCATACGACTTATTGTCCTCAATAGCATTCACACCCCTTATAGTGATAAAGTTAAGAATAAAGAAATATAAATCGACTCTTGTCTTATGGTCACCAAAAATTGATAAAGTCAGCAGGAAAATGTTAACAGGGCTAATCTCTCTGCGGAGACTTAGAAATTTTCTCCCTACTTCCTCTAAAGTTGCGCTTGCTCAATCCCTAATCCTGCCTATTCTCGACTATGCTGATGTTTGCTATCTGGACGTTACCGAAGCTCAGCTAAATAAACTTGAGTGAATTCAACATTTATGCATTCAGAATTTCGTAAACGTCTCAAATGGTTGCCGATTCGTCTTCGCAGGAATACTCATATCCTTTCTGCTCTATACAACGTACTTCTCAATCCCTCTACTCCACGTTACCTGAAAGACCACTTTGTATTCATTTCCTCCTCTCACGATCGTCATCTACGTTCTACTAACAATTTTTCGCTTCGTATTTCAGCACATTCAACCTCCTTCTTCAATAAATATTTTTTGGTTACTACTGTACGCTTGTGAAAATGCTTGCCTTTATATATTTGACGTACTTAGCCCCTTTTTTCCTTCAAAATTCTACTCGAAATTTATTACTTGGAACTCTAATATTTTCCATCCTCATTCCCGTCCTTAATTGTATCTATCCTACCTATCCTAAACCGTCATCATCTTGTGTGTATTTATATGTATTTTTTTTTTACTTAATTGTGAAATTTATGTACATTTTCCCTATTTGCAATTCGCTGTAAATAACAGTTCTTTGCGGTGTCTGGAAGAAATCGCTTCCAGAGCGATAAGACCGCCTTTGTACTTTCTATATATTTATTTCATTTTGTCTTGTTTTAATGTGTACACCGAGTACAATAAAGAATATTATATTGATTGATTGAACGATGAAGTAAAGCATTGCGGTAACGCGGCGGCAGTGTCAGACATTTTTTCTTTATAGAAGAAAAGGCAAACGAACATGCAGCTCTCCTGACAGTAAGTGTCGACCGCCGCCCATGAACAACTGCAACACCAGGTGAAACGCAAATGAGTTGCTGGTTTTTAAAAAAAGAAAGCTCTTATCTTGAAGGTTACCTTAGGACCTTAGTCGTATCGGTTCGGAAAAATTGCTATTAAAAATAGAAATTACAGGAGGCCTGTGCTGAGCAGTGGCAAGTATATAAGCTGTAACCATACTTAAATATTCAAAAATAGAAAACAAAACTCCGAAAAAATATCTACAAACACAGATTTGTCAAAGGAATTAGATTCACGCAAAATAAGACCAAAATTTATCCATGTAATTCTCCGCATACTTAATACAAAATCTCACATATTTTTTCACGGCGTCAAATCTTGCATCGCTTCGTCGTAAATCGAATTTGTCTATTCGGAGCCGAGTCGAATCAATCTACATTATCTGGGCGATGATTACTGCTAGTTTTAAGTTAATAGCGATTTGACATTTCGAATTAAATTATTTTTCGATATGTATACATCTATCTTCTAATATAAATCTAAACTAATGTTTGTTTGTTTGTTCATATTTTATTTGCTGCCATACCGTTTATCAGATTGTTGTACAACTTTGTCAACTTATTGCTTGCACTTGCGCAAAGATTATAGGCATAGTACAATCAACTTATAGTAGGTTCTCACAGAATACCAGCGTAAAATAACAGCTTATCACTGCTGTGTTTCGTATGGTGAGTGTAGAGAATCGGAGACCCTTTTTCAGTGAAAAGAGGCATTCCATCTTAGTCCTCACGGGTGCCAACGCATCTGCATTCTGATTCGCAAGGGAAGAGAGATGTAGATGTCTATGGGCCTCGGCAACAACTTACCATCAGGTGAACTGTGTGCTCATTTGTTACTCTACTTCTATAAAAAAAAGGGTGGCTTGTGATTTACCCCGTGACCATGGATGTTGCAAAGTACCCTAAACGTCGGGAAATAAAAAAGTAAATCAAAACGCAATAAAATCCTTAAAAAAAGTTTTATTCAATGTGTAGTGTTCGCATAAATATAAGGAATCACTACATTTTCTCCCAGTCAACCTTAGTTAGTGCATATTTTTGAATTAAGTACTGTAAGTGTTTCGTTACCAGTCCCCTTGTAGCTGCGTCGATCTGCAATACTAATACGTATTTTCAACCAAAGATGAACCATAGAGTACTAGCGTTAAATAAACCTAATTTTATGTATTTAGTCGCGTTAAATATCATTATGAATACCAGAACATATTAAATAATAACATAATGCTGGATTATGTGTAAGAAGTATAAAGACTAGAAACTTTTTTTACTGGTAAGGAAGTATTCCATCTTAGCCCTCAGTACAACGCATCTGCTTTTAGGTATTTTATAACCACAGAGGTACTTCATGCATGTTCCAAGCTTCCATAACAAAATATATACTTCAACAGTATCGTAATGCTGATGGCTACGGATTACGACTACTGTTGTTTACCACTCCTTTTTTCATTGGAAAATGCTTAGGCATATCCGTCTCGCGAAAACAAAGACTGGTTATGTCGGACTTGCACCGACCCTATTATTGGCAGAGTAACGAGGACACTTTTGCACCCATCCACGGCCCTAGCTGTTCCATTAAGGTCCTTACCTTAGAAATACTCTCACCATTTCTGCTATCAAGACGCACTTGAACAAAGCATGCTAACACCATCGTCGAAAACGCTCCTTTTTTCATGGGGAAATGCCTACGCATATCCGCCTTCACGTGTGTTCCACTTCACCACATACAGTCAAGGTCAAAAGAAAACTTTCGCATACCTTCGCAGTCCTACCATCACCAGATGCACCTTTATGGTCCTTACCTTATATGATGGGCGGAGAACAACTCCTCCGCCCATCTCCTTAGACAAAGTGGGCAGAAACATAGGCCTGCCGTTACAGTCCACTAAACAACATCTTTAGATGGCTCACAAGACCACTCGGACCGGACCTTACCCTATGGTCAGCCATGTCAAAAACAAAAAAGAAGTAAGCTAACTAACAGACGCCTCTCTCACTGGAATAGGCTGAAATCCGTTGAGGGGGGGGACTCGTAAACCGCTCTAAGCGATTGCAGCTAATTTGGAGTGGCTATCGGGAATAAGTATTAATAATATTAATAGAGTATCATTAAAAAGAACAAGTATTATAAAAAAAATTAAAAAAAAAGTCAAAATGAAGATTCGGACATTAATTATACAAACGTTACACGTTGTAACTTACACCACACCACAGTATAAGACGTGTCGAAAGAGGCCCAAAGCCACAACGATTTCTCAGGATTTGGCGCTCAAGCTGAATCTACGCACTACAGTCATGTTTGTACTGCGGTCGCTGAGATCCAGCGATCGCGTAGCTGCAGCGATCGCTTTAAAAATAGAGGAAAATACAGATAATATATATGTACCTATTGTTTTGTTTAAACTAAAGTCACAGATTAACTAATAGTTACTACGTAACTAAAGTTATAATAAATACTTTAAATTTACTTATTATTTAAAATTTATAAATAAATACTTACAGCGCACCGAAGTAGCTACAGTGTGATACGAGTAAATAAGTAATAAAACGACGGGTTGCACTCCGGGAGTGCCGGCAGAAGTGAAAACTTGAATATTAGCGTTGTGCATTTTTGATATTTTGGAATGGCGGGGATTATTTTATTTATTTTCATTCGAAATTATTTGTTTGGTAAACCTACACCGCACATGTGCTTATTGTGATGCTATGAAAATATAGGTTAATGCTATAAAGTATAAACATATTACAAATATTACATCTATAATGTGTAAGTACATATGTATCTATATTAATAATTTCGTCAAGCAGTACAGTAGACTCGATCGAAACCTAACTTTAATAATTAAATTATATTAATTAATAAATGAAAATTAATTATACCTAACTTATTTCCGCTCCTACGCCGCGCCGGCTGTCTACTCTCCGTCAGTCTTACGAATTTTCGATCAGGACACGTGACCTGACGCGAGTTTCACATTTTTTACCCATTACAAAAAAAGTGCACAACGCCGCTAAAGAAGTTTTCACTTCAATAAAATATCGTTGACATAATCACATTATGTTCTGTATTATCAATGAAAATCGCAGTATCGTATAGTAATCGTTTTATAATATGATCTAACAAATCACGACGCCTGCTGAAAACCTAACACCAACAAAATATTACAAGTAAAATCTCTGAAGGTAATTAGGTATTACTTAATGTTAGGAGTATTATTTAACTGGTAGGATGGAATTAAAATGCTAGGTAGCTAAAACTACAGAGAGCCTTAGCTCAGTGGCAGTTACCGTCACCAATAAAATTATTAATTGCAATTTTAAGTACTGATTTACTACATACGTACTCGGTGGTGTTGGAAAACGTCGTAGAGACCTGCATGTCTGTGAAAATTAAAAAAATAGTTCGAAAACGACATGTAAAGTCCGCCAACACGCATTGCGACAGTGTGACTGACACTTTCTTCTCCTTAATCCCAAAAATGACAGGCGGCCAGTAACTTTGCTTTACTATAGCTACAACTAAATTTTTACAATAGTTTATTAAACACGCGCGCTAAATGGAATTTGCTTTAGAGTATTATATTTTATTTGTAAGCCAGCGTATTGCTTGGTTTATTTTGCGGGCGTGCTTAACCACAAAATGTGAAAATTAAGTTGTATAATAATCACAGAATACAACAAGAACTTTATTTTACAATACACCAACGAACCATACAGTAGTTTCCCGCCAACTTTGTCAGAATTAGCGCGCGATTTCGCTGCGATTTTGTAATTTATACAGATTAGAGAGAACATTACGTGGAGATCATGATGTTACTTAGGATTATCGGCGTTCAATTTGCGAGTTAGTGGGTACAGCGATTGCATTTTAATAATGATTTAAGTTCAATTAGCAGACATTGTACAAATGACTAAAGTTACATCTAAAGGGTTTTCAAGATTTTTTATGACAATAAACAACAAACCTGTCCGCAATAATGCCACAGATTCACAAAATATACCGCAAACATTATAGCCTCACAGAAACAAAAGTGATACGAGATCTGTGATGTTTATTAGTTGTAACTCTTCTTTTACTTTTCGTGACTTTACCGTTACTGTTACCGTTTCATCCTACTAAAGTTGCACTCCTGCATTCGACGGCTCCGTGGCGCAGTGGCTTAGCAATGAGTTATTGCGCTAGGGGTGGCGGGTTCGAATCCCGCACGGAACAAATATTTGTATGGCCTACAGATAATTGTTCCGGGTCTGGATGTTTGTCCTCGTGCAATTTATGTTTGTAAACTGCCTCCACGATACAGGAGAAAATCCTAGTGTGGGGGTAACGTTTTTTTTTTAAAAAAGTCCTCCCCATAGATTGCCTCATTTTTGGGATATTTGTCATAGTTGCCACGCTTGGCAGGCGGGTTGGCAACCGCAGATTTTATTTTTAATTGTTACTAGGAAGACGCTACTGCCCATCTCCTGGTTTGTTTCTCCCTACCGCCTCCAGGATTATATAGCGTTGTGAATATTCTTACACCGTCACTAAACAGTCAATTAGTAATATAATTAAATATTATTTCTATTATCGTCTTTTAAATTACATTAGAACATACTAAAAAAATATTGTACATAATATGGAAGTTTACTAAAAACCACGTAAACACGTTTACCGTAAATTTCACAATACGCTTGCAACGCAGCTTAATCTTAATCCCCACCGGCATCAATTAGTCATCATCAGTTAATTACAATGTGAACTTATAATATTATAGAACACTTGATTGAGCCACGCTGCACTTATGATTGTGGCACGCATTTATACGTGGTAGAGCCATAATAACTATATTAGTAGTATAGTTGTAGCACGAATAGCAGTTTAATACTGCTGTGTTTCGAATGGCGAATCTAGAGAACCGGAGAACCCTTTTTACTGGAAAGAAGGCATTGCATCTTAATCCTCACGGGTGACAACGCATCTGCATTTTGATTCTTTATTGAGGATAGATGTGGATGTCTATGGGTCACAGAAACCACTTACCATCAGGTGGACTGTGTACTCGTTTGTCACCTTATCCTATATAATTAACGCATGAGTAATCTCGACAGGGGAGGAACACGCTCTCACAGAATACCAACGGAAAATAACAGCTTAAATCTGTTGTGTTTCGTTTGGTGAGTGTGGAGATTCGGAGACCCTTTTTACTGGAATCGAGGCATCTAATTTCACCGTAGTGACGTCGCATTTGTTTTTCGATTCTTAATCGAGATTGAGTGTGAGAGAGTGGCTACAGCAGCCCATTGATGAGGCCTGCAACTTCAAATAAAGAAGACTATTAGACCCCGTAACAAGTGAGTTGTCACCTCTCAGGGATTGAGATGCAACAAGTTGTAGCCTATAATTATACAGCCTCTCTATATAGAAATAGATAAGCCTATGTGGAACTTTTTTTTTACATGGGGAAATACCTATATATACCCGCCTCGAGGGGACAAGGACCGACTAAAACCCCAAGATGTTTTATAATGTTACATGGTGTTCCGCATATTGGCAGTGCCATGGGAACGCTTTCACACACATCCGTGACAATCCCCACCAGCGTCGGCCTCTCCTCGAGAGAGGACTTCTCCTGCTCCATCGTCTTCTCAGGTACGGCGTACCAAAACACATGGCGCGCATTCCTCCGTGCCCTCCAAATTCACCTGCGTAAGGGACGCCGCTGTGTCCGATGCGCGAAGGCCATGGGGCCAGGAAAAATGAACACTTAGAAGCAATAGCCTTCCTGTCCGTAGTGGCGGGTCTGGTCTATGGCTCTGCCGCTAACCAAGATTGCCACTTCGGGCCAGCCATGTGGGTTCCTCTTTGTACACCGCATGACCAAACCACGGCTACAAAGCCCCCCGCCACAATAAGGTGGGAACCCGTTCGAGCGGGGTGTGGTACCTACCTACCCATCGAACTTCTAGAACTATTATTTACGAGTATTCTGTGCTTTAAGGCAAATATGAGAGACCTATCACCTAGCAGTAACAAAATCAACAAAAAGTCGTTAGTAAATATTTATATTATTATATTATTTAAACAATAATAATTTTATAGATTGGTTTAATAGTCTTAATTAATCAGTTTTTATTATTATATTCTATATTATATCTAAACTAAAATAGGTAGATAATATTTTTTTTTATAGGATAAGGGTGACAAACGAGCACACAGTCCACCTGATGGTAAGTGGTTGCTGCGGCCCATAGACATCTACATCTATCCTCGTTTGCGAATCAAAATGCAGATGCGTTGTCAACCGTGAGGACTAAGGTGGAATGCCTCATTTCCAGTAAAGAGGGCCTCCGGCCACCTGCACTCACCAAGCGAAACGCAGAGGTAAACCTCTACTTCACGCTGGTATTCTGTGAGATCATGGTACCACCCCGGTTCGAGCCGGCCCATCCGTGCGACAGCAAAAGCTACCGCGTGGCTCTACCACTGTTAAAATGATATTAAAAGCAGAATAAATCAATCTATGACGCAAGGAATTTGCAAACTAACTTACAGAACCAACTCTCTAGAATCAACGAACCACAAGCGATCCGATTGAGAAACATAACGACGGTGGTGTAAAATATTAGATCATCTCGAACGGCAAATCTCGACTGATTTACAACATATTTTATTAAGAATTGCAGGAACTGTACTGCCCGCGTTAAACTTTATGGTCTATCTCCCAGAATTTTTATTGAAGACAATAAGGGTACCTAATAAAAACGAGCGATGAATTTGAAACAGGGTAACGAAGTCTCTGCGGGTAAAAACCGTAAAATTTCATCGTAAAGCACCCTTTACAATTTTCGCTCAAATAGTAATAAAAGTTTGGCGTGTTTCACAGTGACTCTTGAAATAGAAGCTTTAATGACACGGTATATCACTAGAAAATATAGCAAGCATGGAAAATGTCAAATATATTTTTAAAACAATGCATTTTAACACGCTTTTATTAGCTTCGAGTATCTATCAATCTATCTAACGGAATATTTGACTGTAATTTTCACCAACTTGTAGAACGCCGATTGATTTGAAAATTTGCACTCGTATCAAGGATCGATGACAATACAATAATTTTATTTTTACTCTTACGAGCTTGGGGTTCGAGACAATTAAAAACTGCCGATTGAATTACCAAAATTGACACTTTAATTACAGAACAATAATTACAACTTAAAAGCACACTAATAATAAAACACAATTGTATTACTGATCACTTTAGTTCGCAGTTATTTCGCTTCGAAGTATTCTCTTGTATCGCCAATTCAATACTCCTCGGTCGCGGTCTATACTGGCCTTATATAGGGCCTCAGGTAGTTTTCAACTTCAGTCAACCCACGTACTTTATTTTTTATCGTAATATTACAAGTGATTTTTGTTTTATTTTGTACTAAAAAAATTAATATACCACATTTTTCTACATTGTCTCATATTCCCGTTTTGTCATACGTATCTGAGTTATGTTCAAAATTTCAAGTCCTTAGCTCATCGGGAAGTGCACGAAATTATTCCACTATCTTTTCGTCAGTCCTCAGGGTGCGTGCGTTATATGTTGCCAGGTGGAGTCATCGTAGATGGCAACCGCACCTCTACCGGAGATTCTTAGCACCCCCTGCCCCGCTGTTACCATAGTCGCCACCGTAGCCAGTAATTGCGGGGCCGCCGGGTCTGGGGGCCGTTATTTGTGTCTTTTCTCATGGGGGGTATACTGCCATAATTGCTATGCTTGGCGAACGAGTTGGCAACTGCAGTTTTTTATCGCTTTTTGCTGTTATCAGAAAGATGTTGCTGCCCAGATGTTCTGCATCAGTTTCCCTCAGACACCCACGGAAAGATATAGGGTAGTGGACAATCTTACCCGCCACTACACGCATTCATGATTAGTGTTGGGTAATTTTACGAAATATTTACAATCGAATAAATTTATCCGAAATATTAATTATTTGGTACGCAGACATCTCTTATAATATTATCTTCCTCACTCTATCCTTAACCAGCAATTTATGAACAAACACACAGGCTGTATAAAACGGGCTGGAAGAAGAAGGCATTAATATATCATATCAATATTACTGTTTTGCTTCTTATTACATATAAATAGATATCTACTTTTTTGATTGAGAATCAAAATACAGATGCGTCTTAACCCTTGAGGACTAAGATGGAATGCCTCCTTTCAAGTTAAAAGGGTCTCCGGTTCTCTACACTCACCATACGAAACACAGCAGCCCCAAACTGCCATTTTACGCTGGTATTCTGTGAGAGCGAGGTCCTTCCCCGGGCGAGCTATAATAATGCTTCTGCATGGCTCTTGCATATGAAACTTGATGACGACAAACACGTTTGCGTGTTTCTACGCATACATGCTCTTCGGTTTAGAAGGTTAGATTAAGTAAACTTAAATAAAATATCGCTAATTTGGTCAATAAACTTCCGGTTTGGCTTTTTATAACTATTGCAAATTTAAATTATCTGCATTAAAAACTCTCAGACGAATCCCTAAATCAGACACACAGCGAAGTGATTCCAAAAGCGTGCCGTACTACTGAATTTGTAACAGGTTACTAAAATAAGCTGAAGTGAGTGCCTCCGGGTTACGATACATACACTGATGGGTACATGTAGAATAAAATATATATTTATTTTCTCATCACAAACAGTTACAGAATTATTGATAATAAACATGTTAAACCATAAACGTAACTAACTCTAGTTTGTGAGAGACTGGTGCCTAATAAAGTTAATTAATAATACCTGTTCTATAGGTCACCAGGTCCCACCTCACGGATTATACATCTTTAAATTACACATTTGTAAAATATATTACAGAGATTATCACTTTCATTGAATTAGTTATGAGTAAAATCATTTTTTATAACTGGCTTAACGGCTCTGGGTTCTAGCCCTTCTGAGCCTGAAGTTACAATTTATAATGATCTTTCATAGTACACTGCTTTGAAATATGTTGGTGCGTCACATTGTGCAGCCCTTGGGAGATTATGACGGCAACTTGAACCAACAGACAGTTGGCGATGGTATCTCAAGGCGCCCAAGCAGACAGACACCTCATCTTGAGAATCACATCACCATCAGAGCACTTGTTTCACCGTTTCCACTAATAGTTCACATGCACAGACACTTAATAAACAAAATTGCACCACTTTTACATATCAAATTCCACTTCAAACCATCATTTAAACAATAATACAGGAGCAGCAATCCGCCACCGGTAAAGTTCCCGCCAAAACTCCCGAGTAAAATCAATATTTAATAAAAAGAATGATTAACATAACAGATCAAATTTATAGTATGTGTAATTAACTATTGATAACTACCGTATAGTGGCCGTGTAAGAATATCCACTGTCCAATATCGTTCCGAGGGTGTCGTAAGGAGCGTCAGAGAGAAAATGAAAGAGGAGTGGGCAGCAGCATCTTCCAAATAACCACTCAAAATAATAAAAAACTGCGGTTTCCAACACATTTGCCAAGCATACCAAATCTCTCTATGAGGAAATCTATGAGGTCTAAGTTCAGCAGTGGACTTTTATAGACTGTAATGGATGGATAGAACTACCGATAATGGTTAACTCTAGTCTAGTCTATAAATTGTCAAGTCTACATCGTCACTGCTAAAATATAGTTATTTATTTTATACGTATAAATTATTAATAAAACTTATTGAATAATTTCATGACTATGACCTACTATTCTCACTAGGATTATCACAGTTCATGATGAACACGTGTGCTTAAGTTTTTTCAACTCTAATTATTATTATTTAACATTGGTTTGGAGAATACCTCTAGGTCCAGGGAAGAACCAACAAGTAACCCAGCTGGGCTTGTGTTACATAAAAGTCATTATTTATTAAATAAAATTAATTATAAAGAAAAAACACAGTAGCCTAATGGCGGGGTGCAGACCGCGAACTCGAAAGGTCGTGGGTTCGAATCCGCCATTCTACTACTGTCTTGAAGAACTCCTAACATAAGCATTTTAAGTTTACTGGTAAGTATATTGGTAATGTTGTTACTAAATAAGCTAAACATACTAGTAATGCTACTAGTATTTAAAAAAAAAAGAAAGAGTGAATAGAAAAAGAAATTTAATAAAATTAATAAATTATGCTAGTGATCAACTCGTTCCGAGGGCTTATTGTCTCCCAAGTATTCGTTAATATCTTTTTTTTATAGGATAGGGTGACAAACGAGCACACAGTCCACCTAATGGTAAGTGGTTGCTGTGGCCCATAGACATCTATCTTCGGTTCTCTACACTCACCATACGAAATACAGCAGTGTTATTTTTTTTATAGAATAAGGGTGAAAAACGAGCACACAGTCCACCTGATGGTAAGTGGTTGCTGCGGCCCATAGACATCTTCATCTATCCTCTGTTACAGATCAAAATGCAGATGCGTGTTCACCCGTGAGGACTAGGATGGAATGCCTCATTTCCAGTAAAAAGGGCCTCCGGCCACCTGCACTTACCAAGCGAAACGCAGAGGTAAACCTCTACATCACGCTGGTATTCTGTGAGGTCGTGGTACCACCCCGGTTCGAGCCGGCCCATCCATGCGACAGCAAAAGCTGCCGCCTGGCTCTACCACTGTTAAAAAACTAAAGCTGCTATTTGACGCTGGTATTCTGTGAGAGCGTGGTCCTTCCCCGGTCGAGCTGTAATAATGATGCAGCATGGCTCTAGCACATGAAAACTTGACCCATTAGTGCTACAACTATACTACTAATATAACTGCAACATGGTAAAAAATGTTTATATTTTAATAATAATTTTTATTAAATAATCTTATTGTGCATACATTTTCAATATTTCGGTGCTAATCCTTTGGTCGGCGATCTGGCTCTGCGGTTCGAATACTGGGTTGAACAATCAACACATGTTCTACGCAGAATAACTTACAAATATTTATATCTGAGTTTGCATGTTTGTTCACGTAAAATTCATGTATGTAAAAGCGCCTCCCTAATACAGGTAATATTTAATTAAAAAAGATAATATTATTTTATAATATTTTATTTATCACTTATATAAAATATTAATTACAACAATATTTAAAAAAAAACTAAAATTAAAAACTTAAACTTAAAAAAATATTGGTATCCTATTATTTCCTAAGCATTAATCGTGTCATTATTCACTACATTTTTGTTGTCTTAGTTGTTTCTTCTAACAATTTATGTCCTCAATGAACTAAAATACAGCATTCATCCCAACTGCTCGTAAAAACTGAATGAGCCATGCTAAAAACTAACCAGCCGAGGTTCTCCACCGCAGATAGACTAATTTCTTTTCCTTTATTACTTTTTCTTGCGTAATATGACGTTTTGTTTAATCTTTATTGGTGAAAAAAATATTTATTATTCTTTATAGAAATCGGCGATGCAACCAGAATTAAATTTGGCTAATTTGAACCTTAAAGGCTTCATTGAGTTACAATTTTTATTGCAAACTTGACATATTAAGTGAAAAAAAAAACAATAAGATCAAAAAAAAATAACTGTCAGTTGTAGGATAGCATGTCAGAAGTGAAAACTTCTTAGCTTCATGAATATACACATCTTATCATTTTGAACGTGGTAGAGCCATGCTGCAGCTATATTAGTAGTATAGTTGTAGCACGAAGGGGTCGGCTCGACCGGGGAAGGACCACGCTCTCACAGAATACCAGCGTAAAATATCAGCTTGACACTGATGTGTTTCGTATGGTGAGTGTAGAGAACCGGAGACCCATTACTGGAAAAGAGGCATTCCATCTTAGTCCTCACGGGTGACGACGCATCTGCATTTTGATTCTTTGTTGAGGATAAATGTAGATGTCTATGGGCCGCAGCAACCACTTACAATCAGGTGGACTGTGTGCTCGTTTGTCACCCTATCCTATAAAACAAATTCTCTATATGAGCGCAATATAAGAGCGTATGAGCGAGCGGTCGGTCACGCAAATTTAGTGCTTGTTCTCCATCCCAAAAGGGCTATATTTTATATATTCGTGTATACACACACACACACATCTCTATAGAGGTATCTGATCGACGATCGCAGTACCAGATGTACTACAGTACCGTCCTGCTGCTGCATATTTTTTTATAGTATAGGGCTATAGGGTGACAAACGAACACACAGTAAACCTGATGGTAAGTGGATGCTATGATACATATACATCTACTTTTATCCTCAATTAAGAATCCAAATGCAGATGCGTTGCCAGCCCTGAGGACTAAGATGGAAATGGAATGCCTTGTTTTCATGTACAAATGTACAAAATTTGTCAATAAACAAGTTTAAATGTTTTATTAAAGCAAAATTGTACAAAAAGGTTTATTATAATATCAAAGAATAAATAAGTGAAAAAACCCATGGGAATGACGTGATCGCCACCATACTGGTTCTATAAAAACTCACTTAAAATTTGTGCAAACAAAAAAACAAAATGATTTAAAGTGATATATTTTTAAGAAAATAAGTCCCGCTGGGTTTCTTGCTGGCTCTTCCCAGGACAGAGGTATTTTCCGAAAAAAATGTTAAATAAAATAAAATTACTTTCAATAAGTATTATGTAATAATCTATATTGATTAAAAATTATTCTATTCTATTCCAGTAAAAAGGGTCCGTGGTTCTCTACACTGACCATAGCATTAAGCTGCTATTTTACGTTGGTATTTTACGTTGGTATTCTGTGAGAGTGTGGCCCTATCCCGGTCAAGCCGTCCCATTTGTGCTACAGCTGCAGCGTGCATTAACAATATTATTTATATGGCTCGTCTGGTTATTTTACGTTACCCATAAGATTATTTTCTGAGATTTCTCGTATTCTCTTAACGCACTCACGGGACGAAAATTCAAGTTGAGTCACACTAATATAAAAAAGGCCGCGTGTTGGCGTCGTAAATACCTGCCAAGCGTTTCGATTAAGATAATCGTCCCAATAATGGTGGAGGCCCATGTCTAGCTGTGAATTTGTACGAGCCAATAAAGAATTTAAAATATATTATTATTAATTTTAATTTATTTTTATTGAATTTATAATATAGGCCCTTTTTACTAGAAATGAGGCATTCCATCTTAGTCCTCACGGGTGACAATGCATCTACATTTTGATTTGCAATAGAGGATAGATGTAGATTTCTATGGGCCGCAGCAACCACTTACCATCAGGTGGACTGTGTGCTCGTTTGTCACCCTTATCCTATAAAAAGAAATATAATATACTTTTACAGTAACACAAAATCTATAATACAACGTGTAATAATGTGGAACCTTTCTCTGAATCTACAAAACCGCCTTCCAAACAAAGCCGGATTTGAAAAAGTATGATTGGATTAACACTATTGAGTTTATATCCATATATTTTAAAATGCACAGAGTTTGTATCAAATCCTAGCTTACGGTTTTGTAGTGAGAATATGCAGAGGCGGTAAAATTTATTGTCACCGATGCGACATCTGGTGCCACCCTTCTTAAACTGCGGTCCAAGTGTACAAGCGTCGAGATTTGTAAAATAAACGCATGACGATGATGGCAACATCTGAATACTTTCTTCTTCTTCATTATGAACCCATAAAAGCCAACTACTGGACAATTGCCTACCATTGTAAGAAGTACCGCCTTTGATCATCATTCATCACGCTTGGCAGTGATTAATTATTCGCAGTACCAGACGTCTCGCACCTTTAATGCGTCACCGGTCTGAATGTTTTACTCTTGGCGTCATTCAGTATCCGTAAGAACTTTCAATGTTTTTCATAGTAACCTCTTACGATAGCTACGGGATGATATGGCATGAAGGCGGAGTCTCGGGGTTATAGGAGTATTGGTATGGCAAATTGCCTTTTCCCAGCGGCCGAAACGCGGTCGAGTCTGGATCCACGTCTGAACCGTAAAAGGATATAAATTATTTCTGTAAATGGGGAGCTACAGCCACAGAGTGGTTTAGTTCGGCTTCAGTCGCCGTCAGGGGTATGAAAGTCCTCACTAGCTTGCTTTTACGTTGATACTAGCGCCATCTCATAGTCAGCGAAAGTACTATTTTCCCCAAAATTTTTACACATTTTCTTGTAAGATGGCGCCACTGCTGGTATTCATTATTTATACCGAAGCCTAAAACATGCTATCGAAGTTTTAAAATACAGCAGTGTTACGGCCAACAGTTGCCTATCCCAGGAGTAGAATCCTCCGCGGCCCATAGACGGAGAAGCTACAGGCAGATGCTGGTCGGGCGTCCTAACGCCAAGGGTTAAGTTTCTAATTACATTAAACGATCAGGGGGGAGCGTTACAATTATTGAACAGAGCTTACTTACCTCTATTCAAGGCGACTGGTCCCTCAGGATTCGGTCAGGTCGCGTGTGGTACATCCAGTGCTAGGAAAGTAAGATTCAGTGATGTGTATTTGGGTGTGGCTGGTAGTGTTATTGACCTTGTTAGACCGTTATCCTCTGCGCAGTTCGGCGCTCAGCTCCTCTCCAAACTACGGTCTCCTTCCGCAGTCACTTTCTTCGTTCTCTACGATAACAGTTATTTAACTCTGTCGTACGATTAACTACCTTACAGAAAAGCCACTAACTCTCGTTTGTTATAACGCTTGACTCGCGAATGAACACAGAACGTACGGATCAAAGGTCACCGTTATTTCTAGAATATCAAATACCGCACTAGTAACTAATACGGTCGAATCCACTTATACAGATTCTGAATTAGACACTAAGTCCCGGGATGAAGCTAACAAAACAGGAATGCGCGTTACAATTCCCAGTGGTATATTTACTATACGCGCCTATCATATTCCGCTTCCGATTTCCCGATAAAGAACGCGTGTTTATCTTTCGACGCGATGAATTGGACTACTTGTTCTAGCGTGCCCTCGAAATGACCGGACGTCCAAAACCAGTATCGTAGAGGCGCGCGCGCCCTCTGACGTCTATTATTGACACTAACGCTTTTGCTCGAACAAGCGCTATATATAGAGAATTATTTTTTTATTTTTTTTATTATTTTTTTATTCTTTTTTATTTTTTTTCCGGCATCGTAGACCCATATCGTGTTAGTAATAGAAAATAAAACTTAAGAACTAATGTTAGTAAATAAAAAAAGACATAAATTTGTGAAAAATTTGGGGGTTTTATCAATCTCCATTTCGTAAATGTAGCTTAATAAACCTACCCAGTGTCGGGCCATCTAGCCGTTCCGCAACGACCCTCAAGAGACTATTCGAGCTCCTCCTCACTCTATGCATCAGTGATCACACTTTTTTACGCAAGATCGCGAAGTAATCGTCAGTATGCGCATCAGCGAACATGCCTGATGCACTACAATAAGGTGGAAGCCCCAACAGCAACCTGAAGGCGTTGTTATATTGGATACGCAGGTTATTGCCTGCCCTTTGGGTATGATTGGCCCAAAGGCTGCTGGTATAAAATGTTTGGCAGAAAGCCTTGAACAGTGTAATTTTAACTGGTACAGAGCAAGCAGCAAACCTTCGAGCCACCATGTTACCTCTCACAGCTAGCGCCCTGCGTTCCCTTTCGATATCTAGATCATCCTTCAAGTTTTCTGTTACAATATGACCCAGATATTTAAATTGGGTTACTCTCTGTAAAAGTGAACCGTTAAGCTTTACTGGAGGGACATATGTTGGACTTTTATTTCTACCTCTGAAAACCAACAGTTCACTTTTATCAGCATTATATTTCAATCCATGTTGATCTGCATAATCCTCACAAATGGCAAGCAACTTTCGCATTCTACACATTGACGGGCTCAGCAGCACCATATCGTCTGCGTAACTTAAGTTGTTTAGACTTACTCCGTCTATATGGCAACCAACATGTGTGCTGCTAAGGTCGTCAATCAGTTTATTACTATAGTATATTAAAAAGCCTCGGAGAGGTAAGACCTCCCTGCCTCACACCGCACTCAAGTTTATAAGGGTCAGGCAATACATTGGACCACCTTACAAAGTTTCTTTGCTTGTCATACCACATAGATAATATAGATACTAATGAAGCAGGTACTCCCGCCTCCCGAAGCTTTCCCCACAGAACATTGTATGAAACCAGGTCAAAGGCTTTTGAAAGGTCCAGGAAACAAGCATACACGGGTGTTTTTCTGTCAGTGTAATATTTGACAGTGTGCTTCAATGCAAAAATAGCACTCTCAGTGGATAGTCCCCGGCGAAAACCAAACTGTGAGTCGTGTATCTTTATGTATTCACCGAGGCGAGAATTAAGCACACTGTCAAATACTTTGGCTATTACGGTTGCCAGTGAAATAGGTCTGTAATTAAATTTGTCTGCTATGTCTCCCGTCCTATTCTTATTAATAGGTACGACTATAGTATCCAGAAGCTCCTGTGGTAAATGAGAATGGCCTAAACATAAATTAAAAAACATGGTCAACACTCTTGGTAAATGTATTCCAGCGTTTTGAAGGTGATAAACGAAGAAATTTAAACCGTGCTCATCTCACACTAACTAAATAAAGAATTAATTAAAACAAATTAGGTAGTAGTTGAATAATTTCCTTTTAATTTTATTGTAATATGTACGAAATAATACTGAGCCTAGTTGATAGCGCCCTCTAGTGTAATTTTCAGTAATTTATAATCCCATCGCCATCTATAAGAGCGCTCAAGAGACTTCCCTCTTTTCGTCACCTAATAATTTGTCAGAGTGGCTCGTCTATACCCTATATAGTATATCACAGAGTACATTATATATAGGGAATAGTATATTATCTATGGTCGCCGTCGTGAGTGGACATTGTTTCGGTTGTTTGCAGCGGCTCAAAAAGATCGCTGTACAAATACACAATATTCGAATAACCAAAGGAGATGTATGAAATTGGGTTATTGACATCGTTCGTAACAGTTATACAAAAATATGTAGATAATATAATGATAAATTATAAGCATAATTGAGTGGTTTATATTTCTGTAGTCCTAGGGACAGTCATAAAAACATTTTTTTTAAACTGAAATAGAAAGCTAATGCTTTTGCTTTAGCAAAAACGAAACGTTTTTAAATATCGTTCTGTTCTGTCTATGGTAATAGATAATGAAGGCTATTTTTATAATAAAATAACCTGCCTTACCAAAAAAATCATAATATTGAAACATTGACGCGAATCTGTAGTTATTAATATTGAATAAAATAATATATTTAGAAAACGATTGAATAGGCTATGTCATTAAATCAAAAAACATTTGAATATAATCCTACACGACTGAATAGGCTGTATGGTTATTGATCATTGCATATTCCGAAGGAGATTTAACTTGGTAAACTTGGTAACTTCAAGTTTCAGCTTGTCATGCGGCATGCGCATTTGGCATTGTAGCTGTTTTTTGGATAGAATTCGTGTTTTTACTTTCGTGGATTTATTTAACTTGACACTTGGATTTTCTCTCGGACCACAGGACAGTAGTGTGTTGCGCCCATATAATGAAAATAATGCGATATTTAAGTTTTGCGAGGAATAGAACAGACAATGTACAGCCTCCGGCTGTTTTTCTAGATGACGTTTTATTGATAATTGCAAAAAATAGTTAAACAATTAAAAAAGGTTGAGTTTTACTTTACTTTATATAATAATAACTACAAAACTGCATTCTTTTGTGTTTTTTCTATTTATTCAAATAACCTATCACAAGAACGAGTGAATTTACTACATAACCTACAAATCATAAAACAAATTAAAAACAAAAACCCCAGGTCCGGCAAAAATATGACTTTTGGATATAAGTAGCAAATGTTAAAATCTTCAAACTAACACATATTTTAAGTTTGTTCACGCCGGGCCCAAGCTTGTATGGAATCAAGTTCATCTCCTTTCTTAAATACTTGATTATAATAAATAATAAAAGATTTTTTTATTACAATATTTAAAAGCACAGAATAAATAATAGTAGTACGTACTAAAAGTAAGTAGTATAATCTTTTTTTTGTCATGGGTGACATTTTCATGGTTTTCGAGGGTGTTGAAACCGATAGTACTGTCGAAATGTAAATCCAAGGTGGCGGCTGCAATAGGTATAAATTTTTTCATCATGGGTGTCATTTTCATGGTTTTCGAGGGTATTGAAGCTGATAGTGCTGTCGAAATGTAAATCCAAGATGGCGGCTGAATTAGGTACCAATTTTTTCATCATGGGTGTCATTTTCATGGTTTTCGAGGGTGCTGAAGCCTATAATGCTGTCGAAATGTAAATCCAAGGTGGCGGCTGCAATAGGTATAAATTTTTTCATCATGGGTGTCATTTTCATGGTTTTCGAGGGTATTGAAGCTGATAGTGCTGTCGAAATGTAAATCCAAGATGGCGGCTGAATTTGGTACCAATTTTTTCATCATGGGTGTCATTTTCATGGTTTTCGAGGGTGTTGAAGCCGATAGTGATGTCGAAATGTAAATCCAAGATGGCGGCTGAATTAGGTACCAATTTTTTCATCATGGGTGTCATTTTCATGGTTTTCGAGGGTGTTAAAGCCGATAGTGCTCTCCGTTTTTCCGCGGGTATCCGCGTAACGGGCTCGGAGGATCGGTGTGTAGGTGAAAATCAAGGCTGTATTAGAAGGTGTACCTGTTTTCAGGCGTGCCTTTTATTTGGGAAAGAACAGAGGCAGAAATTGTCCTCGTCTAGTAGAAGGGATTAGGATTGGCTGACACTAGCCGAGACGTAGATGAGTGAAAAATGTCCCAGAGACATATGCATGGTTTTATTCGAAGCGAGTCCGACTTAACCTGTCTTTATACCCGAGAGGTGAGAATGAGTTATTATTTCCCAATAAAAAAGCTATCGTTGTATTCTTACCGATGTGTAAGAATATCCACCACTCCATATCATCCGGTGGGTGTCGTCAGGGGCGACAGAGGGAAACAAACCAAGAGATGGGCAACAGAGTCTTTCCAATAAAAACTGAAAATTAAAAAAACTGCGGTTGCCAATCTGAGTACCAAGCGTGGCAACTATGACAAATATCCCCTATAAAGTAATCTATGGGGAGGCCTATATATTTAACAGTGAACTTTATATAGGCCCTAACTTTAACGGTGTATTCTTGTCACTTGTACCACACATAAGGACGACAATCGCGAGCCGTTTCAGGATACGAACTCGATATATAGAAGAATAAAAACCCCCTCGGTCGCATTGTAACTGCGTACGTAACTTCACTTATCTAAAAACATGATGCCTTCGCCGTAAACGAAAAGTTTCCACTTTTGTTTTGTTTCAAACAGCGAATTTGGATGCTTAAGGAACACTTTGAAAGCAAGATTTTTCTTCAACATTTTCTTATAAGTAGAAAAGAAGATCGAGTTCTTTTTTTGTCAATTATTGAAATAAAATGAGGGTTTAATAAAAAAAAGTGACAGAAGAAGACAAACCGGGAGATGGGCATCAGAATTCTCCCAATAACAAATAGAAAAAAAAACTGCGTCTGCTAGCCCGCCTGCTAACTGAAGCAACTAAGGCAAACATTCCCACTTATGAGGCAATTTAAGGGGAAGCATTTGTTCAGCAGTGGACTTCTATAGGCTGTGATAGACATTTACGTTTAATGTCATTACAGAACTCCTATGGCTTCCGATAAATGGCGACATAGCCATCTCGTTTCTGTCAGATGTATAATATGCAAATCAGTGACAGAAGCAATGTTAAAAACGTCTGGCACTGCGATCGTTCATCTACCTGCCAAGTGTGACAATTTCAGGAAATCCTCATTACATAGTGAGAGCCTATGTCAACCCATTTAAAACAGCCATCGTTTTAAAATTTATATTGTTACGAGCTTGGGGTTCGAGACAATTAAAAACTGCCGATTGAATTACCAAAATTGACACTTTAATTACACAATACTAATTACAATCTAAAATCACACTAATAATAAAACACAATCACTTTAATTCGCAGTTATTTCGCTTCGAAGTATTCTCTTGTATCGCCAATTCAATACTGCTCCGGTCGTGGTCTATACCGGCCTTATATAGGGCCTCAGATAGTTTCCAGAACTTTCTACTGTAGCGACATCTAGAATGTTCGAGTAAGTATCGGTAACAATCTTTGACAGCGGCAATTTTCTCTAGATCCGTGCGGATACCTTCTTCCGACACTACATACCCCAAAAAGCTAACTTGCCGTTTGAATAGTGAGCACTTCTTCGGACTCAACTTGAGGTTGGCACTCTCGATCTTCATGAGCACGCGTTTCAGGTTTTGAAGGTGTTCCTCAAACGTACGGCCTACGATGATGATGTCATCCAAATAGACCAGACAGGCATCTCCAATTAGCCCGGTAAGTACAAGCTCCATCAACCTTTCAAACGTTGCTGGAGCATTGCACAATCCTAACGGCATGACTTTAAATTGCCACAGACCCTTTCCTGTGGAAAATGCAGTTTTCTCCTTATCCTTAGGGTCAATTTCAACCTGCCAGTAACCACTTTTCAGGTCCAGTATACTAAACACCACTTTACGCCTGTAAGCATGTCCAGCGTGTCATCAATTCTTGGCAAGGGATAGCTGTCCTTCTTCGTAACGTCGTTCAGACGGCGGTAGTCAACATAAAACCGCATGCTGCCGTCCTTCTTCTTTACCAGTACCACAGGTGAACACCATGGACTAGATGAAGGTTCAATAACACCATCCTTCACCATTCCCTCAATCATGGTTTCCACTTCCTTTTCACGTGCTACAGGCAATCTTCTTGGCCGCTGACGATTAGGCAATTCTTGTCCTGTGTTTATTTTGTGTTGAACTAAGCCAGTCTTTCCTATGTCAGCTTCGTTTGACGAGAAAACATTGGCGTACTGGAGCAACAACTTCTTCGCCTTGACCATTTCATTCGGGGAAAGAACGCTGCGACAGTCTTCTAAAAGTGTGGTCTTTCTCGTTTGTCCATCCTTGCTGGGGGTCCTAGTTGATAGATATTGGCACCGACGCAACCAATCCACTTCCTCACTAGTACCAACCAATGTGCCTTTTTCTATAATCTGTTCCTGATCACAAGGGTTCAACACACGTACTCCTGAGATATCGATGGTTCTGACCAAGGTTCGAGCCACTCTCCATGGAAGGTCATTGTCTACCCTTTCCACTTGCTTGCCCAGGATTCCGAGGAAGACTAACCGGCACAATCATTTCCGATCTCGGCGGAAGAACAATCTTCTTAAGGCTGTACACATTCCCTGGTAACGCCCCTTCCACAAAAAGTTCCTCTTGTCCACATTTTAAAACACCTTGCTTTACGTCGATCTCACAACAATTCTTCCTCATAAAGTCTAGGCCAGGATGCAGTCGTCCATTATATCAGCCACAATGACATTATGCCGGTAGATCATGTTGCCTAGCTTCAACTCCATCTCCTTCTCTCCACGGACGGGTATGTGCTGACCAGTGGCTGTCACCAAATTAATGAGTTCGCGGTTGTATGCGGAATCCCTAAGGAACCGACTTATAAGTTGGGAACTGACAACCGTGCGAGAGGCTCCAGTGTCTATGGTCAGTTTACACGGCGTTCCGTTGACCTCGCCCTTGATGATTAGGCTGTTCCCATCATGGGTTTGTGAGATCGAAATCCTTGGGGCTCTTTTAACATCAGCCAGCACCCGCCCCGCAGTCCTGGCTTTTACTCGTTTCCCTGCTGCTCCTGGGCGGTGCTATTATTCACACTACCCTCTCGAGATCGATCACCTTCCCTTTCTACAGTTCGCTTAGGGCAGCTGGATCGAAGATGGCCCCTTTCCCCACAGCCGTAGCACCTAGGGCTGTAGCCGTTATTGCGGTCCCGAACTGTAGCTGCTGCAACCTCCCTGACGCGATGGGAACGATGATCTTGCCGCACGGCTTCCACCTCTAGTGCATGAGTCAAGGTGTCCTTAAGCGTCTCGTGGTGCCCGAGCCTCACAGCAGCTCTGACTTCAAGGTCGCGGATGCCGTCGATGAATGTCTGCACCAGGTTCCCTACAATGAGCGCAAGTACAGACTGGTACGCTTTTCGAACCAGCTTCTCCACCTCAAGGGCCCACTGCGGCAGGTTTTCGTTACTGTGTTGCACGCGATCTTTGAGCTGCGCACGAAAGACGTGTTCCAGGTGAGCATCGCCATATCTCGCCTCCAATGCCTCAAGGAGCTGCTCGTAAGTCACTTCCTTACCGAGAGCTTCCAAAACAGTTAAGGCTTGGTCGCGTAGGCCTAGCCTCGAATACAGCCTCGAACTGGATTTTGTAGGCCGACCAGGAAGAACTCCCGTCGAACGGTGGCAATTTGAATCCACGTAACGAAGGTGTTGTAGCTACCACGGGAGCTGTAACTCCATCCCCAATTTTGAGGTCGTTCAGCGTTTTCTTCACGTCAACCATCACGTAGTCAACCCGAATGTTCACTTGGTCGATTCTGGTTTCAGCTTCTGATAGGCGGTTATCATGTTGAGCAACCCTATCCTTCACCTCCTTTATCTCTTTCCCTAAGGTAGCGTGAAGGTTCTTCATGAGAAGAAGCTGCTCGTCCAACCGACGGCCCTGTTCCTCCTGTTGGCGGGCCTGTTCTTCCTGTCCGCGCTGCAGCTGCTCTTCCAACCGACGGGCCTGATCCTGCAGCATCATCATCAGAGCACCTAAGTCAGGTGCTGCAGATGCAGGAGCTGCTGACGGGCCGGCCTCCGTGGTCAGCAACTGGCCTTCCGACGTTTTTTTATTACCAAATCGTCTCTGGTCCGTCTCCAGCTGGCGTTGACTTCGGGTACGGATACCCTCCATGTCGTCCTTTGGTAAAATCGGCATGATATGATCCCATTTCTGACACCATTTGTTACGAGCTTGGGGTTCGAGACAATTAAAAACTGCCGATTGAATTACCAAAATTGACACTTTAATTCATCATCATTACAGCCCTTCACAAGTCCACTGCTGAACATAGGCCTCCCCCAAGGAATGCCACAAAGCACGGTCCTGAGCCACCTGCATCCATCGACTTCCTGCATGTCTTACCAGGTCGTCACTCCATCTTGTGGGGGGACGCCCTACACTTCGCCTACCGGTACGAGGCTGCCACTCGAGAACCTTTCTTCCCCATCGGACACTTTAATTACACAACACTAATTACAATCTAAAATCACACTAATAATAAAACACAATCACTTTAGTTCGCAGTTATTTCGCTTCGAAGTATTCTCTTGTATCGCCAATTCAATACTGCCCCGGTCGTGGTCGTATATACCGGTCTTATATAGAGCCTCAGATAGTTTCCAGAACCTTCTACTGTAGCGACATCTAGAATCTTCGAGTACATATCGGTCCCGACATTTCTGGAAGGATCTCGACTCTCCTAGTTCTGCTACTCGACACTAGAGGGCGCTAGTGTAACTAGTGTTGCCATGTACAAGGCGCGCAACACTTTCTTTTACTCGACACTAGAGGGCGCCAGTGTAACTAGTGTTGCCATGTACAAGACATTAATAGTGGCGCGTAACAATATTTAAAATATCCTGGTGAAGAAGATTAATAATAATTCATCACGGATGTTACAGAGCTAAGGAAGGTAGCCTCTGCATTATATATTTATTTATTCAACATTTATTTATTTACTCTTTAATGCATAAACTTATTATATATGGCGAACTTAATGCTAAAAGGCATCTTCATTACGCTGTGGCGGCGCTGTCGTCGCGCCACAAGCAAAAACACATCGAAGCCTAAATCGCGCTAACAAAGTTCCTAAATTAAAACAGTATATATAGAATAGCTGCGAACTACCACTCGGAACGTTGGCCGCTCGCCGGGCAGAACACCTTGCCCGGCGGGAGATCTCCCCCTTTCCTTCCACCGGCCACAACACTATACTAGCAGAGATAGACATAAAAAGTGGTGCAGCAAATACTCAAAAACACGAAGTATTATTAAGAACGTATAAGGCTTGCATACTACGCTACTTATTTCTTATTTAACCAATTAAAAAAAATAAAGAAGCACAAAATGAAACAAAGTACAACATTTAATTCGAGTTCTGAACTTAATTAAATTATGAGAGATAGAGATTTATAGTCTGACGAATATGAATAGTTTAGGAGTTCAGTGAAGACTTTTCTAATGAAGGAGAAGTAATCTACTGGCATACAAACGGAGAGATTGGTAGCAAAACATAGAAACTGACGGTAGGAAAGGGAAATAAACTATAAACGGAAATTTTAATAATGAACAGTGAAAGTATTCACCGTCTTAAAAAGCCATCGAATGTCTGCAATAACGCTTCATAATCAGTATTTGTTAAAACACAATTTCCATTAGGTTATGAGAAATCATGGGTCTTTTTCTAACAAGCAGTCGGATAAAGAAAAGGTCTAAGCACTCGCAGTAAATTTCAGCAATCCGGGTACAATAATTGCATTTTTAAGTGCTGAGCGATGAAGGATGCTCGAGAAAACCGGCATGTCTGAGGAAAGGCATTTCGAAGACATGTGAAATGCGTCAATACTCAACGAAGCATTGCGGAGGAACAGTTGCTCCATAACCTTCGCAAAAACTAGAAGCTATTGCCCAGCTGTTGGATTTAGGATGTATATAGCCTTAACTTTGTTTCTTACCGACAGATAATTTTCCCAAACATGCTTTTTAAATTAGTATCATTATATCAATTTGTTAGATGAATCTAAATGACAGGGTGAGATATTGTGTGATAAGAGAAGCGTGTGGTTTCCAAGATGATATTGTGACCAGGATTAAGAAAGGAACGCTTCGGTGGTTTGGTCATGTAGAAAGAATGAATGAGGAAGGAGTAACAAAGCAAATTTTAGTTGCAGAGGTGAACGGCAGAGTCGGGAAGGGACGCCCTAGGCAAAGGTTTATCGACCAAATTGGCGATTTATTGAAAATGGGGCAAATTAAGAGTACCCTTAACCGACGAGTGTGTTTGCGTAGGTATATAGATGTGGAAGAAGCGAGAGAAGTGTGTCAGGATCGTGCCAAATGGAAGTCCATAGTCTCTGCCTACCCCTCTGGGTGACAGGCGTGAGTGTTTATGTTGGGTTATGTCATTATGTAAAACAGCAAAACCATATATAAATCAACATAAATAATATAATAAAACACATAATTTATGCTTAAAAATATTAGAATGGTCTGTTCTTATCAAAATTATAATGTTTGAATTATTCTGAATCAAAAGTTTTATTAAGAAAAATCTTCCGACGCTGCCGGCTGCAGATAACGCAATTCTCGATGGAATTTTGCATATTAATTGCATTTCAGTTGAAAAAATCCACGCACACAGACAGGATTCCGAATGTATTTTTAAATGAGCTGTAATTTAAAATTTTAAAGATTACGCATTTCAGTGTCTGATGACGTAAGCGCTTCTTATTTTTTTATACAACTCAAGGTGACAAACGAGCACACAGTCCACTTCATTCATGGTGAAAGGATGCTAAGAAACAAAACCGTACAACTTACCTCGATTAAAAATAAGAATGAATTAATGAATAAAAATCTTTTTTTCATTAATTTATTGTACATCACTGCGGAAATGAAATAATATACCCGTAAGCTATCACAAACTTTGTATTTAATATTTAAAAATAATATTATAGTTATAAGATATAAAAACCGAAGGACTTTTTTTGACGTGACAATCGGGAGAGAGAGAGCGAGAGAGAGCAGCGCCACAGGCGGCAACCACTAGAGTAAAATGTTATTTTTAATTGAGCCTACAAAGGTATACTTCATATTCTGTATATTAAAAAATACAGAAAACATTGAAAATCGAGTTAAGTATACAGTTCGCAGCCTTATCGTTTTATTTATACCGATATATCAGAATGCAGATACGTTGCCACCGTTAAAGATTATGATGTGTGACGTATTGGTTTTTTGGAGGTGGTAGAGAAATTAATTAGATTGTATGTCACAGTATAGTGACATACATACGTATTATTAAAATTTAGTGTTACAATGATTAGATTGCCACTGCTAAGTCGGGGTATTACGCGGGTGGTAGAGGAATCAGGTAGCATCCCTGAGTGATGATGGTATTCCCTGGTACTAATCCAGGCTAGATGGTCTGGGCTGTGAAGCGTGGGACGGCTGGTCAACGCTGGCAGGCGAATGGAATGTCTCGTTACCAGTAAATATGTTCTTCATATCCTGATACATAATGCTGCTATTTTACGCAGAGATAATGTATTATATCATGATGATGAAAATTATTTTTACGGGTGTTTCCAATATAAGTTATGATGACAATTGTCAACTGTTTAAGAAGTAAGATAGTAATAATAATAATAATATCTGTCAGACCGAATTTCGGTCACGGCGGCCAGTCTCAAGGGAGACTAGCCATCGGCGTAGGACAGGATTATAGTGCCCAAGTGTATGCGCAAACACAGGTGCACTCTCTATTCCCTCACTCAAACAGGGCGAAAATTCAATACGACCGTGATCAGGCGCAGAACCAAATACGTGCTTTCCGAGACACGGGGTTTAAACACCGCCAACTTTCAGGTTACTCGTGACAATTTCCTGATAGGAAACTCAATAACTTTTTTATTTGCGTTCACTGCTATTAACTGATTTTGGAACGTCCCGCGATTCGAATCCGGGATCGGGAGCAATCAAAAGGTAGTTTTACAGGAGTCGCAGAAAGTAATAATAATACGCCTGATTGTTAGTTGTTTACTTTACTATTTTTACAGCACGAAAAGCACCTCAATCATTATTGCAATCGTTTACATAATATCCCACAATGCTGGTAGCTATCCCTACAACCTATCGAAGTGAAGCTATGAACAGTTCGAATGTGTAGGAATTATACAATCCAAATACTTTTATAATATGAAAATAAGTAAACCACTTTTATAAATATTACTGATAAGTCAATTAATTACAATTGTTTAGAAAATGAAATTACTTAAATAATATTCTTTACAAATCTCTGAAATTCTAAATTAAAAATAAACTGAGAAAATTATCTATGATAATTTTTATTACAATACAATGACTTATAATCTATTTTATATTTGTAATTAAAAAATAATAATATAAAACAAAAGGATAATTAAACGATTATTATTTTAATGATTCACGATAGGAATTATTTAAAAATCACTGATAACATTAGTATCATACATTACGTATTTTTTTTTGTATGTCAAGTAAGCAAATTTATCTATATACATAAAAATGCATGTTTCTTTGTTTGTTTTGTATGCATCCCTAAACCATTCCGATTGCGACGAAACTTTGGTGAGTTGTTATGCGCGCGAACGTGTACGTTTCTGACAAAAAATACATGCAACACATACCAAGCATAGCTAGTTATTATAAAAAAAAAACTAGAAAAATCGAGCCACACAGCTTTCTAAATTTTCTTATCAATGTACAAAAGAAGATTTCAAGTGGACCAAATTCTTCCATCAAACCGTTTCCCGGTAGCACAATTACAGTACATCGCGATTCAAAGCCCCTCCCGCGGCAGTTAAAAATTAAACCTAATTAACTTTTTAACTCAGCTCGCCCCCGCCGGGTGTAATTAAAACAAAACAAAAGTCAACTTTATGCCGCCCTAAGGAGTTAGATATACGATTTTTCCCTTTTTACATTTAACGTTTTGACATAAAACCGGAAATTTCTCAAAATAGCAAAAATATTTGGGCTTGAAAAAGAAATGGAGATTCTGCAATGGGATTAAACAGTAAAATATATTTTTTAAACTGTTTTTCGGGTACGTTTTTCTTGGTTCATCTTAAAGGAACAGTTACTGACTGAATTTGTCCAAGACCATATTTTGTACTTAGAAAAAAGTATAATATGTCAAGTGAAACGTAATATTTTTGAAGTTATATTTCTTTTGGCGCGTTTGAGAAAAATGATAAGAATGAAGGTTTTACGATGCGTGCGCACTGCGACACCTAAAAACAACACCATGAAGTTGCAACGATGCGCACGCACACCGAAACCTAAAAGCGACGAGCGTTGGTAATTTTCTGTCAACTGTTATGTTATCGTGAGAACTGATAACTATATTCATGGTAGCTATTCAAATATATATGAATATATAAAACGTGTTTTATTTTAGCTATTTTTGTTTTGTTACGCTAAAGAAGTATAACTTCTTACGTGCGTACATATAGTATACATAAGTCCACACACACACACACACACACAAACACACACACATGTTTTTTTCTAAAGGGAATAAATGCTGGCAGCTTTTCCAAATTTTCATTCTTTTCTCCATTTCGGATTCACTTAAAACTATCTTTTACGTGGACTTGTCGGCTATTATATCAGATAGCTTGGTACCTAGCAATACAGGTCATCTAATTACGAAAATATAGCTACAACATAAAACTATAAATTATTAACGAAAATATGATTATCATCATCATCATTATAACCTATAAAAATCCATTGCTGTACAAAAACTTCCCCTGAGATTGCCTCTAAGGAAATTTGACATAGTTGGCGTGCTTGGCAGGTGGGCTGGCAACCGCAGTGACTTATTATAAGGGCGACGCTGCTACACGATTCCTGGTTTATTTTCCTCTGTTACCTCTTACTCCACGGGACGTTATGGGGTAGTGGATATTCTTAAGCCGCCACTATACGGTATAACAAATATATAGCTACATAAATTATATTTCATCTTTTATTGTAATTAGCTTTACAACCTTTAGAATCGATGTTGGATATAGGCCTTTCCTGTTTTAATTTATTTGCTTAGTTGTCGCATAAACGATTATTAGATCGACAAGGAAATCTTTTCAACATTTTTAAATCCTAAAATTAATTTAGTGTCAATATTTTAGGCTAACAAATCATTGTAAAATCTTATCATTATTGCCCGTGATATCTTAGTCTATCCGCAAGAGATATACGAAATGTAAACCCCTTCCCGCACGTTATTACAACGTCACGTAAAAAAGCAGTTATCCATAACATCCATAGACATCAATTACATTCCCAAACAATGCCATCTGTTGCCAAACGGGAATCTATCTCAACGCACTTACTTTCGGGAACCGGTGAGCCTTCCGGTCTCCTTTAAAATTACTCACGTACGTGACGTGCTTACGGAATTGTTTTACGAATGTGCGCGTATATTTCTTTTAAAATTGGAACATGTGTAGAGTGACAAATACGCTTTTGCGTCAAAGATGAAATTTTTCGATGACTAGGACGATTTATTTCGCTAGCTTTTCATTTAATTATTTTCATTTTATTATATTGCATAGAATAGAGCCGTGGTAACTCACAGTACGCGAGCAACCCGGGGTCAATAAAGTGAAGTGTCATGTACTCGGCGGTGAAGTAAAACCTCGTGAAGAAACCTGTATGTCTGAGAAATAAGAAAAAGAAAAATTTCGCAGACATGTGAAGTTCGCCAACACGCATTGGGGCACCGCGGCGGACATTTCCTTTCAGACCCTTTAATAAATGAGAGGAGGCCTAGGCTGTAACTTCAACTTTATAAGGAATAGCTCTTTTTCATCTAGTCTGGGTTGGTACTACCATAGTCATTGATCTACGATATCACTAACATAAATCATAACCACTAACAAATAAGCTTATGTTGGTAGTATAATTTTCCACTTTCTTTATATTACAGCTTAATCACGAAGAGAAATTGATTGGAGCGTATAAAGTATAAAAGTCATTTGGATAGTATATTTGACAATTTATAAAGTGCCTTATTACTATTTAGACAGCTACGTGGCGCAATGGTTTAGGAATGAGTTGTAGCGCTAAGGGCCTCTGGTTCGAATCCCACGCGGTACTAGTATCAGTATGATCTACAAATAATTGTTTCGTTTCTGGATATTTGTCCTCTTGAATTGTTTTCTGTAAACTAACAGCTTAATGTGGCAGCATATTTCGTTTGGTGAGTGTAGAGAACCGGATACCCTTTTTACTGGAAACTAGGCAATCCATCTTCATCCTCAGGAGTGAAAATGAATTTTGATTCTAAATCGAGGATAAATGGAAATATCTATGGGACACATTACCCACTTACCATCAGGTGGACTAGGTGCTGGTTTATCACTCATATTATATAAAAAAACCACCTCCACGGTACAGGAGAAAATTCTAATTCAATATTGACGCAAATCCTTGATTTGCTGTGTTATGTACTTCGAATTGGAAACAATAACGATATATTAAATGGTGTATTTTTCTGCTTTAAAAATATTTTATTCCAATAGAATTTGTACACAATATTCACGAAGTTCTCTACGTGGTGTCGAACTCAGAACTCTTGTCATGAATTTTATAGCAATAGGTAGCGGGTAACTTTATTTCTATTCCCGGTACCGTCCAGTCAAATATGCTAATTGCAATTACAATACTTGAACTGTTATATGCAGTTTGAAATACTGATTTACCGCGTGCTCAGTGGTTAAGAAAAACTTCGGCATTTCATTTTACTTCATTCTATTTCCATTTAATTTTATTTATAAAGAATTATCAATAAGGTTTCAAACAACGAATACATAATGATTTCTTATATTACGCGAATACTACACGTTGAGTAAAAATAACTTTACGGATTTTTACTTTTGAATTTTATCTTTTTTAACACCCGACGTTTCGAGTGCTTTGCAGCAGACAATGGTCACGGTACGGTACGGTATATAGGTACTCCTGCTTAACTATGCCATTGGTACGTAAAACATCTCAGTCCCCCCATCCTCCGTGACCATGGATGCTACATTGCTTACATAGCACTCGAAACATCGGAATTAAAAAGTTAAAATTAAATATAGAAAAATATTTAAATAGGATGTAGTACTTAAAGTCACAATTGAGACGAAATTCTAGTTACAGTGAGCTTGTTGAACATTTTAGAAATGCTGGTAATTATTTATTAGGAGATACGTACTCTCCACTCTTGCACGGGTTAGTAATAGTAAATAGAGTCTACACTCGCACTGATGTTACCCGTCAGCAGGTTGTATGTAGTGAGGTCAGCGGTTTTAGATAGATTTCCCAGCAATCAGTCGCAAAAGCATCTTGTTGTTTGACAAGCAAAGAGCTTTAGTAGCTTTAAAACTTAGAATAAATATATGGGGGAGGTCTATGATTGATGTGTGCTGTAATGAATGAACGACTGAAATAGACATATTTTTATACAACAATTATTTTTATCAATATTATTTTTTGTGGGCGGCCTCCCACTAAATGGAATTGCGACCTGGTAAGATATGAAGAAAGCTGAGGGATGCAGGTGACACCGTGCTTTATGGAGAGGCCCATTTTTATCGGTGATAATGTCTGAAAATTCTATTAATTATGTGTATTATTATATATACTCATTATTTTATACATAGACGAAATATCTGTGCTAATAGTCAGTCGATACATTCATAATTGCGTTCATAATTTACTGCGTAAACGTACTATAAATTTTACTGAAAGTTCCTACTTCCGTCCGGATAAATAGTTAAATAAATAGAGTTTCCATCAAATCACGCCTAAAGTTATATATTCATTTATTTTTTAATTCTTTATTTTATTTCATATTATAAAAGAATATAAAGGGCGGACTTGATGCCATGAGGTATTTTCTAACAGTCAACCCATGGATTGGTGAGAATTTGATGTCGGTGTAACAATATGTTGTAAAAAATATAAATGATATTTGAAAACAATTACACAAAGTAATGTTGATATTTAACCACATAATATATACCATTATACGTAACTAATTTGAATAATTTTCTCTTTAAATAACAAAAACTGAACTCTTAGATCAAAACAAAAAACTCCCTAAGGAATATACTAAGACATGTTCGGGGCGACAGCGGCAAAATCGATATACGCAAATCAGTGATAACAGGACTCTCAGTAAACTTTTACCGTTTATTTCGCCGACCCCCTTGGCCTCCCCTCCTTATCGTCTCCGATCTACAGATCCAATTTCCTAAAATAGGGATCGATCCGACAAATCATCTGGCCAACTCTATTATCCTCCACTCGGGGCAATCGTTTGGTGACTTACTTACGCCAAATCCGCGGCTTACTGGGCAAGTGATGGAGGGATGTTTCCTTCATAACTTGTGAAACAGAATACAAAATGACATGAGTGTGTTTATTATACGAATTGGTTTTTAACTTAAAAAGATTGACACAAGTCTTAGCTTTCATTAATAATGAACGTATAACAAGTTATAAAGGTAAATAATTTTTTTATTTATAAAATAAGGATAAAAATTGAGCACACAGTCCACCTGTTGGTTAGTAGATGCTGTGGCTCATAGACATATACATTTTTTTATAGGATTGGGGTGACAAACGAGCACAAAGTCCACCTGATGGTAAAAGGTTGCTGTGGCCCATAGACATACACATCTATCTTCGATTACGAATCAAAATGCAGATGCGTCGTCACCCGTGAGGATTAAGATGGAATGCCTCGTTTCCGGGTCTCCGGTACTCTACACTCAACATACAAAACACAGCAGCGTTAAGCTGCTATTTTACGCTGGTATTCTGTGAGAGCGTGGTCCTTCCCCGCTCGAGCCAACCCATTCGTACTACAACCATAACATAGCTACAGCATGGCTCTACCACGTAAAATCTATCCTCAATTAATCGAAATGCATATGCGTTATCACTCCTGAAGTCTAACATGGTATGCCTCGTTTCCAGTAAAAAGGGTCTCCGGTTCTCTACACTGGTATTATATGTGAGAGCTTGGTCCTTCCCCGATCGAGCCGATTTAATCATGCTACAACTACAATATAGCTGCAGCATGGCTCTGCTAAGTCAGTCTAATGTTTACTCTAAATTATAACAGCAATGATAATTAAATTATTATTTACTCTTTAAATAACTTTATAAAAAATGTCCTTCAGTTATTAAAAGAATAGATCATAAAATAATAAATGGTATAAATTTAAGACTTTATATCTTAATATACATTTCACAGAAAGTAAGAAACCCGGGTCCGATCCTCGCCGGGAATAATTAAATTTTAAGTTTTGATTTAACACATCTTAGGCGGTGAAGGAAAACCTGCATATCTCAGGAATAAAAATACTCTAAGATACGTGAACTCCAACAACAAGCCCTGGAGAAACGGTGGACTAATTGCTCGGTAACCTTGTACCGATTGATAATAACATAAAGTAATTTTTCCAATAATTTAAAATTAAAAATTTTGTACAACCGACTTCAATATAAATTATTAAAAATAACTCAAAAACTATTGGTCAGACCTTGATCAAATTAATATGGGACCACATGAGAAAAAACCGGTTTTCAAGTAAAAAAAAAAACAATTATCGAAATTGGTTCACCCAGAAAAAAGTTATGAGGTAACACACATAAAACAGCATCCAGTCGAATTATGTACCTCCTCGTTTTAGAAGTCTGTAGAAAAAATAAAAACCGCCTTCACAACTTTGTCCACAATACTAAAAAGTTAAAAATAGTAGTTTTTGCTTGCTAAAACATGTATAAGGAAAATCACAATTATTATTAATTAAATATTTACAACATACTACAAAAAATGTATACTCAAGTTGAAAACCTCTTCTTCTTCATGTAGTCGGTTAAAAAATTATTAAAATTTACCTTTCTCATAACACAGTCTAGTGACGTAGAGTAGCATTATTTAGCGTAAGGGTATATCCTCAAATCCGCTCAGAGATAGATTCAAATCTAGTATCAAAAAATGTCCCAAAACATACAATGATAATGTAAAATTAAAAATTTTATACAACCAACTTCAATATTAATTATTAAGAATAACTCAAGAGCTATTGTTCAGACCTTGATCTAATTTATATGGGACCACATATGAAGCACCAGCTTTTAAATAAAAAAATATTCATCGAAATCGGTTCAACCAATAAAAACTTATGAGGTAACACAAATTAAAAAAAACATAATATAGTCGAATTGAGTACCGTCTCCTTTTTGAAGTCGGTAGAAAACACGTTAAATCGTAATTTGTATATCACCCAAATGTCTTAAAAACTCAAACCTATTTCCACTATCCCACCACGAGCTCGGAAATTACTTAAAATAAAACAGAAGGAACATGGAAAATCACAGAGAGAGTCGTACATCGTTATCTAAAAAGCCGGACATAGGGGTGCCATTATCGTCGAATGTCAAATGAACGGGCGACGCTTGAAACTATGGTGACTTTGATACCGTAAAGTTTTTCAAGGAAAACATTGATACTGTATTTGGGAAAATAGAGAAGCAATTTCTTATTTCTTTTGAAAAGAAAAACGCTTGCCGGTGGTTACAGGGAACATTTTTTTAAATTAATGAATCGTCTAACGATAGCTTCGTTAGACGATTCATTAATTTGTACGTGGTAGAGCCACGCTGCAGCTATATTATGGTTATAACACGAGTGGGTCGGTCTAACTGGGGAAGGACCACGCTTTCACAGAATACCAGCCTAAAATAGCCGTTCCATGCTGCTGTGTTTGAAATGGTGAGTGTAATAAAACTTTAACTGAAGATTTAACTGGAAACGAGGCATGCTTAGGCCGCAGGAGTGACAACGCATTTTTTATTTAAACGTCACACACTAGTATTTTCTCCTGTATCGTGGAGATAGTTTAGAAACATAAATTGTACAAGAACATACATTTTGATTCTCAATCAAATTCTCGATTGAGGAGACCACAGCACCCACTTATAATCTGGTGTATTGTGTGCTCGTTTATAACATTTATTCCTTAAAATAATACTTGCTGATTTCACCATAATCCTTTTTTAAAATTTAAATTATATCGGTAAAAAAAAGTTTTGAAAATAACATTAACGGACACGTTTTTAGGCTGTTTAGACGAATTGCGTAGTAACCCTAGCGGTGACATCCACTGGCCCTCATACTCGTAATTTATTCTATTGTTAAACGTTATAATATTTTTGGAAGTAGAAGTTATTCTAACTTTTAGAAATTGGAAAATTGCAGATAATTTTCATTTTAGTTCAATGGACAGATGTCTCCGACAGATGTTCATTTAATTATCTCGTACGTACATGGTAGATGTAAAACACATACTATAAAACAATACCACTTCCCACCGTCTGTACACTTAGATCTTTTAAACTACTTGACGGATTTTGATACAATTTTCATTAATAGTCAAAATTATTTAAGAAAAAGGTTTATACGTATAATACATATATATATATATATATATATATATATATATATATATATATATATATATATATATATATATATATATATATATATATATATTGTCGTGAAGCGACAATTAAAAAAAAATAGAACCTAACCTAAGAACAACAAAACAACAAAAATAGAACAAGAAAATAATATATTTAAAATGTTAAAAAGATATTTACAATTTTATATAAAAAAAAAATGAAATATGATGATGGTGATGGATGACGTGATATTACAATTAGATAAAAAAAATAAAGATAGGAGAATATTGTATTGTAGTGGAGCCTAAAGGTCGAAGTGACAACCGCTGCGCTTGGAGTAGAAGTAGGCACGCGCTGAGGTTGTAGTTTCTTGGCGGTGATGGCACGCAGCGCCTGGTCTGGGTACACGCAGCGTCCGGAGCCGGCGCACGTAGCGCCTGGAGTAGGTGCACTCAGCGCCTGGAGCAAGCAGTCGCAGCGCCCAAAGGTAGCGCAGGCACTAGCAGATGGAGGCGCAGGTGACGACTCCAGATGAAAGTATAGGCTTGTAGGATCTCGGAGTAGTGTGGCCCCGCGCTTGAAGTAGACTACGCCGACGACTTCAGACGTAGATGGAGGTCTGCAGGATCCCGGAGCAGTGTGGCCCCGCGCTTGAAGTAGACTACGCTGACGACTTCAGATGTAGATGGAGGCTTGCAGGATCCCGGGGCAATGCGGCCCCGGGATAAGGCCTTTAGTAGATGCTTCACGTTTGAAAACTGAAGCGAGACTCCCTGTATTCTCCGATTGTTCGGCTTTTATATCTTTTTAGAGAGAACGAGAAATTATTTAAATTAAAAGGATTTTTTTTTTGTAAATGACCTAGAGCAAAAGAGTATTTATGTGGAAATATCGAAATAAGAACATTAGACCAGTGACGAATTTGAATAAAAGTTACCATAACAACCATATAAATAATGGTTGTCAAAAATATAAATTTTTGGTTTTAGGTATATAATTGAAAAACAGTTACATTTAAGTAAGAAATGAGATATTATTCATATAGGAAAAACTATAGCGCGGCAGCGCGCACGAAACCTGAAATTGGAGAGTTACGGAGAACTCAATAAAAGATAGAAAAAGGTAAGACTCCATTGACAGCGATTTAAACGGTGCTGATAGCGTGAAAATACGAAGTGAAAATGATTTGTTATTGTGTAAAAACGTTACAGGATCCTATGGATATAAAGGTGATGCAAAATATAAATGCAGAAAATCAAAAACAGAATGGAAAAGTAGTGTAAAATGATATGTAAGTAGCATAACTGATAGAGTGAAAAGTGATGCAAAATATGAATGCAGAAAATCAAAAACAGAATGGAAAAATAGTGTAAAATGATATGTAAGTAGCATAACTACAATATATATATAATGTAATTCTTCTGTCCGTGTGTATGTGATTGAACTCCTCCTAAATGGCAAATGTCATATTTGGACCCGGCAGGTGGCGTAGTTATCAAGATCCAGAAATCAACCGTGCAAAGTCGGGGCGAATCGCTAGTGTAAAATAAGAAGACCGGCAATGGAGTGGAGCATTGAAATAAACATCCGAAATATCTGAAAGATACAATATAATATTTTTATTGTTTGCGGGCAGCTATTCAGGTCTATCAAAACAAGTTTAATTACGACCAGAATGGTCTATTGTAATCGCAACGATACTTGTCTATGGCAAAATCTCTCCTATGAGGCAATTTATCGGGGAGGCATAGTTCAGCAGTGGACTTTTATAGGCTGTAATGGATAAATATTATTAGTAAGAATGTTCAAAGGTCTTCGTTCGTTAAAAACAGAATCTGCACATCCTGTGATTGCTAAGTTCTACAAAAGACATGGAGATACAATAATTCAATAGATTGTCATAGTTATTATAAGCTAATAATATTTAGACAGTTTAAAAACATACATATATATAATACAATATAATAAAATATTATAGAGTCCAGTAAAATTTGAAATGTCATTAGCCTAATGGTAGGGCGCGGACCGAAAACTCGCAAGGTCGTGGATTCGAATCCGCCATTCGACTACTGTCGTGAACCAGTTCTAACACATGCATTTTAACCTTACCTAAAGTGGTTTAAGGGAATATTAGTAATGTTTAATAGCATTACAAGTTTTTAAAAAAAATACAGACTATGGGGTATTCGATCTTAATCCTCAGAATTGACCACGTATTTGGTCATTTTTGTTTGAAGTCAGTTGCGGATATCCATGAGCTGCAATAGCTACTTGCCATCCAGTGGGCTTTAAGTTCGTTTGACCACTTCAAATATATTTAAAAAAAATGTGTAAGGTAAATAACAAAAGTGTTCATAGTGTTCTTTTTTGTGTAATAAATTTATTACGTTAAGTTCAAGGGTTGACATTTACAGACAATTTCGGCTAGGGCCAAGTTTAAAGGCGCTCGAATTTTCGGGACGTGCGAGACGCCATCTGCTACCTCGCACCGGCGGAAACACGGATTTTATATAGTAACCTTACCCTATTATTATACGTATATATTTATTTATAACAGAAGTTTCTCCCTTTGATGGTGTAATACGAAACTGCAATGTCTTGATGCTGTTTTCCTTAACGGAGTATATAATACAAGTAGCTATTATTGTATAAATTTTGTCTTTTTTATTTCTTACTTCAAATCCCTACAGTTAACCGTGCTTTACGACACCGATGGTTACGGGAGATTTCAATGCCTATACCCTAGACTGGCACTTTGTAAGACATGGGTTTGAATCGCGCATGGATCAAGTATTTATAAAGTATAACCCATAAATAATTATTACGGTTCTGGATGTTCATCTATGTGCCATTGTTAGATACAATATAGCAATATATAATATGTAAAACGCCTCCACAATACAAGAAAATATCCTGAAGTGCAGTGCATATGAACTGTATATTTTAATTTATTTTTTTATTTATAGAATAAGGGTGACAAACGACCACACAGTCCACCTGATGGTAAGTGAATGCTGTGGCCTGAAGACATCTAGCTTTATCCTCGATAAATAATCAAAATGCAGATGCGTTATCACGCCTGAGGACTAAGATGGAAAGCCTCGTTACCAGTTAAAATCATATCCAGTACTTTAAACTCACCATACGAAACACCGCAATATGAGGTGCTATTTCACGCTGGTATTCTGTGAGAGCGTGGTCCTTCCCCAGTCGAGTCGACCCATTCGTGCTAACAACCATAATATGGCTGCAGCATAACTCTACTTGTTGTTATTTTCGATGTACCGATCGACTCATTAGACTTACATACAATTTGAAGAGACTTTCTATTTGTGTCAATCTAATGTGATATTGTGTTGTGAATGACTAAATTGATAAAAAATGATATTTTATATTTGGAATATATACTATATATATTCGTCACCACATTCTGTATCACCCATACTTACAAAATAAAGAAATTCATTCGTTCATTCATTTCTGAATAATAATCATCATTACAGCCCTTCACAAGTCCACTGCTGAACATAGGCCTCCCCCAAAGAATGCCACAAAGCACGGTCCTGAGCCACCTGCATCCATCGACTTCCTGCATACTTTACCAGGTCGTCACTCCATCTAGTGGGGGGACGCCCTTCCCTTTGCCTGCCGGTACGAGGCTGCCACTCGAGAACCTTTCTTCCCCATCGGTTGTCGGTTCTTCGAGCCATATGGCCGGCCCATTGCCACTTCAGCTTACTAATCCGTTGGGCTATGTCGGCCACTCTGGTTCTACTGCGGATTTCCTCATTTCTGAGTTTATGACGCAGAGAAACTCCGAGCATAGACCTCTCCATAGCTTGCTGAGCGACCTTGAGCTTCCTCATCCGGCCAGCAGTGGAGGACCACGTCTCAGTTCCGTATGTCATCACTGGTAACACGCACTGGGTGTACAGTCTCGTTTTCAAGTTTTGAGGTATACCTGACGAGAAGATGTGCCGTAATTTCCCGAACGCTGCCCAACCGAGTTGAATCCGTCGATTGACCTCTTGGTCGAAGTTGGACTTACCTAGTCGGACTATTTGTCCCAGGTAAACATACTCGTCAACAACTTCGAGCTTAGTGTTCCCAACAACTACCGGCATAGGTGTAACATGGACATTAAACATGATCTTTGTTTTGTCCATGTTCATCTTAAGACCTATCCGTTGGGAAACACTATTGAGGTCATTGAGCATAGTGCTTAGGTCCTCCAGCGATTTTACCATAAGGACGATATCGTCGGCAAATCGAAGGTGAGTGATGTACTCGCCATTGATGTTGATGCCGTATCCTTTCCAGTCCAGAAGCTTGAAAACGTCTTCCAATGCAGCGGTGAAGAGTTTCGGGGATATGACGTCACCCTGTCTTACACCTCTCCGCAATTGGATAGGTTTCGTACTCTGGTTCTGTACTCGGATAGCCATCGTAGCCCTACTGTACATTCACTTCAACACTTCGATATACCGACAGTCAACTTGGCACCGCTGAAAGGACTGCAGCACCGCCCAAATTTCGACGGAATCAAAGGCTTTCTCATAGTCCACATACGCCAGACATAGTGGCAAATTGTACTCTTCGGACTTCTGTACAATTTGCCGTAGGGTATGTATGTGGTTTATGGTGCTAAAGCCCTTTCGGAAACCGGCTTATTCGGGAGGCTGGAAGTCGTCAAGTCTGCGCGCGAGACGATTCGTAATGACTCTCGAAAACAGCACGTAGACGCGGCTCAGAAGGGAAATCGGTCTGTAGTTCTTCAAGAGAGCGTTGTCGCCTTTCTTGAAAAACAAGACCACCGCACTTCTGCTCCACACCTCCGGTGTAATGCCACCATGGAGGACGGAATTAAAGAGCTTCTGAAGGACTTCAAGTACCGGTTTTCCACCCGCTTTCAGAAGCTCCGCTGTAATTCCATCCTCGCCTGGGGCCTTGCCGTTTTTAAGGTGCTGGAAAGCCATTCTAATCTCGCTCAGACTGACGTCCGGGATATCATCGGAATAATGTCGGATAAGACTCGCTCTTGGATCGTTACTCACATTTGCGTGCGGCTCCAACGATGACGTGTACAGCTGCCCATAGAACCTCTCAATCTCACTCAAAATCTCAGGTACCCCGGAAACGATGCTGTCACATTCGGTCTTCAGCTTTGACAGTTGGCTCTTTCTGGCAGACAGATCTCTGGCAAAGACTTTGGAGCCTTGGTTCCGCTCGATCGCTTCTTCAATACGAGCTGTATTGAAGTTGCGTAAGTCCCGCCGCATGCATTTGGAGATCTGTCTGTTCAGTTGCCTGTATGCTGTCAAATCTGTTGAAGAATGTAGCTTCATCTCCCGTCTAACAGCCATGAGATTAAGAGTGTGATCGGAGAGTTTTTGTGTTCTTCTGCGGCGGTTCTTGCAGAACTTAACTCCGACCGCATGGACAGTTTCCACGAGCTTGTCATTCAAATCATCCACTTAATTGCAGTCTTCTAGGCACTGAAATACGATATAATACGAATAATAATAAGTATACATAAAATTTAAATTTGATTTTCTTTAAAATTATATATTATACTAGCTGACCAGGCAGACGTTGTTCTGCCCTTTCCGAAAACCATTTGCTTTCCTAAAAAAAAACTCCTGAGCTTAGCAATAAAGAAATTGAGGGTCTATAAAAACTATCCTATATCTCAAGTTGGACCAAACTGCACACAGTGTGCAAAATTTCATTGAAATCAGTTCAGTAGTTTAGGGAGTCCATTGCGGAAAAACAATGTGAAACGTAATCTACACAAATAAATAAAATTGAAGTGTCTGTTTGTAATTTCAAAATTACAGCTTTTACTAAATGCATATCAAAGTATATACGGTACTTATAACAAAAATACAATTTTTAAAGTTTTTGTCTGTCTGTCTGTCTGTCTGCTTGTTCCTACTAATCTCCGAAACGGCTGGACCGATTTTGACGGGATTGGCAGATAGCTGATGTCACAAGAAGTAACTTAGGCTACTTTTATCTTAGAAAAATAATTAGGGTTCCGCGCAAAAATATTAAAACCCCAAATAACACGCGGGCGAAGTCGCGAGGGACAGCTAGTTTTTATATATAAAGATAACATGATATAATATATAATAGGGCTTCTACTTTAGGAAAAATGCATTTACCTTTCAAATCTGAATGACTTTATGTTTTATGAATTAAAATATTTCCGCACAACACAGTCCAGTAACAGGCTGCGCGGCCATTGATTCCATTTTAGTTCTCCTTTCTACTCGTATGTAGCATTCTATATAGTTCTTTGTATGAGGTTGGTTGCAGGTATCCATGGTCTAATTAATTAACTAATGTCCTCCAGACCAAATTTCGGTAACGGCGGCCAGCCTCAACGGAGACTAGCCATCGGCACAGGACAGGATTATAGTGCCCAAGTGTATGCGCAAGCACAGCTGCACTCTCTATTCCCTCGCTCTCATAGCCCGATGAGACAGTAAACCGACACGACCGGATAGAGATCAGACGCAGTACCAACGGCTTTACGTGCTCTCCGAGGCACGTGTGTTAGATAAGACACTACGAACTTCCTGACTCCGGGCGGCTACTGAGATTTTTTTTATTAACTGGCTTTACGGCTCTGGGTTCTAGCCCTTCTGAGCCTGAAGTTACAAAGATAATTTTCTTGACGGAAACCCCCAATAACTGATTTTTTTCGGCCCCATCCGAGATTCAAACCCAGGACCACATGATCAGTAGTCGCACTACTACAACCACTAGACCAACGAGGCAATCATCCATCCAGCGACCATAGTATTTCACCATCAGGTGGCACTGTAAATTCAATTTTAAGATGTAAATACATTTGTTTGAGCTGTTCGCCTTTCTTCGGAAGTCTTCGAAGTAGGAATCGCCTTTCTTCTCCTTTTACTTGATTAATTGAGACATTTGCCTTCTTCTTTCTTATTAATCAGCTCAAAATTAGGGCCAGTTTGGGTTGGATCATTTCTGCTATTACACTTAGGCCCGTATTAATAAACGTAACTCAAAGACGAACTCAAGTACGTAATCATTTGATACGCCCTCATTACGATATCAGCATTACAAGAACGTTGCTAATTAATAAACAGTAATTAACATAAAAACAGTATCTGAAAACGCTGTACTTAGGAATACTGTTCTGTGACTTGAACTCAAGTACACACACTTGAGTGTCGAGTTTAGTTTATTAATCAGTGTGGCACTCAGCTGATTTCGTAAACCTAAGCCGCATCTTGAGATATGTTTATTAATGAGATCATAACCTCAAGATTATACTCATGTGCGTGTACTTGAGCTAAGTAACGTTTATTAATACGCGCCTTAATCTATCTATATAATCTACTTAATTAACACGGTTCAACTATACTCAGTGGACTGCTGCATGGCAGTAAAAAGAGGTAAGAGGATAATTAGCACCTACCCGATTGGACTCCCAGGCAAAAATGGGAGTCCTAATTCCTAGCTCACACTCTCACACTTATGCCACAGTAGATCTCTGAAGTTGACACCATCATTTGAATCCGAAAGGGAGGTTATTACAGCCGAATAGATTTACTTTTTTTATACAAATAAGAGTGACCAACGAGCAAACCGTTCACTTGATACTAAGTGATACTGTGTACATACACCTACATATGACTTTTTTAAATTAAGATTTTTGGCTTGGATGTTTGTTTTTTGAGCCATGTCTTCATTTATCTCAGTATCAAGTGATAATAATCTTTTATACAACTATGCTTCACAATATGTTAATGTGTCACATTATGCAGCGTTTGGGAGATTTTGACGGCAACTTGAGTCAGTAGACAGTAGGCGATAGTATCTCAAGGCGCTTAAGCAGACAGACACCTTCTCTTGAGATTCACGTCATTGTCGGAGTTTTTGTTTCCACTAATAGCTCACATGCTGTGCATTTAATACACAAAATCACACCACTTTTACATAACAAAATTCACTTTAAACCATTATATAAACAATAATAGAGGAGCAGCAATCCGCCACCGGTCAACTTTCCGCCAAAACTCCCCTACGTCTAACCTCGAAAAAAACTAGGTTAAAAAGCAGGCACTTCATCTTGTGCACTAAGATGAAGACCTTGGTGGACTAAGATGAAGTGCCGCGTTACAAGTAAAAATGGTCCCAGGTCTCGTCACTCACCATATGGTACACATTAGTGTTACGTTACACTATTTCGGCTGCTATTCTGGAATAGTGTGGTCATTTCTCAATTGACCCATTTTGCTACAACCATGATACAGCTGTTCAGTTTACTAATATTTTTAAAAGACAAGTGAGAACCGATTTCAAAAATTATAAAAAAAAGCATTTCCATAATTAATTAGCTTCTGAAGTTAGTACTTTAAGTTTTTATTTAAACACCATTATACCTATAATAAATAAAACTGTGCTTTTGTTATAAACTGTGCTGTACCCTACCTATAAAAACGAAAGTCAGGATTTCGTAAACTCCCCTGTCTAAATAATGGACGCTTGAGGCACATAACGTTCCAACGAATTCGATATGGGGTGACTGGATGACACGTGACACAAGTGCGAATGGAGCTGCGGCTTTACCTAAGTCGCAGTAGTTTAGAAAATCGTATAATTTGAGAACTATCTGGATTCTTTAATAATACTGAAGCCAGCTCCGATCTTACCACAAGCGTTGCTTCGGACCTACCGGAAGAATTAGTAAAGTGTGTTTACCAAGTTAACTTTCTACAATTGTTAACGCTAATAGAAAACTATAAAAATGAATGTAAACGACATTTTCTTGCGACATCGTTTTTTTTATTTATTTTTATATTTTTATGTTAGCTTTAACGTTTATTTAAAGTCAACTTGGCTATACCGGTGAGAATTTGGTATCTTTAGAAAATATTTGTAAGTTTTTGTTACAGAACACCAAAAGAGTCAGAAAAATGTTAATATCTTAACTATGTACGTATCCAAACTTTTCAAATCAAAATTTAGATTTTTTTATACTTGAGCGTATTCCATGACATTTACATGAGTTCTTTTTACTTACGAAATAAAAACAAACCAATGTCGGAGTTATATCAGACATTTTTAGAAATGATAATATTTTCACAATGCCTCCTACAACAACCGACTACATCTCAGTTCACATTACCTCCTCTATCGCCATCTAAGTGCATAATGTGGTTGTGGAAATCTCAATGGTGGGCTCATCTTCACATCTGATACCGAATCACCAGGCGCCTACGAATCCTTGGATCAAACAAAGCGTGTTTCGCATTTCAAAGCATACCTTCCCATAGTGGACAGTACATGCGACTATATAAGTGCGATCTATGTTTGTTTTGAGTTTCTATATAATATTATTATGATAAAATGTTCTCGAATGGCAGGCTCGTACTGGTGTGTAAACGAAGTGTAGGGCGAACCCCCACAGACGAAGATGACTGGTCGATGATGAAGAGGTGCAGAAATTCACTCAAAACCGTGCTTCGTGGCTTTCCTATGTTCAGCAGTGGACTTGTGAAGGGTTGTAACGATGATGACGGTGATGGTAATTATGATATTGACAAAATTTCAATCGTATTATAAATTGTATTAAGAAAGTCGTAGAATGGCGTAAGAGAGTCAATCACCCCATTTCATCCCGTGGGTGTCATAAGAGACGACGGAGGGAAACAGGAGATGGGCACCAGCCTGATAACAACTCGGAATAGTAAACTATGGCAAATATCCCCCGGCTCCCCTATGAGACAATTTATAGGGAGCCCTTTATTATATTTACTAGATGGTAGGATAGGTACCACCCTCTTGCATAATTCTGCCACCAAACAGCAATGCTGCTGTGTTCAAGTCTGATGGGTACAGAGAGCTAGTATAATTAGAGGCTGCGAAGCATTCCATCTCAGTACTCAGAGATGACAACACATATGTAAACTTCTTTGTTTGAAATTAGCTGCAGGTTTTTTTATAGGATAAGGGTGACAAACGAGGACACAGTCCACCTGATGGTAAGTGGTTGCTGCGGCCCGTAAACATCTACATCTATCCTCTATTACAAATCAAAATGCAGATGCGTTGTCACCCGTGAGAACTAAGATGGAATGCCTCATTTCAAAAGCGTCTCGGGTTCTCTACACGCACCATACGAAACACAGCAGCGTTAAGCTGCCATTTTACGCTGGTATTCTGTGAGAGCGTGGTCCTTCCCGGGTCGAGCCGAACCCATTCGGACTTAGACTATACTACTAATATAGCTACAGCATGGCTCTACGACCTAAACAAAAGGTGTCACATAACTACAATAACTACTTAACATCTGGTGAATTATAATTTCGTTTGTTCCTTCAGTTTTATTTAAAACCAATCGAAAGTCTAAATTGGACTTTCGATTGGTTGTAATTAATGAATATTATATAAGCAAATAAAATTGTTGAAATAAAACAGTGTATGTTTCATTCTCTACCTCTATTTTATTTTTACTTTCTTTTGAGACCCTTATATTATCCTATAAATAAAACTAAACTTGTTTTATTTACGGATTTTATAGCGTATATTAACTTATTTCATATTCCTATTATATTTTATTTATCTGAAGATATCCGAGGTTTTTTTCCGCCAATGGTGTAATCACCACTATTGACGGGAGTGTATTCTCAATTTCAACACAATTGCTTTATACAATCTACTTTTATAAGTAACTGTTTGAAGAGGATTTGATACAGAGTGAAGTGCTCCTCTTATACAAAACTAAAACAAATATCCTTTGTGTCTCTATTTATAACTTTTCTAACATTTTACTAATGACCTTAAAACTAAATGCAACGTATTATTAAAACTAAGATTTTTTTTATTACAACTTACAAATATCATCTCCTACTGTCATTACGTGTTTTGTTAAACTGCTTAAGACTATTTACAAGTATTTTGATAAATTTGTTAAAGGATTCCAAAGTTGCTCCCTTTTCCATCAATTCTAATAAGTTATAGGGTAACACTCTGAGTTTGTTGCAAATCTATTTAAATAAGATTTCTGAAATCCGTGATTTGTAAGAGACTGAGTCATATGAAAACTTGTGGAGATTAAGGATCTAAGGTTTTTAATGTGTTCTAGGCTAGGTAATACTTCCTTAGTGTATCGGCCTTATTCCGCGCTATCGTATCTTGCATATCAGGATACGATAGCTGTGGTTAACTATGACAATGGGACGTCGAACACCTCAGAACCCCCCCCCCCCCCCCCCCACGAAACGTTGAGAATATAAAATAAGTTAATATGTCATACGCGATAAAATCCAAATACATTAGTTTAATTGAAATGTGTAGTGTCGGGTAAATATAAAAAATCATTAATTACATTATCCTTTTGGCCCTACGCTTTGCGATACGGTGCCAAAACTGTTAATTATGCTTAACATTTCAACAAAAAATAACCAGCCCTCTTGTCGTCAGCGGCAACGACCAGTCGTGGATACAGTTCCTTTAGGGGCTTCATCACACCTTGACCCCACAAGCCTCATTTTTATATTTAACAGTAGTATTTAAGTAACGTAAACGTAAACCTTAAACGAGTATGTCAAAGTGTCTACGCACGTAGCATTCTAGTTCTACACAACTATACCTCTCTCCTTAATTAAATGTACCATTGGAGCTAAGGTTGCAGACGTAGCAACTAAAAAAATTGCAGCACATTTAGAAAAACAAATCGACAATGACTCTCAACACATAAGTTCAATTAAAATAACTTGCACTTTGCTTCAAGTAAATCACACATCTCATGTTCCTATATCTAAGAATCGTAACGTTTTTAGTAATAATCCGTTGCGTTTATTAAATAAGTAGATAATTTTAAAAATATATACAAGGGTGACAAGCAGGCACATATTCTAACTAATGGGAAGTCGAAGCTGTACTCCAAAAACGACTACACATATCCGCTAAATCAAAATGCAGAAACGTTTCCTCTTTATCCATTAAAAAGTGTATTCGGTATTCTAAATTTCGTAATTTTTTCTAAATTATGAAATAAATTACTATTAATATTGTTCTACTGTCAATGAATACTTAGAAGATAAAATTATTTTGATCTCAGCCTCTCCCACATTGCTACGTCTGAAAAGGTACATGTATATGTTTTTGTCAAAACAAATGACTGCCAGATTTGCTTTAATCGTAACTCGTGGCAGGTAGATTGAAGACCAGATATCTCGTATCTTTGACGCTGATCTACATCTCCTGTCTGGTTATTTATTGTATGTCTGGCGTAAACAAGATGGATAGACCACCACTATCGAAACTCATAGTAGCTTCTAACAATATCCACGGGACGCAATGGGGCGATGGACCTTTTCACAGCGCCATCACATCAGCATGACTCTACACTGTATAAAGTGTAGAGAGGGTCTCTTCCTCAAGGTGTGGTATGTTCTTATAATAAACAAAAAATAATAATTGTTTGCGGCACAAATTCTTACCCTAAAATGAAATCGTCCCATGAAGACTAAGATGGAATGCTTCGTTACCAGTAATGATTAAAAATTAAAAATTTTGTACAGCCGACTTCAATTTAAGTTATTAAGAATAACTCAAAAACTATTGGTCTGACCTTGATCGAATCCATATGGGACCACACGAGAAGTACCAGCTTTCAAATAAGAATTATCGAAATCTGTTCACCCAGTGAAAAGTTATGAGGCAACAGAAATAAAAAAAAACAAACAGTCGAATTGAGTACCGTCTCGTTTTCGGAAGTCGGCAGAAAATGGTATTCGGTTATCACACTCGCTATATTATGAGACACAGCACTGTTATTCTACTATTTTACGCTGGTATTCTGTGAGAACATGATGCCAGCCGTTACATTTGTGCTGCAGATATATATATATATATATATATATATATATATATATATATATATATATATATATATATATATATATATATATATATAGCTGCAGCATGGCTCTACCGCATAAAACGTACTTCTCGCAAGAATAATAAAATACATCATTATTAAATCTTAAATTTCAGAGATGAGATTGACATGCACATGCTTTTCGATTTTTAATCGATTATAGATGTGGGTGTCTATGGGCCTGTATCTACTTATAACCCTGTGGAGTGTCTGCTCATTTGTACCACTTAAAATATAATTCTAACTTTACAGAAATGTGGATATAAACACGACTATATGAAATACGACGATATGGAATTACGGATATTACCTCTTTTGGCGCCGTTCTGTGAAATACATCTGTTTTATTTTTAACTTTAGAATTAATAGGCATATTTATGTTTTCCTTGAATAGAACAAAAAATTTTAAATTCCATAGATATTACAAGAATTCTTATTGAACGTTATTTAATATGCCTTTACTTCAGGTTGGGAACGATACCTCTGTCCTGGGTAGAACCACCAAGAAAACCCATCAAGACTTTTTTTTTTAATATTATTTTAGTAAAAGTATATAGCATTATGGTAGCAATAATAATGTTACACGATGACCTTAAATTTCTAAAATATAATAATAATTAATTATGTAAGCATTTCTAATAATTCAGAATGTAAATTAGTCTTTCAGAATTAGTTTTTTTTTAATTACACTAAAGTTTTTCTTGACGCTAACTTGAAATATGCATAAGGTCGATTTGTGCTCTAAAACACATTACCCTATCCCCTTTCCCTATCTCTATACCTGAAACCGCACCACGACAGCCCAGAGCCATCCTATTTACATAATAAAACAAAAAGGGAGCTTGAAATCTCTAACTCAGCGGTACACTTAAACGGGTCCCCGATGTCTTGAACTTGGTCTGAAACTATTTTAAAAATCACTTTGAGAGTCGTTGACATTCAAGTACGAGGGAAACTGGAAATATCAGCCAGTCTGAACAAGACTAGATACATATTATGGTGTATTTTGAGGTACTGCATAATACACCACAATAGTACGTATAATAAAATTTGCTTTAGCGTTATACTGATTTTTTATATAGGATAAGGGTGACAAGCGAGCACACAGTCCACCAGATGGTAAGTAGTTGTTGTGGCCCATAGGACATCTAAATATTATATTCTCGACTACGAATCAAAATGCACGTTGTCAACCGTGAGGACTAAGATAGAGCCGTTTCCAGTAAAACGGGTCTCCGGTTCTCTACACTCATCATACGGAACACAGCAGCATGAAGCTGCTAGTTTACGCTGGTGCTACATCTACTCTACTAATATAGCTGCAGCATGGTTCTAAGACGTATACTTTATAATTTTGTAATAATAAATAATTTCAATAATAGATCAAGCTTTTTAGGAAATATGTGTGTATGTACGTTTGCGTTTGTGGTGGGGATATAAGAATATCTACTGCCCATAACGCCCTGTGACTATCGTAAGAGGTGACAGAAGGATACAAACTAGCTGATAGGCAGCGAAGCCTTCCTAATAATCGTCATTACAGCCTTTCACAAGTCCATTGTTGAACATAGGCCTATGTTCCTAATAATAACTTAAATTAAATAACTGCGGTTGGCGACCCCCTCCTAAGCGTGGCAACCATGCTAATAATCCCCCTTATGAGGCAATCTATGGGGAAGGCCTATGTTCAGCAGTAGACTTTTAATAGAACGTAACGGTAACGATATTTTGCGATTTTCTTAAAAGTTAATGGACGGCTTTAAAAATGTACGTGTAATTTAAAGCCCGCCACTTGCACGTGCATTGCGGCAGCGCAATAGACTCCTAAGTTCCTTAACACCCTCAAAAGTGAGATGAGGCTATTGCCCAACAGCGAGACTCTTTTAGGCTATTACTTTAGTTTAATTGTATTGTTAGAAAATTTTTATTTAGTTAAATGAAACTAATATTTACGGATTTTATCGCGTTTAATTTAACTTGTTAATTACCGGCGTTTCAGGTGCTTTACAGCACCCATGGTCACGGGAGAGACTGAGGTGCTTGACGTCCCGATTTCATAGTTCCCCCGGCTACCTTCAGTTTTTGAATTTAGTCCGATCTACGCACGTCAAATACCTCAGTCGCCCATGACCATAGGTGCTGTAAAGCACCCGAAACGTCGGGAATTAATAATTTAAAATTAAAAATTTCGTACAACCGAATAACTCAAAAACTATTGGTCAGACCTTGATCACACTTGACTTGATACTTACTACATAGCTTCAAAATAAAAAAAGAATCATCGAAATCGGTTCACCCAGTAAAAAATTATGAGGTAACACACATAAAAAAACATACAGTCGAATTAAGTACCGTCTCCTCTTAGAAGTCGGTAGAAAAGTTGAATTAAACGCGTTAAAATCAGTAAAGATTAGTTTCATTTAATGTGTAGTCTTCGCGCAAATATAAGAGATCATAATTATATTTGAGTTTAAACTGCGATTCGTACGATATATTTATGCAGCACTGTTTATCCATCTATCTATTACAGCCTATATAAGTTCAATGCTGAGCACAGGCATCCCTGTCATAGTTGTTACGCTTGGCAGGCAGGTTGGCAACCGCAGTTTTTTGTTATTTTTAGTTGATATTAGGAAGATCCTTCCATAGATAATACACTACATACCAAGGGATCCTTCTGTCGATATCCTGGTATGTTTTCCTCTGCCCATATAGGTAAGTGAATATTCATACATTGCCAATACTCGGTTTGCAGCACTGTTTATCATAAAAAATTAATTCTCCAAACTTATTTAATTTGAAAGGGTCTTAGAAAGATTTTCTACATATTTTTATAAATTATGAACCATTTGTAAGCAGATCAAGAATTTATATTTTTTACTGTCAAACATGTGCGACTGCTTGTTGTACATTTTTATTAATTCAAACTACCTTAAACTACACGAGCCGGAGTAAGGTTTCTTCAATTCAATGTAAAATATGCGTTGACCCGTATCAAGCCCACATGTCGTATATTAAAAGTCAAATACAATACCTTGCTACATAGTAAGAAAATTTTACACAAGTCGTTACGAATACTAAGCGATTTTATTTATTTTTTAATTTGCGAATATGTGTGGGTAGTTTTGGTGGATTCGGTCTCTCTCATTATCCACTTCCCGTGACTTGTTGTAAGTTCGATTAAAAATGTATTATAAAATATGAGTTTCTGAGGGATGAGTACACATTTGTGCCATTTGCTGTAAAGACTAGCGGTCCGTGGGGTTAACTTGTAGTGATTCCTAAATGAACTATGTATATGGGCTACTTGTCACCGCTGCAGGTGATATGAGGGCTGGTTCTTTTTTCGTTGAAAGGCTAAGTATAGCCATTCAGTTAAGAAATGCAGCCAGCGTTTTTGGCACTATACCGCGGGGAATAGAACTGTATGATAATTAAAGTTTTTAGTTTTTGCTTTTTTTAAGTGAAAACTTTTTAGCATCGTTGTGTTTTGATACTGGTGAAACGAAAAATTACGGTAAAAAGAAACAATTGTATACATCTATAGGATTTAACCTACGAGAGAATGATATAGAATACAGTGTAGTATGCGACAGTAGCCTAATGGCAGGGTGCGGACTCGTAAGGTTGCGGGTTCGAATCACATACATATTCTATTTTTATACTTACTAACAGTGGTTAAAGGAAATTTCAGTAATGTAAATAACATTGCTAGTATTTTTTAAATAGTGTTTCAAATTATTTCGGTCTCCTCTTTTGCGGTGATTTAAAGATGGTTAATATGAGCTTTAACTGTTTGAATAAACACTTAGGAATTAACAAATTTATTAAATAAATAAAATTAACCATATTGAATAAACTTGCCATATCCAATTCATTCATAACAATCCACAATTTTATAGCTTACCTATCTATGAACCATTCGTGTTTATGCCATCTAGCGCATGTCTTATGTACCACTTTGAGAGTCAATCAATTTTTGTTCGTTAAAATGACTTTATCTATGGAATGAAGTAGATGTCGCTATTGTAAAGCAATTTTAATAACACCAAAATTAAGTCTAAAAATAAGGATTGTAATATTTACTTATTAAAATAAAAAAAATCTTATACTTTATTAATTTAAAATTTGATTTTATGCCGCACTTATAGTTGAAAATGATCATGTTAACTAAATCATTTGCCATGAAATATTTTAATTTTATATTTCATTTCATTAGAAGATTTCACTTCTACCGCGCGTGATCTGAACTGCACACATGTTTTTTTTGTTGTTAAATAATAATGATAATAAATATTGTTAGGACTTGTAAACTGACATCGGGCCCATTACAAAAACTTCCGAGTCCATTTCACATTTCATCCTGTACGTGTGGAGGAGACTGTAGGAAATATCTGAAAATTTTATGGCTTTCGATAAATGGAGGTATTATCTCGTTTACGTAAAAATACTCACAACGGGGTCGAACAGCAGCGTTAAGACGTCTGAATCGTCACGCTTGACAGGAAGGCGCTTCAGAATGAAATGTGTAAATGAAATGAATGGAATGCAACATAGACTTACTTCCCGCTATTTAGAACAAAGAATGCTGATTGCGTTTCCGTACTGAGTCTTGTCTGAGAAAAGGACCTGCCCTTCTTGTCCCAGTCGCGGATATGTTTGTTCTAAAAACGTTAAAGCGCATGGACCCCATGGACCGATTGTTCCCTACACCAAATACCAAAATGCATAGACATTTCTCCGAGGCTATATGAGCCATTTGGTTAATTCAGCCATCTCTGATCCCACTCAGCTCTAAACGAGGACTCTTGAGCTAAGAGACCGCCAGTGTCTATGCACGCAGCATCCCAATGCAAGGACTTGATTACAATAAAAACTTTGTTTTAGTATTTGTCTAAATAAAAGTTTGTCTCCACAGACTTTTATATGATATTTTTGCATTCTATTATTATTATAATTGCATTATCTATGTATAAAATTAACAAATATTTAGAACAAGATTAAAATGTATCAATATTATTTTTTTAAATATAGAAGAGGAGGCAACAGGTAAACGGCATGCAGCTCACATGACGGTGTGTTTAATAAGGAATTAATATTTTTAACTTGTAAAATTACTAACGATCAATGAACTTTCGGCCAAATCTACGTTTTACCACTTTTATGGGTAAATATTTAAATTATTTTCTATTATATTGGTTTAAATTGGCTCGAATGAGTGATTTGGTAGGACATGCTTGGATGTAGGACAATTTACGACCTGTCGTGGATTCGAATCAATGAAGTAAAATTAGATTTTAGTCTTATCAAACATTATTTAGCACTTCCTACGTGTCGGTAACGTCTAGTGATACACAAAAACATCTTTACCACAATTAAACAGAACAGTTTGACCTCTAAAAGATATCCTACACATTGTCCGACATATCCCTTGTTGGAAACGAGTCAGCTCATGCATTTTGAACGGAGTGACTTCCCTCGTAGACCCTACTCAAACTACGTTTTATCTTTATCAGCGGATTTCATGTGGAAACTTATGTTTTTTCATTTCACAAGAAAAGCTATGGAGTATTTTTACAATCCCATTTTAGCTCCTATTGTAGTTCACTTCAGTAAATAAAATAAAAAGCTTTTCAAATTGATCGCAAGCATTCCACCACTAAATAATTATTGTCTTTTATATAATAGTTTACCAGGTCGTCACTCCATCTAATGAAGGGTCGCCATACACTTTGCTGTTGGTACGAGGTTGCCACTCGAGAACCTATCTTCTCCATCGGTTGTCGGTGAGACATGAAGGAAGTCGATACATGCAGGTGGCTTAAGCCCATGCTTTGTCGTGTCGCTTGGGGGGAAGCCTATGTTCAGCAGTGAACTTGTGAAGAGCAGTAATAATGATGATGATGTAATAGTTTCAAGGAGATTTTGAAAAAAAAAGAAATAAAATAAATACATCCTCCCGAAATACAATAATGTTAGTGGTACCTAAACTTTTTCTTATTACCTAACATTCTAAATGAACTACCGAACGAAACATTATGGTTGCTTCGGGATTATATAAGGCAAGACTAAAATTATTTAATTGAAATTAAACAGAATGTTCATAACATATTTATTTACAGACACATAACTTTAACTCATTTTGCGAGTATTATTTATTGAACATATTGACAGGATTATAGTAAACGTAGTTACCATGGTCACGGTAGACAGATTTTAGAGGGCAAAAAGAAAGCTACCTCCTTATTCTACCCAGAGTTTTTTTCATTTAATTTTCCTTCTTTTATGTGTTTTTCTATAGTATAAGGGTGACCAAAGATCACACAATGCACCTGTTAGTAAGTATTTGATGTGGCGCATTAACTCTACATCTGTCATCGATTAAGAATCAAAGTGAACATCCGCTCTTTTTTATAGAATAAGGGTAACAAACGAGCACACAGAAGGACCATAGACATCTACATCTGTCTTCGTTTGCGAATTAAAATGCAGATGCATTGTCAACCGTGAGGACTAAGATAGAATGCCTCTTTTCCAGTAAAATGGGTCTGCGGTTCTCTACACTCGCCATGCGAAAAGGGGCAGCATTAAGCTGCTATTTTACGCTGGTATTCCGTGAGGGTGTTCTACATCCCCGCTCGAGACGAACCAGTCTTGCTACAACCATAATATAGCTGCAGCGTGGCTCTACCACGTGTAAACGTGTATATCCAATTTCAATTTAAATTTTAGTGTATATTTCATTAAAAATAAATCTACACAATTTAATGCCATTTACTTCTTAAATCAATAAAAATAAAAGTTTGTTATGATCTCTACTCAGGAGGAATATAAGCATCACTTTATCCGTCCACGAATCCCACGGCCGCCGACGACCGACGCGTTCCTGAATAAATTCCTTCGACTCCATTAAAACGTCACTCAAACTAGACTTGGAGTAAAAGCAGCCGTTTTAGAACGCAAAATGTTCTACGTTATTCGAGAAAAATATAGCGACTCTACTGTTTACACTTATAGCATGAATATTTGATTCTTAATCCTTAAAACGTATTTTTATTGCGAGCCGACTTCAAAAGGTCGTTCTAAATTCAATTGTACTTATGTTTTTTCTTATGTGGGATATCTTCTTTAATGAGGGTTAATAATCTTCCGCTCACCAGATGTCGCTAGTTGACACTGAGGTGAAGTTTATTGTTACACAAGTTAGTTTTAAATAAAAGTTTATCAGTTTGCTTAAAGTTATACACAAAAATTATACAACACAAAACAATGCTTCAGTGGTTTGCTCTTTAATTTTTTGCACATTTTTAACTCTTTTTGATTTTTCTAGTTTTATGAATATCTATAGTTTGGTTTATTTATTTTTAATCTAATTAATATAAAATATAACTAATAGTACAGAAAGGAATTAACATTTACGTTTTTCGAACAAATTAACTTCCCCGCTATAGAATCCGTCAAATATTACACCTCATTCATTGTGAACAGGATTTGACGATTCTTTTTTTATTATAATATAGGTTATACCTCAGGGGTTGTCGCATTTACAATGCACCCATAAGGGCGGCAAAATAACGCATGAAGTATTTAATGTAACTATTTAGACGACATTGAGGTTGTGATATTACTTAGTTCACTTAAAAGGATTTAAAAAAAAACTATTGGTCGTAGGACTGGCACATCAGAAGTGAAAACTTCTTTGCTTCACAAACGTTATTTTTTTATTGTTATATAATATTTTAGGAAGTATATTAGAAATTATGTTATCAACGGAATATACATAGAATAATTCTATGGGAATATAGTAACAACATTTTCATTTATTAAGCTGTTTCAAACGAAAAGGAATGATTATTATTTATATAATACAAACTTTGTAAATATATATATCAGTTTTATAAAATTTTTAACATTGGATTTTCAACATTACTTTTATCAATTTTATGTATCTGAGCGTGACAGTCACGTGAGTTTGCTTTTTTGTTTTGCTTTCGCCCACCCCAAAAGTGCCCAACGTACCTAAATAAATTTTCACTTAAAAAACTAGATTTTTTTTTACATAATAAACAAATTTGCTGTACCATAATCGCCGTACTTATGAACGAGAATAACGGTCACTAAGACCCTAGACCTATATTGGCTGGCACACTTGAGATTGTAATCAACATAGTTTATTTTTCATTATCTCTACTAGGGATGTTACGTAAGTAGTTATATCGGAACCAAATTCGGAAGCGGAGATTTTAAATTTTGTTTGCCGGAATCGGAACCGGAATCGGAGGTGAAGGCAGAAGAGATGTGGTGGTGGCAGGTCAATTGCACTGTATTTTTCTTTTCTTTAAAGCACATGCTTTAAATAACTTTTTAACGAAATAGTCGTACCTTACTTTCGTGAATATATTTTCTCACATAGTTAACACTTTGAAGCATTCTCAGAAACTTCATTGAAATAATGGCACTTGATTTTGGCTTCATTAACTAATTCAAATAAATTTGTTACACGTCAAAAAAACACTACTAAAACTAATCAAAAACTTGGATAGGTATAAATGAAGCACGAAACGCACAACATTCCAATTGCCAAATACGAAACAAAACATCAAGTTAAAGCGTAATCGACAGACGGCACGGGGGGAGGGAGGTTCCCGGGGGTCAGGTATAAAATTGTTTGTACACGCTGATCGCGGCTGCCGCCACCACTGTGCTTCGACCTCCGATATATAACTTCCGATTAAAATTTAACGGAACCGAAATCGGAATGGAAAGTGCAAAATCAATCGGAATATCCGAACTTACGAAATCGGAATCGAACCTCCGTAATATCTCTAATCCCTACAGCCCTTTACAATTCCACTGCTGAACATTGGACTCCCCAAAGGAATGAAACACAGTCCTGAGCCACCAGCATCCATAGACTTCGTCGTCACTCGATCTAGTGTGAGGCTGCCCAACACTTCACTTATCGGTACGAGGCTGCCACTCACAAGCCTTTCTTCCCCATCAGTTGTTGGAAAAATCAGTTAAAATAGTTGAGTCTAATTCATCATCTTTCTACAATCCAAAAAGAAGGAGGTTATCAATTCGACTGTTGTTTTGATATGTATGTTACTCATTATCTTCGCCGATTGTGAACCGATTTCAATGATTTTTTTTACATAGTCTAATGCCTCGACAGTGGTCTCATTTAAATTTCAAAGAAAATGTCTACCCCTATGATTAAGCAAATAGGGAATGAGACGGGTCTTTATTTCTAGCTATTAAACTAAGTGACAATTATTTTATTATTTTCAATTTTTTTTCTAGTCGGTTCTTGTTTTTCAAATATTTCTTTATTGTATATAATCAAGTTTAGGAGATCTTTCTGACTTTTCACATTTATGATGACTTTACTCATCGTTTGATAAAGAATAATTGAATGTTATTTTAAATGTAAGAACAATTTCGTAATGTAGCATCTACATAAAGGTCGTTTTACATTATCTTAGTAATAAAACGAGAGCGTTCGGAGACTACCGCCCGAAATTAACATTCGATCTTAATCTATTTTTAGCAATCGAAGATTGATAATTCAACCCATTTTATGGTTAGACAGGGCCAATAATCAATCCAGAGATTAAAATTACTATCTGCAGAAGCAAGCTATCCTTGGGAGGACGGATTACAGAAAAAGATACACCTCTGTGGGTGAATGACAGTTTGTGTGTATCAATAACCTATCTGTCAATTTGACGTTTGGTTCGATCGGTATAAACAATCCAAATTCGCAATCCGAGAAAAGCCTAGAATTAATCCTTCTAGTTCAAAACTTTTACGTGTTTTCTTTTATTTTACACAATATATTTCCTGTAAATGTTTCTGTAATTCGAAAAAAAGGTTTATATACGCTCAAAAATTATTTAATAAACACACACGATCGAAGCTAAGCAGTGAAACTTGACAATGACCGTTTTTTTCTTGATCGACGCACTGACGCTACGGAGACGTTACTTACCGGCGACGTTCCGTTATGTAATTTTTGTTCTAACTATAGATTTACATTGATTTAATAAAAATATAATATGTAATTTAAAAATTTTAGGGAGAAAAAAGTAGCTAACGTAATAACGTATAGTTAGTGTCAATAGTAATAAATTTTAAATATCATTTTTTGCTATTATATTAATACATCTATTTGAATGAAACAACAGTCGTCATGCATACAACGAAACAGTCGAGAGGAATCGGATAGATGTTTGGATCGACTGCGATCGCCGCAAAAAAAAGATTGGGCTTGATAACATATGTTATTGAGATGTGGATTTAGATGGATCTTTGGATAGGGTACAATCTCAGATTGTCTTTAATCTTAAAAAAGAGATACGTTATTAAGTTCGGGCGTACATCGGTACAAAACTTGCTGTAAAAACAGTACCTTTTACTAATAATGGTTAGCATCATCATAGCATTAGTACGATTCTACGCGCCTTTATAGTTACTAAAATCAAATGAAAATTATTTTTATTTTTGTTTCTGTTGACACTTAATGAGTATAAAATGATACTGACACTCTTTACGCGCCCGCTTAGCCCTCCGCCGGTCTCTATACACGCTACTCGCTGTAGCAAAAATGGATAAAACAATGGATAGTAACAACTTTAGTGGAGTACTTACTACAATGAACAGGCGTAGAAAGCATGACGCGTTTTATTATAAATTCCAAGTGACCAATGTCCTCACTCCTCGCAGTCCACCCAACGGGAAGTGACTACTGCAGCCCACGGACACCTGCAACTAACGTTAAATAAAAAAGGCTACAGGTGAATTAAGTACTAATAAAATGCCTTACAACCGATGTATGCAATTATATCCCTTCAGACAAGACAGCCATTGCTGCTTGGCGGCAGAAATATGTAAGAGGGCCATGTCAGAAAACAAGTCATTAAATTTAGCGGCTTCCAATATAATGTTAGCATATTTTAATAACATGTATTGTTATAACTAACATTGTGCTTAATTAATTATTTTCTTACAATAAGTCTGCGGGTACATTAGTATTTTGGATTTAGTTGCGTTATTTACTTTCGCTTATATATACAACTATGATGTAACACTGTTTAAGATAATTAAAATATATAGAAATCATGTTTTATAATGTAAAAACTCGCGTAATAATATCCAATTTTAATGATACTTGTAACGGAAACCAAACAAGAAGCGCCATCTGTAGTTTAGCAATGGTAAATTAAAAGCCTCTAAAAGACAGATGTCGTCGGCTTGTGGGACAGTTTTTTAAGAAAAGACAAAGGCAACCCCTGCCACGCTTACCGTGGATTTCTGCAATATCAGGGGACTTCATTCAAACCTTAACGCCGTCCACTACCATCTGGAGATAGCTAAGCCGGCCTTGCTCTTTCTAAACGAGACACAGGTGTCCTCTCCGGCTAATACTTCGTATCTCTCCTACCCGGGGTACAAATTAGAACACTCGTTTGTGCCCCGGGCTGGAGTTTGCGTGTATGTCAGAGAGGACATCTGTTTTCGACGCCTCGGCAGTCTTGAAGGTACGGACCTGTACATCCTATGGCTGCGCGTAGACAACGACGGCCATCCCCGCGTCTACGGGTGCCTCTATAGATCCCATAGCGGTAATGCCGACACAGATCGACTCATCGACCACGTCCAAATGGCTGCAGACTCCGAGCTACAACAGGTCCCATCCGCAGAGATCGTGATACTCGGTGATTTCAACGCCCACCACGCTGAATGGCTTGGTTCTCGTTTAACCGATCATGCGGGTAGATCTGTCTATGACTTTGCTTTGGCATATGGTCTAACACAGTGATGCACAGACTTATTAAGATTAGGGGCCACTCGGGCAAATTATGAACTGATGGCGAGCCGCCAGAAGTATAGGTAATTAAAGACAATAAAGAATTGATAATAATGTATTAAAATTGAAAAAGAATTTATTAATTTGAAGCGTGGCACTGCATAGTGCTTACAATCTTTTTTATATTTGGCTCAAATTTACTTGTAGCAACACGTAAAACTGCTTCCAAACTTTCATTTGCACGGCGGTTTCGATTTTTTGTTTTATCATTATTTAGTACAAGTATAAAAAGGCCAGCGTGGGCTTAGCCCACTCCACACATGTTATCTTTAAAATCAGTACAAATACTAAAAGTAAATAAGATATTATATGCGTTTCGGCCTAGTCTCGTCTTAGCGAGCGATCCAGGCAGCCAGCTTCACTTGTCAATCATGTTTAGATTGAAAAGGTTTGTTCACATATATAGGTAGAACCAAATAAGCTGGCACATTTCAGAGCGTTTATGCGCAACTCTTTGTACGTATTTTTATCAATGCAGCGGTAAAAGTTCAGCAAGTCTCCTTCGTTGAATTTGTTGCGTAAATCTTGGTCGTTTTGAATGTCGATAATTTCTAACTGCATTGACTCTGGCGCATTTTCAACTGAAATCGTGAAAGGATTGCTGAATATGTCCAACAGAGGTTTCACTTTCTTAAACTCCGAAAATCTGTCTTGAACAGATTGAATCAAAATATCTAGCTTTTCTACATAACTGAAATTAATCGCAGTTTTGTTGAATTTTTCAGCCATTTTCTTATAATTCGGAAAATGATTGCAATTTTCAGAATTCAATTGCGATCTGAAAAGTGTCAGCTTGCATTGAAAGGATGATACATGAGCGTAGAGCTGGGATATCAGTTGATTTTTGCCTTGAAGCCGTATATACAAGACATTCAAATGATTTGTAATATCAACTAAAAAAGCCAAATCACACAAATAATCAGGATTTTTAAGTTCCGAGACATCCCTTTGCTTTTCCGCCAGAAATATTCCAATTTCTTCTATTAAATTTAGAAATCGTTCCAGTGTTAATCCACGATTTAGCCACCTTACTTCTGTATAATACAGTAAATCTCCATATTCGCTTTCGATGTCATCAAGGAATTGTTTGAATTGCCTGTGATTGAGTCCTCGTGATTTTATGAAATTTACAGTCGAAACTACCACTTTCATGACATTTTGAAAATTATTTTTTTTAGAACAGAGGGCTTCTTGGTGTATAATGCAGTGAAACTGCATGAGATCTTCAGCGTTTATGTTTTTTTCTTGCAGATGCTTTTTCAGCAAAGTAACTAGCCCAGAATTGACACCCATCATCGAAGGAGCACCGTCAGTTGCAACCCCCGATAATTTTGATAAGTCCAAATCAGTTTTTGAACACTCATCCAAAAGTACATTGAATATATCAATTCTGCTAATGAATAAATTCAATGATCTTAGTTTTTTCATTTAATTGTTCCGCAATATTACCTGACAAAGACATAATTCGTCTTTGTATAGTCATACGATTCAGTTGAATTTACACAAACTTTTTTGCTGCTTCTGGACACATTTTCTTAGCGGCAATTTCTATGCATTCTTTTACAAAACCCCCATCATTGAAGGGGCGACTACGCTTTGCTATCATTCGAGAAATTTCATAACTAACTTCTGTAGCTGTTTCTGAATCTTGAATGGGTTTTGTAAACATAGCTTGCTGACCAATAAGCTCCCGTTTTAAAGACAACATTTTTTGCTTTCTTAATTCGCCTGTAAACTTGGTAAAAGTAGGATGCTGCGTTTCATAGTGCTTTTTTACATTATATTCCTTTGCAATCGCAACAGAATTCTTGCAAATTAAACAAACGACTTTGTTATGCGACCATACAAAAAAGTATTTCTCAGTCCAAATTTCTTGAAACTGCCGATTTTCATCTTTAACCTTACGTTTTTTACTAGGTCCTGGCTTGTCATGTTGCGTTCTAATCCTGGCTGGGATTAACACAGCACCTAAAAACAATTACAGTATCTACTTAAATTACCCATCCTTTTTTAAATTACCAAAAATAATTGATTAAATACGTAGGGAAACACTTATTAATAACAGACTTTTACTTTACTTACGATTTCACAACACAATTATATACGGCACTTGACGGGAAATCTACGTTGAATGTGCATCAAAATATATGACACCGGCTAGTCGAGTCAAAATCTACACTAGAACTATTGACACTTCACTCAAACTAAAACCGAACTGTCGGTCACTGCGGTTAGCGTGGCTTTTATACCGCGCGTATAGAGTCGAAAACTCTCTGGAGAAATCACGAAACCAACTCTGGAAGCTTCGTGTATCTACCTACGTGAGCAATCGGGAATTCGGGACTATTGCTATCTCGCTTGCTCTAACAATATGACCCGTGGATAAGCCGCCACCGGCCGCGGCGGGTCCTCAAGAAAATGAATTTAACCGAGATCAGCACGAACATAACCGACCGCTGTTACCGACGCATGCACGGCGCACCGATAAGCGTACTTAAGAGCGCGCGCGCGAGAATCAAATTACTTTTCGAACATATTTTTTTTGTTTTATTCTGGAATATAATTCAATATTTTTCGAATGTACGAGAGTATTATTTTTGCTGTCGGCGGGCCACCAGTATTCGACCGGCGGGCCGCATGCGGCCCGCGTGCCGCGGTCTATGCATCTACGCTAACACAACTGGTTACTTCGCCTACGTAGATCCCAAATGTGAAAGACCATGTACCTTCCCTGTTGGACCTTCTGCTGACCTCCCATCCGGACGGATATCAGGTCTCCGTCGATGCCCCTCTGGGCTCTTCGGACCATTGTCTGATCCGGAGTACGGTGCCACTCACGCTCCAATCGCAGTTGCGATCTGCAGCTTGCCGCCGTGCAGTTCAATCCCCAGAAGACACTAGTTTGCACGTTTACCGCTAAAAGGAACCACTTTGTCGTATTTCCTCAGTCTCAATCCTTGTTGCCTCAGCTGGCATCGGAATCCTTGGCACCGACATATTGAATAGTGTGCAGTTTCATGGTCACTTGGAAGGGAAGGCCAAACTGGCCTCTAAAAAACCTTGGCGTGCTCAACAGAGCGAGACAGTATTTCATGCCGGCTCATCGCTTGCAACTTTACAAAGCGTACGTTCGGCCTCATATGGAATACTGTTCTTATCTCTGAACCGGAGCACCCAAGTGCCAGCTCCTTCCACTTGATCCCATCCAGCGCAGAGCGGTTCGAATCGTCGACGACCGAGTTCTTTCTGATCGGCTCGATACATTGGCACTGCGTGTTGTATGTTGCATCTCTTTGCGTATTTTATCGCATCTATCACGGGGAGTGCTCTGAGGAATTTTTCGGACTAATTCCAGTCGTTCAATTTCACCATCGCACATAGCGACAAAACTTTCGATACCATCCATACATTCTGGATGATTGGCGGTCCACCACTGTGCGATTTAGAAGAAGTTTTCTCCCTCGCACAACTTCCTTGTGGAATCAATTACCATCAGCAATTTTTCCGGACCGATACGACTTAAGGACCTTCAAGAAAAAGGAAAAGGGCGGCAACGCATCTGCGATTCATCTGGTGTTGCGGTTGTTCATGGGCGGCGGTAGTCACTTCCCATCAGGTGAGCCGCATGCTCGTTTGCCCCCTCTTCTATAAAAAACCCCTCGACCGTCTGGTCTAACCAGTCTAGGGCTTCCGTCTGGTTGGGTTTTTATTTATTTATGTACTTTTACATATTTATTTTATTTTTTTGATATTTATGTATTTTAATCATTTTCATTTACATGTACATATTTATACAGCCCAACCAGATGAGAAAAGTATATGGATATCCCACAATAATAATATCCTCCAGACTTAATTTCGGTCACGGCGACCAGCCTCAACGTAGACTAGCCATCGGCGCAGGACAAGATTATAGTGCCCAAGTGTATGCGCTAGCACAAGTACACTCTCTATTCCCTCACTCTCATAGTCTGATGGGACAGTAAACCGATACTACCGGAGAGAGATCAGGCGCAAGACCAACGCCTTTACGAGCTTTCTGAGGCACGGGCGGTGAGACACCGCAAACTTCCTGACTCCGGGCAGCTACTGATAATGTCTTTATGGAATTGCTCAATAAATGATTTTTGGCCCGACCCGGGGTTCGAACTGGGGACCTCATGATCAGCAGTTTCACTACTACAACCAATAGACCAACAAGGCAGACAAGAAGTAACATAAAGAAACTGAAACAGTAAATAAGCAGCAGCGTCTACCAGATAACAGTTCCAAGTAGTAAAAAGCGACTGCCAAGCATTACAACCATGGCCCCTATGACTACCACCCCGCTATGAATATGTAGGTGCTGCTGACACTGCACACACATACGTCACCCGTGTCAATGTGTATGTAATTCTTGAGAAATACGATAACGACTGCCACCGGCGGGACGGCAGTGGTAAGTGAGCAGGGCAGGGCAGTTCAGTGCAGTTCCTTTTGAGTGTACTAGGCGATCACGCGTCTCAGGTTCGATAAAATAAATCGAGTTTAACCAGTAATGTGAACAGTCTAACCATTTTCCTCCGTACACAAGCCTCTATGATACACATACACATATGATAACAGCCACCATAGTAACATAACAACTACGTTGTAGAATTTCGTATCTGTACCACCCTCTTGCTAGTTTATACCACCAAATTGTAGTGCTTGCACAACTGTGCCGGTCTGAACGGTATAAAAGTCAGTAATTAGAGGTTTTGAGGCATTCCATCTTAGTCCTCACAAACGACGCATCTGTAACTTTCTTTGTTCAAATCAGGCTACAGGTGTCCATCGACTGCAGTTGCAACTTACAATTAGGTGGGTTGTAAGTGTATATGTCACTTTAGATTTATTAAAAACATATGAAGCAATATATGGAAAAGGCCTATCTTCAGCTGTAAACTTTTGGTTTTTTTATAGAATAAGGCTGACAAACGAGCACACAGTCTACCTGATGGTATGTAGTTGCTGTGGCCCATAGACTACATCTATCTTCGTTTGCGAATCAAAATGCAGACGCGTTGTCAGCCGTTAGGACTAAGATGGAATGCCTCATATCCAGTAAAAAGGGTCTCCGGTTCTCTACACTCACCATACGAAACACAACAGCATTAAGCTGCTATTTTAGGCTGGTATTCTGTGAGAGCGTGGTCCATCCCGAGCCGACTCGTTCGTGCTACAACTATACTATTAATATAGCTGCAGCATGGCTCTACCACGTAACAAAAGTTGTAATGAAGGTAAGCTGAAATGAATTTTTGATTTATTTATGTAATCCATCCATCCATTACAGCCTATAAAAGTCCACTGCTGAACATAGGTCTCCCGTATAGAGTGCCTTATAGGAGGGATTTTGCCATAGCTGCCAGGCTGTCCAAACAGCTTGGCAAACACAGTTTTTTTTATAATTTTGAGTTGTTATAAGAAAGATGCTGCTGCCCATCTCCTGCTTCATTTATTCAAGAAATGTTCTTTAATATTTACTCTAAACTAACTTCATCAAAACACCGCGATCTAAAACATTTTCATTAAAACTTACCCTCTGAAAATATCCGATGAGCGAAGCCTCAATCGAAAAGATAACGGAAGCAAAATATCGCCGTAAAATTACTTCGCTGTCGTCTATTGAAACTTGTTTACTATATTATTCGAACTATTTAATCAAGCCGGGACGAAGTTTACAGATAAGATGAGGTCCATGGAAAACTTCCATCGCCTTTTCGTCGCTGAAAATGAGTCGCCTTAAAAAGCGCACTCAATATCAAATTGAATATTTACTCGGTAAATATTTCTTTTCAACAGGCGTTGGTCGACATTTCTCGCTTAAAATAACAGTCAAAGTCAATAATTATAGAGTTTAGGTTTCTTTTTATATTCTAAAGCATTATTATAAGTAATATATAAAAAAAACTAAAACTAAAAACTCAAATTATCAACTCGACCACGGGCAACATGCAATTCCCCTAGTTTTCAAGTTGTTCTTGGGCTGCGGTAGTCAGTTAACATCAGATGAACAGCATGCCCGTTTACCCCTTTGCTATATAAAAAAAAAATAACAGACACTGTACTCGTACATTTAACACCTAGGCCAAGTAAATGCTACTATCGTATTCACTTATCTCTAGCACAGTCGAAAGCTTCCACGTTCCAAAGATATCGCATTGCGAGGCCGAATCCTGCAATTTATACATTTTACGTGGTAGGGCCTTGCTGCAGCTAAATTGGCGGTATAGATGTAACACGAATGAGTCATCTCGACCGGGGAAGGACCACGCCCTTACAAAATACCAGCGTAAGATAGCAGCTTAAGCTAAGTGTAGAGAACCAGAGATACTTTTTACTGGAAACGAGGTACTCCATCTTAGTCCTCACGGGTGACAACGCATCTGCATTTTGATTCGTAATTGAGGATAGAAAAGTGGATGTCTATTGACCGCAGGAACACCTTAACAGCAGGTAGACTGTGAGCTCGTTTGTCACCCTTATTAAATAAAAATTAAATTAAATTTCACAAAAAATGCTCTAAATTTTTTAGATAAAATTTTTTCTAGAACACTCTTGATATTGCTCTCTACCGGTTCGTGTACTTTCATCAGAATCGGTTTAGATATTCTGAAAATTAACCTGGACAAACTGACAAAAAATTAAAAATGATTAAGCCTTATTGCCTTAATGGCATAAAACGGACAGACGCTTCGATTTTATTTTATGTGTATATGTATACTGTAAAGAGTGTAGACCATATTAAATGTAAATTGCACTTTAATCTATATCTGTGATATGTATTTCAAAGTATTAATATTTAATAAGTAGATATCCTGACACTCATGCTAAATAAAAGCGCTGCACCTGCATACGATCGCCAGCATCGCTAACTAATCTAATTTAGCCATCCGTCCGCGCGTCCGACTTTTTGATCGGGGATTTTTGAAGCACCATTTGCGTACTCGTGTGTCCTTCACAAAATGTTAGCGACGCATTGAGGCTTCCGTTAGGCCCTCTGTGATTTTCACCTGCTACGGTGCATACGAATGCTAGAGTATTCAAAATTATGTTTGTGTGCGTGTTCAGATAAATGAGTAATGATTTGAATAATCCAGTTATATAAAGTTAGAGCGTTATACGTCCCACTGCTGGACATAGGCCTCCATCGTTTTGAGAGGGTTATTTAGCAGTCCAATGTGTGTTGTTCGATTTTCCGTATTCAGGTTTACTATAATATCTGTTGTAATTCAGACATCAAGTACTTAAAAATTAAGAACATTATAGCCTTTATAGGTTTACAATACAATACAATAAATAACATAACAAGAAACAAACAGAGAGAAAAACAAAAGGCGGTCTTTTTGCTATATAGCAATTTCTTCCAAACAACCCAATAACAAAAGCAATGAAAAGTTAATTAGTGGGTAGAGTGCACTATAATTAATATTATAATCTAATATATATATATATATATATATATATATATATATATATATATATATATAAACATACAGAAATTTACATAAATGACAGACAAGTGATTATAAAGTGACAGGAAGAGATGAAAGGAGGGGGGAGAAATTAGAAGGAAAGATAATGTTTCTTAACTTGTTTTTGTTATTTAAAGGAGTTTATTATTTGAATGTTTACGTTAGTGGTAAGGAGTTCCAAAGTTTGACTCCAAGAACTGAAAAAGATTTAATGTAAGAAGTAGAGGAGTACAAGGTTATATAATTTAACCTAATATATATTATAATTATTACAATTCCAACCAAGAAGGATTATATTATATAATTAGTACGATTAGGTGATAAAAACAAAAATGTGACTTAACACTAATTAGGGAACATTTTTATTAAGTGAGTCCCTGTATTGGCGATACACTATACACAACCTAGTGGGTCAGAAACGGGGAACAAAGAACTTTATTGGTACTGGATTATCTCTTTACGTTTTGCAGGAACTTGGTATAGGACTTGGAATTAGATGATGTTTCCCCACAAGGGTTTCTTCCTGGTACAGCACGTGGTGACTCACCGCGTGCTGTACCGTCGCGTATTTATCGTAATAATAACGTTAACTTGATGTCACAATTTCCTTCTGTTACTCTTAAAACGTTATACTAAATATTGAAAACAATATGCTTGTTGACGTTACGATACCATTATAATATTATTCTAACGTTATACATACTGTTATTTATAATGTTTTAAATCCCTGTCGCTGACAAATAAAATTGCAATGTATAATTTCCTTTGTAAAGTTTTAATCAACTTTTTTTTTAATAGGATAAGGGTGACAAACGAGCACACAGTCCACCTGATGATAAGTGGTTGCTGCGGCCCATAGACATCTACATCTATCCTCTATTACAAATCAAAATGTAGATGCGTTGTCACCCGTGAGGTCTAAGATGGAATGCCTCATTTCCAGTAAAAAGGGCCTCCGGCCACCTGCACTCACCAGGCGAAACGCAGAGGTAAACCTCTACTTCACGCTGGTTTTCTCTGAGGTCGTGGTACCACCCCGACACAGACACGACACAGTGCGACAACGGAAGCTGCCGCGTGGCTCTACCACTGTTAACTGCTGGGTACAAGTCTTTTCAAGAGTGTACCAAGATTCATATGATATTAACGATTTACGAAAACTCAGCACGTTAATCAGCCGGACCACTAAGCGCAGATCTGACACACTCGCAATAGTACAGAAACATTACCAGTTTGTGAACACTTGGGCTCGGTATTTTCAAATGTGGCGTGGTAGCTCAGAAACGGACCCCATGCTTCAAATTTCATTTTAAGCAAGTTATTACTGGCACACCGCACACAAGGCATCACCGGAATCGTTGGTGGCAATTTCAAGCACTGGTATACATATCACATAATTGTATATGATAGTGACAGTTACTAGAAATGGACAAATCCTTTGCAGGAAGGATTCAGCAGCGTAGCAAAAGGTTTAAGTACGACGGCTATGGCTCCGTTAGGGGGTAATTTTATATAAAAAGTAAAGGCGGCACCTTAACTTTTTTATTTTATCATTGAAATTACTGAAAATAGAGATAATCTGCGAGCACACTCCTGCCAAAAGTATAAGTCTTACTTATACTTACTCTTGGCAAAACTGGACAGGGATATGTATTAAAATAGATTAGTTTGTTTTATTCATTTAAATGGTACATAATGGTATAGAACAGTTAAAGACCCTGATCGACCGGCAAGCCATACACTTCGAGTTAAGATTACGACGATAATCGCGGCTCGTCATTCCTGATACACTGGCAAGCCAAACAGTTATTACTCTTAAGAGCTTGTTGAAGCAACGTGCCAAATTGTATACAACGCTGGCCTGACTGCCTCATCGGCTCACAATACCAATGTTTTGCGATGGTCATTGATCAACATGGTGATGACCTACCAATGTGCTTTACCGGCAAGTGACTAAGACCGTAATAAAGCTCAAGTTTTTATCGATTTTCTTTATTTTTAAGGTACCTACGTGCGAAAGGCGTGACATATTTGCTTCCTCCCATTGTATCAGGCGCTTTGTTATAGAATAAGGGTGACAAACGAGCACACGGTTTACCCGATCGTAAATGGATGATGTTGACCATAGACATCTACATTTATCCCCGATTAAAGATCAAATTGGAGATGCGTTGTCGCCCCTGAATATTAAAAAGGAATGCCTCGTTTACAGTAAAAATTATCTCCGGTTCTCTACGTTCTCCATACGAAAAACATCAGTATTAAGCTGCCACTGATTTTCTGTGAGAGCGTGTTACATTCGTGATTCGTGCTACAACCATAATATAGCTATAGCGTGGGTTTTCCAAAAAGTCTAAACTCTATTAAAATGACACCAACTATCATACATTTGCGTCTGTTATCACATAAAGATTTAAAATGTTGGAGCACATCAGGCTAGGCAGATCGACAGTTCACATGCCGCTTATCACTTCAAATTAGCAGCACAAGTACGCTCACTGCAGTTACAGATCAGGCTTATTACGGCACATCTCCGCGTCGCGATCGATTCACAGTGAATAATGCATGCGAAGTCCGTCCGCCGGTCAATTACTCTCGCAACAAACGCCCGACTATATTTAGAAACGTTTTTATACGTTCCCACTGTTATTTGCAAAGGCTTTGTCCCGTGTTTGGTTTTAATTTTGGCGAACGTGTTACGTACGTAGCGGTAATTTCAATATCGTTTCGTTTACTTTTAATTTTTAGGTTACTAGGTTAAGTGATTGATATAGATTCCATACTATGAAAAGTTCATTACTAAACATAGGCCTCTGTCCATAGACTGCCATATAGGGGGTATATTTCCTATAGTCACAACGCTTGCCAGGTGTGTTGACGACCACATTTTTTTATTAATTTGAGCTGCGAAGGTGGTGCCAACTACTGTTTAAATTTTTTTATCGCGTCTTACTACACTCACGATAATTGGCAGCGGAAACAGTTAAGAGCATAGGACATACTTAGACAGACTCCTAGACGGCAGAACAGGGGTCCTACCGCCTATTAAAATTAGTAGTACTAGATGCAATTTGTACCACTTTCGTCATTTACCTATTCGACTCAAAAAACTCCCTGAAATTTAACTAAGCATCTGATTGCGGTGCTATGAGCCGCAAGTGCAGATTCAGCCCGGAACTGCTACTTGGATTTATATTTAATACGCTTATTTACTACATACTTGACGAAGAAAAACATCGCGGAAACCCGAATGACTAAGAAGTTATAAAAATTCGAAGACAAGTGAAATCCTCCACCAACGCGCAATGTGTTAGCGTGGCGGAATCCTTAAAGCTTTACAATTGAAAAAGTAAGTTGTTATTACACTCCATTTACTGGGGGTTGTCCTAACTGTCTCGAGAATCTTTGTCCTCCAATGGTTTTCATTTAATAAAGCTCTGTACGCATAAATAAAACAGTAAAATATATTTATAGCTACTATTATACAATTCTGTCACAATACAATTTTACATTACCATACAAAATGGAATCGTGTACAATTTATACCCCGAAACCTAGTTAAACTCTTGAGCCTAAGGCCCTTATTGACATTTGGCCAGCATTTGCCTTAGGAGAGGACCGGAGGAACCGCGGTATCAGAGTAAATCCGGTATGCAAATTTTATGTATGGTGCAAGTAAAAAGTGGTGGCGCATTGAGAGAATTCATCGATTCAATATAAATTGTGTAGAAATAACGAAAAAAAAAGTGTGGAATGCTACTTGCGTAGACACTCTGGCGGTCTCTCATCTCAGGGGTACCTCGTTTAGAGCCGGGGCGGCATCAGAGGCAGCTGAACTGAGTAAGTGGCGCAAATATGAGTCTCTGAGAGATGACTACATATCTGTGCCATTTGCTGTAGAGACTATCGGTCCGTGGGGTCCACGTGCGGTGAAGTTCCTAAAGGAACTCCATCCGCGGCTGGTCGTTGCTGCTGGTGATAAGAGGGCTGGTTCTTTCCTTGCTCAAAGGCTAAGTATAGCCATTCAGCGGGGAAACGCAGCCAGCGTTCTTGGCACGATACCGCGGGGAGTAGGACTATATGATATTTAAGTTTCTAGTTTTAGTTTTTTTTTTAATTATTATTATAGTTTTTAGTATTGTATTAATAATTATTGTTCAAACGAAAAAATAGAAATGGAAATAAAAGTTCTCGTCCAATGAGTGCCTTTTCATACGTGCCGTTTGCCGGGTAGCCGGTGCCGACTGTTCGGTAACACATTCAGCTTTCACACGAGACGGTTTTGTATCCAGTAGTGTCCTTTCTCCGTGGTTGTACCTGGGCGACTGCCTGGCGGTGTGTATGAAGAACGTGCATTTTCTATACACCACTGTACTTTCGGCCGTCGGCTAACCGGTAGGCGGCGACCGGACTCACAGTAGTGGGTCCCGCGTGTACCCGGCGATCGCTTGACGGACAAATTACGCCAGTACGTATAAAAGCTAACGTACATGGCTACACACTTATCCGCCGGGTATCCGGCACTGGCTACCCGGAAACCGGAGCGTGTAAAAAGGTACTAGTTGAGTAAGCAACGAAAAGGCTTTTGGCTTTAGACAGATATAGTCCAAGAGCTGGCAACGAATTTTGGCAAGTTGAAATTGTGAAAAAATTCAATTTCGTCAATTGGCGAATACAGTCCCGCGAGTCAACGAGAGCGTTTGCGGTTATTTCTTACTGCGCAGCATACAAAAGAACATTGGTCAAATACGACGTGACCAAAATATGAAGCGACCGCCAATGATTGATACGTCGAAAATGAGTAACTTAACTGTATATTAAATTACGGGGTCCAACTTATTTTATTGGAGCCGGTAAAATAATTTAGCTTTGTAATGAAAAACCTCATTCCCTTACTACTTTTTGTAGGTTTTAAACGCATCTAAACCTGCCCCGTTTTTATCGGTGGTACACGTTTCATCGTAATACTAAAGTAACACTACCATTATGCGTTTACTTTAATAAATACTAGATTTTATTGTAGATTTTTTTACATGGTAGAGCCATGCTCAAGCTATATTAGTAGTATAGTTGTAGCACGAATGGGTCAGCTCGACCGGGGAAGGACCACGCTCTCACAGAATACCAGCGTAAAACAGCAGCTTAACACCGCTGTGTTTCGTATGGTGAGTGTAGAGAACCGGAGACCCTTTTTACTGGAAAAAGAGGCATTCCATCTTAGTCCTCACGGGTGACAACGCATCTGCATTTTGATTCGCATACGAGGACAAATGTGGATGTCTATAGGCCACAGCAACCACTTACCATCAGGTGGGCTGTGTGCTCATTTGTCACCCTATCCTATAAAAAAAGTCTGTGGTATTATGACACGAAAACAGTCAAAGTGTGAGCAAAAGTCAAAGCACCTGTGTTAGATACTTAGCAGTGAAAAGATTATAATTATTCATTTTGTGGTTTTAGCCATTGACTTGACTTATTTAGTTAAGTATATACTTAACTAAATAAGTCATATATACTACTGCATAGTTTTCATATCAATTGTTTTAGCCGAGGTTGTAGTCATGGCTGCAGTCATGGTTACATCATAACCTCAAAAGTGACGAAATACATAAGTGTAAAGTTCTATGATCATCGGCTTTTAATTAATATATTTTCAATTTAGGATTAAGATCGTGCCCCAAGGGAACGGATTAATCCATACACTAGTCATGTTCGCGAAATTTTATAGCCAGGTCACAGCATGTATGAGCCGTGACCGATGTTCTTTGCAAAAAAAAAATCCAAAAAAAATATTTTTGCGACTTGATTATTTTTAACTTTTAATTTAGTTTTTATATAATTCTAAAAACATCTCATAAAAAAATCTATGTTTCGCATGGTGACTGTAGAGAACCGGATACCCTTTTTACTAGAAACTCAATCCTAAGAGGTGAGAACGCATCTGCAAATGTCTATGGGCCACGGTATCCACTTAACACCAGGTGGACTGTGTGCTCGTTTATCACCCTTATTTTATATAAAAAAATATCATAATCTTCTCCGTTCCCTCAAACAGTCGTCTAGAGGAACTTACCACACACATAGAGTAGGTCTCTCAAGTTGAAGAATAAAAAAGGAAATACGCGTATTTTGTAACGTCATAACAAATAAATTAAAAGTAATTTTTTAAAAAAAACACATGCTTTTATTTAAATGCGCTAAAAAGAATAAAATAAACTTTTCCTTTAAAACTTTTACTATCAACTTATTACGTCATTACACAATTTATATGATACAAAAGCTTGTCGCGAGATTTAAGTACTCGTATTTACTTAGTTTGAAAAATTTAAAAATTAAATTCAATCAGATGAAGTTATTTAATTTACTTGTTTATCTACTCAGGAAAATCTCGCGACAAGCTTTTATATCATATAATTGTGTAATGACGTTTAAGTTGATAGTAAAAGTTTTAAAGGAAAAGTTTATTTTATTCTTTTTAGTGCATTTAAATAAAAGCTTGCTTTTAAAAAGTTTTTACTTTTAAGTTATCGCTGGACAGGTTTCTCAGTCTCTTCATCTCATGCAACGCATCATTGTTGCAAGGTCGTATGTCTCTTTTCAGACGGATTGGAGCAACGTAGTTTATGATCACCATCTTATTTTTTTTACTTGCATTAATATTCTCAGCTAGTCCTTTCATTTGATACCCATTTTGTAGGAAAGAATAAAAAACATAGTCCGCCAGATTGGATTTAGAGTGACGTCAGTTTATTTTCCATCGACTTCAAAAGGAACCGGTACTCAATTCGACTGTATATTTTTTATGCGTGTTACCTCATAACTTTTTACTGGATGAACCGATTTCGAGATTCTTTTTTGTTTGAAAGCTGGTGCTTCACATGTGGTCCCATATAAATTTGATCAAAGTCTGACTAATAGTTTTTGAGTTATTCTTAATAATTTATATAGAAGTCGGTTGTACAAATTTTTTAATTTTAAATTATTCAAATTAATCTCAGCAAGCACTTTCATTTGATACCCATTTTGAAGGAATGCATTAAAAATAACTAGTCCACCATCTTGGGTGGTCCACCATGTTGAATTTAGAATGACGTCACACAGCTAGCCATGCATTGTCATCCAAACTAAACGTGTATATAAAATTTCAGCTCAATCACTTAAAGATATCTGCTTCAAAATTGAGTTGCAAGATTCCACCCGAACCAACATGTTACATTGCAAGTTAAATAAACCTAGCAAGCTAACAGCATAGCAAAGTGGCGAAGCAATCAGCTTTGTAGCGGTTACTAACGGAAAAAAAAATTCAAAATAGGAGGTTCAGATGCCTGGGTGATCAGTAATCGATTGCTGTAAACAGAATTTGAAAATTCGAAACCGTTCTCGAGATAATCGTGGGACAGACGGATAGACGGATAGACAGACGGACAGACGGACAACCGGACAGACGGACAGACGGACAGACATCGTGAAATCAATAAGTGACTTCGCAAGCTTCGCCACTTAATAATCAAATTTTGTCGTAATATAACAAGAAGTGTCAAAATGCATTTATTCAAAAATGTCATTAATTTAACAATGCGGTTCTATTGTTGTTAAAAATACGGTCAATGTAAGAACCCAATTTATCTGAATATCAAATTCTTTAAGTCTTAACAGATCTTCCACGTAGTACGCAGTAGCTCAGCAATGAGAGCTAAATAAATTCCGCTTAGCAGAGTCGCTAGTTGGGATTAAGTTTTTTTTTTATAGGATTAACTTACACTTAATAAAAGCTTTTAAAAAATAATAAAATCATAACTTCACAAACCATAACAACTTTACTTAAAAATTTTATAAATGCACTAATATGATATCTACTTTAATTAATGAATTCGCTATGATGTTCTGTAAAGTCAGGAGACATAAATTGACATTACAAGAAAACAACATTTCTTATTAAAATAACAAGAAAGTGATAAAACTAACGGAATAAAATATAATATTCCAGAGAGATAACATATTCTTAAAGATATGAAATAATATTATCTATAGTATATACATTACAACGACGCTTTTTACTGAAATCGAGACATTCCATCTTAGTCCTCTGGGATGTGTGTATTTTAATTCTTAATAGAAGATCAGGTGGAGTGTATTCTCGCTTGGCACTCTTATTGCATGCGTGCGTGCGTGTGTGCAGGCGTGCGTGCGTGTGTGCGTGCGTGAGTGCAAGCGTGCGTGCGCGCGTTTGTGCTCGCGTGAGTGCATGCGTGCATGCGTTTTTACATGCATGCATACGTGTATGCATTCGTGAGGTGCTTGCATACGAATGTGTATCAACTATAGCGGCTTGGGTGCAGTGTAGAAGACAATGGAATAGTGAAAAATTATTATATAATTTGAACAACTATTGGCTCAAGTAGTAGTTGTTCCCCTTTAGTTAGATTAGCAACATTGTCATCAAAGGTCTGATTCGCTAACATGGCGAAAACTTACGAATTTTCAACTTGCCGTGAACTATTAAGCCAAGTGCAGCCTCGACGATTATTCGGCATTGTAGTTTTCAAGTATTTTTACAACTACGCTTCGCGCTTGTCCATCGTATACGAGTATATAAACCTATTGCCCTCTGTAAGTTCATCACTTGTAACACACCTAAAGCCCCGAGATTCGCAACAACGAGGCCCTCTCCACGCACTTTACGACCACAGACAAACCGCTGAATACCGCACTTTGTCATAAACACAACCCGATATTCGTCTCTATTTATAATTACTCTGTACTGCCATTCGGGGACTGTTTCTATGAATACGAAATACGTTGTTCATACACACTCGATTAGGATGCCTTAATTACGTTGACATTTCAGGAGACTTGTAGTAGCTATGTCGTAGCGTTACTTAGAACCCAGTTTGGAAACTTAATCTAAAAATGAGAACGAATGAGATTTCAATGAAAATGTCAATCAAATATATTGCATTTATATACACTTGTTATGTAAGCTAATTTTACTGATTTTTTAAAACAGCAAAAACAAATATTTTTTTTTACATTTTGAGGCTTTCACCTCAGAATCAGCCTCTTTCTCATTGTATCCTTCAACTATATTAGGAATCAAAATTCTGTAAAATGAAACTTTTTTTAAATAATAAATTTAATGACTAAAGAGAGGACGTACCTTAATGATCTATACAAAATATAGTAGGGTCGTTGCGCTGGTTTTCGGTCTTTTAGTGGAGTTGTTAACTTTAAGGTACTAGAAAAAATAATTGCCATTATGCTGGCCTAGTGCTGTTAATGTTAATTTGTAGCTTACATAATGTAGTTTTCATTTTTGTAAATCATTGATGCTACAAGAAAAATCTCTTTTTTATAATAATTTTTGATGTGAAAAATATGTAAAATGCTAGTTTTCGGCCCCAAATTTTATTTTTCGGCCCACAAGAATTTTAGTTTTCGGCCACTGCATTAGACACAATATAAAAGGTGCCTTAACCTTAACTTAATATAATTTTTGTAAAATTATAATAAAATTTCGTGTCGTTAAATATGGCAATCAAATCTTCTCATTTTTTCTGTACTTCCTCATATTTTCATCATCATCAGCCTTTCCATTACATCCCTTCACAACTCCACTGCTGAACGTAGGCCTCGCCCAAGGAATGCCACAAAACTCGGTCCTGAGCCACCTGCATCCATCGACTTCCTGCATGTCTTACCAGGTCGTCACTCCATCTAGTTGGGGGACGCTCTACACTTCGTCTGCCATTACGAGGCTGCCATTCGAGAACCTTTTTCCACATTGGTTGTCCGTTCTTCGAGCTATATAGCCGGCCCATTGCCATTTCAGCTTACTAACCCGTTGGGCTATGTCGGTCACTCTGGATCTACTACCGATATCCTCATTTCTAAGTTTATCACGCAGAGAAACTCCGAGCATAGCCCTCTTCATAGCTCGCTGAGCAACCTTGAGCTTCCTCATCCGGCCAGCAGTGAAGGACCACGTATCAGTTCCATAGGTCATCACTGGCAACACGCACTGGTTGTACAGTCTCGTTTTAAGGTATACCTGACGAGGAGATGTGCTGTAATTTCCCGAACGTTGCCTTATATTTTATTCCAACAAAATCTATAATTCTCAAATCCATTTGGGGCAAAAGTCACATCCAATTTTTTCCATATCTTTTTCTGTATCGCTTATTAAAATTTCATAACACCAGGTACAATTTACTTTGACTCTTTCATTTTCCTTCATGGAATTCTTGGATTTTGCGATTTTTCGTTTTTGAACTTTTTTTAACTTTTCTTTTTATATTCTTTTCTTTTTCAAAATATCTTATCTTTTTTTAACTTAGTTCTAACTTCTCTATTTTAACTTTATCTTTTTAAAGTTTTCGCCACTCTGCATATCAAATTGCTACAGAAGGTGTACGTGTACTGTTAATGGTTGATTTTTTACGAGTTCCGATTTAAATAAATGTTTTTTCTATCGCATCTCTGTATTCTTTATTTAATAGTACTTAAGCCGAAGTTTCACTAGTTTCTAGAGGTGTACTAGTCTGTTTTATTGGAATATCAACCAGTACATTTTCTAAAGTTTCAAAGGGGTTGTTTGTTATCATCGGTGTAAGTGGTCGACGTGGCCATTGTACTACTTTGAATCGTTATTATTACATTACTGGAATCTATCACCATTTCCGGCATTGTCAGTACTGTTGTCGTCGGTAGGCTTATTTGAGTTGGGATTACAAGAACATCATCTAACGATACTAAGGAACCGATATCCAAATAACTTCCTGACAAATGGGATGTTGAAATGTTGTTACCGATAAACGGCAGGCATCGGTAGATGAATTCATATTTACTAGAACATCGCCAACCATGTTTTTTTTTCTGCCAGATTTGATTTTAAATGTTTCAAAAGTTTTCTAGTGGAAACTAGGTCTGCGTTATTTATTTCTTTAGAAATATATTTAGGGCGCGTATAGTAAGAAGGTTCCTATCTTTGGATGCCTAACTTCACCGATGGCTTAGGATTCCTCGCCGCGGTGGATAATAGCCGAAATAATAATATTATTTACATAGATTGTATTTATATTTATAATATTATAATTTTGTGACAATATATGTGATAATAAAATAATAATTATTATTATTATGGGGTATTTCCTCATCTGGTTGGGCTGCATAAATATATAATTGAAAATGAAAATGATAAACTTACATAAATATCAATAAAATAAAATAAATACATAAAAATTACATAAATATATAAAAACCCAACCAGATGGAAGCCCTCGGCAGGGGAGACCAAACGGCTGAGGGTTAGGGGGAAAGGGAAAGAAACCGGCGGACGATGCGGGCGGTATCGAGGAGCACCGCCTTCTGCATTTGAGCTTGGAGCGATCCGTCTCGGAGTCCCAGTCGCCTCAGATGACCCGAGAGGCTGACTGGGATTAACCCGTTCGCAGAAACGACCACAGGAATAATTTCGGCCGGCAGACCACCCCACATATCGGTCACCTCGTGAGCCAGGTCCAGATATTTTGTCAACTTATCTGTTTCGGCTTTCACGAGGTTCTCGTCATAAGGAATAGTAATGTCGACCAAAAATATCCTTGACTGTGCCCGGTCCATCAGCACAATATCGGGCTTATTCGCAAGAATAGTCCTGTCTGTGATGATGGCCCGGTCCCAGTAGAGCCTGGCGCGGTCATTTTCGAGCACGGCTTCCGGCAAGTACTTATAATACGGCAGTTTTCGATCCACGAGACCGTATTTCAGAGCGAGCTCCTGGTGTATAATCCTGGCTACTAGGTTGTGTCTGTGCAAATACTCAGAGTTAGAAAGCGCCGAACAACCGGAGATAACATGCCTAAGTGACTCACCGGGATGGCGACAAGCTCGACAGATGTCGACGGTGCCATCCTTTAGGGTGTATCTCCGATAATTGTTGGTCTTAATAACCTGATCCTGTATCGCACAGACAAAACCCTCGGTTTCCCCAAAGAGGTCACCGAAACGTAGCCAGTGGAGGGAGGCGACAGTGTCTACGCAAGGCTCATGTAGAGCCTTGTAGAAACTCCCGTGGAGCTCTTTCTCCTTCCATACGGTTTCCCGGTCGGAAACGCTCTGTACTGCCGGGTCTTGCCATTGCTCGTTGGCTAAGGATAGAGGGGTAAGTCCTTTATCACAAGAAACAACGTCCCTATAGAATGGATCATCCGCTCTCGTCAGAAAGTAGTTACGGAGGCTGCACACTTCGCGATTATGCATGGTAAGCGCGCTTAAGAAGCCGCGTCCACCATGCTTCCCCGGCAATATAATAATAATAATTATTATTATTATTATTATAGGGGTATCTATATAGTTTTCTTATCTGGTTGGGCTGTATAAATATATAATTGTAAATGAAAATGATAAACATACATAAATATCAACAAAATAAAATAAATACATAAAAAATACATAAATAAATAAAAACCCAACCAGATGGAAGCCCTCGGCAGGGGAGACCAAACGGCCGAGGGTTAGGGGGAAAGGGAAGGAAACCGGCGGACTATGCGGGCGGTATCGAGGAGCACCGCCTTCTGCATTTGAGCTTGGAGCGGTCCGTCACGGAGTCCTAGTCGCCTCAGATGACCAGAGAGGCTGACTGGGATTAACCCGTTCGCAGAAACGACCACAGGAATAATTTCGGCCGGCAATCCACCCCACATGTCGGTCACCTCGTGAGCCAGGTCCAGATATTTAGTAAGCTTATCTGTTTCGGCTTTCACGAGGTTCTCGTCATAAGGAATGGTAATGTCGACCAAAAATATCCTTGACTGTGCCCGGTCCATCAGCACAATATCAGGCTTATTCGCAAGAATAGTCCTGTCTGTGATGATGGCCCGGTCCCAATAGAGCCTGGCGCGATCATTTTCGAGCACGGCTTCCGGCAAGTACTTATAATACGGCAGTTTCCGATCCACGAGACCGTATTTCAGAGCGAGCTCCTGGTGTAGAATCCTGGCTACTAAGTTGTGCCTGTGCAAATACTCAGAGTTAGAAAGCGCCGAACAACCGGAGATGACATGCCTAAGTGATTCACCGGGATGGCGACAAGCTCGACAGACGTCAACGGTGCCATCCTTTAGGATGTATCTCCGATAATTGTTGGTCTTAATAATCACAAGAAATAACGTCCCTATAGTATGGATCATCCGCTCTCGTCAGAAAGTAATTACGGAGGCTGCACACTTCGCGATTATGCATGGTAAGCGCGCTTAAAAAGCCGCGCCCACCATGCTTCCGCGGCAAGTACAGCCTCATTAATGACGATCTGGGATGATGCATCCTGTGGGACGTCATTATAGTGCGGACTTTTCTGTCCAGAGCGTTCAGTTCGGTCTGAGTCCACCTGAGCATGCCAAAGGTATACATGAGAACAGGCATGATCCAACCGTTATATGCGTGCGTCTTATTCACACCGGACAAAAGCTGTTAAGCACTTTGGTCAAGCGTGCATAAAACACATCGCAAACTGACTGTTTCTTACCCGCCTCATCTACACCGATGTTCTGTGACATACCCAGGTATCGGTGTTTTTCAGCCTCGGAAAGGGTCCTTATGCTGATGGGCTTAGACAAGTCCATGCCTTCAGAGTTAGCAACCCTTCCCCTTTCGACATGGAGGACCGCACACCTATCCGTTCCCAGCTCCATTCTAATAGAATTGCTAAAATCACAAGTGATGTTTAGCTATTCCATAAGATAAGAGCGACTGGAGGCGAATAACTTGAGATCATCCGTATAGAAAAGGTGGGTCACTTTTGTACCTCCTTTTCGAAGCTGAAATCCCCTCCCGGAACTCTCCAGTAAGGTACTGAGAGGGTTCAGAGAGAGGCAAAACCAGATTGGACTCAAACAATCGCCCTGGAAGATACCCCTTCTTATCCTTATGTGGCTCTCCGCAGCCGTCATCCGCTCGCCTAGATGACAAAGGATCGTACTCCACTGCCCCATACATTGCTCGAGGAAGTCTCGAACTGTACAGTCGACCTTGTACAGCTCAAGGACCCTCTTAAGCCATGTATGAGGCACCGAGTCGAATGCCTTTTTGTAGTCTATCCAGGCGGCGGAGAGGTTCCGACGGTTGCGTTTAACCACCTTGCCAATGACCGCGTCAATGAGGAGTGGTTCCTTGGTTCCACGACCACCGTCCCGACATCCATTTTGAGCGCGCGACATCACCTGATTTGAGTTCAGGTGACGAGTGATTCTCGCGCTCAAAATGGATGTAAGTGTCTTGTATATGGAAGGTAGACACGTTATGGGGCGGTATTTGCTCGGGTCTGTGGAATCCCGGTCTTTAGGAACCAAATGAGTGATCCCAGTAGTGAAGAGGCTCGGGAGCGACTTTTGGTCGAGAGCCTCTTGAAACTGTCGGGCGAGCACAGCGTGACACACCACGAACCCCTTCAGCCAGTAGTGATGCAGTTCGTCGAGTCCCGGACTTTTCCAGTTCGGGGCCCTACGGACCGCCTCAGCTACGTCATCCGGCGTTATGATGACGGGGTCCATGGGCGTAACATTAGCACACTGACTCACCACAACTTCCGTCCAAGGGCCCTCGCTGTGGTTTACGGGCTCTGACCACAGGCCGCGCCAGAATGCGATAGTGTCGGCCTGACTACGTGCTGGGCCCGTTCCACGTACCATTGGTCGCTCCAATGATTCATAGAGCCTCTTCTGATCACTCTGGAAGAGACGATTCTGGTTGAACCGTGTTGACCTCTCGGTATATCGCCGAATCCGCTTCCCCCAAGCAGCGATTCTCTGCTTCAGGTCGTCTATGCGCTCCGTCAGTTTTTGCGTTATGTCCGGCTGGGACAGACTGATATTTGTCCCAGCAAACGCCAACCTGACGGTGCGCACAATCCTCGGCCTATTATTGCCCGACCTGAAGCTTATCAGTCTGCCGATGAGGGCTCTTGCCTTTGCGATACGGTCCTCATTATATTATTATTATTATTTGGCGGCTGGGACTCCGTGACGGACCGCTCCAAGCTCAAATGCAGAAGGCGGTGCTCCTCGATACCGCCCGCATCGTCCGCCTGTTTCTTTCCCTTTCCCCCTAACCCTCCCCTGCCGAGTGCTTCCATCTTGTTGGGTTTTTATTTATTTATGTATTTTTTATGTATTTATTTTATTTTGTTGATATTTATGTATGTTTATCATTTTCGTTTACAATTATATATTTATAGAGCCCAACCAGATAAGTAAACTATATAAATACCCCAAATAATAATTATATATTTATATTGCCCAACCAGATGAGAAAAGTTTAGAAATACAACATAATAATAATAAACAACTGAACTCGAACGATTACAACGTGAGGCTATTCCCTCATCGAATGAACCGGCTATAGCTGGGAATGCGGCTCCTCAGGCCACAGATCAGCAGTCACATGTAGAGGCCGCCATAGATTTTCCCGCTCTGGTTGATTCAGGCGATGATGGAATGGTCACCCAAGAATTAGAGATGAGGAGTAAATTGGAGGAGGCGATTGTGGAAACGCGCAGTACGCCTCTCGAAAATCGACCGCGACTCCCGCGCATACCCGCAAGCAAGCGGAATCGGGTTGTCGTGAGGGCTCTCAACCCAATGCTGGTGACCTATTTGGAAAGCAGCCGGGACTTTTGCGAGACGGACTCAATTCTTTTTGGCGCCACACTGGCAGTTTGCCGTATTATTGGCGCCAACGTTCCCACGGCTGGCCGTGCTACTAAACAAACTAGTGCCATCCCAGCCTGGAGAAGAAGGAATGAGGACCGTATCGCAAAGGCAAGAGCCCTCATCAGCAGACTGATAAGCTTCAGGTCAGGCAATAATAGGCCGAGAATTGTAGGCAACGTCAGTTTGGCGTTTGCTGGGACAAATATCAGTCTGTCCCAGCCGGATATAACGCAAAAACTGACGGAGCGCATAGACGACCTGAAGCAGAGAATCGCTGCTTGGGGGAATCGGATTCGGCGATATACCGAGAGGTCGACACGGTTCAACCAGAATCGTCTCTTCCAGAGTGATCAGAAGAGGCTCTATGAATCATTGGAGCGACCAATGGTACGTGGAAGGGGCCCAGCACCGAATCAGGTCGACACTATCGCATTTTGGCGCGGCCTGTGGTCAGAGCCCGTAAACCACAGCGAGGGCCCTTGGATGGAAGTTGTGGTGAGTCAGTGTGCTAATATTACGCCCATAGACCCCGTCATCATAACGCCGGATGATGTAGCTGAGGCAGTTCGTAGGGCCCCGAACTGAAAAGTCCGGGACTCGACGGACTGCATCACTACTGGCTGAAGGGGTTCGTGGTGTGTCACGCTGTGCTCGCCCGACAGTTTCAAGAGGCTCTCGATGAAAAGTCGCTCCCGAGCCTCTTCACTACTGGGATCACTCATTTGGTTCCTACAGACCGGGATTCCACAGACCCGAGCAAATACCGCCCCATAAAGTATCTACCTACCATATACAAGACACTAACATCCATTTTGAGCGCGAGAATCACTCATCACCTGAACTCAAATCAGGTGATGTCGCGCGCTCAAAATGGATGTCGGGGCGGTGGTCGTGGCACCAAGGAACCACTCCTCATTGACGCGGTCATTGGCAAGGTGGTTAAACGCAACCGTCGGAACCTCTCCACCGCTTGGATAGACTACAAAAAGGCATTCGACTCGGTGCCTCATACATGGCTTAAGAGGGTCCTTGAGTTGTACAAGGTTGACTGTACAGTTCGAGACTTCCTCGGGCAGTGTATGGGGCAGTGGAGTACGATCCTTTGTCATCTAGGCGAGCGGATGACGGCTGCGGAGAGCCACATAAGGATAAGAAGGGGTATCTTCCAGGGCGATTGTTTGAGTCCAATCTGGTTTTGCCTCTCTCTGAACCCTCTCAGTACCTTACTGGGTGGTTCAGGGAGGGGATTTCAGCTTCGGAAAGAAGGTACAAAAGTGACCCACCTTTTCTATATGGATGATCTCAAGTTATTCGCCCCCAGTCGCTCCCATCTTATGGCATTGCTAAACATCACTTGTGATTTTAGCAATTCTATTAGAATGGAGCTGGAGACGGATAAGTGTGCGAGTGTGTTTTATGCACGCTTGACAAAAGTGCTTAACAGTCTTTTGTCGGGCGTTAATAAGACACACGCATATAACGTTTGAATCATGCCTGTTCTCATGTATACATTTGGCATACTCAGGTGGACTCAGACCGAATTGAACGCTCTGGATAGAAAAGTTTTTTTTATGATAATGGTGGCAACCGAGCATCAGTCCACCTGATGGTAAGTGGTTGCTGCGGCCCATAGACATCTACATCTATCCTATATTACAAATCAAAATGTAGATGCGTTGTCACCCGTGAGTACTAAGATGGAATGCCTCATTTCCAGTAAAAAGGGCCTCCGGCCACCTGGACTCACCAAGCGAAACGCAGAGGTAAACCTCTACTTCACGCTGGTATTCTGTGAGGTCGTAGTACCACCCCGGTTCGAGCCGGCCCATCCGTGCGACAGCAAAAGCTGCCGCGTGGCTCTACCACTGTTAAAAAGTTCGCACTATTATGATGCCCAACAGGATGCATCATCCGGGATCGTCGGTAATGAGGCTGTACTTGCGGCGGAAACATGGTGGGCGCGGCTTTTTAAGCGCGATTACCATGCATAATCGCAAAGTGTGCAGCCTCCGTAATTACTTTCTGGTGAGAGCGGATGATCCATTCTGTAGGGACGTTATTTCTTGTGATAAAGGACTTACCCCTCTATCCTTAGGCAACGAGCAATGGCAAGACCCGGCAACACAGAGCATTTCCAACCGGGAGACCGTATGGAAGAAGAAGGAGCTCCACGGGAGGTTCTACAAGGCTCTACGCGAGCCTTTCGTAGACATAGTCGCCTCCCTCCACTGGCTACGTTTTGGTGACCTCTTTGGCGAAACCGAGAGTTTTGTCTGTGCGATATAGGATCAGGTTATTAAGACCAACAATTATCGGAGATACATCCTAAAGGATGGCACCGTCGACATCTGTCGAGCTTGTCGCCATCCCGGTGAGTCACTTAGGCATGTCATCTCCGGTTGTTCGGCGCTTTCTAACTCTGAGTACTTGCACAGGCACAACTTAGTAGCCAGGATTCTACACCAGGAGCTCGCTCTGAAATACGGTCTCGTGGATCGGAAACTGCCGTATTATAAGTACTTGCCGGAAACTGTGCTCGAAAATGACCGCGCAAGGCTCTACTGGGACCAGGCCATCATCGCAAACAGGACTGTTCTTGCGAATAAGCCTGATATTGTGCTGATGGACCGGGCACAGTCAAGGATATTTTTGGTCGACATTACCATTCCTTATGACGAGAACCTCGTGAAAGCCGAAACAGATAAGCTGACAAAATATCTGGACCTGGCTCACGAGGTGACCGACATGTGGGGTGGATTGCCGGCCGAAATTATACCTGTAGTCGTCTCTGCGAACGGGTTAATTCCAGTCAGCCTCTCGGGTCATCTAAGGCGACTGGGACTCCGTGACGGACCGCTCCAAGCTCAAATGCAGAAGGCGGTGCTCCTCGATACCGCCCGCATCGTCCGCCGGTTTCTTTCCCTTTCCCCCTCGGCCGTTTGGTCTCCCCTGCCGAGGGCTTCCATCTGGTTGGGTTTTTATATATTTATGTATGTTTTATGTATTTATTTTATCTCATTATAATTTATGTACGTTTACCATGTTTATTTACAATTATATATTTATATTGCCCAACCAGATGAGAAAAGTCAAGCCAAAAGCCTAAGCTTGTTTGCTAGTTTTTTCTTAATATAATTATTAGTTATAGTATACGACTTTGTAATGATTTCTTATATTTACGCGAACACTACACATTTAAATAAAACTAATTTTACGGATTTTATCGCGTATATTAACTTATTTTATATTCCCGACGTTTCGAGCACTTTACAGCACCCATGGTCACGGGGGGGACTGAGGTGTATGACGTCCCAATGTCATAGTTAACCACGGCTACCTCCAGATTAAAAATTATTAATTTTTAATTTTTGTTCCGATCCACGCAGTATGAACTTACAGTATCATGAAGTCTTGCAGTTGTATGCTTGGGTTGGGATTTAATTTTATTAATTATGGGATCCCAAGCAGATGGTAGCACCCAGCCATCTTCTCTATTGAAATTAGGATGTTTCTTGATTTCAATAGCCTCGCGAATCATCCTTGGAAGGAATCGGTGTTCTTTAGCGAGGATTTGTGGTCTATCAAATCTAATGTAGTGACGGGGGCGATCCTGTACGTGTTCACAGACTGCAGACTTCCCGGAGCGTCTATTCTTCACATCAGCTATGTGTTCTTTAACACGGGTTTTTATAGATCTTTTAGTTTGTCCTATATAAGAGAGACCACATTCACAATCAAGCTTGTACACTCCTGCATCTTGCAGAGGAATATTACACTTGACTGATGGTAAAAACTGACTAATCTTCTTCGGCGGCTTGAAATATGTTTTAATGGAAGCCCGCTTCAAGATGTAGCCAATCTTGTCAGTGACACCTCTGACATATGGCAGTACAGCAGGCACTCGCTCGACTGTGGCCGGCTTCACTCGTTCACTGTGACGTAGGCGCGGGACCCGAAGCTTATTGTCGTGCAAAACTTGCTTGACGTGTTGGAGCTCGGCGGCCAGGTGTTTACTGTCACAGATCCCTCGTGCTCTCTGAAACAAAGATTTACCCACGGTAGCTAACTGTGAAGGATGGTGGTGAGAATCACCGTTTAAATATCTATCTGTATGGGTCTTTTTTCTATACACAGTGTCGCTCAAGGTGTTATCAGGATTCCGAATTACTAACACATCTAGAAAAGCTAAAGAATTGTTTGCCTCTAACTCCATTGTGAACTGAATTTTAGAATTTAAGGAGTTAAGATGGTCTAGAAATGCAGTTACTTTATCTAAAGGGAGAATTGTGAAAGTGTCGTCTACGTACCGCTTGTAGAATCTTGGGTTTATGGGAGAAGTACGCAGGGCTTTCTCCTCAAAGTCCTCCATGAATATATCGGCAACAATGGGAGATACAGGTGAGCCCATCGCCACTCCATCTACTTGCTTGTAGAACTCCTCCTTCCACAATAGGTAGCCAGATGTAAGGCAGTGTCTAAGTAATACTGCATATTCTACGGGCATGTTGTTTTGCTCTAGCCTTCTAGTAACAATCGAGATGCAGTCTTCAACAGGTAAGCATGTGAACAGAGACTGCACATCAAAACTGACCATAGTTTCATTGTCTGCCAGATGTAGGTCTTTAATCTCGCTGACAAAATGGTAGGAATCCTTTGTGTGTGCTCTTGTGTGTCCCCTGAGCGGTGAGAGTATATTCGCTAAGTGTTGAGCCAATTTGTAAGTTGGTGAATCGATTTGGCTCACTATAGGACGTAGTGGAGCATTGGGCTTGTGTATTTTTGGTAACCCATACAATTTCGGTGGTTTGGCACACGTAGGTATTATCGATTTTACGTCTAGATTTAATCTTTCGGAGTGTTTCTTTATGAGATCACTAGTTGTTTTGAGTGTGTTATTTGTTGGGTCATTTTTAACCTTTTTATAAGTACTTGCGTCCGACAAAAGTTCTTGTATTTTAGAATTATAATCCGACGTATCCATGACTACCGTGGCGTTTCCTTTATCTGCGCGGAGAATCGTGAGTTCTCGTTTATTGCGTAGGTTATTCAACGCTTTAAATTCGTCTTTAGGTAGATTCGGTTTTGGTGTTGAGCTTCGACGTAACATAGACGAAATGTCTTGACGTATCGCTTCCAAATCTTCCTTTCGCATATTGTTTTTATATAAACAGTCCTCGACGCTGCAAACAATTTCTTCGTACGGTAATTTTTTAGGTGTTAAAGCAAAATTTAGGCCTTTCGATAATACTCTAATTGTTGCATCATCCAGAGTTTGTTTTGACAGATTATAGACCGCGCTTAATCTATGATCCGCGTTCGTAGTCAATGGTTGCGTTTCGTTCTCACGTTGACTCAGATGTTTGACATTTAATTTGGTCGTTAATTTTTGATATTTTACTATATGTTTGTTTTTGCATTCGTTATATTTATTAATTTCTCGTTTATTTAACGTTTCGATGCAAACATTATAATCAAATGTCGTTAAAACTGCCTTTAACTCACTGAATGATGTGTCTATGGATTTGTTTATGGTATGTAGATCGGAGCGTTTTTGTTGGATTACCGTTCGTAACAACTTTTTACTTGCCTGATTTAAGATCTTAGCGCTTCCTCGAATGTCCTTTTTAGTGGATATTTTGACACACGTAGGAATGATATTATTATCGCGACATCTCTTCAAAAAGTTCAATGCTGTTAGATATCTTGCGCGCTTAGTCATGAGATCTTCTAATCGGCGAATTTTATTTGCAATTACCAGTCCGTACTGGTTCACATAATGATTTCTTATATTTACGCGAACACTACACATTTAAATAAAACTAATTTTACGGATTTTATCGCGTATATTAACTTATTTTATATTCCCGACGTTTCGAGCACTTTACAGCACCCATGGTCACGGGGGGGACTGAGGTGTATGACGTCCCAATGTCATAGTTAACCACGGCTACCTCCAGATTAAAAATTATTAATTTTTAATTTTTGTTCCGATCCACGCAGTATGAACTTACAGTATCATGAAGTCTTGCAGTTGTATGCTTGGGTTGGGATTTAATTTTATTAATTATGGGATCCCAAGCAGATGGTAGCACCCAGCCATCTTCTCTATTGAAATTAGGATGTTTCTTGATTTCAATAGCCTCGCGAATCATCCTTGGAAGGAATCGGTGTTCTTTAGCGAGGATTTGTGGTCTATCAAATCTAATGTAGTGACGGGGGCGATCCTGTACGTGTTCACAGACTGCAGACTTCCCGGAGCGTCTATTCTTCACATCAGCTATGTGTTCTTTAACACGGGTTTTTATAGATCTTTTAGTTTGTCCTATATAAGAGAGACCACATTCACAATCAAGCTTGTACACTCCTGCATCTTGCAGAGGAATATTACACTTGACTGATGGTAAAAACTGACTAATCTTCTTCGGCGGCTTGAAATATGTTTTAATGGAAGCCCGCTTCAAGATGTAGCCAATCTTGTCAGTGACACCTCTGACATATGGCAGTACAGCAGGCACTCGCTCGACTGTGGCCGGCTTCACTCGTTCACTGTGACGTAGGCGCGGGACCCGAAGCTTATTGTCGTGCAAAACTTGCTTGACGTGTTGGAGCTCGGCGGCCAGGTGTTTGTTAAAATTACCGTACGAAGAAATTATTTGCAGCGTCGAGGACTGTTTATATAAAAACAATATGCGAAAGGAAGATTTGGAAGCGATACGTCAAGACATTTCGTCTATGTTACGTCGAAGCTCAATACCAAAACCGAATCTACCTAAAGACGAATTTAAAGCGTTGAATAACCTACGCAATAAACGAGAACTCACGATTCTCCGCGCAGATAAAGGAAACGCCACGGTAGTCATGGATACGTCGGATTATAATTCTAAAATACAAGAACTTTTGTCGGACGCAAGTACTTATAAAAAGGTTAAAAATGACCCAACAAATAACACACTCAAAACAACTAGTGATCTCATAAAGAAACACTCCGAAAGATTAAATCTAGACGTAAAATCGATAATACCTACGTGTGCCAAACCACCGAAATTGTATGGGTTACCAAAAATACACAAGCCCAATGCTCCACTACGTCCTATAGTGAGCCAAATCGATTCACCAACTTACAAATTGGCTCAACACTTAGCGAATATACTCTCACCGCTCAGGGGACACACAAGAGCATACACAAAGGATTCCTACCATTTTGTCAGCGAGATTAAAGACCTACATCTGGCAGACAATGAAACTATGGTCAGTTTTGATGTGCAGTCTCTGTTCACATGCTTACCTGTTGAAGACTGCATCTCGATTGTTACTAGAAGGCTAGAGCAAAACAACATGCCCGTAGAATATGCAGTATTACTTAGACACTGCCTTACATCTGGCTACCTATTGTGGAAGGAGGAGTTCTACAAGCAAGTAGATGGAGTGGCGATGGGCTCACCTGTATCTCCCATTGTTGCCGATATATTCATGGAGGACTTTGAGGAGAAAGCCCTGCGTACTTCTCCCATAAACCCAAGATTCTACAAGCGGTACGTAGACGACACTTTCACAATTCTCCCTTTAGATAAAGTAACTGCATTTCTAGACCATCTTAACTCCTTAAATTCTAAAATTCAGTTCACAATGGAGTTAGAGGCAAACAATTCTTTAGCTTTTCTAGATGTGTTAGTAATTCGGAATCCTGATAACACCTTGAGCGACACTGTGTATAGAAAAAAGACCCATACAGATAGATATTTAAACGGTGATTCTCACCACCATCCTTCACAGTTAGCTACCGTGGGTAAATCTTTGTTTCAGAGAGCACGAGGGATCTGTGACAGTAAACACCTGGCCGCCGAGCTCCAACACGTCAAGCAAGTTTTGCACGACAATAAGCTTCGGGTCCCGCGCCTACGTCACAGTGAACGAGTGAAGCCGGCCACAGTCGAGCGAGTGCCTGCTGTACTGCCATATGTCAGAGGTGTCACTGACAAGATTGGCTACATCTTGAAGCGGGCTTCCATTAAAACATATTTCAAGCCGCCGAAGAAGATTAGTCAGTTTTTACCATCAGTCAAGTGTAATATTCCTCTGCAAGATGCAGGAGTGTACAAGCTTGATTGTGAATGTGGTCTCTCTTATATAGGACAAACTAAAAGATCTATAAAAACCCGTGTTAAAGAACACATAGCTGATGTGAAGAATAGACGCTCCGGGAAGTCTGCAGTCTGTGAACACGTACAGGATCGCCCCCGTCACTACATTAGATTTGATAGACCACAAATCCTCGCTAAAGAACACCGATTCCTTCCAAGGATGATTCGCGAGGCTATTGAAATCAAGAAACATCCTAATTTCAATAGAGAAGATGGCTGGGTGCTACCATCTGCTTGGGATCCCATAATTAATAAAATTAAATCCCAACCCAAGCATACAACTGCAAGACTTCATGATACTGTAAGTTCATACTGCGTGGATCGGAACAAAAATTAAAAATTAATAATTTTTAATCTGGAGGTAGCCGTGGTTAACTATGACATTGGGACGTCATACACCTCAGTCCCCCCCGTGACCATGGGTGCTGTAAAGTGCTCGAAACGTCGGGAATATAAAATAAGTTAATATACGCGATAAAATCCGTAAAATTAGTTTTATTTAAATACGACTTTGTGTTTTTGTCTCTGTCCTCCTACTAGATTTGGTTTTAAAGATGACCATATTAACATCACCTACCTTATACGCTATAGGAATATCATAAATAAATAAAAATGGTATATACATTTCTAAGGGTTTTTGCTAGTGTAAAATGAAAAACCTTATCTTTTCGGTTTTCTAAACTTACAATACTGAAATATATCGTCACATAATGTAAACTTTCTGGTTCTGAGTATTTCTGAGAGTGAACAAGAAGTGTTATTTGGCGTTATGCGTGATCCGTATGATTTTAGCAACAGCTAATGAGCTTGGCTTGGCGGCCGTTCAGATTTATACTCTATTATCGGCGAAGCCAATAACTCCTTTCGTGGTCGTACAAATTGTAGCGTACTTGGCTCCCTTTTCACATAATTTATATTTTTGAAGGACCTTGAGTTATAAACGCTGTGGGCTTTTTTTATAGGAGAAAGGGCAAACAAGCATGCGGCTCATGTGATGGTAAGTGACTACCGCCACCCATGAACAACTGCAACACCAGGGGAACCAGGGGCATTGCAGATGCGTTGCCGACCTTTTAAAAAGTATTAGGCTCATTTGTTGAAGGTCCCTAATTCGTATCGGTCCGGAAAAATCGCTGGTGGAAATCGATTCCACAGGGAAGTTGTGCGAGGAAAAAACATCTTCTAAATCGCACAGTGGTGGACCGCCATTCATCCAGATGATATGGATGGTATCGCGAGTTTTGTCGCGATGTGCAATGGTAAAATTGAGCGGCTGGAATTAGTCTGAACAATTCCTCCACTCCCCGTGGTACATGCGTTAAAATCAATAAAAAAAAATCAAATACATTTACATTGACGCTGTACACAACTTGTTAAACTTTAAAACAGTGTTGTATGGTTCATGTACTGGCAAATAAATAATCCGAAATCAACGATGTTCTTACTGAAAGATTTTTATTTTTTCTCTTATATATTTATTTACTTATATGTAACTTTTCTTTACTATTATAACTAATTACTAACAATAGGCTATGTTATCACTTAATTATACTAATTATGTAATATGATCCTTGTTGGTCGAAATAAAGAAATTATTATTAAAACACTCTCCTGAATATTAACGATCCTGTAATTAGCACGTTTGTCCTCTAGACAGTCAATTTATCCATGTAAGTGGATGCTCTGACATATAGATCTCTACATGTATTCTCGATTAACAATAAAAATGACGACTTCGTGGCGCAGTGGCTTAGTTTTTTTTATTTGCTGTGCTGAGGGCCGCGGGTTTGAATCCCGAACGGAACAAGTATTTGTATGGCCTACAATAAATAATTAATCTGGGTCTGCATGTTTATCCGTTTACAATTTATGTATGTAAACTGCCTCCACCATAGATTAGAAAATTCTAATGTAACGGATTTAAAAATAATAAAAACATAGCTACTTATAGATACAAACATAGATACTTTGACACACCTAAGAGATGATGAAATGCCTCGTTATTGTTGAAATAAGTCTGCGGTTACCGTCACAGATTATACAAACTCACTGATCACTGGTCATACAGCAGCTTTACATCGCTATTGTTCTGTGAGAGCTTCATCCTTCCCAGCCGTGGTGGGCCATTCGTGTAACATCCATTATATAGCTTCAACGTGGTTCTACCACGCAAAACATTATAAAATAATTTTATGAAAAAAATTATAAGTAACAGTTAAGCCAAAATATAACCCACTTTAATCTCACTTTTTATTTATATGTTATAATATTATATAGTACGTAGGAGATTTAATCAAATATTGTTCATATTATCTATAAATTGTTTACAATTAGTGACTTCGTTTGTCAACTTTTTACTTCCTTTGCTCCATAGGTTAATATATTTTTCTACCGACTTCAAAAAGGAGACGGTACTCAATTCGACTATATGTTTTTTTATGTGTGTTACCTCATAGCTTTTTACTGGGTGAACCGATTTCTATGATTCTTTTTTATTTAAAAGCTGGTGCTTCACAAGTGGTCCCATATAAATTAGATCAATGTCTGACTAATAGTTTTTGGGTTATTCTTAATAATTTATATTTAAGTCAATTTTACAAAATTTGTTAATTTTAATTTATAATTTATCTCTTTGATGTTAATGGCCAACTGCACAGTACTCATTCCTGTAAGTCTTGACCTACTAAATGAAATTATTAAAGTGGATACACATTTTTTATTTTACTATCGTCGCCTCGCCTTACGTTTTGCCCATTCATTTACTAGTCAACTATTGTTAAATATCAACTATATAACAAAAATATATTTCCTTAGGGTTGTTCCTTTAATTGTCAAGCCCGTAGTCACTATAATTGCCATTAATAATGTCTGTCTGCAAGGATCGAATGGTACTCTGATTTCCAAAGTTTAAATACACGACGAAATGTAAAGACGACAACAAGTAAATGACTTTTCAGTGAAATAGTACGGATGACTGGCATCCCTGAATTGGTCTAAGGACATCTTCTCTATATTTTTATTTTTTTGAAAATGCAACCCCAATGAGGCATTTACATACATACATTACACAAGATAAAAAAATTAACACTGATCAATTATTTGTAGGCCATTCAAATACTTTACAGTGCGGGATTCGAACCTGCAGTTCACAGCGCCACAGTCTAACACATAGGCACGACTAGCCTACATCTGTTCTGTATCACCATATCACCTATTATACGTATAAGCGAAGATAATAAACACCTGAGTACCTGTGACGTAGGCTGCCGTCGAACGAACCCAGAATGATGTGATATAGTCTGTCTCATTGCGACCACTATTCCCTTTTGAACAAGTACACGTATCAATTCTATAATTTAATAAAGATGTAATTTCACGGTGTAGTTTCAGGATGGATTAATTAAGTGTACCCTAAATTGAGGAGCATGTGTATACGTTTGTTCATTTTTGGTTTAACGTGGACGAGTTGTTCTGTAAAAAGTATTTTACGAAAAAAATATAATTAAATGTAATTTTTTTACTGTCGTAAGAGGAAAGTAAATTTAAAAACAAGTCGTTTAATAAGTAAGCCGTTTAAGCCGATTGAGTTCAAAACGCGTCGCCATTTTTTTGGTTGGAGTGCTGCCACATTAATAATAATTGTGATTACAGTATTAATATTCGATTATTAAAATAATCGATTTCTAAATCCGAGTAAAAAATATGTATTTTCTTGAAAATGTCAAGTGATCAAGTGATTTTCACAAGGTTTTTATTATATTTATTTTCCTTTAATAACATAAAAAAACAAACAAAACACTCATTGTTTTGGCATGCAAATCACTCCGACTCCGATACCGCTCCAAATAAAGACCCAGCTTTACCGTTGGACACTGAATCTACTCATGATGACCACCCTGGTGCTATTTTGTTAAATATTGAACTGGCTTTAAATGAAAAGAAATACTCTAATTGTAACTTTTTTCAGCGACAAGTTTTAGCATTACTCATGCTAAATATGAACTATTTTTACATTCTCCTGCAACCTTATTACTGTAATTCGTTTCTTTGAGGTATAAACTATTAAAAACCCCAGTCAAAATATTATAGTTAATGTTCACGTTGAGCCAAATTACCCTAATAAACTGAGCATTTCCCTTTGCAGCCTATATAACTATACGTCCCACAGCAGGGTACAGGCTTCCTCTCATTTCTGAGAGGGTTTTAGGGCAAGGAAAATTCCCCCGGGCTGCGCCAATCCGTGTTGGCAAACTTCACATGCCTGTGATATATTTTTTTCTTATTTCTCAGACATGCAGGTTTCCGCACGATGTTTTCCCTCACCGCCGAACACGTGGCAAATCAGCACTTAAAATTGCAGTAAACAATTTCATTGATGTCGGCGGGAATCGAACCTGGGTTGCTCGCGTACTATTAAATTTACAGCGAGCGCTTAGTCCTTGAACTACCACGGCTCACGGCTAAATATACGTATATATATACGTTTATTTCAAAATAAAAGAAAATTTCTATCCACCAAAGGACAATGTCCAAAATCGCCCTGTGTAATAAAAGCATCGGACGTACACGATAATTAATTTTATATTTTATTATGTTAGTTGCAAATACTTTTATAACACGGACTAGCTGCATGCCAAAATGAACATTAAAAAGTATTCCACTCGATTAATAACATTAATCGCCGCCATCTTCGCCAAACATCATGTGGTGTCGAAAAATTATTAGGGATGCCCAATTGATTGTAATCGATTTTTGAATTTAATGAAATACATTTTGAATTTATTTCGAATAAAGTTTCAAAAAGAAGCTACAATAAAAATATAAAATTACCATTTCTTTATATTCTTTTATATTATTCCCTAAAAGTATAATTTAAAAAACCTACTATACCTAATGAATGAGGTCATACTCGATTTTGAATAGGTAATTAGAATAATGCTGAAGAATAATATTCGTAAAGATAATTATCCAGGATTTTCTAACGATTGTTGAGAAGGTATTGTATTTTACGTCTTACTAAACAATAATTTACGATTTTACAATAATTAATATTAAAAAAAAAACACTTATCGTTACTGCATTAGTTATAAATGTGTTCTTTAAAAAGAGCAATATTGTAGACTAAATACAGACGTTATTATTAATATTGTTACAAGTATGGAAGAAGTAGAGACGTACGTGTTATTATAAGTAAAGTAGGATATTGTCATACTTGTTATGGTATTAATATTATCGTATTACAAAAGATGATGTATGATGTGATGTGGGTTTGTAACCTATGGCTATAATAAATAAAACATAACATAAACACTCACGCCTGTCACCCAGAGGGGTAGGCAGAGACTATGGAATTCCATTTGGCACGATCCTGACACACCTCTCTCGCTTCCTCCACATCCATATACCTACGCATACACGCTCGTCGGTTAAAGGTACTCTTAATTTGGCCCATTTTCAATATATCGCCTATTTGGTCGATAAACTTTCGCCTAGGGCGACCCTTCCCGACTCTGCCATTCACCTCTGCAACATAAATTTGCTTTGTCACTCTTTCCTCATTCATTCTTTCTACATGACCAAACCACCGAAGCATTCCTTTCTTAATCCTAGTCACAAGATCATCTTGCAAACCACACATTTCTCTTACCACACTATTTCTCACCCTGTCATTCAGATTCAGCCCTAGCATACTACGTAATGACCGCATTTCTACAGCATTTATTCTACTCTCGTGCTTCTTCTGCCACACCCAACTTTCACTACCATACATTAAAGTAGGCACTAACACAGCATTGTGAATTGCCAAACGTGCCTTTTTGGACACATTCTGATTTTTCACAATAGAGTGTAGAGCCCCATTCAATCTATTTCCTGCATTCACTCGTCGTTCTATATCCTTATCATATCTACCATCCCTGCTAAACACACATCCCAAATACACAAACTCATCTTGCTCTACCAACTCCCCTTCTATTCTTATTTCACATATCATTTTACTTTCTTCTCTTTCAAAAACCATAACTTTCGTCTTACTTGCGTTCACTTTCATTCCCTTTTCTTTTAATGTCCTGTTCATTAATGTAACCATCATTTGCAACTCGGCTGCCGACGACGCAAGTATGACTTGATCATCGGCGTACAAAAGGCATTTGACGGTTAACTCACCCATTCTTACCCCGCATTCTTCTGCTTTCAAATTTTCCAAACAACTGTCCATAAATAGGTTGAACAGCCACGGGGAAACCACACAGCCCTGTCTGACACCTTTATGGATGCCAAACCAGTCCGAGTAGGCCCCGTTGATCCTGACACAAGCACTAGAGTCCCTATATAGAGACTTCAATGCCTGTATCAAGCCAGCGCTCATACCAAATGAGTTCAGTGTTTGCCATAACACATCCCTGTCCACTCTGTCATAAGCCTTCTCCAAGTCTATGAACGCACAAAAAACTTTTTGGTTTTTGGCCAAAAACTTCTCCGCGATCATGCGCATGGAAAAGACCTGATCCGTACATCCCATTCCCTTTCTAAATCCCGCTTGCACATCCCAAATTTTTCCATCAGTTTCTTTCATAACTCTTTCAATTAGTACCTTAGCATACAGTTTTCCCACAATGCTAAGAAGGCTGATACCACGGTAGTTTTTACAGTCCTACTGTGATCCTTTTCCCTTATATATTGGGACTATCACGGCTTTGCACCAGTCTCCCGGTACCCGCTTAAGTTCCCAACATAAATTAAACAAGGTGCACAGCAGGTCTGCCACCACTCCTTCTCCAGCCCTTAGCATTTCGAGAGATATCTATCATAACCCGCTGCCTTACCTGCTTTCATACTTTTCATTGCTTTCATTATTTCATATATACTTATATCTCTATCTATTTCCTCTTCTTCCGGAATTTCTATTTTATTTAATTCAAACGTCTCATCACTCATAAACACGCTTTCAAAGTATTCCTTCCATCTCCTTAAACTCAAAACTTCGTCATTCAGAATACAGCCATTCTGGTCTCGTATAGCATTCATTCTAGGCTGTTTTGAATGTAAATCTTAGGAAATATTCATAAATCCTATCGTATTTGGCGCTCCTATTTTTGATGTCACTAAATGGTCACTTGTCACTTGTCAGACTCTCATGAAAAAAATACGATCTCGAAATCGATTCAAATTGAACATACTAGAATTGAATCTCAATTAAATCAAGTATTAACAGATCTATTTTTGATTAATCGCGACATTTTCAAACATGCCTAATATGGACAGAGAACATTATGGACGATAATTTACCGTAAATACAAATAATTGTGTAGAAACATCATTAAATTAATAAACATAACTTCACGCTTGTATTTCTCAGGAGTAGGTAGAAGTGTGTAGTACTGTTATGTTATACGTCCCATGTAATAGAGGCTGCGCGTATTGCCAAACACCGGACACAAATCCAGACTCCGTGCTACTACTGGGAACTTCAAGTTATAAAAACCCAATAATAAATTGTCGGACCCTAGGATTGAACCCAGAACAGAACAGTTTTTCTATCACAAGGAACAGATGTTCCAACTATGCAAAAGTATTTCTTGAATCGTTTGAAATATTCTTGAATAAGTCCAATTCGAAAGGTTTTTGGATCGATTCATTGAATCGATGGAGTGTTCTAAGTCGATATCACGACATCGGATAAGGATTTTTCAGATCTATATCGATCTGAAAAATCGATTATTTTGTTATAAACAATAGATTAAATGATTTCAAACCGACATGCCTACTTTATACTGTCATCTTTCACTCTGTCAAAATTACATTGGTTAGCGTCGTTTGCTCTTTGTAATTGTGTCGGTGTTTTGGTGACTTTCGGGACTATATATTGAAAATTACGACTTGGCTATTTTAACGGACTCTGATTGCTTACACCTACCGTATATGCTAATTACAACATCTAAATGCTAACAACCATTATAAACATACATTTTTATTTTTACATTAATACACAAACATTATCTCTCATTTCGAAACCAATGCTAAGAAAGCAGGTTTGTTAACTAGATTCTAATTATCTAGATATGTACTAAAAATAGCTAAATGTTTTTGGACATCGTTTTTCAGTTTGTTAAAAATCACTCGGAGCTATGAAAAACCGTAATATTCGTGGTTCGATTATAACCTCAAAATCTGATACTTTTTTGAAATATATCTTTTATGCAGCTAGTCCGCTATAAAAATAAGATCATATAGGAATTTACTAATGATCGACAATAAATTACACAATTTTCCGATGCTCTTGGTTCCAGGGCGAACAATGTATGGGAACAGAGCAATGTCCTTTTACTGTTCTAAATTACAAAATTTCTAGGAGTAAGACGGAATGCTTCTTTTCCGGTGAAAAGGGTCTCCGGTTCTCTACACTCACCATACGAAACACAGCAGTGTTTAGCTGCTATTTTACGCTGGTATTTTGTGAGAGCGTAGTCCTACCCCGGTCGAGCCGACCCATTCGTGCTACAACTATATTACTAATATAGCTGCAGCATGGCTCTACCATGTATAGCTGAAACATGGCTGCTGCTGAAGAATTGACTTTATGATTGTTTTATTTTTGGTTGACTTTATATTGATTGATTGAATGAACATTTAATTAAATTTCTTTAAAGTCGTTTGTAGTTTCGGTGTTCATCTCGGTCATACAATGTGACATGAAATTTTTACTCGACTACCAAGGAGGGGTTATGTTTTTTTCACGCGTGTCTTGCATGTTTGTAAATTTCTTTACTACCTCAACACACACACAAACATTCACGCCTGTCACCCAGAGGGGTAGGCAGAGACTACGGACTTCCATTTGGCGCGATCCTGACACACCTCTCTCGCCTCTTTTACATCTATAGATCTACGCATACACGCTCGTCGGTTAAGGGTACTCCTAATCTGGCCCATTTTCAATTTATCGCCGATTTGGTCGAAAAATCTTCGTCTAGGGCGTAGATGCACAGACCGCGGCCCGCGGGCCACATGCGGGCCGCCGGTCGAATACTGATGGCCCGCCGACAGCAAAAATAATACTCTCGTACATTCGAAAAATATTGAATTATATTCCAGAATAAAACCAAAAAAAATATGTTCGAAAAGTAATTTGAATCTCGCGCGCGCGCTCTTAAGTGCGCTTGTCGGTGCCCCGTGCATGCGTCGGTAACAGCGGTCGGTAATGTTCGTGCTGATCTCGGTTAAATTCGATTTCTTGAGGAACCGCCGCGGCGGGCGGCGCGGCGACGACGGCAGCGCGGTGGCGGCTTATCCACGGGTTATATTGTTAGAGCAAGCGAGATAACAATAGTCCCGAATTCCCAATTGCTCGCGTAGGTAGATACACGAAGCTTCCAGAGTCGGTTTCGTGATTTCTCCAGTCAGTTTTCGACTCTATACGCGCGGTATAAAAGCCACGCTAACCGCAGCGACCGACAGTTCGGTTTTAATTTGAGTGAAGTGTCAACAGTTCTAGTGTAGATTTTAACTCGACTAGCCGGTGCCAAATATTTTGATACACATTCAACGTAGATTTCCCGTCAAGTCCCGTGTATAATTGTGTTGTGAAATCGTAAGTAAAATATTACTCTTACTCTGTTAGTGATAAGTGTTTCCCTACCTATTTAATCAATTATTTTTGGTAATTTAAAAAAGTATAGGTAATTTAAGTAGGTACTGTAATTGTTTTAGGTGCTGTGTTAATCCTAGCCAGGATTAGAACGCAACATGGACAAGCCAGGACCTAGTAAAAAACGTAAGGTTAAAGATGAAAATCGGCAGTTTCAAGAAATTTGGACTGAGAAATACTTTTTTGTATGGTGGCATAACAAAGTCGTTTGTTTAATTTGCAAGAATTCTGTTGCGATTGCAAAGGAATATAATGTAAAAAGGTACTATGAAACGCAGCATCCTACTTTTACCAAGTTTACAGGCGAATTAAGAAAGCAAAAAATGTTGTCTTTAAAGCGGGAGCTTATTGGTCAGCAAGCTATGTTTACGAAACCCATTCAAGATTCAGAAACAGCTACAGAAGTTAGTTATGAAATTTCTCCAATGTTAGCAAAGCGAAGTCGCCCCTTCAATGATGGGGATTTTGTAAAAGAATGCATAGAAATTGCCGCTAAGAAAATGTGTCCAGAAGCAGCAAAAAAGTTTGAGAAAATTCAACTGAATCGTATGACTATCCAAAGACGAATTATGTCTGTGTCAGGTAATATTGCGGAACAATTAAATGAAAAAACTAAGATCATTGAATTTATTCATTAGCACTCGACGAATTCACTGATATTAGTTCCACAGCTCAACTTCTGATATTCATAAGAGGTGTTACTCAAGATTTTGAAGTCTTAGAAGAGTTATTAGGAATGTGTTCATTGAAAGGTCAAACCAGAGGAGTTGATATACTCAATGTACTTTTGGATGAGTGTTCAAAAACTGATTTGGACTTATCAAAATTATCGGGAGTTGCGACTGACGGTGCTCCTTCGATGATTGGTGTCAATTCTGGGCTAGTTACTTTGCTGAAAAAGCATCTGCAAGAAAAAAAAACATAAACGCTGAAGATCTCATGCAGTTTCACTGCATTATACACCAAGAAGCCCTCTGTTCTAAAAAAGTTGAATTTCAAAATGTCATGAAAGTGGTAGTTTCGACTGTAAATTTCATAAAATCACGAGGACTCAATCACAGGCAATTCAAATAATTCCTTGATGACATCGAAAGCGAATATGGAGATTTACTGTATTATACAGAAGTAAGGTGGCTAAGTCGTGTATTGACACTGGAACAATTTCTAAATTTAATAGAAGCAATTGGAATATTTCTGGCGGAAAAGCAAAGGGATGTCTCGGAACTTAAATATCCTGATTGGTTGTGAGATTTGGATTTTTTAGTTGATATTACAAATCATTTAAATGTCTTGAACACACGGCTTCAAGGCAAAAATCAAAAATCAGCTCTACACTCATGTATCATCCTTTCAATGCAAGCTGACACTTTTCAGATCGCAATTGAATTCTGGAAATTACAATCATTTTCCGAATTATAAGAAAATGGCTGAAAAATTCAACAAAACTGCGATTAATTTCAGTTATGTAGAAAAGCTAGATATTTTGATTCAATCTTTTCAAGACAGATTTTCGGATTTTTATCGACATTCAAAACGACCAAGATTTACGCAACAACTTCAACGAAGGAGACTTGCTGAACTTTTACCGCTGCATTGATAAAAATACGTACAAAGAGTTGTGCATAAACGCTCTAAAATGTGCTAGCTTATTTGGTTCTACCTATATATGTGAACAAACCTTTTCAATACTAAATAATAATAAAACAAAAAATCGAAACCGCATTGCAAATTAAAGTTTGGAAGCAGTTTTACGTGTTGCTACTAGTAGATTTGATTTGACAAATATAAAAAGATAGTAAGCACTATGCAGTGCCACGCTTCAAATTAATAAATTCTTTTTCAATTTTAATACATTATTATCAATTCTTTATTGTCTTTAATTACCTATTCTTCTGGCGACCCGCCATCAGTTCATAATTTTCCCGACTGGCCCCTAGTCTTAATAAGTCTGTGCATCACTGGTCTAGGGCGTCCCTTCCCGACTTTGCCATTCACTTCTGAAACATAAATTTGCTTTGTCACTCTTTCCTCGTTCATTCTTTTTACGTGACCAAACCACCGAAGCATTCCTTTTTTAATCCTGGTCACAACGTCATCTTGCAAACGACACTTTTCTCTTATCACACTATTGCTCACCCTGTCATTCAGATTCAGCCCTAGCATACTCCTTAATGACCGCATTTCTACAGCCTTTATTCTACTCTCATGCTTCTTCTGCCAGACCCAACTTTTACTACCATACATTAAAGTAGGGACTAACACAACATTATGAATTGCCATACGTACCTTCTTTGACACATTCTGACTCTTCATAATAGCGTGTAGAGCCCCCTCTTTACTACCTCGTATATTCAAAACGGCTAGATGGATTTCGAAAATTAAGGTATTGTTTTATTTGTCTTAAAAACCCAAGTGTTCTTAGATAGCTGTTTGAAAAAATAAACAAAATGGCGGATTTTTGGCGCAAAATAGTAAAAATAAAAAATTAACCAAACCTATTTTTTATTTTTTTTTATTACTATTTGTGTCCAACATCGTGCTATCATATGAAATTTAGTTCATAGGAGTATTTCGAGACACTAAAAAGTCTAAAATAAAATAAAGAATTAAAAAAATCAAAAACCTGACAAAAAAGAAAATTTAAAAGTAGACCGAAACAAGATTGAGAACAGAAAACAATATTAAAATAAACTATAAACAAAGCAAACTTTACTTCGGTTTAACAGACTATATTATGAGCTGAAAGCTCAAGTTAAATACCCGCATTAAGTTTAGTAGCAGACGGGACCCAATTACAAATTATAAACCGAAAGAAAATTAATGGGTAATAATTTTTTATTATTTATTTTATTATATATTTTTTTTATAGGATAAGGGTGACAAACGAGCACACAGTCCACCTGATGGTAAGTGGTTGCTGCGGCCCATAGACATCTACATCTATCCTCTATTACAAATCAAAATGTAGATGCGTTGTCACCCGTGAGGACTAAGATGGAATGCCTCATTTCCAGTAAAAAGGGCCTCCGGCCACCTGCACTCACCAAGCGAAACGCAGAGGTAAACCTCTACTTCACGCTGGTTTTCTGTGAGGTCGTGGTACCACCCCAGTTCGAGCCGGCCCATCCGTGCGACAGCAAACGCTGCCGCGTGGCTCTACCACTGTTTACAAAGAAACCTCTGCATGATTTTCCGATCATTACAATATAAAGTGGTAAATTAAACTTACTAGTTTAGTATTATATCAATACCATCTTAAACTTAGTTTATCTGTACCAAAAATTAACACCATAAAGGAATAATACCAAAATTAATGACCGAATACCTGTTTTTTATGTCGGAACACAGGTTTCACGAAACGGCGCGCCGCGACATAGATTGCCGGCCCACAAAATTCTTTTCACGACGAAAACCTCATTACGCGTTTAACGACAGAATTATATGAGATTATTAGACATTATCAACGCCATGAAAGTTACGACGAGGCACCAGCCGCAATGCGTAGTGGCAAAATTAAAATTTTATATCACAAACCCTCCTTCAGAAATGAAGAAAGTCGAGGCTCGTATTATTTCAAGCCGAAGGCATTAGAGTCGGAGGAGGCCGGGTATATATTGCCCAGGGCAATTTACGAGCGCCGTCCCGGGTCTTATCTTCAATATTAAAGATTTCATTAAATCATGCGTCGCCCGCAATAAAACAGTTTGATACCGCATTTATACAGCTACCGACTCGGGTGACCAACTTAATAATGTATACATATGTATTCGGTGTACATTATGTTTGCATTTAGACTCCCACAGATGGGTCTTAAGGTGTAGAAGGAAGCAATTTTGCTTCATTTTTCTTTCACTAACAAAAGTAATCGAGTTTAAAGTAATTAAATTTTGATTCAACAATTACTTCTCAATTACTTTTAATTACTTACATTTCTAATTACAATTACATTAAAATTATTCATTTTTATTATGAGACGTAAAGGAAATTATTAGGCCATGCCTTTTACTCCAAGTTGATCTAACGTAAACGTCGGTACACACTATTGAATGTTTTTAAACGTTACCCCCATAGTAAGATTTTCTCCTGTATCGTGGAGACAGTTTACAAACATAAATTGCACAAGGATATACATCCAGATCCGGAAAAATTATTTGTAGACCATACATATATTTATTCCGTGCGAGATTCGAACCCGCGGCCCTAAACCAATGACTCAATGCTAAGCCACTGCGCCACGGAACCACATGTAACAAAAATGATCGAGTAAAATTTATTTTTATAATCTGTGTAAATATCTTTTTTATATACTGAAGTTACAAACGCACTAACAGTCCACCAGATAAGGTGAGTGACTGGTGCAGTCAATGGACACGTGCAGCCGACTTAAACAAAGCATGCACAGACACGTCACCTCTGAGATCGAATTTGGAATGCCTCACAAGCTGTAATTCCAATCTCGGCTCTCAATAACCTTCAGAATGGAACACAACAGTGCATGCACTGCTATTTGCCGTCACATATGAGGGTGGTATCTACCCAGGTAAACTCTTACACAGAAAAGGAAGCCTACCACGTAGTAACTAAATAAGTAAGCTATACAAATAAATAAAATTGAAGTGTCTGTTTGTAATGTCAAAATAACAGCTTTTTACTAAATGCATATTAAAGTTTATAGGGAACTTATAACAAAAACATAATTTTTTAAATTTTTGTTCTATCTGTCTGTATGTCTGTCTGTTAGTCGGATCCATAAAAACACCCAAAAAAAAAAGTCCTGGCAGCACAGGGGCTAGCGTTTACCTTAAAATATCGCAGTATGCTCGCGTACTGTATACCTGGGTTCGATTTCCCCTAGCACCCATAAAATTGTTAAATTACAATTTCAAAACTACCTAGCAGTCAAATTCAGCATTTTTTTTACACTTACATTATCTCTTGGGTTGGAATCCTAACCAGAAGTGCGTTTTGACCAGCAGTGCAACTGTGGAAAATTAAATATGATGGAAATCATAGCTAGCTCAGTTTTAATGTTCGACGTTTGATTCATTATACTGATTGTGTAAATGTGTCAGTATAGATTATAAGCCAATTACTTTTTCATATAGTATTTTACAGACTTGGGTGACAAATGAGCACACAGTCCACCTGATGGTAAGTGGTTGTTGTGGCCCATAGACATCTACATCTATCCTCGTTTGCGAATCAAAATGCAGATGCTTTGTTACCCGTAAGGACTAAGATAGAATGCCTCTTTTCCAGTAAAAAGGGTCTCCGGTTCTCTACACTCACCATACGAAACACAGCAGTGTTAAACTGCTATTTCACACTATGAAATTGCTACGATGCACCCGTACACCGAAACATAAAAGCGACAACTTCAGTTGGTAATTGTCTGTCAATTGTCAAGTTTTCGTGAGAGCTGATAACTATATTCAAGCTAATTATCAAATATATAATATGAATCTATACTTTACTATACATAAGTACACACACACGTTTTTTTTTTATTAATTTACTTTTAGGAATATCTGTAGTTTGGTTTATCCATTTCTAATCTAATAAATATAAAAAAATAAGTAATATTTTCTAACAATTTTAATTTCCTCCAAGAAATCTGTCAAATATTTCACCTTATTTCAAAGTGGTGTCGCCATTGTGGCAAAAAAGTTGTGAAAGCCTCCATTTGATAAAGGATAATTTTTGAAAATAAAACCTGCAGGATTAATTATTATAATCTTCCTAAATAATTTTGTGTTTTAACCTGAAGGACATTTTTTATATACGCCCCACTGCTGGGCACAGGCCTACTTTCCTCCTAATTTCTGAGAGGGTTTCAAGGCAAAGAGGTCTCCACCGTGCTGTCCCAATGCGAATGACGAACTTCACATGTCTTCGAAATTTTTTTTCTTATTTCTCAGGCAAGTTTTCTTAACGATGTTTTCCTTCACCACCGAGCACGTGGTCCGCACTTAAAATAGTAATTAACAATTTCATTGGTGCCGGCGGGGATCGAAGCCAGGTTGCTTGCGTACTGTGAAATTTACAGTGAGCGCTAACCATCTGAGCTACTATAGCTCAAAATATTAAAAAATTTTTGTTTAGTCAATTATTGACAAAGCATCTGCATTTTGATTCTTAATCGAGGATAAGTGTAGATGTCTATGAGCCACAGCAACCACTCACCACCATGTGGACTGTGTGCTTGCTCGTTTGTCACCTTCATTCTATATAAAAAAAAACACAAAACCGCTTTCGTCTATGCTTTGAAGCAACTTATCAAATAAATTACGACAGGACTTACACGAGTGAAATCCGCGATTTCGAATGATAATGTCACTCAGCCCTATCACCTCTTCATAAAGTTCAAAATTATTCAAATCTGGACCTTTTCAAATGTAATCTAAATTTAGCCGGTCGAAACGGTCAGCTCTTAATGACGACTGCTCGCTTTGATATATGGACATGGGTCAAGGGTCATAAATATGAGATGGCCCTACCCAAAGTTAGGTCCGATTGCGTTAAGGAATAACCGAGTTATGACTTCCTTCTTTATGTGAGAAGTTTATATGAGAAAAGTTGGTTAAAAGATTTAAACTTTTTTTTTTAGAAATGTAATTAGCCTGTAGAAGTTAGTTTCAAGTATTCAAGTTGGGATTACAAAGAAAAAAAAGACGTTCATTTAATGAAGCGGAATATTGAAGATGTTAAGGTAAATTCGCTAAATTTCGCGTAAAATATAAAAATTAGTGTCTTACTTAGCTTGAAGACCACCTCCCTCCATCCCTCAATTACATCCACTGTCACCGTTACTACTAACTCTAACACCATTATTTACAATAAGCTTTGACTGTCGTTAGTCTAATCTTAGTGGCCAGCCTCCGCAGAGTCTACTTCACCTGAGGATGCCTCGTGTAGAGGCGAAACACGTGTCGTATTTTCGAGAGTGGCGTGTCGTGCCTAGTGTGGTGGTCCTGGGGGTGGTAGTGCTGGGATTGACGGCGACAGGTATAGTGCGCACGATTGATGGGTGGGAGATCCCCTTAAAACTGGACAGGACACATCATTTTCTTTCTTCAATTAAGAAAATTAATTTATAACAACCCCATTAGTCTAATGGTTGTGAGCGTAACTGCTGACCATGATGTACCAGGGTTTGAACTGGATTGGGCCAAAAAAAGGATTTTTCTATCAATTAATAGTTGAAAACTCCGAGCGCTTTGAAAAAACGTTTAAATCCGTTGGACCTGCGCCTGATCTCTCTCCGGACGTGTCAGATTAGGCGTCTCATCCGACTAAGAGAGTGAGGGAATAGATAGTGCATCTGTGTTTGCGCACAAACTCGTGCACTATAATCCTGTCCAGTGAATTTTTAGGCTCACAAAATCTCGTGCACTATAATCCTGTCCAGTGCATTTTTAGGCTCATTTCCAATTCGTCGAGTTAGTGGTAGTAAAGTCATTATTACCTGCTAAGTAGTAGATTATACGTCTCAATCTTAAAACTAAAAAAATAAAGTTGCTAGCCGATCGAGGTAAGCAAATTACATCTAAATACCTGTATATCTAAATACCATTGACTTTCCTACCACCACCATCCTATTATTAATATCATGCAGTCTGAATTTCGGTCATGGCGGCCAGTCCAAACGGAGACTAGCCATCTGCACCGGACAGGATTATAATGCACGAGTGTGTTCGCAAGCACAGGTACACTCTCTATTCCTTCGCTCATAATCTAATGAGACTAGAATCGTGGTTTAAGATCTTTATTCTCACTAGAACTAATTACACAAATTAATTCAATTAACGTGAGAAGATTACAATCTCTTAAATATTTTTTGTTATTGCTAACCGTACTATATGATATAGAAGTTAATATATTTTCATTGCATGTACATTAAACTGTGTTTTAAGTCTGATGAAATTTTTAAAAGTATAATTATATTTATATGTAGATACTTATACTTGCAAACCACAGAAAACTAGAAGAGATTTTACAAAAACAACATAACCTATTCGGGATTTATTTTCAGGAAACTTATAAAACTCATGCTAATGCAAAATAATACTTTCACAAATACCATAATCTGATAAACTGTTTCCAAAGTCTATGGGTTTTATAGTAAAATTTACATATCCCTTGATCATTCTTCCAAAAATACGAAAATTAAGAACTGCACTTCTGTTGTTTTTGCAAAAAAAATCCAATTTAGTTGTTTTGCAATAAAATAAAATAGATAAGCTTGCAAAAAAAATAAGTTATGTATGCTGTTGGCATTCCGAAAAAAAATATTATGTCTTCAAAATAAAATACAACATAAAGTAATAATCATGACTGTATATTTTTTCAATGTAATGTTATACAAAAAATTTTATTCTTCTCCACTACTATTGTTTTCATTATCTATTTCAACATAGCTTGAGTTTTCAGTTTCTTTTACAGGTTCACTAGGCTATAATTTCTTTATAGAAAGCTATTTTAGAAGGATCACTAAGAAAACTTTTTAATTTATTTAGATCTGCAGCCTTGTGTGGATTTAACGGTATTTTATTTTTAAACAGTGATTCGAATGTATAGCATCACTGGGAAGCGCACATTTGGTACGGATTTGGATTCTTCTTCTTTCTTTGAAGTTATTCTTCCAGTGAAGTTGTACTTAACAAATACAAACGGGCTTTCTTTTTTAATTTTTAGCATTAGTACTTCTTTTATTATCACTTGCTTCAGGAAAAATGGTTCAAAAAACTTTTTCACAACCTCAAACGCAGAGAGATGTTTGCGAGCAGAACGTATTAACACATCCCATTCATCATCACTTTATGGTGCATGTTTTCTTTAATTTGCCAATGAGTGAAAAATCTCGATCATTTGAAAGATATGAGTGGCCACGAATTGTAATAATGTATTTGATGGACTTGAACAGCCCTAATATTCTGGGTGGCGATTAGGTTATCACATTAAATAACACAGCGGTACCTATATACAAGTTCATATATGTTGATTAAAATAATAAAATAAACAATTCTACCAAAAATATATAATAAACAAAATAAATAGCGTTAAAATATTGACACGAAATAAATCACTTTGATAATATTAGTTTACTGACCAGAAGTGACATGTAAATGCGGCAACGGTGCGGCAGGTACGCAGTGCTCACGCGGCATCGACATAGGTAATTATTTACCTCCACTTTCCCACTCATAAGTAATAAGGCCAAAAACTAAAAAAGGCCTATTGGGACTAGAATTTTAGTTTTTATATATTTTTTTAGTTGTGTATGTTCAAAACGTTACGTAGGATAAGTATTTTCATTTAATGTGATAACTTTATCGCCACCCCGTATAAACTAAGATATACAAAAGTAAACCATAAAATAATTTTTGTTTTGGCCAGGACATCCATCGCTTAATAGCACTAAATGCTCATTATCAATATCAGGCTCATTAACACTTTCACTGTCCGGTTTTCAGACACAATATTAAGACAATAGCAATGACCTATATGTAGTGCACGGGACAGCGAAAGGGTTAAGATACTTTAACAGCAACGATGTCACATCATTTCATCCCTTTTTTCCCTTCAGTCTCTAAGTATTCATACGTACATGATTTTTAGCTAAGTTATGTATACCAAACACATAACACCACAGCTCTCTTGCATAAAATATATCTCCAGGTCTTATATGTGGCAAAGGCAAGTTTTGCATGAAGTGAAAACTAATGCGTATACATTTTCCTTCCTAAGCTAGTTGCTTTTTTTACAAAAACTGCTAAACTGCTTTCACACACGTTGTTTTTGGAAAAATGAAAAAAAGTTAAGTCGTTTTTGCCAAAGTTGTCGTTTTTTATTGGTTTTTGTAAAAATCGAATTAATTTGTAACATTCTATTTTTTAATAGGCCTCACATGGAATACTATTCCCATCTCTGGGCAGGGGTTCCCTAGTGCCAGCTCCTTCCACTTGACCACATCCAGCGCAGAGCGGCTCGAATCGTCGACGACCGAATCCTTTCCGATCGGCTCGATTCATTAGCACTGCGAAGAGATGTTGCATCCCTTTACATTTTCTTTCTTGCTTACCACGGGAAGTGCTCTGAAGAATTGTTCGGATTAATCCGAGCCGCCAAATTTCACGAACGCACATCGCGGCAGAACTCCCGATACCATCCACACCATCTGGATGATTGACGGTCCACCACTGTGCGATTTAGAAGATCTTTTCTTCCTCGCACAACTTCCTTGTGGAATCGATTACCATCAGCGATTTTTCCGGACCAATACGACTTAGGGTCCTTCAAGAAAAGAGCCTACCCCTTTTTAAAAGTTCGGCAACGCATCTGCAATTCCCTTGGTTCCCCTGGTGTTGCAGTTGTTCATGGGCGGCGGTAGTCACTTACCATCAGGTGAGCCGCATGCTCGTTTGCCCGCTCTCCTATATAAAAAATCCAGTGTTGCCAAAATCAAGAAATCGTCAAAATTGTTCGTTATGTAGTTTTTGTAAAAAACCCTTCTCACTCTCTACCGAGAACTACAAACAATTATTGAAACAGTTGTAAGATATATGTATAATCTTCTTACACTTTACGAAAAATGCTCAATTTGACATTTTTATTTGATTTAAGAAACAGCCGATTAGTGTCCTTAATATATATCGGCACAGACCCTTACTCCAAGTTCCTTATCATCCCACCGTGTACGGGAGTAATTCAGTAATGTTTCGAACTATAGGATTTTCACAATCTTGACCCGTTTATCGAAACAAAAGCCGTATAAGCGTAAAATAGTTAAGGGTTTACTGAATTGAACTGGATGAAAGTTCAGTTTAATTCGGTATCCTAGGTTCACTCGCAATTTAAGTTGGGGATAACTGTAATTGCCTATATTAATTTCTTCATGTAACTAGGTTGTATACATTATTGGAACGAAGTTCTTTATCGGACGGTACGAATATGGCGGATGGGAGTTAGGCGAGAAAAAGTGTAAGATTTTGCCATCACGACCCCTTCTGACGTAGTGTAGACGGCCTTGGCGGCTATGAGGGAGCGAGATGGAATAGTATCCGTCTCCCACGCAATTTTTCTTATCTGGCTATGAAAAAAATATTATTATATTTTAAATGACGCTTCATTTTAATAGACCTTAATAACTCATTTATTTGTATTTGTTATTCAACGTTTATCAATAATAATATATTAGAAGCATTAGTAGCCTAATGACAGGGCGCGGACCGCGAACTCGAAAGATCGTGAGTTCTAATCCGCTATTCGACTACTATGGTGAACCACATCAAACACAAGAATTTTAAGCTTACCAGAAGTGGTTTAAGGGAATATTAGTAAAGTTTTTTTTTAAATACTAGTAATGCTATTAACTAGTATTTTAAAAAAAAACTACGGAAGGAACTTCGTTTCAACCGAGTGTTCCAGGACACTCACGCATGTTTTTTTTATTTTGTTATGGTGTTGTTATCCCTAATATTAAATAAATAAATGAATCAAAACCCTAGATAGGACGGCAACCAGCACAACTGAAGATATCTCAGGTGCAGGACCAACGGCTTTTACGTGTTTTGTGCCACGGGGTGAAACACAACCTACTCCCCGGCTCCGAGTTGCTACTGAAAATCCATAAGCTGATTTTGGACCGACCCGGTAATAGAACCCAGGAAATTAATAATATGTATTAAATTAGTAGGACATTTAATCACACCATTTTGTTTTTTGAGATAATTAAATGTCAATGAAAGGAAACCTGGAAAAGTCTTAGGATATATATTACATAAAGATAAGTCTCAAGATAAACATAATGTGGAAATAGTTTCGGAAATCGCCAGATTACAAATATTCAAAACCGACACGAAAAAAAATAATTTAAGTGTTCCTTCCATCTTAAAAAATTAGCGAAACGCAAAACTTACGGTATCATCTCGGTAAAAATCTTAAAAGTTGGTAAAGGATAAGTCTCTAAGGTAAAAATTTATATATATATTGAGTCCGTAGCGTAGGGTGTAGTAGAGATTGTTTTAAACAATTCGTTATATTTGTCACATATATGCACAATAGGAGCATGGTTATCGAAATGAGTTTCCGTGAAAGGGATATGAAAAGCTTTCGATTTGCAACAACAGGGATATTTTCGCGAAACAGCTAACGATAGGCGATCGAGGAGGTCACTGCACTTTACTTTGTTGTGTTCTATTTTATTTATAAACACACAGATCAAGAATGTTTATTTCGTAGGTTATCAATTTAAACTTAGCCAGTTTGTAATTGCAAGGCTGATTGTAAGACTTCCTATGTGACATACAACTAGCGTGAAAGGCAAGATGTAGAGAAAGCACCATGTACACTTTCAACGTGTTGGGAATGCATATTATAAATGAATTCCAGATGCACTGACAAATTCAATGAAAATTCTTAACAATATAATAATTTTAATTGTCTTCTCAACAATATAAAATACTTACGGTTACTGCAGCCCATAGTAGTTGTTTGAAATCCTAAAATAAAACTGTTTTACCATGTAGATTTGTATTTTAGTTTTTTAATAATTTTGTTTAATATTTATTGTTTCACATAACTGACTTGTTAGTATTTTATGCGCTGCCATACCGTTCATCAGATTGCGCTAAAACTTGTCCAAGTTATTGCTTGCACTTGCGCAAATGTTATAGGCATACTCGTAGTACAATTAACTTACAGTAGGTGGCACGCGTATCGTACCTACCAAATTCCTAATTAAAGAATATAACTATTCCAAATTTAAAACGATATATCTACATAAATTTCTTCTGCGGCAGTAACGCGTCGGGTACCAGCTATTTATGTATTAATAATCTTAGATATCAGGAAATATGCATGTATGGAAAATGGAAACAGATCAGCTGGCAATCAGCTTTTGTATAAATAGGAGAGAATTTCTTCATGCCTGTTTACCCATGTGCCTACAATATATCAATCATTTTACTTTTTATTAATACGTTGCTTTAGGTAACCGGCCATTTTACATATTATTCAAATTTTAACGATTTTTTACGGTAGTTTATGGATTTTCGAGTTAATTGGGTTCTAAATCAATAAAATTTTGTTTGAATTCATTTAAAATTGGAACTGGTGTAACCATAGGTAGGGCAAAATCGAATGACAGTTTCCAATTGGAATTATCAGAACGAAAATCTTCAGCTATCCGCTGCTAGATGGTGCTCGTAATCGCATTTGAGAATGCTTTTTCTTGATCAGTTTGTCTTATTTATGTAATAAAATATTTATGAAGTAATTTTTTTTAAATAATTTTCGAATAATCAAATCTTCAGATGTGCCTAAGTTACTAACTGATAACGCTTGATTGAAACTCGATCCTATTTCTGGATTCGAATTGGTTCAGGAGCAAGCTTTAAAATCAGTTTCGCAAAAACGACATTTTGAATCGAAATCCAAATCGTATTCGATAACAATTTCGGGAGTAAGCCCTCTGTCCTTCAATCAGTTTAGTCAATTATTTACAGTCTCAACAAATCACATCAACAGCATTTTTGTGGACGGTGGCGTGGTGTGGGACGTTGATCTTTTTACGATATATCCAAACTAATTGAATTTGGAACATAGTGGCGTACCTTCTTACAAACTTTCACTCATTGTTTGTTAAAACATAAAATTATGTAACAACCAGACAATAAAAACTTTTTAATTGAAAAACTTTCTCGGTGGCCTGCACGTGTGGCCTGATATAAATTAAATTCATTATTAATTATAACGTTATTCCTTCGACCCATAGGGGTAATAATTACTAATAAACCTTGTGGGTAAAACACAGGTGTAGGATTTGCATTAATTTACAATCCGGCTTAAATACACGTACCTAACTCAAGTTCAGACGTGAGCAGTGTTACATTCTGACTTAGAAGCATTGTTTCCAATTCTAGAACAGTAGTTATGTGTTTAGAATTTTATTTTAAGGTATGAGAGTCCTACCTTAAATCTATATAAATAAAACATGTGGATAAACTATAAAAAAGAAAAATTGAAAGACCTCAACACAGCCATTCTATTTATTTAAGTATATACTACGGAACTCTTCATTCAATATAATGGTAAAAGTACTTTGAATTCAATCAGAACAATTATAACAACTATGTCGACTTACCTTTTCAATTTACGTATGAAAGGTGAAGGATATGGCTGCGGGCTGTTAGAAATTAACCCGTACTCGCGACATCAAAACCTTAAACATCCGTCCCTGTTTTACATAAAGCAAGAGGCATTTGTAGACAGAGACAGAAGTATTTAATTCACTACAACCTAAAATGGAGGGATTGAAGAGTAATTGGAAATACCTCCGCATTGAGATCCGCGACCGAGGTTTCGTTCTCCAATTGAGATGGCCGCGTGTATTCCGCAGCTCGTCTTCGGGCCTTTTGTCTGAATTTAATCAGACTCAGTTTCCCGTATTTTGTATGTTTAATTGGAATTTATATTGGACTAACCGCGCTTTGGCTGTTTATAGAGAAAATTAATGTTAGGTACCTGATGATAATATGCGATGTAGCCGAAATTGGTAAAGAGTACTGATTCTGCTTAATATATGCCTACTAACTCTAGTCTGCCCAGTAGTGATGGTTAAGAATATCCACTACCCCATATCTTCCCGTGGGTGTCGTAAGAGGCGACAGTGGGAAACAGGCAGGAGATGAGCAGCAGCATCTTTCTGATAACAACAAAATTACAATAAAAAAACTGCGGTTGACAACCCGCTCGCCAAGCGAGGCAACTATGGCAAATACCTCCAATTATGAGAGTAACAAAGAGACGTCCCCCAGTCCCCGGCGGCCCCGCTATTCCTGGCTATGGTGGCGACCATGGTAACGGCAGGGCAGGGGGTGCTAAGAATCTCTGGTGGAGGTTCGGTTGCCACCTAAGACGACTAGACCTGGCAACATACAACGCACGCACCCTGAGGACTAACGAGAAGATCGTGGAGCTGGAAGAAGAGATAGACAAGTTACACTGGCATATTATAGGATTATCCGAGGTCCAAAGAGAGGATGAAGAAACGGTAATCCTCGAATCCGGCAACGTGCTCTATCAGCGGGAGGGCGACCATCTGTCCCAAGAAGGTGTCGGATTTATCTTCCACAAGTCTCTCGTTAACAACGGTGTAAATATTAGGAGTGCGTCGACGAGGGTTGCGTACCTTATACTCAGAAACACCAAACGGTATTCGCTGAAGTGGACCTGGTCAAGCCCCGACGGTTTGACAAAAAAATTATATTGACCTCATTATGACGACTAGACGACAACTTTTCAGTGATGTCTCCGTGATCACGAGGGTGAAAACTGGTAACGATCACCGAATGGTTAGAGGCACACTGAACCTTAACGTTAAGTTGGAGAGGTGTCGTCTAATGAAGTCAACGCTCCGTCCCCCTCGTGCTCTATTCCAAAGTCGCGAAACCTTTCAGCTCGAGTTACAAAACCGTTTTCAGTGCAATTCACTGCAATGAAGTGGAAGATATGAATGACAAGCTCGTGGAAACTGTCCATGCGGTTGGAGCTAAGTTCTGCAAGACCCGACGCACTCTTAATCCCATAGCTGTTAACGGGAGATGAAGCTACAATCTTCAACAGATTTGACAGCATACAGGCAACTGAACAGACAGATCTCCAAATGCATGCGGTGGGACTTGAGCAACTTCAATACAGCTTGTATTGAAGAAGCGATCGAGCGGAACCAAGGCTCCAAAGTCTTCGCCAGAGATCTGTCTGCCAAAAAGAGCCAACTGTCAAAGCTGAAGACCAAGTGTGGCAGCATCATTTCCGGGATACCTGAGATTTTGAGTGGGATCGAGAAGTTCTATGGGCAGCTGTACACGTCATCGTTGGAGCCACACGCAAGTGTGTGTAACGATCCAAGAGCGCGTCTTATCCGACACTATTCCGAAGATATCCCGGACGTCAGTCTGAGCGGGAATAGGCTGGCTCTCCAGCACCTTAAATACGGCAGGGCCCCAGGTGAGGATGGAACTACAGCGGAGATTTTGAAAGCGGGTGGAAAACCGGTACTTGAAGTCCTTCAGAAGCTCCGTCCTCCATGGTAGTACTACTCCGGAGGCGTGGAGCAGAAGTGCGGTGGTCTTATTCTTCAAGAAAGGCGACAACGCTCTCTTCAAGAACTACAGACCGATTTCCCTTCTGCGCCGCGTCTATGTGCTGTTTTCGAGAGTCATTACGAATCGTCTCGCACGCAAACTTGACGACTTCCAGCCTCCCGAACAAGCCGGTTTCCGAAAAGGCTTCAGTACCATGAATCACATACATACCCTTCGGCAAATTGTACAGAAGTCCGAGTACAATTATTTTTGCATATGTGGACTATGAGACAGCCTTTGATTCCGTCGAAATTTGGGTGGTGCTGCAGTCCCTTCAGCGGTTCCAAGTTGACTGTCGGTATATCGAAGTGCTGAAGTGCTTGTACAGTAGAACTACGATGGCTATCCGAGTACAGAACCAGAGTACGAAAACTATCCCATTGAAGAGAGATGTAATACAGGGTGACGTTATATCCCCGAAATTCTTCACCGCTGCATTGGAAGACGTTTTAAGCTTCTGGCCTGGAAAGGATACAGTATTAACATCAATGGCGAGTACATCACTCACCTTCAATTTGCCTAATATATAGTCCTTATCGCTGGAGGACCTAAGCACTATGCTTAATGACCTCAATAGTGTCTCCCAACGGATAGGTCTTAAGATGAACATGGACAAAACAAAAATCATGTTTAACCTCCATGTCACACCTAAGCCGATAGTCGTTGGAAGCACTAAGCTCGAAGTTGTTGACGAGTACGTTTACCTGGGGCAAATAGTCCGACTAGGTAAGTCCAACTTCGACCGAGAGGTCAATCGACGGATTCAACTCGACTGGGCAGCGTTCGGGAGATTACGACACATCTTCTCGTTAGACATACCTCAAAACCTTAAAACGAAATTGTACAACCAGTGCGTGTTGCCAGTGATGACTTACGGATCTGAGACGTGGTCCTTCACTGCTGGCCGTATGAAGAAGCTCAATGTCGCTCAGCGAGCTATGGAGAGAGCTATGCTCGGGGTTTCTCTGCGTGATAAACATAGAAATAAGGATATCCGCAGTAGTACCAGAGTAACCGCCATAGCCCAACGGATTAGTAAGCTGATGTGGCAGTGGGCCGGCCATATAGCTCGAAGAACCGACAACCGATGGGGAAGAAAGGTTCTCGAGTGGCAGCCTTGTACCGGTAGACGAAGTGTAGGGCGACCTCCCACTAGATGGAGTGACGACCTGGTAAGACATGTAGGAAGTCAGTGGATGCAGGTGACTCAGGACTGTGCTTTGTGGCATTCCTTGGGGGAGGCCTATGTTCAACAGTGGACTTATGAAAGGCTGTAATGATGATGATGATTAAACTCTAGTCTTAAATATTACCACATTGTAATCGGATGAATTACCACTTTCATGCTACAAGGATGTGTCAGCCTTATCGTAGTTAACACATTATGATCGAATAATGGCATCTGATGAAAAAATACTGGCAAATTATTCCACTCTATAACCGTACCTACGTTTTACGGACGGAGAAGCAAACCTTTAATTGAAATGATTATTCAAGTGATATTAGTATGTTGACGCTTGATTGTGTGATGGTGGAACGGAGAGAAAGGAATGAAGATACGAGTCATTTCATTTATTTATGACGAGGCCTCTATCTAACACTGGTTTCACAAGGCTGATAAAAAATATAAAAATAAATACTTTTTGTAGTCATGACAATTTTATCCTTATGATTATTCATTCAATCGTACATTTAACACAGGCTATCAAAAGTGCACTGCTGAATATAGGCCTTTCCCATAGGTTGCTTCTTAATCAGAAACAGAAACTTTTATAACCAATATCTTTATATATAAAAATTTCGTGTCACGTTGTTTGTCCGCGATGGACTCCTAAACCACTGAACTGATTTCAATAAACTTCGAACTAAAAACTAAAACGATCTACCTTGAGAGATAGGAGGATAGTTTTTGTCCCGATAAATAACCCTCAATATTTTTTATAACGAATTTAAAGATTTTTTCTGCCGACTTCCAAAAAGGAGACGGTACTCAATTCGGGTGTATGTTTTTTTTATGTGTGTTACCTCATAACTTTGTACTGGGCGAAACGATTTCGATGATTTTTTTTTATATGAAAGCTGATAGTTCAATAATAAAGATAGTTCAACAAATAGTCCAATGGTTATTGAGTTATTCTTAAATAACCTATATTGAAGTCGCTTATATTGAAGTCCGGCTGTACAAAATTTTAAATTTTAAATTATCAAAGTATATTTAACGATCACACATTTATTGTAGGACAAAATGTCGTTGAGAGGGCAGAACAACGCCTGCCTGGCGAGCTATTAGATTATAAATAATACTTATTAAAAGTCACTCTCTTGTGTAATTAGCATTGGTTCGGAAAAAAACCTCTAGCTTGGTAATAACCAGCAAGAAACCTAGTGCAACCTTATAAAAAAATACCAGCTTACAATCATCTATGTTACACAATTAACAACACGCAAGTAGTAAAATAAAAAAATTTGTACAACCGACTTCAATATAAATTATTAAGGATAACCCAAAAACTACTGGTCAGACCTTCATCAAATTTATATGGGACCACATGAAAAGCACCAGCTTTCAAATAAAATAAGAATCATCGAAATAGGTTCATCAAAAAAAGTTATGAAGTACACATAAAAAAATAACATACAATCGAATTGAGTACCTCCTCCTTTTTGAAGCCGGTAGAAAACTAATTAGAAATAGCTTGCTAGCTTTCTAAGTTGTAACTAGGAAGATGCTGCTACCCATCTCCTGTTTCATTTCTCTCCTACGACACTCACAGTATCATATTATGTGGTAGTAGATTAATAATGTCCCCCAGATCGAAATTCGTGATCGTGTGTGTTCGCAATCTCTGGTACTCTCTCTATACCCTCACCCTCATATTCCAATGGAGCGGCTCCGTAGACCTACTACTAGACCGTACAGAAATCAGCCACAGGACCAGAGGCTTTACGTGCTTTTAGGCACAGGGTGAAACTCCGCCTACTTCCGACTGAGCTGATTTTCTACGTGGTAGTCATATTATAGTTCATCATCATCATTATAATTACAGCCCTTTACAAGTCTTCTGCTGAACATAGGCCTCCCCCAAGGAATGCCATAAGGCACAGTCCTGAGCCACCTGCATCTATCGACTTCCTGCGTGTCTTACAAGGTCGCCCTACATTTCACTTACCGGTACAAGGATGCCAATCGAGAACCATTTTTTGTGGTTACCAACGTTAAATAGCTCTTTTTGTGTGGCGACTGTAGAGAACCACAGAACCTTTTTACTGGAAATGAGGCATTCCATCTTAACCGTTAGGGGAGAGAACTCATCTCTATTTTGATTCTTAATCGAGGATAGATGTAGGTATCTATGGACGACAGCATCAACTTACCATCAGGTGGACTATGTGCTCGTTTGTCACCCTTATTCTATTTTTAAAATAAACTAAAGATTTCTTTACAGAAAAATTCAATTCAATTCAGTTAACAATTTTTTAGTGTATCTAAACATAATTGACAAGTGAAGCTGGCTGCCTGGATCGCTCGCTAAGACGAGACTAGGCCGAAACGCATATAATATCTTATTTACTTTTAGTATTTGTACTGATTTTAAAGATAACATGTGTGGAGTGGGCTAAGCCCACGCTGGCCTTTTTATACTTGTAAAACATAATAAAAGTGTGTTTAGTTATAAGCTTTTCCACTCTAGACCAGAACAAAGTCAAACGAAGTAACAGACACACGCGCATTGATCGACACCAGAAGCCTATTCCATAAGCAACATCAGATCTATTAGTAAAGAGGGCCCTTATCCCGACGTCAAATCGCACGGCTAGAGGGTCCTTACTAACCCTTCACGTCGTCTGCAAGATAACTGTGCCTTGAAATATTCCGGGATCCTTTCGGCTTATGTTACTTAGGGCGGCCAAGTTTTAGAGCCTTCTTGACATATATACCGCCTTCACCTACTTGGCGATTCCAAATTCACCTATCAATTTTCGAATTATTTGTAGTATTATCATAGACATAAGTATTCATAATTATTCTTCAAGTATTCGACCATTAATCCATAGTTTATTGAATTCTTTTATAAGTATCTTTGAACTGCAGTAGGTACTCAACATCAAGTAGACTGTTGGTTTATTTACCATTTCATTTTGTTTTAAAAAGATAAAAAGAAGATTAGGTGGTAGGAGTCCTTTTCTATCTTCTCCGTCTGGCTTTGATAGGTACTACCCTCTCACCTATTTCTGAAGACACGCAGCAATTCATGCACTGATGTGTTACGATGTGAAGGGAATAAAGAATCAGTATAATTACAGGATGTAGGCATCGATCACTAATAAAAAACTAGATACACAATCAATGACAAAAAATGTCTTTACCGAATGAGTGCCCACTCGAATATTTGGGTGGGCTTTTAATTTGTACGTGGCTTTGTGAATACAACTTTATGAAATGCACTTAAGGTTGAATTTACTTTAATGTATATTTATTAAAACTAGAATTACCTCAAAACAATTGGCGACAGTTTTTAGAGAACTTTTGCATGGGATTGTGTAGCTAGTTTTTTAATAGTGATCGATGGCTGTATGGCATTATATCTTAGTTCTCATAAGGCAATCCATCTATAGTTTTTTTTTTGTTTGATAAAAGACCGAATCGACCATAGAGTTGGCAGTTGTCCATTGGCTGTAGTAGGCATTTACCTTCAGGTGGACCGTAGTCTTTGTCACTTCAATAAAAAAAAGGGGAAAGTGGTGTTTCTGTGCCATTAAAACATTTAAAATATTTGGAATGCCCACGTAGCTAGACATAATAGGCACATACGGATAACATATTACGTGCATTAAATATCCCGATGTTCTATACTTATCAAAACACAAACTATCTGTTTCCTAATCTGATTCTGTAGTACGTTCAATGTTTGCTTGATAAATTTTGCTAGATACACTGAGTATTTTTATAGCAGTAAAGCTAACAAACGAGAACACAGTCCACCTGATGATAAGTAAAAGTTGTGCTCCGTAGATACCGACATTTCTGTTGTCGATTATAAATCAAAATGCAGAGTTGTTACCCCGGAGGACTAAGATGGAATTTCTCTTTACTAGTGAAAAATATCTCAGGTTTACGTCACTCAATATACAAACCGATCAGCATTAAGTTTTATGCTGGTATTCTGTAAGAGCATGGTCCTTCCTTGGTCTAGCCGACCAATTTGTACTTCAGCCATAATACAGCTACAGCGTGGCTCTACCACAATTGCTCTATTTCTCAGATGTGCGATTTTCCTCTTGCCTCTTGCTACTCTAAAGCACTTGTCAAGTCACTGAAAACTGCGACCAATGTACTCGTAATGCAGGTTTGATTGCTTGAATAAAACGAAATTTTAACAGAGTTATCTGCTTTTACTACCATGTTCTGCGATCAAGTATTTTCTACCGACTTCAAAAACGAGACGGTACTCAATTTGACTGTATGTTTTTTGTATGTGTGTTACCTCCTATCTTTTTTCTGGGTGAACCGATTTCGATGATTCTTTTTTTGTTTGAAAGCTGGTGGTCGCATATAAATTTGATCAAGGTCGGACCAATAGTATTTGAGTTAGTTTTAATAATTTATATTGAAGTCGGTTGTACAACATTTTTAATTATTTTATTTAAATAGATAGTCATAATAGAGTTTGATATAATAAATAAACATAAGTATAAATTACAAAAATAACACTATTTCAAATGTAAATTAGCGTTTCCGAATGGAATCCGTTAAGTTGCTAACCACGTCTAAGACGGGTTGCAACATGATGTACTTAATTGAAAAGGCTGTAGGGCGATGCCGTTAAGTTTCATCGTCGGTCAGTTTTATGGCCGCTGAGGGACTCCTTCGGCGCAAGTCGTGAGGATAATGATAACGGTTACGGGCTACAGTGCCTCATCCCTTCTCGTCGGCCATTGTTTTATTAGTTACATTGCTCTTCAGTTTCAAAAAGGAGATATTTGACTGCTATACATGACTTTGGAATAATATTGGATATTTATATTTGCTAAAACTTATCAAATTATCACTTAATTAATGCCTTTTTAGATGCCCACAACGTTATAATAATATAATTAAACATACAAAAATAAAAAACAACTTCAACAATTGAAATAAAAAAATAACAATTAATTGAAAACATTATTTTTACATAATGTAATTGATTATTTTAATTATCTTAGTTTTTAAGCTATTTTTTTTAAGTTTTGTTAGATATTTGTGTTGTTAGGTGGAATTAAAAGTTTAACGATTGTTACGATTACGACGACGACGTAACGTTAACGATGTTTAAAGATTTTAGAAGGAATTACATTAATGACATTATAAAATGACTAATATTTTTCGAGCCTTACGGCTGGAGTCTTAATTTTAAATTTAAATAGTCATCCTAGAGAAATTAATTAATTAAAAAAAAACTATCATTCGTAGGACTGCACGTCAAAGGTGAAAAGTATTTTTTTTCTTCATCACAATATGTAAAATAGTTTCTCATAAAATTTTTCGTTCTATTAATATATTTATATAAACGTATCTATGTGTAAGTTCTTGTACTATTATATATTATACTAGCTCGCCAGGCAGACGTTTTTTTGCCATTTCCAACGACCCTTCCTATAAAAATCTTTAAATTCGCAATAATAAATTTTGAGGGTCATTTATCGGGATAAAAACTATCCTATCTCTCAAGTTGGACGAAACTGCATAGAGTGCAAATTTCATTGAAATCAATTCAGTAGTTTAGGAGTTCATCGCGGACAAACAATGTGAACAAAAAATTTGAAATTTCATTAGTATTATTATTAGAAAATAAAAATTTTAATAGTGCATAAAAAAAATATAAAATCAATATATACATATAGATGGTGCACGAAGTCTTTGTGGTAGGCCTTTATTTAGGTGGGGACTTGTAATGGACTGTAAGGATGAACGTCTTCACCTAAGATTAATTTTGTGTAATTGTATTCTCTTTGAAAAAGTTATGTTTGCGTGTATATCTTTATTTAAAATTTTTCGTATTAATATACAATTATGGTACTTGTATGTTTGCGATATGTTGATTACTTTAATTTGTTTGTAAAAATTATCAAATAATTACCTAAGATAATCAAAATGAAACAAAACTTTCAATAATTTATTTTGAGCAGTTTGTAGTATTGTTAGATTAGTTTTGGCTGCATTACCCCATATTTCTACTAGATAATCGATTTGTCGTTTCACAATGGAATTATAAATCGTATACCGTACAGGGACTGGCAGACAGCGAGCAATATCCTTTATCATACACATTAAAGATATCAACTTAGATTTTATTTTTAGAATGTTCGGGTGGCAAGTTAACTTACTACGTATCTGGAATAAGACCTAGATAGTTTTCTTGATCAGTCTTATTAATTTTTATGCCGTCAACCATCAAAGGACTATAGTCACCAATAATTTTCTTTTAGCTGCAAAAATTATATAGCTAGTTTTGGTTGTGTTGATCGTTAGGAGATTGCTCTGTAACTATTCATTTAGTGAATCCAAATAATTTTGTGCCTCTGATACAATAGATCCAATTGAGTGACCATAATAAAAAAGACATTTGTCAACCGCGTACAAGATTACATCCAAACTTAAGATATTGATATTTTATATATATATATTGGAAACATTAGGGGTTCTAAGATAGAACCCTGAGGTACACCAAAAATTACAGTTTAGCTTCGTGTTTACCTATTTTTACTACTTGTCGGCGATTACTTAAATAAGATTTAAAAATAGCCAGTGCAGTATTAGTTAAACCAATGTTAGCAAGTTTAGGTATTAGCAACTCATGACTCACTGTGTTAAAAGTTTTTTAATATATTTAAATACACCAAGCGTGATATTTTTCCTGTCTAAATTCAGCTTTATTTTTGTTTCAAGGTAACTGTGGCGGATAGCGTTGATTTGGATCTAAAACCATATAGTTTCTTACTAAGGAAATTAAATGACGTTAAAAATATTTCAAGCCGATTGCAAATAATTATTTCGAAGACTTTTGAGACTACCGGTAGAACTGATAGGACTGTAATTTCCAGCGTCTAATTTTGACCCAGATTCGTTGATTGGGGTGATTTTAGCAATCTTAAGATTGTCAGGGACCATTCCTATCTTTAGACATTTATTAATGCAGCCAGTTAATTATTCTATTATTAACCATTTAACGCATTTAATTGCTTTAGAACTAATACAGTCTAAGCCTGAGCTAGTGTTGTTGTGTTGCAGGTGCTAGATGACTAAGTATTTGCGAGTCAAATCCAAAATCCTTCAATTTTATTACTGTAGCTTCAGTAAGGTTTTTTTTTATTTCATTTGCTAAATTCGAGCTAACACTGGCAAAAAATTCATTGAAACATCATAGATTCCATCTCTTTTACTTAGTATATATAGTCCATTTTGATTCTTCAACTTACTTGGGAATGTTGCTTCTTTCAATTTATTATTAGATATATTGTTGATCAAACTCCATATTTTTACTGGTTTATTTTTGCAATCTGTAAATGCTTTAATGTAGTAGTTTGCTTCATTTTCCTTTATATTTTCTGCGACTTCATTTCTTTTCTCTATAAATTTATTCTTTATAATAAGATTTTTGGGGTTCTGTTTATATTGTCTCCATAGAATATTTATGGTATTTATTTCGTTAATTATTTCTTTATTTATCCAGTATTGTCGTGGGAGGGGGGGGGGGGGGGCTTAAAATCTTTTGTTTATTAATGGTACTCGTTCCTTTACTATCTAACAGCCTTTTTCTAATCTTTATATATAAAAAGTACGTGTCACGTTGTTTGTCCGCGATGGACTCCTAAACTACTGAACTGATTTCAATGAAATTTTTGCTCAATGTGCAGTTTGGTCCAACTTAAAAGATAGGATAGCTTACATCTCAATTTATAGTCGCAATACAATATTATTTTATTGCAAATTATTTGCCTATTATTTGACAGTCACAATTATCTGTTAGCTCCATGGAAATACATGTACTTCGGTTAGCTCCAAACGATTCTGTCAGATGACGATATCTATTGACTGGATTGAGTAAATATTCAATAGATGGCGCTATGTTAAAAATACAAACATTTAATATAAGCTACAATTTAGTAGTATAACCACCACGTGTTGCTGTAAGTATCTATTCAAGAGATAAAACCGATTTCAATGAAATTTTGTAGACTGTGTGCCGTTTGGTCCAACTTGAGAGATAGGATAGTTTTTATCCCGATAAGTGACCCTCAATTTTTTTATTGCTAATTTCAGGAGTATTTTGGGAAAGCAAATGATCGTTCAGAAGGGGCAGAACAACGTCTGCCTGGTCAGCTAGATTATTAGATAGATTTAGATTCATATGTTTTTGTCATTCTGCATACTTACATAAAGTTTTGCGTAGTTTAAAGTTTCATATTGTAATTTACTGAGGGGAGCCGGCTCATACTATTTAACCTCAATATATATTTGTTTGTGTTTTGAAATGGGCCCCATTCAAAACACAAACAAATATATATTGAGGTTAGACTCTAAAATAGCAAAGTGAAAATATTTTTCATTAAGGTTAGTACATAGATGGTCAACAATAGATTTAGTTGTTTCAGTTTCCCTAGTACAAAACTTTCGGTCTATCTTATTTATAAATCTGTAAACATTTTTTTCCAAAATTTCTTTGTAAGCAAGTGTTCCATGACCATTGCATGGTAGATTGAAATTAAAATCATCATAAATATATACATAATATCCGTTTATATGTGTCAGGGCATGTAGGTCAATGTACATAAAGGAATTTTCACTTCAAAAACATTAAAGTTAAAAATAGCAGCCCAGTATCAGGAAATCTGCAGTGTTTCATCCCCGTGCTTTTGAAGGTACGTAAAGCCATTGATCCTGCGCCTCACCTCTCTCCGGTCGTGTCGGATTTTATCAAATCACAAGAATGAGGGAATTGAGAGTACACAAGTGTTTACAGCACACTCTTGTGCACTTTGAACCTGTCCAGAACATATGGCTAATTTCGTTGAGACTGGCCGGTATGGTCGAAATTAGGTCGAGATGACAATATTATTACTACCTCTGCTATCATTTTTATGCCTGCAAGCTATTCATAATGGCCATTTTCTTAAAGAATATAGTAATTCAACGCTTTTTTTTAAATTTAGTACCGGAAAAGCACTTTAATAAAAAGCACAGTAAACTAAATACCATCCAACAGACATAGTAATTCTTCTTCTTCATTTATGCATGATTGGCCATAATATGATGCAATAATGATAGATATCACAATAGTGAAAAACAAAGTTATATTACGTTTTGGAAAATGTATACCACAGTCTAAGTTAATATTTTACGCATCTTTAATAGGCTCGTGATGAAGAGAAGCATCACGAGTAACACTTGTTCCTCATCAGCTTGTTAACGTTTTTTTTATAGGATAAGGGTGACAAGCGAACACACAGTCCACCTGATGGTAAGTGGTTGCTGTGGCCCATAGACCTCTACATTTATCCTCGTTTGCGAATCCAAGCGTTGTCAGCTGTGTGGACTAAGACAGAATGCCTCTTTTCCAGCAAAAAGGGTCTCTGGTTCACTACACTCACTAAGAGCTTCCTCCACATTACATAATTTCATTCCCCCAGTTAAGTGAGCGTAGTGACACAAGGTAACTTACCACAGACCGGTGAACCAGTGTCACAGTTGCCAGACGTCTAGTACTGCTATTACCGATCCGCCTGTAAAGCATATTGATTAATAAAAATCCTTCGTGAAAGGAGAGACTCATGTCCAACAGTGTTGGACTTTTTATATTAATAGCTATACTAGTTGTATAGTTGTAGCACGAATGGGTCGGCTTCACCGGAGAAGAACCACGCTCTCACAGAATGAGATATATATAATATTAGTCGTGTTTAGGCCATCTAGAGTCTATTTTACGTTCCATCTAGAGAGCAAATCAATTTTTGTTATATAAAATTACTTTACCTATAGAATGAAGTAGATGGCGCTGTTAAAGCAATTTAGCTCAAAAATATTCTTTTGATTTATTACACTAAAATTTAAGCTCTACATCTCTAAAAATAAGGATTGTAACATTTATTTACTATGTAATTATACTTTCATCTTGTATTTTGATGCTGCAATTTTGGTTAAAAATTATCATCTTATATTTATATACATAAAATGATAGAGGTTTGCAGTTTTTTTTTATATACATAATAAGGTGACAAACGAGCACACAATCCATCAGCTGGATCAGGTAGTGCTCGTTTGCGAATCAAAATGCAGATGCATTGTCACCCGTGAGGACTAAGATGGAATGCCTCTTTTCCAGTAAAACGGGTCTCCGGTTCTCTACTTTCACCATACGAAACACAGCAGTATTAAGCTGCTATTTTACGCTGGTATTCTGTGAGAGCGTGGTCACGGAATAGTGGGCGCGCATCACGGAAAAACTACTCGATAGATATCATTTAGGTTTGGTTAGGATTTAAGAAACAACAATTTTTTAACCAAATTCTTTCCCACATACGAAAACTTTGTTAATATATCAAGCAACGCGGACAAAGTCATGGGTATCAGCTGGTATTAAATAAATCAATTGACATGCGTTGTTATGTAAATATTTTTAGAAACCTTTCCACTTCTGAAGTTAGAAATTATTCTCAAAATTATTTAAATAAAAAATGTTACTCGTATTAGAATTTACTCTGAAGGTTAATTGTTAAAAATAATAAAAGTGTGAGAGCGGATGTTCTACTTGCTCTCTAGCTTACGCACTTAATCATTATCAGGAATAAGACAGCGTACAGCACTACACATTCAGTATAGAGCAAATACAGTTCGACCAACCGTAATATGTACCAGACACAATCACACATTCGTACAACGTGAAGGACATAATTACATGATCACACCAAATTATACAAAATAACAGCAACATAAGTCAACTCAATATAATACAGGGCGGCCTCTCAGCAACACCACCTTCCTTGCTTACACTAGAAGAACTACTTCACGAACAGAACAACGTCGCTTGTCTTACTTAGGCAGAATCTCAGTGTGGAGGTAATGTTTTAGCCCAACGGGCATAATAACGACATGAGACTAAAGACGTATTAAAAAAGATAGCCAGGTTACACACTAACATTATTGTATTTTAAAGAGGCGCAGGTAGTACTATATCTATGTACAATTATTTCTTATGACACGTTGCGCTAACAAAAACAGACAAATGATAGGGCATACCTATCGTAAGAAAAAGATGAATATACATCATTAGTTGCATATCGATTGCTGCTGAGCGCTCATTGGCGCGAGCTCGTGACCTACCGATATGGAAAATGAACACACAAGCTAGCATCAAAGTTTACACTAACGGTTAGTGTTGAAATAATAAAACCAATCATGAACAAAACATCTATATTCAAAATATTAATGAGACTTTTTTCTTGTCTCTAACAGTTGCTAGGTAATTTGTGCACCACATAAAAACACAGGAAGGCATTTTTGCCACGAACTAGAAGATTTACCCGCTGTAGCGAGGATATAGCCGCGACGCGAGAGCGTGCCCGACTGAATGCGAGTCGGGCAATTACCTGACTTTCGTATTGCCATTTTAGAGCGAGTATGACGTATCTATACTTTAAAAACATTTTAGCATGTGTAGTGTTATACTACTTACATTTCATTGTACACTAATTCTCCATTCTGTTTTGATATTCTGCATTCATGTTTTGCATCACTTTATACTATTTCTCCATTCTGTTCTTGATTTTCTGCATTCATGTTTTGCATCACTTTATACTATTTTTCCATTCTGTTTTTGATTCTCTGCATTTATATTTTGCATCACCTTTATTTATATAGGATCCTGTAACGTTTTTACACAATAACATATCATTTTACTGCGTATTTTCACACTATTTAGTACTTTTAAACTAGCTGTCAACGAAGCCTTACCTTTTTTTGGTCTTTTATTGAATTCTCTGTAACTCTACAATTTCAGGCTTCGGTGCGCTGTCGCGCATCAGTTTTTCCTATTTGAATAATATCTCATTTCTTACTTAAAGGTAAAGATTTTCCAATTATATTCCTAAAAACCAAAAATTTTATATTTGATAACCATTGTTTTTGTAGTTGTCATGGTAACTTTTATTCAAATTCGTCTCTGGTTTGATGTTCTTTCTTCATAAATACTTTTTGGCTGTAGGTCATTTACAATAAATTTCCTTTTAATTTAAATAATTTTTCCGTTCTCTCTAGAAAGATATAAAAGCCGAACAATCGGTGAAGAAATGGAGTCTTGCTTCAGTTCTCGTATCGGAAGCATCTTCTAAAGGCCTTATCCCGGGGCCGCTCAGCCCCGGGATCCTGCAAGCCTCTATCCTGCCTGAAGCCACTGGACTCTACGATCCGTTGCTCTGCCTGAAGTCGCCGGATCCTACAAAACGTTGCTCTGCCTGAAGTCGCCGAGATCCCACAAGTCTCTACTCTACCTGGAGTCGCCGGAACCTACAGACCTCTGTTCCGCCTCCATCTACATCCGGCGCATCCTGAAGTCGTCGGCGCATCCTGCAAGCCAGGCGCTGGGACCCTGCAGGCCAGGCGTCGACTCTGTCTGTGAAGATCCTCAACTCTGTCGGTGTTGAGGCAAACTCCGAGAAATTGAAGAAGGTCATCTCGGAACTCAATGGCAAGAGTGAAGAACTGATCGCGCAGGGTCGTGAGAAGTTGTCGACCATGTCCGTCGGTGGAGCAGCGCCCGTGGCCGCGGTCGCCGCTGCTGCAGCGCCGGTAGCTGAGAAGAAGAAGGAAGAGAGAGTCCAAGAAGGAAGAATCTGAGTCTGTCGATGAAGTTATGGGCTTCGGTCTCTTCGACTAAAGCTTGCTTAATTTAATTTTTAATTCTTCACCTTTACTGCGCCTTGTCTATTCCCTTTTGACTTAATTGCTTTCCCTTTCGTTCTTAACTCAGTATTCATCATTCATTTATACATCCTTTTCATACCTTCAAAATTCTAAAACAAAACTTCTTCTAGTTTTTCAACTTATCTGGATTGTATTTAGGCCTACAAATAACACTTCACTTACATTCATCACCTTAACCTACCTTTTATTCTAGATAACTTAAAGAGGTACAATTTTTCTTCAAAATTCTAAAACAAAACTTCTTCTAGTTTTTCAACTTATTTGGATTATATTTAGGCCTACAAATAATTCTTCATTTACATTCATCACTCTTAGTTACATTCATCACTATAATATTTTTTATTCTAGATAACTTAGAGGTACGATTTTTAATAATATTTTTATTTCTTAAACTTAACTTTACACTTTGCACTTTATATAAAATTGTTTTTGAAAGCTGAAGCAAAACAAACCATAACTTTTCTAAACATTTATTAACTGTTAAATACTTTTCTAAACATTTATTAACTGTTAATTTGTATATATGTATAAATATAACTGTTAATTTGTATATATGTATAAATATCACCATTTTCACCTTATTATTTTAATTTCTTTTAATTTGTTTGTTTGTTTGATGATCCAGTGTTCTTCAACACATCTTGCTTTAGGACCTCGAACTTTCGTTGGTTAATCGTCACCTTTTTATTTTTATTTCAGACACATCTCGTTGGTGATGTTGCTGATCTCTGGCTTTGAGCCCTACCGCTCTGGCCGTTCTTAATCTTTACTTAAGTCATAGCGACTAAAGCTTACTTGAGGTATTTCTTTATCTTTATCTTCACTTGGGAGCGGCTCACTACTCCCTTAATTTTCTTTACCTTTATCTTCACTTGGGAGCAGCTGACTACTCCTTTAATTTTTATCTTCACTTAGGAGCGGTTGACAACTCCTTAAATAAGCCTGAATGTCCTTTTGAAAACACACTTCTAAGAGTGGTGTTTCTTCGACTAATTTTTTTTTTCCACACAGGAGCGGTTGACTACTCCTTAAATAAGCCTTAATGTCGTTTTGAAAACACACTTTTAGAGTGGTAGTCATTGAATGTGAACTCCACCCTTACCTGAATGCAGATGATGAATGTAAGAGATAGTATATCTGATTTTGACTGGTGATGTCTGTTTCTGCAAAGCTGTGTTTTTATGGTTTATTTTAGAATGTATATATCAAAATTTTTGCTGAGTCAAAAATTTTCCAGGGTCGGGGGGAAAATGTAGTGTTATACTACTTACATTTCATTGTACACTAATTCTCCATTCTGTTTTGATATTCTGCATTCATGTTTTGCATCACTTTATACTATTTCTCCATTCTGTTCTTGATTTTCTGCATTCATGTTTTGCATCACTTTATACTATTTTTCCATTCTGTTTTTGATTCTCTGCATTTATATTTTGCATCACCTTTATTTATATAGGATCCTGTAACGTTTTTACACAATAACATATCATTTTACTGCGTATTTTCACACTATTTAGTACTTTTAAACTAGCTGTCAACGAAGCCTTACCTTTTTTTGGTCTTTTATTGAATTCTCTGTAACTCTACAATTTCAGGCTTCGGTGCGCTGTCGCGCATCAGTTTTTCCTATTTGAATAATATCTCATTTCTTACTTAAAGGTAAAGATTTTCCAATTATATTCCTAAAAACCAAAAATTTTATATTTGATAACCATTGTTTTTGTAGTTGTCATGGTAACTTTTATTCAAATTCGTCTCTGGTTTGATGTTCTTTCTTCATAAATACTTTTTGGCTGTAGGTCATTTACAATAAATTTCCTTTTAATTTAAATAATTTTTCCGTTCTCTCTAGAAAGATATAAAAGCCGAACAATCGGTGAAGAAATGGAGTCTTGCTTCAGTTCTCGTATCGGAAGCATCTTCTAAAGGCCTTATCCCGGGGCCGCTCAGCCCCGGGATCCTGCAAGCCTCTATCCTGCCTGAAGCCACTGGACTCTACGATCCGTTGCTCTGCCTGAAGTCGCCGGATCCTACAAAACGTTGCTCTGCCTGAAGTCGCCGAGATCCCACAAGTCTCTACTCTACCTGGAGTCGCCGGAACCTACAGACCTCTGTTCCGCCCGAAATCACCGGAACCTACCAACCTCTGTCCCGCCTGCAGTCACCGGATCCTGCAGGCCACTGCGCTGTCTGAAGTCGCTGAGGATCCTGCAAGCTCCTGTCTGGGCTGAAGTCGCCGATCCTGCAAATCGCCGCATTCACCTGAGGTCGTCCCCTAGAGACGCCCACGCCTACCCACCTACGCCGTGCGTGCTCGTTCCAGGCGCTGAGAGCACGCTTGGGATCTTCGGACTCAGCTACGACATAAATCTTTTTTTTTATTACCTTTTTTTTTTAAAAAAATAATTTGTAAATCACATCATCCATCCTCACATTCATACTCCATTTTTGATATATAAAATTGTAAATACTCTTTTAAAAACTTAAATATATTATTGTCTTGGTCTATTTGGTTGTTTTGCTGATCGTAGGTTAGGTTTTCCTTCTCTTTTAATTGTCGCTTTACGACACATGAGACTCGTAAAATTACAGCAGTGGCATAACAGTCCATATTATAATTTTTCTTAGGGGTATTAATATGTCATGACGCTTTGATTATATACATGATATAATCAAAGGTCATGACGGTTTGTCCATGTTGCAGCAGATGTCGCATTTTTAGCCATGCTAGGCCAATTAAGAATCAAACAAATTAATGAATAGTTCAGAATACAATCGAACCTTGCTAACTTACTATTTTGTTACAAAACAAATTTGTAATTAAATTTTTAGTGTAATTTATTTATTTTACTTTTATTCAAGTGAATTATTATGATTTCGCCATTGCAAATTGTTTTCTCCGTTTATCTATGGCAAGAGCCAAAGGGAGAGATCTATGGTCATTTCAGTCTGTCAATGTTACAAATGTCATTTATATTTAATTTTATTATATACATACAATATTAAAAACAAAAGAAACTAAAACTAGTAGTTTGTGTAAGTGTAAAACTAGTAACTTCATTTAACGTAATTTAATTTGTCTGTTTGTCATTACATTTCCTTTTGTGGTTTGTGAATGTGCTCTGTTTGTGTTTATAAGACTTTAACAACTTTGCTTAATCCCCGGACTCCGAAGACTTCGCCTTTTTCGTTGGACTTACCCATGAAACTCTGGACCCTGATTTGCTTAACTATTTGTGGTCTGTTGACCTGGATTGTGGCTTCTTTTGAGAGAAGTTGTTGTGTACTATTATAATAAAAGGAAGCATTATAAAAAAAAAACATCCAACCTCTAAACAGTTGTTTTATTTGCCTAAATTACATTGTATACAAAGTAATTTCCAAAGCCAAATCAATATTAAAATGGTTTGACTTTTGGAAATTACTTTAAAAATTAAAAATAAATAATAAATATTGTAATATAGAGCATCCTACGTCGTTGCTGGGCTGTAGGAATGTTGTATATCGATAGATGGCGCTAATGCTACGATTCTAAGTAATGACTAGAGTCATCACTTAGAATCGTAGACACGTACAGACTGATCCCTCTTAGTCGACTGCGCGATACTTTATACTGCTAAAACAAGTGGGAGATTATAGTTCCACCTTCAATTCTTCTTATTTTCTTTTATAATTTTACCCTCATTCCTAAAAATATATTTAATTATGTGAAATTTTTGCAGAATATATTTAAATAAATTCATCATGGCGGGGATCAAATTCTGTTTGCTCCTGTATTGTGAAATTATGTGGCGAATACTTTATCCTCTGATTGCTCTTTGTTACTGAACAAAATTTTGCATGAAACACATTCGTTTTCCACAACATACCATATTTGCTTTTAAACTCGAAGCTGACGAAATTGATGAACTCAGTCCTAAACAAACAAGACTACAAGTACCCGCATCCACGGAGCCTAGAAACAATGATTTTTATTTCAATACTCGACTGGTATGAAACAATTTCCTTTATATTCAAACGCCGCCGTTTTGTTAAACTCTTTTAACTTTTTTGTATAGAATCTAGCTATTAATACCACAACAAAGCTTATGCCAGACGAGGTTCACTTTTTGTTTTGCAGTTCGTCCTCATTTATTGACGTGGTATTAGGTATTAAAAAAGTTTTTGATGTTTCCTTTTATTTGATAGCTCTTTAATTATCTAGAACCCCATCTCGTGGTTGATCTTCCCATAAAAGTCCACTGTTTGATATGGGCCTATCCTGTTGTAGGAACGATTTAACATCGTCAGGCTTGGCACGTGGATTGACAATTGCACGTGAGCAAAATTGAAGGTTATATCTATGTTTTTAATCCTAAAAAATAGTAACACTGCCATCTATCGGAAATCATGTGACCTAGCTTTTGCCAAAGCTACCGCAAACAACGCTCTCGGAACGACTTGGAGATGGATTCTCTTATGCCGTTTACACGCTTGCCAAGTCTCGGCAAACATCCACAAGCACAAGCGTGTAAAGAGGACGTTTGGCTTGGCTTGCGTGAGCTTGTGGACCTTGTCCCCGATCCGGTCTAGTGTCGGTTTTTGAACACAGATCAAAGGGCGCTTGCACCAAACGCTTGCAACGCATTCAGGTTCGGTTTCCGCCATGCTTGGATGTACGTAGCACACTGACGCAGTCACAAGCATGAAAATAACTTCCAAACGCCAAACGAGATTTGTGGACGTTTTGGGCTTGAAGGCGTTTGCCAAGGCTTGGCAAGTATGAAAAGGCACAATTACGCTTACCACACGACAGTATTTGTAAGCTGAATCCATTTAACCAGCGGAATGTAGTTATCTGACAGATAAGTTGTTTTTATATTTAAAATTTAAGCAAGGTTTAGCCGCCTACAGTAAGTAGACTAAAGTAAGGTACCTACATATATTATTTATTTTTGGTAATGTTAGAAGAAGTAACAACCCTATATTTACCTGGATATACTCACAATTACGTATGCATTTTGTATTTTTTTCACAAGGTTAACAGAGGTCACGGTTATTTTTATTATTATTTGGACGATATCAGGTCTAGTTTTAGCCGAAAGTAACCGACTATGCCTATTTTCAGTCACATAAATTTAATACACCTAGGTTAAACCAACCGCAATTAACTGTACCTAGGTGTAGTTATTGAAGTATAATGTACTTACGTACTAGAACAGCTATTTCAAACAAAAACTGTGCGCTACTCTATGTCGTTGCGCATGCGCCGTAAACAGTCTTACTGCGCATGCGCGGTTTTTTTATCATAATAGATTATGCGTAGGTAAAATAATCAGTAGGTATTTAATTATTGTTTATTTAGAGTACATATATTGTTAATTAATTGATTAAAACGAGTTAAATTTTTAATAATTTGTCATTTATTTTGCATGATATGAGGTAAATTAATATGATAATATATAATATTATCACAATAACATTTTAATTACATTTTTATATAAATATTTTATAAGATAACTATATAAATTGGAAGGAATCGAAGCTAATGAAATATATTTATTTAAATCTAGAACTGGGTTCCCAAAAGCCCTAACCTAAGTTCGTGTGAGGCATGGACACAGAGCTGATGCTTTTTATATTATGGCTTATGAATTACTGTGAGAAAACATAGTAAAACTTTAAAAACTTCTACCATTTCTGTTTCACATTAATTATACGTATATACACTTATTTGTTGTTTTTTGCTGAAAATTAATTTAAATTTATAAAATGTATAAATGTTATTGTAAAAATATATATATTAGAAATTTAATTGTGCCTTTAAACAATATAAGTTTTGTTAATTTTTGTCTTCTTTGTACTATATTTATCCTCTTCCTTAAAATGCAAAGAACAAATGTATATATGATTTGTTGGTAACCACATCTCTGCTCTACGATTATTTTGGACGAATTTAATCCACTTTTTTTGGTTTTCGTGGCTTGGACGTGGAAACCTAAAAATAAAATAAAAGAATAATCAGCAAATATATACCTAAGAAATTTAGCCTAATTATAAATACTTCTATTTATTTCTACAAAAAAATTATGCATAATATAATCGTCCTACACTTGCTCACAAAAATGTCGTATCTGAACAAATTAATTTCATAATCTATATTCCATGACACAAGTTGGCGCTAAAGAAATAACTTTTTAATTATTAATCTATAATGTTTTTATTATTTAAGTATCTTACTAACCAATGAAAAGTGATTCCTTGGTTTTTACTAACATTTCGTGAATTTTTTGTGCAATGTCTAAGAACATACCCCGGCATAATTTATCAAGAGATTTTTTTTAAATCAACACAACACGTGACAGTTCTACAAGCGCCTAACGAGCGACTGATTAAAGTGCGGTGACATTGCCGCAGTTGAATGGAACAGCGTAACTTAGTGCAGTGTCGCCTCTAGTACGTAGTACATAATAACTCAATGGGTGTAGTCGATTTAACATCATAATTCGCTGTGTTAGCAGATCCTTAGGCACTTTCGTATTTGTATGACTAACTAATAGAGAAATTGCATGTTTTTTAACTTTTTTAAATTTCACTAAAAATTATTAATAAAAATTAAAAAAATAACAATTTTTGTTTCATGTGATTTTTTAATTAAAAACGGTTTTTCTAAAAAGTAGTTTCAAATGCCAGTGACAAATTGTCATTGCATAATACAGGATATATATTATATTTTATAACGTGTATCATGGAGATCCGAATATAGAAAATACAAAAGTATGGCATGATTGCGATTGGCTCACAGCCTCAACGTGACGTCACAACCGTCACGTCTTTTTTTATTCGATAATTTAATTAGTAATTCCATTTTTATCGTATCTATTAATTTTTTATTAATAGTTACGATAAAAATGGAATTACTAATGTAAAGAATATTTAAATATACTTTAAATGAGTTATCCTTTCATTCATATAAAATTTGTGACAAAAAAAAAAATTAATGCAACTTCTCCATCGTAGATCTGTTTCCCCGTTGTATTATGTTCGTATGAAAGCCTACACAGGACAGAATAAATTCTTTGTATTCTGTTATAATATGGCCCTTCTCCACTCGATCCGAACTACTCGTATTACTATCATACAGCTTCAGCGTGGCTCTGTCGCGTAAATGTCCTATACTCGTATCTTTATGTATCGTTCTTTACTAATCGTATCGGTTAGTATGTCTGATAGTGATCGTGTAACTTCTAAAAGCCTGATCAATTGAGTTTATATTCATCTATACAAATAAATAAAATTGAAGTGTCTGTTTGTAATTTCAAACTTACAGCTTTTTACTAAATGCAAATGAAAGTATATACGGTACTAATAACAAAAATACAATTTTTAAAGTTTTTGTCTGTCTGTCTGTCTGTCCGTCTGTCTGTCTGTTTGTTCCGGCTAATCTTCGAAACGGCTGGACCGATTTTGACAGGATTTTCACTGGCAGATAGCTGATGTCACAAGAAGTAACTTAGGCTACTTTTATTTTTGAAAAAGATAAAAATAAATTAATAAAGAAAAAAAATTCCGCGCAAAAATATTAAAACCCCAAATAACACGCGGGCGAAGTCGCGGGGAACAGCTAGTATAATATATTTTTGTCGAGGCGGTGGTTCTCAGTTATGCTAGGTTCCGATAATTGCCGGTGTAGTGAAGCTATAGAAAAATTCTATATTAACGATCCAAAATGACATATTTGTTACTAGCTGTGCGCCACGACTTCGCCCACGTGTAATTGAGGGTTTTAATTATATTGCTCAGAACCCTAATTCTTTTTCTCAAATATAGCCAATATAAAAGCCTATATAGCAATAAATATAGCCTAAGTTACTCCTTAGAACATCGGCTATCTGCCAGTGAAAGTCCCGTCGAAATCGGTTCAGCCGTTTCGGAGATTAGCCGGAACAAACAGACAGACAAACAGACAGACCGACAGACAAACAAAAATTTAAAAAATTGTGTTTTTGTTATAAGAACCGTATAAACATTCATATGCATTGAGTAAAAAGCTTTTATTTTAATATTACAAAGAGACACTTCAATTTTATTTATTTGTATAGACTAGCGACCCGCGCTGACTTTGCCTGGGTAAGATTTATTAATGTTGGCGTTATTTAGATTTAAGAAAATCATAGAACACTAACTTTATCAGTTATTTGTTTTTATCATTGAGTTATATATACGAAGTACTAGAGAAGCCTTTTTAAACAAAAAATGTGCACTACTCTGTCTTCGCGCATACACGGAAGTTAGTTAAGTCGCGCATGCGCAGTTTATTTACCTGGGTTGCGCCTGCGCGGTGGGTATATTTTCTCATGAATTTTTCTTTTGTAATACTATGATATTATTACCTATTTATTCACTTGAACAACAAATAATTTTACTTACATGACTACTGAATTGTTATTTACGTCCAGGCTTAAACTTTAATTTGAAATCTTGTATTATTAGCGCCGCTCCACACTGCATGAATATTGAAACCACAGACTAACTAGTAGATTGAAGCAACACTAAATGTCACACTACGGATTGCAGTACAATTCAGTTGAACATAGTGTATGTTCGGAATGCGCAATCTAGTACGTACTACGTAGTACATATATACAACGTGTCCCAAAATTCAACGATAAGCCAACACCGGAGGATAGACCTGCTCCGGACTAATCGGGGAAAAAAAGAAAAAAAATATATCCCAATTATATTTTAAGTTATATAAAAAAAATGAAATTCTTCAGAAATTGAGACCGTTTATGATATTTTTCACTCATGACCACAATTTTTTAAATATTTTTTTCTTTTTTTTTTATAGGCAACCTGAATAGTACTGCTATCTACCACAATTCTTAAAAACTCCAGAATAACTCTTGTTTTATCACGAAAATTAATGAAACTTATTTTATTCCCTAAATTTTTTGAAGACTTTTACTTTTAACCAAATTTAACTTATCATGGTGTAAAAAAAAAGTATGAACACTAGTATGGCAAGTTTTTTTTTAAATATTGACGCAACTAACCAACATTCCAAAATGGTATAATACTCTAGGAAAACAAGTTATAAAAAAATATGGGCCTATTATTTCTTAACAGGGGCCAAATGACGGTCGGGTGTAATAAAAGAATTAGTTCTTGAAAAATGTTTAATATTTCATAACAAATGGTACAAACAGTTTCACGTGTAATTTATTAAGTTATTAACATTATAGCAAATGTTCGAACTGTTTGCCACCAGCATTAATACATACACGACATCGCCTTAAAAGTGATCGTTTTATTTGTCTTGCATATCTTCTGCTATTAATGTAATCAGCAGCCTGAGTGATATTTCGACAAAGCTCGTCCAATGTCACAATGGGTTCTGAGTAGACCCTGTTTTTAAGACAACCTCAATAGAAGAAGTCCAGGGGGTACAAATCGGGTGAACGGGGTGGCCATAAGATAGGATCAAGTCGCCCGATCCAACGCCCTGGATACTCTTGATTTAAATATTCTCGCACAGAACGGGCATAATGTGCTGGGCAACCATCATTTTGGAACCACATGTTTTGAAGATCACTTAAGGGCACGTCGTTTAACAATTCTTGCAAGTCATTTTGTAAAAAGTTTAAATAACTATTGCCATCTAAGTTTCCTTGTAACTCAAAGGGCCCAATTACTTTTCCATTTAATATGCCGGTCCATAGGTTAACCTTGAATTGATATTGGGATTTGTCTTGTCTCATCAAGTGTGGATTTTCATTACTCCAACTATGTAGGTTGTGAAGATTTAAATACCCATCTTTCTTGCACGTTGTTTCATCCGACCATAGAATTTTGTCTAGGAAGTGGGGATCTTCACTGTGCCTTAGCAGCATTACACGGCAAAATGTGACCCGTAGCGGATAGTCCCGCGGTAATAACGTCTGCACACGCCTGTAGTGATATGGGTGAAGCTTGTGACGTTTTAATATTCGATGTGCAGAACTTTTCGGGATTCCTGTAGCTTCTTCTATGGCACGTACTGAAGTAGTCGAGTCATTTTCTATCTCATTGAGAACTTCTTCATCACGATCCAATCTAGGTCTTCCAGCGCTTCTCCTATTAGATGGCATACGACCCTCCGAAAACGCTTGATGCACGTTAATAAACACTCGATAATCAGGATATTTTTGAGCATTTGGGTATCTTTCTCGATACAGTCTGCTAGCAGCGTTAGCATTACATCGGCATTCTCCATAGATTACATGCATATTAGCGTATTCCTATGGTGTGTACGGTTGCGGCATGTTAAACGTCAAACAGTCCAAAATGCGCCAGAACTCTAAATCACAAAACACACAATCGTAGTTCAAGATAATACCAGGTCAGTTCAGTTTGCAGATCACTTCCAGTCCAAATAATGCCAGTTCAGTTAAGTTTGCAGGTCGATTCCAGTCCAAAAAGCCAAGCCAAAAGTCGATAGTATGTACGAGGGCCACGTAATTTGAATTGGGAACGGTGCGCAGTAAACAAAGGCGCAGAGCGTACTGAACCGACTTGCTGAGAATAATAAGAGCTTCTCTACCTGCCCTGTTGTTGTCTCTTTTTAACGTAAATATCTCTATCTATCTATCTCTCTCTAACATCTAAGGTATTAATGCCCCATTCGGATTCCTAGAAATTGTAACAGGAACCCATTTTGGGCATGTAGTAAAAGTGATTACTGACAATTACAATTTAAGGAATTTGGCCCCTGTTTAAAAATAATAGGCCCATATTTTTTTATAACTTGTTTTCCTAGAGTATTATACCATTTTGGAATGTTGGTTAGTTGCGTCAATTTTTAAAAAAACTTGCCATACTAGTGTTCATACTTTTTTTTTTACACCACGATAAGTTAAATTTGGTTTAAAGTAAAAGTCTTCAAAAAATTTAGGGAATAAAATAAGTTTCATTAATTTTCGTGATAAAACTAGAGTTATTCTGGAGTTTTTAAGAATTGTGGTAAATAGCAGTACTATTCAGGTTGCCTATATAAAAAAAGAAAAAAATATTTAAAAAATTGTGGTCATGGTAGTGAAAAATATCATAAACGGTCTCAATTTCTGAAGAATTTCATTTTTTTTATATAACTTAAAATATAATTGGGATATATTTTTTTTCTTTTTTTCTCCGATTAGTCCGGGGCAGGTCTATCCTCCGGTGTTGGCTTATCGTTGAATTTTGGGTCACGTTGTATATATCGATGGTTTTTATTTTTAAATTCAAGTATTTCGGATACAACATAGCCATTATCACCCCTGACATTGCTCCCTATCTGTTCGTCAAATTTCAGCACAATCGGTTAAGCCATTCCGAAGATTAGTCCGGACAGACAGACAATTTTTTTAAAAATGGTTATTATTGGAAACTTTTGCACTTGTAATTGATTTTCAATTATTCTTAAAACATGTCGCTCATAGTCTACAAGATAAAAGCAAAAAATATTTTATAGTGGTTTTTCGTAGTCGCATGTAAAAGCTAGTTTTACGTGGTAGAGCCACGCTGCAACTACTGCAGGCCAAAAGTTTAAAGGAAAAATTAAATAAAACTCCAATAAACTATTAAATGTTTAATTAAACTATTAAATCATCCAAGAAAACACTTTTTGACAATCAATAGCTATGCCAAAAAAAACTATAGTTAGCTAAACTGATTTTTCATAAAAAAATCCTCCTTTGCATTTTATGACTTTTTTCACAAGTCTCGGCATACGCGTAATCAATTTGTTGATTATCTTGTCGCCGCCCCCGGATAGTAAAATGATTACTGATATTACCATAGTTTTAGTGTTATTCAATATTTCTACGTACCTAAGTCTACGGTACCTAATACATCTACGCAATTTTTTCGTAACTATCGAGCCATTATTCAAAAAGTTATAAAATAATGCAATAATATTCGTTACTTTACCTAGCACACAAGTCGTCGTGAAAAAACATATAATATGAACTTAGTAAAACAGTTTCTTCATTAACGATACGACAAAATCTTTTGGAATAATATTCTCGGAAAAAAAAATCGGCGAAATAATTGTGAACGCTATTGTCATTTTGTTCTCTTAAAATCCACTTAGGCTCGGCGACTAACATGTCCTTAGCAAATAGGTGCAATATACATAGTAGTGGTGTTGCTGTTTTTTGATTTTGAGTGTTAATCACAGAACACAATTACTCTGGTGTTAATGCAGTTTTATTGAAGTGAAAAATTTACGCAATCGCAAAAAGAAGAGCGACAGAAATTAACAGCTGTTTATGGCAATTTTTCTTTTTTTTTTATAGGATAATGGTGACAAACGAGCACACAGTCCACCTGATGGTAAGTGGTTGCTGCGGCCCATAGACATCTAAATCTATCCTCGTTTGCAAATCAAAATGTAGATGCGTTGTCACCCGTGAGGACTAAGATGGAATGCCTCATTTCCAGTAAAAAGGGCCTCCGGCCACCTGCACTCACCAAGCGAAACGCAGAGGTAAACCTCTACTTCACGCTGGTTTTCTGTGAGGTCGTGGTACCACCCCGGTTCGAGTCGGCCCATCCGTGCGACAACACAAGTGCCGCGTGGCTCTACCACTGTAAAAACATTTCTCTTAGGTGTAGTTGAAAGTGGCATCAAACATATTTATTTTTACTCTGACGGTTGCGGAGGCCAGAATAAAAATATAAATCTATTTTTAAATTCGCTTTTTATATGTTTGCAGCTCAGAAACTTCAAATCAATATTATACACCGATTTTTTGAAACCGGTCATGGTCAAATCGAAGGTGACTCCATGCACTTTAACGATGAGAAGGTGGAGGAAATGCATAAGCGTATATTTAGAAACATGCATTCCTTCAAATCCCACTTTACGGTGTTAATGGGAGATTTCAACGCAAAACTAGGCTCACGAGAGAACGGTGAGCTGAAGGTAGGGAAATTTGGAATAGGACATCGGAATTTAAGGAGGTAGCAGCTGGTTGACTTCGTGGAGAAACAGGGAATGTTTATGATAAACTCTTTCTTCCAGAAGCGGCCCCATAGGACGTGGACCTGGTCAAGCCCCAACGGTTCGACGAAAAATGAGATTGATTTCATTATGACGACTAAACGTCAACTGTTCAGTGATGTCACAGTGGTCGTGAGCGTTAAAACCGGAAGCGATCACCGAATGGCTAGAGCCTAACCGTTACCGAAACTTAACGTTAAGTTGTAGAGGGTTCGTCTAATGAAGTCAACGCTCCGTCCCCCTCGTGCCCTGATCCAAAGTCCCTAAACCTTTCAGCTAGAGTTACAAAACCGTTTTCAGTGCCTAGAAAACTGCAATGCGGTGGACGATATGAATGAAAAGCTCGTGGGAACTATGCATGCGGTCGGAGTTAAGTTTTACAAGACCGGCCGCAGAAGAACACAAAAGCTCTCCGATCACACTCTTTAATCTTATAGCTGTTAGACGGGAAATGTAGCTGCAGTCTTCAGCAGATTTGACAGTATTAACATCAATGGCGTGTACATCACTCACCTTCAATTTTCTGACGATATATTCCTTATGGCAGAATCGCTAAAGGACCTAAGCACTATGCTCAATGACCTCAACAGGGCCTCCGAACGGATAGGTTTTAAGATGAACATGGACAAAACAAAGATAATGTGTAGCGTCCATATCACACCTATGCAGGTAGTTGTCGCGAGTACTAAGCTCGAAGTTGTTGACGCAAATAGTTCGAATTGGTAAGTATAACTTCGACCGAGTAAATTTTGCGAAGTAAATTTTTCTAAAGCTTCGACCGAGAGGTCAATAGACGGATTCAACTCGGCTGCGCAGCTTTCGGGAAATCACGACACATCGTATCGTTATACCTCAAAACTTGAAAACGAGATTGTGCAACCAGTACGTGTTGCCAGTGATGACCTATGGATCTGAGATGTAGTCCTTCACTGCTGGCCGTATGATGAAACTCATGGTCGCTCAGTGACCTATGGAGAGGGCTTTGCTCGGGGTTTTTCTGCGTGATAAACTTAGAAATGAAGATATCCGCAGTAGACCCAGAGTGACTGACATAGCCAACGGATTAGTAAGCTGAAGTGGCAATGGGCCGGCCATATAGCTCGAAAAACCAACAACCGATGGGGTAGAAACGTTCTCGAGTGGCAGCCTTTTACCTCGTACTCGACATACAGGAAGTCGATGGATGCAGGTGGCCCAGGACCGTGCTTTGTGGTTTCCTTGGGGTAGCCCTATGTTCAGCAGTGGATTTGTGAAAGGCTGTAATGATGATGATGATGAAGATATAGAAGATTATTTTTTTAAAGTTTATTATGTCTTTTTTATCCAAGCAAAACTGATTAAGTACTTTAATATCGTTTATTACAATAATTAATAACAAAAAAATTCAGAAGGATTTTTTACTGTTTAATTATTAAAATAATTATAATAATAAAAATTATTATTAAAATAATTAAACAGTAAAAATAGTAAAAATAGTTGATTACTGTAACATTGTTTTATGGTAAACCCCGGAATAAAAGTTCAGGGTCCTATTACCGTTCAATGTATTTTCAGTATTAACTAAAATAGAATCCAAGTGATATTGTTTTCCGTTTATTTAGCCTCTATTATTCGTTGAATATTATTGTAAAACAGTAATGCAATACTCTCAATCTCTTGAAAGTAACAAGAATAAAATGCTCAGTGTAATTAATAAATTAAACCAACAACAGAATTGTAGTAACTTTTTAAATTCTAAATATCTCCAGTTTGGATAATCTTAGTATAAACTATTTTAAAACATTATAAAAGTTAAATAATTAGCTATCATTGAGCTTTTTTTATCTCCCTATAACTATTGCTTATCAAGTTAAAGTCAAAAATCGTTTTTTTTTATTTTTCCTGAAAGATCGTGTTTTTGTTATCATTATATTCTCCGGGGCCGGCGTTGTGATATATTGCTCCAACTTTCACACAAAGCATTCTACATTTCTTCTCGCGAGGATGGACCACAATTACGGACGTTCCTATCAAGCTCTTCCCATAAAAGTTCAATGGCATTGAGATCCGGGCTCTAAGGAGGCCATGTTTTTAACACCCCTTGTGCCTCTTTCTCTTACAAATATCCTCTATATAATTTTGAGCTATGCTTATGATCATTGTCCTGTTGGAAATGAATCCATCTCCAACTAATCGCAACCCCCAAGGAACGGCGTTTTTCTACAAAATTTTTGTACTCTTGCTTTTTCATAATTCCGTCAATTTTGATCAAATCGCCAGTTCCTTGACTAAAAGAAACAACCCCATACCATAATTGAGCCACCACCATGCTTGATTGTTGGGACTACACAGTCTTGCATCATCTTTTCGTGGTCATTGCGTCGAACGTAAATTCTTCGTTTTGAACCGAAAGGCTCAAACTTGGATTCATCGGACCAAAGAACTTTTTTAAAATCTTCTTCAGTCCAATCTCGATGGCCAAGGGCCCATTGCATCCGTTTTTTCTTGTTTTATGGCCTTAACAGAGGTTTTCGAACGGTGACTCGACCATACTATTTCGCATCTCTCAGTCGCCGTTTTACTGTAGTCAATGATAAAGGTTTAACTCGGCTTTTATTTACTTCAACGCGGATATCCGATGCTGTTAAGCGTCTATTTCGCTTGATAGTAACAACAATGAAATGATTTTCACTTGACGTGGTAGGTCTCGGCCTTCCCAAGCGTGGACAAACTTGACAAGTGCCTGTCTCCCGGTATCGAGTTATTGTGCCATAAACACAAGTCTTCGTTAACTTCAATTGTAAAGCAATCTAATGTCCGGATTTGCCTTCATTATGTAAAACAACGATGGCAGAATGCACTTCACTGCTAATTTCGCGTTCTTTTCCCATTTTAAGACATCTTAACTGTAGAAACCACAAGTTTAAATTTATTGAGATTGTTTGTGAAAAAAACCATGTAAACTTAGGTAATAATAAGTCGAAAATACGTGTTTTAGTAACTAAATAATTCTAATTATTGACCTATGGCGAAAAAAAGCAAAGCAACTAGTTATTAGCTCAGCATAAAAATATTATTACGACTCTACCACCTGGCTCTAACGCAGCGTTTGTCGGTGTTTGAAAACAATACATGTTTATTGTCCAATAACTTGAAATTAAATAAAATAATGACTTCGTTAGATATTCAATATTAACAAAAGAATACGCAGGTGTACATTTCTTTTATTTATCTTATGGGATTTCGTTACAATTTATAGATAATTATGTTGTTCAAGTGCGGTCTTAAACTTTTGGCCGGCAGGTATATTATAGTTGTAGCATGAATGGGTCGCCTCGACCGAGGTAGGACCATACTCTCACAGAATATCAGCGTAAAATAGCAGCTCAATGCTGCTGTGTTTCGTACGGTGAGTATAGAGAACCGGATACTCTTTTTACTGGAAACGAGGCATTCCATCTTAGCCCTCACGGATGACAACGCATCTGCATTTTGATTCTTAATTTAGGATAAATGTAGATGTGTGTAGATGTCTATGGGCGACACCATACACTTACCATCAGGTGAACTGTGTGCTCGTTTGTCACCCCATTCTATAAAAAAAAGAGTTACTACATATTTTTATTGTAAATATGTATTTATATCCAACTATTATTGACATAACTAACATCACACACAGCACGTTATAGCGTAATTCTATTATTTATTCTGTGGTTACAGTCCTGCCGCCATACTTAATTTCAATTTCAAAGATCCGCCTCTATTTCATTCAATCTGTTTTACCGCACTGTTACTGAAAACGAGTGGAAACGTGAACCACTCGTTAGAACTCGGTCAAGCATCCATTTACGATGTCGTCGGATGAACGACACTCCAGAGCGAACTGCCAGCTGTAAACCGTTTTACGACCGCACCGCGACGCGTGCATCAGATATCAAGGGGGCATTAAGAGCTCGTCCATGTGACGTGAATCTCGTCACTGACATCATTTGTACAACGCGGTCGGTTGTTGGGGAGTTTCACTGAGATTGCAAAATCCAATAAAGTTGTAAAATGCGAGTGTGTGTTTTTTTTTGTAATGAAACTGTAGTGACAAATGAACTTACAGCCCACCTGTATATGTATATGGTAATTTGTTACTGCACTCCATAGACACCTGCAGCCAGCCTTAAACAAAGAAGATTACAGATACGTAGACACCTTTAGGACTTAGATGGAATGCCTCGCAGTCTGTAATGAGGGCTAACAATCTTCCACTGACCAGATGTCGCTAGTTGTGAATGAGGTAAAGTTTTTCGTTACATAGTGTCAGTTAATTGAGAAATTAGTTTTAAATAATAGTTTATCATTATCTAGAGTATTATATTAATATATAACACAATGCGTCAATGGTTTGATTTTTAATTTTTTGCACTTTGTAATTAATATAAAATATAACTAACTATACGAAAAGAAACCTTAAATATTACATTTTGCTAAGAAATTATCGTCCTCCCTATGAAATCTGTCAAATATTTTACCTTACCGTAAAGTGGCGCCGCCCTGGTGGCAGAAAAAGTTGTGGATGTCCTCATTATACTGGCTCTCTGTACCTTTCAGACTGAACAACAGTATTCATAGAGTAGAGTAATATATACTGGAAACAGTATTGCAAGCAATGCTATTTGACGGCACAAATAGTTAACAGGGTGTTATACACCCAGACGGACTTTTACGAAGATAATTTAAAACTAAAAAACTTTGTACAACCGATTTCAATATTAATTATTAAGGATAAAATCTATTGGTCAAACCTTAATCATATTTATATGGGACCACATGAGAAGCACCAGCTTTCAAATAAAAAAGAATCATCGAAATCGGCTCTGTCGACGCGCCACAAGCGAAACATATCGAAGCCTAAATCGCACTAACAAAGTTCCGAAGTTAAAGCAGCATATATAGAATAGCTCCGAACTACCACTCGGAGCATTCACCGCTACCCGGGCAGAACACCTTGCCCGGCGGGAGATCTCCCCTTTTCCTTCCACCCGCCACGTCGTCACCGTCACCCAGAAAAAAGTTATGAGGTAACACACATAAAAAAAATATACAGTCGAATTGAGTACCGTCTCCTTTCTGAAGTCGGTAGAAAAGGAGTCCTGTAACGTAACATTTTGTTGGTGCCTCCTTTTTGTTCACAGCAACGGGGCAACGGATGGACACTGTTTTTGCGTAAAGAAAGTCTATTGGCCTGAGTGACCTAGACTGCTTTTAACCCCGAAAAGAAGTTCTGGTGCATAATTCTCTAATTACCATGTTATGTGGTCCTAGGTCTTGAAGTAACACATTGGCCGTGATTCTTCTTTGAATGAAAACTTCTTTAACGGCGTTGTGCACTTTTTTTGTAATGGGTAAAAAATGTCAAACTCGCGTCAGGTCACGTGTCCTGATCGAAAATTCGTAAGACGGACGGAGAGTAGACAGCCGGCGCGGCGTAGGAGAGGAAGTAAGTTAGGTTTAATTAATTTTCATTTATTAATTAATATAATTTTATTATTATACGACAAGATTGTTTTTCCTTTTTTCCCAACAACATAAATAATGATGAGAACTCAGTATCGTAAACGGCAATTTCTCAACCAGACATCTTTATATTGATTCTGCCTAAATAAAACTACCTTCCGTTCTTCCTTCTCTCCAACGTTTGAATGCTGAGTTATCAAGAACAATTACCAGCCAACGTCGGTTCTAACGACAAGACCCAAACATCCAAAAATGATACGAAATACTTAATACAGGCTCGTTTAGACGAAGACTTCCAAGCTAGCGTTCAATTATCATTCGTTAGGGGTTACGGCCCATCAAAACTTCACTGCCGGGCCATAAAGGCCTTCCCCTAAGATTGCTTAATAGGGGGGATATTTTCCATAGTTGCCACGCTTGGCAGGCGGGTTGCCAACCATATTTTTTTAGTTTAGAACGTGAGGGTAATATGATCATCCGGTTAATATGGTCACTTTCATATAACTCAACAACTACAGATTTGTTTGCATAGATGGTTCTGCGATACATTAAACTCTTCATTAGTCAATCAAATAATAAAAGGTAAAAAGGGCGCTGCTTTATCGACGCCATTTTGACAGTTGACATTATTGTCAATATTTTAGTCGATTTTAGTATTGTGTAGTGTAGTAAGTTTTCGTTAACCCTTTCGCTGTCCCGTACACTACATATAGGTCATTGCTATTGTCTTACTATTATGTCTGTAAACCGGACAGTTAAAGTGTTAAATTGATTTTTCGAATCGTTCCTAATTATTGCCAAAGCTTGTTTACTGTTTTTCTTTTAATATATTAGTTATAGTATACGACTTTGTATTTTTGTCTATGTCCTCCTCCTAGTAATGGTTTTATAGGGCGGCAAAGCTTAAGGTGACCATAATACCCTCTCGTACCTTTGTAGTAATTATGTTACCTTGATATATTATATTACACGCAATATATTATCAATAACGATAAATTTATAAATGCGTAGTTTACATATACTAGTTAAACACATCACCCTTCTTACAAAGAGTCTATCGCCAGATTTCGCCCCGTGGCGTTGTGATAGGCGACTATTGTAAAAGCCACAAAGACCTTATATCCATCATAGTTGACTGTTTAATAGCCTCGTATATACTAGATGTAAAATACCTAAATCAGAAGTGCCTAGTTCACGAACTCCAGTCCTCCAACCTCCAAGCGATAGTAACAACGACGCCAAATCGCGAGTTAATATAGACATCATCTTTTTGCTTACTATTGTTGTAGGATAGTGCATACATAAATGTTATATTTCTTTATATATAAATACTTTATATATAAAATCTTTATAAAAAAAACTCCGCTCGAGACTAAACCTGCTAGGGGTAAATGGAGGAATAAGTCAAAGGCGCCCCCTGCCACCCTATCCGTGAATTTCTGCAACATCAGGGGACTTCATTCAAACCTTAAGGGGCTACTCGATGCGAACAACCTTGAGCATTTGGTGTGGCGCGTCGACTCGCTACAATATAGGATCGCGTAAATGTGTAAGACGCCACCTACTGTACGGACGTAGTATTTTTCCAACATCAATAAACTATTTTATGGAAATACACACAGCGTACAACGATAAATGTATTTTAATTTTTTTATTCGGTATATTAGTTGCATTATATTAGAATTATGTATTCTCATATATTATCTAATTATGAAATTTTATAATTAATTATACAACATTTAACGTAATTAACGCACATCCTCAGACACCCCAATTAGTATATTATGTTATAATCATAATACATACACTGAATTCTTAGTTAAACATGTTTATGCATTGATTATTTATCAAATTAGTTATACTAACTCCATGAGAATGTTATGGTCACCGTACAAAAACATAAACGCTAGGTATAGGTCTATAATTGTTCCGGGTCTGGATGTTTCTCCTAGTGCAATTTGTGCTTGTACACTGCCCCCACTATTCAAGAGAAAATCCTAGTGTGGGGGTTACTTTTTAAAAAATAAAGAAAGGAAATAATTTAGAAAATAATTCAGTGTCATTTTTCACTATTCTAAAATCGTTCACTCATAGAATTACGTAAAATAAGCGAATGATTTAATACATTCCCATAAAAAAGTCAAGAGGCGTCAAATCAGCTGATCTGGGAGTTCAATGGCCTGGCCGCCGCGACCTTTATAATCCACTCCAAACTCTGTATTTTTAAAGACTTTAAATTACTTGAAATAAGGTTCAATTTTCTTTATTTTGTATTGATTCACGGAATTTGTATTAATACAAATAAAACTGCACTTTCAAAAGTCTTATTGCCTTGAGTTACGGTCCATTTCAGTTTCCTTTGACTGTACAGGTTTAGTGTGACTGTAAATTACGTAGTTTCAATTATTTTTGGGATAAAAAATTATCTATATTAAAAATGATAGAAATCGATTCAGTAAACGATTCTAAACAAACTACTTTCTCAAAGTGCGTTTAAAATGTTACGTGTTGTATATTAAAAATGAAGCATTGAAAATTGTTAGTTTAAAAGATACCTACTCACTATAGGTAAATAGATAGATAGCTCGCCTTTTGTACAAATATTTGGTGCAATAAAGAATAAACAAATAAATAGGATGTTTCGCAGAGTGAGAGTAATATAGAATGAGAGTCATGGAGGCAGTTTACAAACATAAATTGCACAAGGACAAACATCCAGACCCGGAACAATTATTTGTAGGCCTTACAAAAATTTGTTCCGTGCGGGATTCAAACCCGCGGCCCCCAGCGCAACAACTGATTGCTAAGCCACTGCGCCACGGAGCCGTCGCCGGGTTATAGGTAAAGTGACCATACGTCCCGTTTTGAATGGGACTGTCCCTTTTCTCGGTCACCTGTCCCATTGTCCCCAAAAAAAGCTCCGGGACACAAAATTGTCCCGTAACTCGTTGGATGGAAGTATTCAAAGTCAACAATCTTCAACATAATTTTTTTTAATCGAATATATTTTATGTATACCTGGTACAAATGCTCCGGTAGAAAGAGTATTTTTTTTTGTTTTTAATAAATTGTGGACGTCTAAAAGAAACACTTACGGTTCCAGTTCTAAAGGCAATGTTGTTAACAAAGATAACAATAAAAAAACTTGAGCAGAATTTTATTCTTATTTAAAATCATCACCAACCTGACAAATGTAATTAATAATTAAAAAAAATATGTTGCATTTAATAATTACCGTCTATACCGAATATAATTTTGTAGTGAACACTAATTGTATAAAGTTATAGTTTTTAGAGTATAAATAAACCCATGTTCTGTTTTGAGTTAAAAAATAAATGTTCAGTTTAGTCTTTTTAGTTAAATTTAGTTTTAATTTTTTTTAGTTTATAGTAAAAAGTAGGTAGTAAAAAGTAAGTCTTAGATACTTTTTACCGAATTATAAGTATAGAACACCTTATGTACTCAATTATTTTTTGAAAAAGAAGAAAACACAAGCAATAAATAATATACTATATTTTAGCAAAACAAATATAACTTAGTAATACTAATTATAATTTAGAACATAAATGAAAAACTCATAACTAACTTTTTGGCCCGAGTCAGGGTTCCAACCCGGGACCTCATGATCGGCAGTCGCACTACTACAACCACTAGACCAACGAGGCAGTGCTATACCTAATAAGATATTGCGGTTGGGTATTAGAATTATTTTTAACTGTATGCTATACTGATAATATTGAATTAGCCTTTTATAGTGTAAATTATAATATTTGTGGAAATGTTAATTATGGATTCGAACCTTACATGCTAATGGTGCTTCATTTTTTTATTTGCATTTACTTCAAAGAAAATACACGCAAAAAGCTTCATCGCGCAGTAAAAACACAACAAATATATGTATAACTAATACGAAAAATTATACCCAAAAGAAACAAATAATACTACTTATAAATAACCTAATAATTAATAATATTATCGACTGACATGACGTGAGCGTGTGCGCTGGCAGACGACACAGGCTTCACGTCGAAGAGCTCAGGGCTCACTGACTTGAGCAAGCCCGTGGGCAGTGAATACGCCCAGATTTTAAAATAATTTCTTAATAAAATCAAATTTTGGTCTTTTGAAAAAAATTTTGCAATAGAAATGTTCATTAATAAATTGCCTATCCATTGGTGTAAATCGCAAAATAAAATAATACTTACTTTACGAGGAGATGCATGTTATCAATAATAATTTCACATTTATATGATTTCGTTGTAAGGAGATTATATTAATATTTATTCCTTTAAAAAAAAATTTATAGGGGGTCACTGTAGAAGCGTGCTCTTCGCGACCCCTGCCAGCCCTTTTCAGGGCTACAATTCTACTTAGCTGCGCACCCATGCCAACGAGGGTTAGGGCGTCCCCCAAGGCGACGCACACCAGCTCGTCCCCGTTGGTGTGGAATGCAGTGCGCAAAGCGGCGATGGGGACCGCCACCCGTCACGCACAGCCCGACACGGCGGAAGGTGGACGACAGAGTGCAGAGTTGGCACGTGGAATGTTAGAGGAGGCATGAGAGATAAGACGAATGAGTTGATCGAAATAATGAAAGAAAGAGAATTAGATGTCGTGTGTATGTCGGAGACCAAACGGAAGGGCAGTGGTACTGAAGAGCTCCCTGGCGGGGCGTTAGCTCTATGGTCCGGAGTCCCGGAGAGCGAGAGCGCCCGCCAGGGAGTGGGGGTGCTGCTGTCGTCTCAGTTGGTCGATGTTATGACTGAATATAAGGTTGTGAACTCAAGACTTCTCCGAGTTCGCTTTAAATTGGGGCTGACGAAGTTATTCCTTTTGGCTGTTTATGCGCCGGTAGCTTCGTCGTCCAGGGCTGAGCTGGAGGAGTTTTGGGAGAATGTAAGAGAAGTTCGAGATTTGGCTAGGGGAAACGAAAGAATTGTTGTATGTGGTGATTTCAATGGATGGGTTGGTACCGCTCGACCAGGGTACGAGTCGGTGCTTGGAAAGTTTGGGCATAAAAGGGTTAATGATGCTGGCAAGCTTATACTGGCGGTATGCAAGGAAAAGGGTCTTCTTGTGACAAACACTATGTTTAATCACAAGAAAATCCATATGTATACTAGAGAAAGAAAGAATGAGAGAAGTATGATCGATTTGTTCCTGGTGGATGACCGACTGCGAAAACAGATGATGGATACGCGAGTGTTCAGGGGTGCTGACCTGGGAACGGATCACTATCTAGTGATTACTATATTTAGGGGTCTGTTCGCGGGTTGGCGCTACCGGACGGCAGTAACAGAACCACAGTCGGTCTGTCGTATCCGAAGCTGGAAGCTTCAGGAAGCGGATACTAGGGACAAATATAATGCGAGGGTAGCCGAATAGCTTGACAACATCGATGGCAGAAAAGAATGTGTTGAAAGAACATGGCAGAACCTTAGGGATGGAATGGTAAGTGCAGCGGAAGAAGTGTGTGGAACGATTAAAAGAGGCAGTAGTAAAAGAAGAGATGCATGGTGGAATGATGAAGTGAAAGAAGCTGTAAAGAAGAAGAAGAAAGCATGGTTAGACTACTTGGCCTCTAGTAATGATAAGAATATGAGAGAGAAGATGAAAGAAAGATATAAGCTGCAAAAAGTTCACACGAAAGCATTGATTGAGGAAGTGCGTGAAAGGTGTAGAATGGAAGCGGACGAAAGGTTGTCGCACAACTTTAAGGAGAACTCCAAACTCTTCTGGAAAGAGGTTGGAAGGACCCGAAGTGGTGCGACGGCCTTAAGAATGAACAAAGTGCTTTCGAGAACTAATGACGTCCTCTCAGACAAATCGGACGTCATGCAGCGATGGAGCGAATTTTATAGAGAAATGTATGCGTGTGATGATCTTAGTGAGGGATCCGGGGATGACGCCGAGACTGGTACGCCAGACCCGGACCTCGATGACACTGAGGTCATCAGTATGAAAGAGATTGAACGTGCGATTCGAAATTTGAAATGTGGTAAGGCTGCGGGACTAGACAGAGTTACTGCTGAAATGGTCAAGTATGGTGGGCCTCGCGTCTGGGACAGCTTTTATCTGCTGTGCAATTTGTGCTGGCGGACGGGGGATGTCCCGGATGATTGGCGATCCGCAGTCATTGTGCCTTTATATAAAGGTAAAGGTTCACATTTTGACTGCGGGTGCTATCGGGCGATCAGCTTGACCAGTTTAGCAAGTAAAGTTTACTCGAAGGTTTTGACACGTAGGATGCAAGAGAAATCGGAAAGATTTCTATGGGAGGCACAATGCGGACTTAGACCTGGAAGAGGATGCACGGATCAAATGTTTTCTCTCCGCATGATCACGGAAAAGCTTCTGGCTGCTAACCAGAGGATTTTCTGTGCTTTTGTGGATCTTGAGAAAGCATTTGATAAGGTTGTAAGGAAGAAAATGTGGGAACTGTTGCCGGGGTACGGTGTGGATGGTCGATTGCTAAGGGCTGTGCAGTCACTTTACTGTGACTGTAAAGCTTGTGTGCGGGTAGGGCATGACCTGTCACCCATGTTTAGTCCAAACGGGCGTAAAACAGGGTTGTGTCATGTCTTCCTGGCTGTTCATACTGTATCTCGACAGCTGTTTACAGAAGCTGAAAGATAGCTGTTTGGGTGTGAAATTGGGTGACATTAAAGTAAATTGTCTGCTGTATGCTGATGATGCAGTGCTTATTGCACCATCAGAGGCAGAACTGCAGGCATTAGTCACGTGTATGAAAGAGGAATGTGAAATTAAAGGTCTCCGCTTGAATGCTAATAAAACTAAGGTTCTGGTATTTGAAAGGGACGAAGAGAGAACGTAGTGTGAAATATGGGTAAATCAGGAATGTCCAGAACAGGTAAATGAAATTGTATACTTGGGGAGTGCTTTTAGCCGGGATGGAAGATGTGATTTAGATGTGGACAGGCGTGTCGCTGCCGGGAACAAAGTCAATGGTGCCCTGACTGCGTTAGTCAAAAGGCAAGGTTTAGTGAAGAGTGCACGCCTTGCAATACATAACGCAGTGTTGGTACCGACTTTGTTATATGGCAGCGAAACCTGGGTATGCCAGAAGAAGCATAAAAGCAAGTTGAATGCAGTGGAGATGCGATCTCTTCGTAAAATGTGCGGCGTCACCATGGCCGACCGAAAGCGAAACGAAGAGATTCGCAATATGGCAGGTTTGAAAGATGACCTTATCACAAAAATTGATAAGGGCGTGCTTCGATGGTTTGGGCACGTTGAGAGAATGAGTGAAGACCGAATGGTTAAGAAAATATATAGCGCGAAAGTTAATATTAAAAGGTGTCGAGGTAGACCGAGACTAACTTTCGAAGACCATGTGAGCAAACTGCTCGAAGAGGGGAGGGTCAAGATTGCTCGGATACCTAGACGTGCATGTATGAAGAAGATAATGAATCTGAAAGAAGCGAAAGAGGTATGTAAGGATCGTGACACTTGGCGATCTGTTCTCTCTGGCTACCCCGTCAGGGATTGTGCGTGACGATAAGTAAGTAAGTAAGTTAAAAAAAAATTGGATATAGCTCTTATGAAATCAAGATTATGTAGAAATATAATGTTTTTTATTTGTTGATATATCTTTTAAATAAAAAGTAGATAGCTCCTAAAACCCGCACAAATAACGACTAGTGCGACATTTTGCTCAACCTGCGCCTTAACGCCCTCCACTACCATTTGGAGACGGCGTTATTATATATCTTATATATAAAGTATTATATTTATTTGTATATGCTTGTATATGTACCTACCTATTTGTATAAGTTAATATGTATATCTACTAACAGGTAGTTATTTGTTTTATATATAGAATGCATTTATATACTATAGCAGTATATTAGTAACATCCGAAAGTGGACATGGAATCGCGAGTGCTGCCGAAATGTTTCGCCTCGCGAAGAATAGAGCAGAGTTCACTAAGCTGACTGCCAACCTTCGCCCATCGGAGAGGCACCAGAAGAAGAAGAAGAAAAACAAGTTGTAGTGTTATGGTACTTACATATCATTTTAGACTATTTTAAATTTATTTTTCCATTCTGTTTTTGATTTTCTGCATTCATATTTTACATCACCATTATTTCCATTGCATCCTGTAACGTTTTTGGACCATAATAGCACAATGACAGGTCATTTTCACTTCGTATTTACACGCTTTTTAAATCGGTGTCAATAGAGTCTACCTTTTTTGATCTTTTATTTAGTTCTCCGTAACTCTGCAGATTCGGGTTTCGTGCGCGCTGTTGCGCTACCTTTTTTCTTATATCAATAATATCTCATTTCTTACTTAAATCTTGCCGTTTTTTTAATTATAAGCCTGAAACCAAAAATTTACATTTTTTGACATCGTTATTTATCTGGTTGTCATGGCAATTTTTATTCAAGTTCGTTACCGGTCTGATGTTTTTACTTCAATACTTCCACATAATTACTCTTTTGCTCTGGGCCATTTACAAAAATTTGCTTTTAATTTAAATAATATCCCGTTCTCTCTAAAAAGGTATAAAAGCCGAATCATCGGTCAATACAGACAGTCTCGCTTTAGCTTCCAAACTTGAAGCATCTCCTAAAGGCCTTATTCCGGGGCCGCACTGCCCCGGGATCCTGCAAGCCTCGGTCTTCACCTGAAGTCGTCGCCTAGTCTACTCCAAGCGCGGGGCACACTGCTCCGGGATCCTGCAAGCCTCGGTCTTCACCTGAAATCGTCGCCTAGTCTACTCCAAGCGCGGGGCCACACTGCTCCGGGATCCTGCAAGCCTCTGTCTTCACCTGAAGTCGTCGACGTAGCCTACTCCAAGCACGGGGCCGCACTGCTCCGGGATCCTGCAAGCCTCTGTCTTCACCTGAAGTCGTCGACGTAGCCTACTCCAAGCACGGGGCCGCACTGCTCCGGGATCCTGCAAGCATCTGTCTTCACCTGAAGTCGTCGGCGTAGCCTACTCCAAACACGGGGCCGCACTGCTCCGGGATCCTGCAAGCCTCTGTCTTCACCCGAAGTCGTCGCCTAGCCTACTCCAAGTGCGGGGCCGCACTACTCCGGGATCCTGCAAGCCTTTGCCTTCATCTGGAGTCGTCGCCTGCGCCTCCACCTACTAGTGCCCGTGCTATCGTTAGCCACTGTGCGTGCTTGCTCCAGGCGCTGCGAGACTCCAAGCTCAGCGTGTGCCTACTCCTACTCCAAGCGCAGCGTGTGCCACTTTGACCTTCAGGCTCCGCTTCAATATTCATCTATCTTTATTTTCTATTTAATTGTAATTCACGTCACCCATCACCATCATCATACTTCATTTTTTTATATAAAATTGTAAATATCTTTTTTAAATTTTAAATATATTATTTTCTTGTTCTATTCTTGTTGTTTTCGTTGTTGTTAGGTTAGGTTCTCTTTTTTAATTGTCGCTTCACGACAAAGTATATCAGTACTTTTCATAAGAATCGGTATTTCTGGTTTTGAGATGTATCACATTATCTCCATACGTCCCGGGGAGATTGGGAGAGTCCGCCCTTTGTAATCCTTTTTATTAAGGTTGTTACAAACGGCAAACGGAACCGCCGCCCCGTCGCCCCTTCATACCCAGTTGCGCTCCGCGCACCCCACACACCGGCAGCAGATTACGCGATGTCGCCGACCAATATGCGGGCGGCATCGCCTTACGACGCTACTCACAAACTGAGACGCTCTCCTGCGGAATATAAGAAGGGCGTTTTGGTCTGTGAGGCGTTCATTTCGGAAGCGGCACTCGAAGAGAAGAAGCATCAAGAGAAATCAAGAAGAATCAAGACTCCATAGAAGAGTGAAGACCCCTCTCTGTCATCATCATCATTACAGCCCTTCACAAGTCCACTGCTGAACATAGGCCTCCCCCAAGGAATGCCACAAAGCACGGTCCTGAGCCACCTGCATCCATCGACTTCCTGCATATCTTACCAGGTCGTCACTCCATCTTGTGGGGGGACGCCCTACACTTCGCCTACCGGTACGAGGCTGCCACTCGAGAACCTTTCTTCCCCATCGGTGGTCGTTTCTTCGAGCTATATGGCCGGCCCACTGCCACTTCAGCTTACTAATCCGTTGGGCTATGTCGGTTACTCTGGTTCTACTGCGGATATCATTATTCCTAAGTTTATCACGCAGAGAAACTCCGAGCATAGCCTTCTCCATAGCTCGCTGAGCGACCTTGAGCTTCCTCATACGGCCAGCAGTGAAGGACCACGTCTCAGTTCCGTAAGTCATCACTGGCAACACGCACTGGTTGTACAATTTTGTTTTAAGGTTTTGAGGTATTTCTGACGAGAAGATGTGTCGTAGCTTCCCGAACGCTGCCCAGCCGAGTTGAATCCGTCGATTGACCTCTCGGTCGAAGTTGGACTTACCTAGTCGGACTATTTGTCCCAGGTAAACATACTCGTCAACAACTTCGAGCTTAGTGCTCCCAACAACTACCGGCATAGGTCTGACATGGACATTAAACATTATCTTTGTTTTGTCCATGTTCATCTTAAGACCTATCCGTTGGGAGACACTATTGAGGTCATTGAGCATAGTGCTTAGCTCCTCCAGCGATTCTGCCATGAGGACTATATCGTCGGCAAATCGAAGGTGAGTGATGTACTCGCCATTGATGTTAATACCGTATCCTTTCCAGTCCAGAAGCTTGAAAACGTCTTCCAATGCAGCGGTGAAGAGTTTCGGGGATATAACGTCACCCTGTCTTACACCTCTCTGCAATTGGATAGGTTTCGTACTCTGGTTCTGTACTCGGATAGCCATCGTAGCTCTACTGTACAAACACTTCAGCACTTCGATATACCGATAGTCAACTTGGCACCGCTGAAGGGACTGCAGCACCGCCCAAATTTCGACGGAATCAAAGGCTTTCTCATAGTCCACATACGCCAGACATAGTGGCAAATTGTACTCTTCGGACTTCTGTACAATTTGCCGTAGGGTATGTATGTGGTCTATGGTGCTAAAGCCCTTTCGGAAACCGGCTTGTTCGGGAGGCTGGAAGTCGTCAAGTCTGCGCGCGAGACGATTTGTAATGACTCTCGAAAACAGCACGTAGACGCGGCTCAGAAGGGAAATCGGTCTGTAGTTCTTCAAGAGAGCGTTGTCACCTTTCTTGAAGAACAAGACCACCGCACTTCTGCTCCACGCCTCCGGTGTAATGCCACCATGGAGGACGGAATTAAAGAGCTTCTGAAGGACTTCAAGTACCGGTCTTCCACCCGCTTTCAGAAGCTCCGCTGTAATTCCATCCTCGCCTGGGGCCTTGCCATTTTTAAGGTGCTGGAGAGCCATTCTAATCTCGCTCAGACTGACGTCCGGGATATCTTCGGAATAGTGTCGAATAAGACTCGCTCTTGGATCGTTACTCACACTTGTGTGTGGCTCCAACGATGACCCCTCTCTGTATATATAGTTAATAGTTAATAGTGCCGCACTGTAAATATTTGAATACAGTATAGTTTGACAGTATCATCTTTCCTTTGAGCAGTCCCCTAGCGTAGTATACCTCAGTCAAATAGGCAACCTGTAGTGCAACAGTAAATACATACAGTCCACTGCAGTCCCTAATATTCTTGGTCCATCTCCGCCGGATAAGAAGCCAGAAGAAAGAAGGTAATTACAGAAGAAAGAAGGTAATTACAGAAGAAATAAGATAATCATAGAAGAAAGAAGATCATTATAGAAGATCTTCAAGGAAGAGAGAAGTTCGCCAACGAAGAGAGATGATCGTCGGTACTAACTTCTTCTCTGTTTCTTATTACGGCTACGTCATATACGTCTATTGTCTGTTTCCAGACAATTTCTTGTTTCTTAAACCACGTTTACGCGGCCAGGTGGTTGCTCCCTAACGGTGCCAAACTGTGACCATCTGGTAACGCCCTTGTGGCGGGAACGGCGTCCAATACGTGCGTCTTTTTGAAGACGATCGGAGGTCGCAACGTGGGACGTCATGAGGAAGACAAGAAGCCAGAAGACACGGAACTTCGACGAAACGCCGGTAGGAATGCGGATATTCGCGGAAGCACCCGCGTCCCCGTCCGATTATCTCGCGTTGGCACAAGCGCCCTCCGCCGCGCCTCAGGCCCCGCTCGTGCCCGCATCTATGCCCGCGCCCGCGCCCGCGCCGCCGCATCCCGCTATGTCCGTGTCTATAACCGATCGCTTGGGAGAGGTTAGCAGATCCGCGCCGCGTACAGAGATGCTCGCCGCGATTATAGAAGATCTCCCGGTAACAGAGAGTAGTTCGATAGTGCGTACCGTCGCACCTGTAGCAGACGTTGTACATAGGCCCGTGCCCCGCACTCCCTCGGTCCGTTCAGTCCGTTCAGCCCGGTCGACAGCTAGCGCGATAGCAAAGTTAAAACAAATCGAGTATAATACCGCGGAGGAACTAGCTGCAATTAGAAGGAAGCAATTGCAAATCGAAGAAGATCTTATCAAGAAGAAATACGCTAGGGACGTCGCTCAACTGCAGGAAGAAACGGATAGGGAAAGTTTAAACGAAGACGATTTAGTGGAAAATAGGGTACGCGTTGATAGGTGGTTATAGAACGTGGAGATTGTGCGGGGGGAGACGCCCTACCGCCCGTCTCAGCCTGCGCCCCGCATCGAGATAGAGCAGGCCCCACCGAGTAGGGGAACCGGTTACGACCACGCTGAAGATGCCCAGGGGAAGTAGGTTGCGAATGATGTTCAACCGCGTCGCGTAGATACGATACAGAGGGACAATGGAGTCGCCGTAGAAATGAATCAGGTGGATCGCCGTGTATGGGTTACGTCGCCGTTGCGCGTCCAACCCCGCACTCTATCGCCTATACATAGATCGCCATCGCCACATCGTCACGCGGATCGTAGATTACCGTCGCCGTGTTATAAGGATGTAGGTGTACATAGATCGCCAACGCCACATCGCCACGCGGATCGTAGATTACCGTTGCCGTGTTATAAGGATGTAGGTGTATATAGGTCGCCAGCGCCACAGCGTAGGCTAGAGGGGAAATAGGGATAGAGATAGGTCGCTCACCCCGCGAGGGAAAGATAGGGGTATAGAACGATTAGCGGAAGCTTTAGAAAGCATAATTAGAGTTAGGCCCGCCGTTGCGAAGCAGACGCATGACTTGCCTATTTTTAACGGTTCGGCCGCGGAATGGTTAGCGTTTAAAACCGCGATGAAAGAATCCACGCGTTTATATGTATTCACAAATACGGAAAATATGGCAAGGTTAAGGAACTGTTTACGCGGTGAGGCTAGGGAGGTAGTATCGGCGCTGTTGTTTACCGCGAAGGATCCAGCAGACATTATGCGGACACTGGAGCAGTGTTTCGGCCACCCGGAAGTAATTATAGATCGTGCGTTAGAGGAATTAAAGCGCATTCCGCGCCCGGGTCAAACCGCCCAGGAATTAAATTCGTTCGCTATTAAGTTACAAAACTTAGTGTGTATTATGCAGAACGTCGACGGCAAAGGATACTTACAAAATCCGATGCTAACTAGGGAGGTCACTAGCAAACTTAGCCCTCACTTACGGTCGCGTTTGTGCGATTATGCGGAGCACTACGGAAGTGCGGACGAACCGGACATTGTCACGCTATCCCGGTTCATGATGAGAGAGGCTGACCGTGCGTTAAGTCACGCCTATACGTCCGTAACGCCGACTAAGGAATCGCCCGTAAGACGAGAGCCGCCGCCGTCGAGAAGGATAGTGTTGACATGCCGCGTAGAGGATAGGGCCCGCGACGTAAAGACGTTCACCGCCCAGGAGGACACCGGTAGTGCCTCGTGTTTGTATTGTGGGGGTGAACACCCAATCGCCAAATGCAGGAAGCTAGCGCAAATGGGTTTGGACGACCGTGGAAGTGGGTTAGGGAAGATGGGGTGTGTTTTAGGTGCTTAAGCAGCAAACACCGACGCCTACGTTGTAAAGCTAGGAAGTGCGGCGTCGACAGCTGCAACGATCCCCACCACGCCCTCCTTCACGCCCGCAAGGCCCGTATGCCTGAAGCGTCGGTAAAACCGGATGAGACCGTGCTCATCGCGTCGAATGTTAACAGTAGTGCATCCGTGTTATTAAAAGTGTGCCCCATTTCCGTACGCGGACCGCGTGGTAAGGAAGTTTATATGTATGCGCTACTTGACGAAACCTCTACCATATCATTAATCGACGACGACTTAGCTCGCGAGTTAGGAGCGGAAGGACCGACGAAGCCGCTTAACATTCGAGGCGTGAATAATAGTCAACGCGAGGCCAATAGTAGTTAGTTAATATAGGGATACGTGGCAAGACGCGCAGTGAGACGTATAATGTAAGTGCGCGAACGATCGCGAATTTAAAGATAGGCTGGCAGTCTGTGAGTAGGGAGTGCTTGCGTTTAAAGCACTTACGCGACTTACCGAGTTCGGTATGTTACGACGACGCGAAGCCGAGATTGTTATTAGGCGCCGGCAACTGGCATTTAATAATCACCCGTAATTTGAGAATAGGACGTCGAAGGCAGCCTATAGCTGCACGTACGTTACTAGGGTGGGTAATTCAGGGAACCGTGCCGCGGTTAACGTGTAGGGAAGACGGCGAGACCGTATTACATGTAGCAACAGTTTTTTAAGAGTGGTAGAGCCACGCGGCAGCTTTTGCTGTCGCACGGATGGGCCGGCTTGAACCGGGGTCACAGAAAACCAGCGTGAAGTAGAGGTTTACTTCTGCGTTTCGCTTGGTGAGTGCAGGTGGCCGGAGGCCCTTTTTACTGGAAATAAGGCATTCCATCTTAGTCCTCACGGGTGACAACGCATCTACATTTTGATTTGTAATAGAGGATAGATGTAGATGTCTATGGGCCGCAGCAACCACTTACCATCAGGTGGACTGTGTGCTCGATTGTCACCCTTATCATATAAAAAAAAGCAAGCACTAGCGGACGGCCAGATAAGGACATCCGAACGTTTTCCAGTCAGGACGAGGAGCTAACGGAACTCCTCAAACGGCAGTATGAGACAGATTCTATAGGAATCTCGCTAAAGAGTAGGCCGCGACGGGAAGAGGAGCGCGCTGTCGACATATTCCAGCGCACCGTCAAGAAGGTCGGTGGGCAATACCAAGTTGTACTGCCATGGAAGGACTACAACGTGCGGATGCCACCCAGCTATGAAATGGCGGCTCGAAGGCTACGGACGATTGAAAGGAAAATGGACAAGTCGCCGGAGTTTCGTGATGCCTACACAGCCCAGATAGACAACCTCCTGGCGAAGGGATACGCAAAGGAAGCCGAGGGGACGGAGAGAGAGGACCCCAAGAGCTGGTACCTGCCACACTTCGCAGTACGGAACCCGAACAAGCCGGGGAAGACAAGAGTAGTGTTCGACGCGGCAGCGCGCGCATCCGGTAGATGTCTTAATGATTATTTACTCGACGGCCCCGACTTATTACGGAACTAACCGGGCATACTGTTTAGGTTTAGAGAGAATGAGATAGCCGTGTCCGCGGATATTAGGGAAATGTTCTTGCGTGTGAAAATCGACCGTCGCGACCAACCCGCGCAATTGTTTCTCTGGCGAGGAAACGAGCGACACAGCCCACCGCGGAAGTACGTTATGACATCAATGATTTTCGATGCGAGGAGCTCGCCGTTTCTCGCACATAGTGTTAGAGATTATAACGCGCGCGCACACGCAGAGACATATCCGTTGGCGCTTAACTCTATCGTACGTAGTCATTATATGGACGACTATTTAGATAGTTATGCAACGGTAGAGGAAGCGGTAAATACGGCGAGGCAGGTTACGGAAGTGCACCAGAAGGCCGGTTTCACCTTGGCAGGCTGGAATTCTAACCTCGGAGCCCTATTGGAAGACAAGCCGGAGGAACTATTGGCGAGCAAGCCTAAGGAAGTAGGTTTAAGGCAAGACAGCCCAGGCAGAACCCTAGGGTTGTTATGGATGGCCGACGAAGACGCCTTAACCTTTAACACATCAATGAATAGGGTGCCGCACGAAGTGAAGACGCTACAGTGACCACCGACCAAGAGAGAGGCACTGAGCGCGGTCATATCAGTATTTGACCCACTTGGACTGCTCAGTTACCTCACCATCACCGCCAAGATCCTGCTACAAGACCTATGGCGTATGAAGAAGGTCGGATGGCATGATGAACTACCCGAGGAGGCAGCGGATGAATTTCAGAGGTGGCTGCGAATCGTCGAGGAAGTGTCACGACTACGACTGCCCAGATGCTATGCTCCTACGGAGTGGTAGAGCGTCAACTTCATGTTTTTAACGACGCAAGTGAACGCGTGTACACATCCGCGGCATATTGGCGTATACGATATCGCGACGGAACGGTTAGGGTACAATTAGTGGCGGCCAAGGCGAAAGTCGCTCCGATTAAGGCGCAAAGCACAACGCGATTAAAGTTGCAGGCGAATTTGATAGGCGCGCGACTCGCGGAATTCGTGCAAGGCGAGCACAGAGTGGTAGCAGATAGGGTAGTATATTGGACAGACTCCACTACGGCGCTCCACTGGATACAGAATGATACGGCGCGTTACACCCCATACGTGGCTCATAGGTTAGGGGAGATAGCTGAAAAGACATCACCCGAGCAATGGAGGTGGATACCGACTGCAGAAAACATCGCAGACCAGGCGACGCGCCTGAACTATGTAAGCAAAGAAGAAAGTGACCAATAGTTCACCGGACCGTCCTTCCTTTACGAGGAAGAAGATAAGTGGCCTCACCGGAAAGAAGAGAGATCAGGGGATGACGAAGAGTTGGAGGAAATCGTGGCACATCAGAGCGACACCAAGGACGCTCCACATCTGCCAGACATAGAAAGATTCTCTTCCTACGAGAGATTGCTCAGGGCCACAGCACGAGTACTGCAGTTCGTCGATGCCATACGAGGAAGGGCACACGGACTGACATTGCAGCACATCCAGCGGGCAGAGCGGATGTAGATAGAGCACAGCCAACGTGAAAGCTTCGCTGAAGACATCAGTCGACTTCAGCGGGGGAAGAACCTGGCAACCGGCAGCGCGCTAAAGAAGCTCGACCCCATACTGAAAGATGGCATACTACGAGCCAGGGGAAGAATCGACGCAGCCGACGTGGACAGCCAGATGAAGACCCATCATATTGAATGGACGCCATTAATTCGTGAAGCTGCTTGTAGAGAAGGCGCATCAGGAGGCAAGCCACGCCAACAGGGAGAGGGTGGTCGACGACCTATGCACCAGATATCATATCCTCCGATTACGACCGACAGTACGAGAAGTGGAGCGGAGATGTCTGCGATGCAGGGTACACATGGCGACACTACGGCCAGCGGTTATAGGAGACCTACCACCTGAACGATTAGGGGCATTCGCGCGACCATTTACCTACACCGGAATCGATTATTTCGGGCCTTTAACAGTTACGATAGGACGTTGGTACGAAAAACGGTGGGTAGCGTTATTCACCTGTTTAACGACGCACGCGGTGCATTTAGAATTAGTATACTCCCTTACGACGGACTCGGTGATATCGGCATTGCGGTGCATGGCGGCTAAGCGTGGGTGGCCACGGGTCATATACTCCGATAATGGGACAAATTTTCATGGAGCAAATACTGAACTGAAACGGGCGATGGAAGAGTGGGCACCGCAGCTGAAGCGCTGACTCGGCGGACAGATTGGAAATTCATCGCATCGGGCGCGCTGAACCAGGGAGGTGCATGGGAGCGTCTCGTGCGCTCAGTGAAGACCGCACTCGAAGCCACTCTGCATCAGAATAGCCCACGGGAGGAGACGTTAGCGACGCTCCTGACAAAAGCAGAGAATACAGTAAACTCTCGACCGTTGACGCACGTACCGGTCGATATCAACGACGAACAGGCGCTGACACACAACCACTTCATACTGTTGGGACCATCGGGCCTACCAGTCACCGCGCCGTGCACACCTATTGATCGCCGGGCGTGGAGAGCGGCGCAGGGGCTCGCTGATGAATACTGGGGGCGCTGGATGAAAGAGTACCTGCCGACGCTGGTTGCGCGCGGGGACTCCCGAGATGCTCAGCAGCGCCAAATTCTAGAAGAAGACCTCGTCGTGGTTGCGGACGGCAACCTACCAAGAAATGTGTGGCCGCGGGGGATCATGACGAAGACCTTTCCTGGAACGGACGGCGTGGTGCGCAACGTCGAGGTCAGGACCAGGGGCGGAGTGCTGCTGCGATCCGTCAGGAAGATAGCCGTCCTCCCGAGGGAAGCTTAGGCCCGCAGGCTACGCTGGGCGGAGGATGTTACGGACGGCAAAGGGAACCGCCGCCCCGTCGCCCCTTCATACCCAGTTGTGCCCCGCGCACCCCGCACACCGGCAGCAGATCACGCAATGTCACCGACCAATAAGCGCGCGGCATCGCCTTACGACGCTACTCACAAACTGAGACGCTCTCCTACGGAATATAAGAAGGGCGTTTTGGTCTGTGAGGCGTTCATTTCGGAAGCGGCACTCGAAGAGAAGAAGCATCAAGAGAAATCAAGAAGAATCAAGACTCCATGGAAGAGTGAAGACCCCTCTCTGTATATATAGTTAATAGTTAATAGTGCCGCACTGTAAATATTTGAATACAGTATAGTTTGACAGTATCATCTTTCCTTTGAGCAGTCCCCTAGCGTAGTATACCTCAGTCAAATAGTCAACCAGTTTTGCAACAGTAAATACATACAATCCACTGCTGTCCCTAATAAAGGTGTTATAAACAATAAGTAGGTAAATACACAAATACCCTTGTCCAACACGAACTGTTACAAACTGATGAAAAAGGAAGAGTTACAAGACATTCTTGAATATTAAAAAAATAATATTTGAAATAATTATCAGTGGTAACGTTAAGTAGAAAAAATGAGGTTCAACGATAGGAGCTCGTAACGCTGACCTTGTGTTTTTAGATCTCGTATCGACGCATATTGGGGAGTTAAACGACCGACCTTAGGTCACCATATAAGTGAGCCGTTTCGCGATAGATATTTCCTTCAACACATACGATATAATTTAACGGATATTATTTGCTTTAGAAACATATGAAGTACTTATTCAGAATCAATATTAAATACAAAGTGCCCGTTTGCCCGTCTCTTTGCCCGTTGCTTCGTCTATCGTTTGACCTCCTATAAAAAACACTGCTGGGCACAGGCCTCCCGTCATTTTTTAAAGGGCTTTGCAGCAATTCCGCCGCATTGCTCCAATGCGTGATGATGGACTTCGCATGTTTTTGAAATATTTTCATTCCACAGTTGTGCAGATTTCCTCATGATATTTTCCTTCACCGCAATTTAACAATTTCATTAGTGTCGAGGGGGGAGGGAAGGGGGGTCAAACCCGAATTGCTCACATACGGTGAAATTTACAGTAAGCGCTTAGCTCCCGAGCTATGACAGCCCCAATTCAAAATTACTTTTGTCAAAACATTTGAAAAAATATATTTTGGTGTTATATGCTTTAACTGGAATAAATGTGTTTTCTTTCTTTCTTTTCTTTTTCAGAAACGTTATCTTTGACTGGTTGACTAGGCTGGGGATCTGTCATGGATATTTTATTAAGATGACGTTTCAATGTAATGTTTTGTGAGTAATGGCTTTAGGGTATCTACTGCTGTATTTCGAACGATGATTCCGTAGGATTCGACCAAGGGTTATACACACACACAATACTGGATTTTTAAATCTGCCCTATACTCCTTTTTTTTAAACGTTATCCCCACACTAGGACTTTTTCAGTTGAGGCAGTTTACATACATAATTTTTTTTATAGGAGTGGTGGCAAACGAGCTTGCGACTCACCTGACGGTAAGTGACTACCGCCGCCCATGAACAACCGCAACCCCAGGGGAACCAGGGGAATTGCAGATGCGTTGCCGGCCTTTTAAAAAGGAGTAGGCTCTTTTCTTGAAGGTCCCTAAGTCGTATCGGTCCGACAAAATCGCTGATGGTAAACTATTCCACAAGGAAGTCGTGCGAGGAAGAAAACATCTTCTAAATCGCACAGTGGTGGACCGACAATCATCCAGATAGTGTGGATGGTATCGGGAGTTCTGCCGCGATGTGCGTTCGTGAAATTTGGCGGCTTAAAAAATAAATTGCACAATTACAAACATTCAGACCCGAGAAAGTAGACCATTATAAACCAAACAAATACTTGTTTGATTCGGACCCGCGGCTCGCAGAGCTGCAACTCATTGCTAAGTCACTACGCCACGGAGCCGTCGAACCGACTCCCTTTAGATCAAGGTTGTAAGGTAAACTACCTAACATCACCCCGTGGGTGAAGTAAATCGTTACAGAGGGAAATTAAACAGGAGATTGGCAGCAGCATCTTCATCATAAAAACCCACCTGCAAAGCATGGCAAGTTTAGTAACTATTCACCCGATGAGGCAATCTATGGGGGAGGCCTATGTTTGGTGACTTTGATATCTACGGCTGTAAACAACCGTAGATTTTTTTATTACTTAGAGTTGATGAGACTGCTGACAGATGCGACTTCTCAACTTGCTCTGTTTTCTTATAGAATGAGGGTGACAATCGAGCACGCAGTCCACCTGATGGTAAATGGATGCTATGACCCATGGACATCTATCTACAATTACACTCAGTTAAGTATCAAAATGCTCTTTTCATATCTGTCTTTACAAAACACTTGTTGATATTTTAAGTAATAAAAATTATAACTTTTTATTTAAAGCGAAAACCGACTTCAAAATTTGCTCTGTTTTCTTATAGAATGAGGGTGACAATCGAGCACGCAGTCCACCTGATGGTAAATGGATGCTATGACCCATGGACATCTATCTACAATTACACTCAGTTAAGTATCAAAATGCTCTTTTCATATCTGTCTTTACAAAACACTTGTTGATATTTTAAGTAATAAAAATTATAACTTTTTATTTAAAGCGAAAACCGACTTCAAAATTCTAAAAAAGAAGTTATTTATTTGCTACCCTTAGGGGTGGAATTATTCTCCAAATTTATATGAGACCACCCTTGTAGTATAAACTATTTTATAAAAAAAAGAACCTGTACGAGCAAGTACATGATATTTCAACAGTTTAGAAAATAATGCTGATATCGCGCCTGCGCGCGCGACACGTTCACTATAATTACATTTTTTATTCATAAGTATTTTCAGTACAATAAACGCTCTCTACGGAAACGGACACAGTTTTAATTACCACATCCCGTAACGTAGAAGATACAACCTACATTAATATATTACATATCAATTATATGTAGAGGGTCACAATTCACAAAATACCCCCTACATTTTGGTCCTTCGAGCTTTCGACGTGAACTAAGACTTGCATATTACGTCTACAATAGTTCAACAGTAAAGTGTATTTGTAAAAAAAAAAAAAAAAAGTGTAATTCGTGATTCTATCTGTAGTGTCACTTTGGTTGCTGGCCTCCCACAAGCGGGTCTCACCAGCTTGATTGAGGTGCATACTACGGTAAGAGTCGCAGTCACACGTATCTGAAACCAACTATTTACAACATCGTTCTTAAACCATGGAGAACCTACTTCAACAACAGAGAACAATCATTGAATCTATCCTTAAAATTGAGGCTAACTTCAAAAAGGATTCTGATTCACGTAAGTCAGGAACATACATACAGAAAAGGTTGGATGCTTTGAATGCTCAATGGGAGGTGTTCAACATGAATCATGGTGTTCTAAAAAAAACAGACAGTGACTTGGATGACGACTATTTCATCAATGATACCTACACCACCACAAAGAAGCGGTACGAAGCGATTCGTGACATGCTGACGAACTACGAGGTGAAAACTGCGGAAACTGGAGTACCATCAAGGTCTGATGAGTTCATTAGCCAACAACGCATTAATTTCCGGGCGCTCTCTAGGGTGATTAAAAACATCAACACCAAAGAGTTGACAGAAAAGTGGGAAATTTGTGACAAACTGAATTCGCTGCAGTATCGCTGGAAACTGATCGACGAGCTCCACTGGCAAATCGATAACCTGACTTCTGGCGGTGATGTAGGCTACGAAGAAGAGTTTTCTGCATACGAAACCTTGTACGAAACTACAAAAAGGGATTTGAATCGTAAGCTTAACTCAGTATCTCAACAGCATCAGCAAGTGCCTACAATTGAGATTCCTTCTTTTTCTGGTAATTATACCCAGTGGCCTACATTCATGGACCTCTACTGTGAAGCCATCCACAACAATGTCATGTTGACAAAAACGCAAAAGATGCAGCACCTCAAGGGCAAACTTAAAGGCGAGGCGGAGCGCATCGTACAGCATCTTACAGTATCAGCTGATAATTACGACACCTGTTGGGAGATACTCACCCATAGGTACAACAACCGACAACTTTTGTTTACAAAACATATACAAACCCTTATGGGACAACCGGCGTTGCAAACACAGAATGCATACGAGCTGAAGAAGCTACATGACACAAGTGTCGAGACCATACATGCTATTCACAATCTGGGCATCGACACAACGACTTGGGATCCGATCCTGGTGCACATTCTCACTGGCAAATTGGACTCCGACACGTATGCAGCCTACATGGAGATCAGAAAGGCTCCGAGAGAGCTACCTTCCTTGGATGAGCTGATAAACTTCTTGGAAAACAAGTTTACTGCGCTTGAACCTGTTCAAAAGAAGAGACAGACACCTAACAAGTCAAACAATTCGACCAACAAGGAGGCAACAGCTCAATTTAAGAAGGACTTTAACAACACCAACAGGCGTAGTTTTCTTCGAGCATATCATACAAGCACAGACAAAAATTGCCCGCTGTGTAAAAACAATCATATTTTACTCTACTGCAAGTCGTTTCAAGACATGTCACCGGAAGACAAAATGAGGTCAATTTCGCAACTACATATTTGTCGCAATTGCCTGTACTTACACAACGACAATAAATGCAACTCCAACAAAAGATGCCGCGTGTGCAAAGAAGCACACCACACAACATTGCACGATATTTACCGCAAAGTTGAAATCGCGGTCTCAAATAACGTTATACCTAGCAACAAGCCACATACGTCACAGCAAAAGGCAAACCACGTGTCTGGAAATTATAACGAAGTCCTACTAGCGACCGTTCAATTAAAGGTGATGGCAGCTGATGGATCGACTGTTCAATTGCGATGCCTTCTCGACCAAGGATCACAGATAAATCTAATAACTGAAGATGCTGCGCAACGGCTGGGACTGCAAAGACAAAATCGAAACGCCACAGTCTCAGGCATAGGGACGTCAGCACATCATAGCAACGGAACCGTACGGTTAGACTGTGAGTCTTTGTACGGAGGCCATTCATTTACAATCGAAGCCATGGTAATGGCCAACATGCTCAGCAACCTGCCTAATTACACCTTCGAAAAACAAGACTGGCCACATATTCAGAACATACAACTGGCGGATCCCGACTTCAACATCTCGAGACCAGTGGACGTTCTGTTAGACGCTGGAGTGTATGCTGACATAGTAATGAGTGGTATGCTACGAGGACCCTCACACGCACCCATGGCTCAACAGACAAAAGTGGGCTGGGTACTGCTGGGCAATATCAAAACCTTCAACTGCCACGTGCTCATTAATCTTGACGATGTATCTCCATTTTGGGAGATGGAGGAGATAACCGAAACCAATCACAATCTAACATCAGAGGAAGAATACTGTGAATCTATTTATTCAACCACAATAACAAGAAAAGAAGACGGACGATATGCAGTCAGACTTCCAATGAAAATAAACTACGAACAAACCTTGGGCACTTCTAAGCCACAGGCAATCGCACAATTTCGGCAGTTAGAAAAACGATTGGCCAAACAGGAAACATTTTCTACGTCATACAAGAAGTTTATTGACGAATATCTACAACTCGGCCACATGAAGCCATGCACTGAACACCATAAGCCAAGCTACTTCTTACCTCATCACGGCGTACAAAAGCTGGACTCAACAACTACAAAATTGCGCGTAGTCTTTAATGCCTCTGCCAAGACAAGTACAGGACAAAGCTTGAACGATCTCATGGAGTGCGGGCCTAACCTCCAACAAGACCTACAATCTATGATTCTACGTTGGCGAGCCTTTCAATACGTCTACACTGCAGACATTGAGAAGTTTTACCGTCAAGTACTGATACACGATGAAGATCAACACCTGCAAAAAATTGTATGGCGTGACTCTGCTACAGATCTCATCAAAGAATACCAACTGTGCACTGTAACATATGGTACCAAAGCTGCACCATTTTTGGCAATGCGCACCATAATACAACTCGTAATGGACGATGGACACCGCTATCCTCTCGCGGCAGAGATCCTTACTCACCAGCTGTATGTGGATGACCTACTTGGTGGCAGCAACGACATGTTAGAAGCACAAGACGCTCAAAACCAATTGATTGACCTGTTAAAAGGCGGTGGGTTCAATCTTCGCAAATGGGCTAGTAACCACCCCAGATTGCTTCAAACTTTACCTGAACATCTCATAAGCCAGAATATGTTTGACTTCAAGGACGCAGAGAGTAACAAAACACTCGGCTTAACCTGGAATCCGCACACTGATCAGTTTACATTCAAGGCGCCACTTAGTAACACACGTGACGTCACAACGAAGCGGACATTGCTCTCTGATCTATCAAAATTATATGACCCACTTGGTTGGCTGTCTCCGGTAACAATGAAGGCAAAACTCATATTTCAACAAGCTTGGCTTGCTTCAACAAATTGGGATGAACCTCTTCCGGAAGACATACAACAAGAGTGGACAACCTTTCAACAAGAATTGCCCACTATCAATACCATCGCTTTACAACGCTGGATTGGTAACACTAAACAACCCATCGAGTTACACGGATTCAGTGACGCCTCCGAGAAAGCCTACGGCTGCGTTATCTACTGTAAATCTATTAGTGAAGAAGGGCAACAAATTATCACGCTGGTGGCGGGAAAAACTAAGCTCGCACCATTAAGAAAACCCCCGTCTTTACCACGGCTTGAACTATGCGGTGCCCTACTACTGTCTCGACTTATGAAAAAGGTCATAGAGTCAATAAACTCACAGATTGTAACAATACATGGTTGGACAGATTCTATGATCGTGATGGGTTGGTTACAAGGGGGGCCTTCAAGATGGACTACATTTGTGGCTAATCGCGTAACACAGATCACTGTCATCATGCCATCGGGATGCTGGAGGCACGTCAAGTCTGAATGTAACCCAGCAGATTGTGCCAGCAGAGGCCTAACTCCACTACAACTGGCGATTCATCATTTATGGTGGGGACCTATTTGGCTAAAAGACAACGATCTCCCACTTCAAGACCAATTCCACACAACTGTTGAAGAGAAAAAGGTCAAACAAGTTTGCGTGTCACAAAGGTCGATGCCATTAATCGGAGAACTTTTAAACAAACACAGCTGTATGGCACGCGTAACTCGAATCCTAAGTTGGATACTTCGGTTCATAAACAATGCACGTGACGTCAACAATGCCATGCGGTCATCGTACTTAGCAACGAGTGACCTGCAGAACGCACATAATGCAATTATCAAGGCTATACAAACTAATCATTTCGCCGACGACATTGCACAACTCAATAAACATCATAAAGTGCGAATAACAAGCAGCATTTTAAACTTAAATCCATTCCTGGACAAACACGAAATCTTACGTGTAGGAGGACGTCTGGAAAATGCCAACTTAAGTCAAGAACAAAAACATCCAATTATCTTACCTTACAATGACAGGTTAACGGAGTTACTGATCGACCAAGCGCACAAGAGGACCCTGCATGGTGGAGCCAGACTAACTCTATCATATCTACGCAACAGATATTGGATTATCAGCGGTTTGAGAGCAGTGAAAAAACGACTTATACGGTGCATCACGTGTCATCGCTTCAAAACTATCAACAACAACCAACTTATGGGTGATTTACCTCCTCCACGCGTCACACCATCAAGGCCTTTCACACACACCGGTGTAGATTTCACTGGGCATGTGGAGGTAAAGGCTAACAAGGGCAGAGGAATAAAGACAATGAAGGCCTACGTAGCTGTATTTGTGTGTCTGTGCACAAAAGCTCTTCACCTCGAACTTGTCTCCGATCTCAGCACAGTGGCTTTTCTGAACGCCTTGAAACGAATGTGTGCCCGCCGAGGAAAGCCTCGTCACATCTACAGCAACAACGGCACCAACTTCGTGGGCGCAGCAAGAGCATTGGAAAAACAACGAAAGGAGGCATTACAATGCTACATAAACAATGACGTCATAACTAACATGTCAGAGTGGGGCATTGAATGGCATTTTAACGCTCCTTCCTGGCCTACTGCTGGTGGACTCTACGAAGCTGCAGTAAAAAGCCTGAAACATCACCTCAAACGAGTACTTGGGGATCAAAAACTTACGTTCGAGGAATTTTCTACACTGTTGGCGCAGATTGAAGGATGTCTCAACTCTCGCCCCCTGGTGGCGTTGTCAGAGAATATCGAAGACCTTGACTGCTTGACACCAGCTCACTTCCTAATCGGCGAGCCTTCTCTAGAATCACCACTATCCGCTGAGGGTAATGACATGACCTTCTCTACAAGATGGCAACTTACGGAGAAAATGTACAAGGACTTCTGGAGAAGGTGGTCTACTGACTATCTTCAAACTCTACAAACTCGAAGCAAATGGCACTTCCCTACTAAAAACTTAGAAGTTGGGGACGTCGTTATCGTCAGAGAAGACAACATTCCTCCTGCCAAATGGATCCTGGGACGGGTGTTGGAGACTCACCCAGGTGCGGACGGCCGGGTACGAGTCGTCACACTGAAAACTAAAACAAGTAATATGAAGCGACCGATTACAAAATTGTCACGCCTTCCGTTGGATCCGTCATCTTATACAACTGCATCTTCTGACGTTGACACTACGAAGCCTGCAATAAATACACAAAGAAAACGAAGAAACAACAACGGCAAAAAACACTTCAACAACCTTTTTTGTACGTTACTACTTATATTTTCGATGTGTGTTGGACCTACTACGCAACAAATGATCAACATAACAAGGCTTAGCAGTTCAAGAGTCGTTTATTTTGACAAGGTGTCTGATGTGCAGATTATTCAAGATAAGTGGAAAATGGTTGTATACTACAACATGACGACATATTGGCGGAGTTTGGACAACATACAAAACTATGTCAACCATTTGAACACATTATGCAAGAATGAAGCAGCCTATCTTACAATTTCATCCCAGTTTCAACACGAACTTAACGAAATTCAACACTATAACGATATCTTACGATCAGAACATGGACCGTCTCGAAGAAAAAGAGGACTAGTGAATGGAATAGGATACCTAGCAAACTCCCTTTTTGGTACTCTGGATGAGAGATTTGCCAATCAGTACGTGAAGGATATCAACATAATCCAGTCAAACGAAAATCATCTATTGAATCTCTACAAAAATCACACATCGATCATCGAAAGTGAATATAATCTTCTAAAAAGAAACGAGGAAGTAATGAACACACAATTTCGTATCATCGACAATCATCTCGCTGAAACGGAAAAACGCATACAAATCAGCCATGACAATGCTATGTACATAACAGCTACCGCTCTGGCCGTGAACTTGATCATTTCAAACATACGACAAATACAACAGCAACTCCTAGACCTAGTAACTGACGTGAAGGACGGGAGAGTTGACACCCATCTCATCAAGCCCAACCAATTTGAAGATCAGCTCAACATCATCTCCGGTCATTTACCAAGCGAGTTATCGCTACCCTGTGTGAACACACGCCATTGCACGCGAAGCCTATACAAGCTGGCGCGAGTGCACGTGCGCTTAACAAGTGCATACATAATATTCGAAGTGAAGCTACCGCTAATAAACAACGAACAATATGAACTTAACCGCATCATTCCTATTCCGCAAATAACTGGACACACAGAGAAAACTATAGTACTCACATCTGAATACCTTGCTGTAAACCTAAAAGGGGACATGATAATACCCTTAGAAAACCGAGATGTATCATCATGCTTAAATCTGCAAGAAAACAAAATGTTATGTGCTATCAATCAACCTATTTACAACATTAAGGTAGCCGATACATTATGTGAAGCGCAAATATTAAACAATGGCGACTCATCAACATGCCGCACAAGAGTATTGGATTGCAACGACAGGTGGGTGCGATTACACAATCGTGGCGCGTGGCTGTTCTCCTGTTGCGAAGACTGCACGATGCGCATTTTCTGCCCAGCTGGAGTGACGTCACAGCACTTACACGGCACGGGGATTATGTTACTCGGACTTGGGTGTATGCTCAAGGGAGAAAGCTTCATCATTCATGCTCGCAACGACTATCACAGCGAGTTGAAACTAACAGGCAGTGAAGAAAGAATGTACATGCGTGAATCAAGCCTGAACCACATACTGACAGACTTTAATCATACATTTGGACCTGAAGATCATAAAGACGCCTTACAAGAGCTGAAAAACAACATTGATAAGGTCAAGGAACAGCAACAAACACTGAGTGTACAATCACTCACACATGACACACACAACTATGTGTTGTACACCGTAGTCGGATTTATTATTGTAGCCTTCATTGCATGGGGGACATTCCGGCTGAAAAGAAGATGTCAAGGCTGCAGCGTGAATCTTCGCGACAAGCCAGACCCCAACAATGTCGAGCAGCCAACCCAAGGACATTCATCGGAGCATGGGGTCTCGGACATCGATAGTGTGGATGCGGTGATCGCAACGGCTGCCCGTAAACTCAATAGGGGTTCATCGCCTTAAACTTTCTTCTTGTTTATAAAATTGGCAAGATGTACGAGCAAGTACATGATATTTCAACAGTTTAGAAAATAATGCTGATATCGCGCCTGCGCGCGCGACACGTTCACTATAATTACATTTTTTATTCATAAGTATTTTCAGTACAATAAACGCTCTCTACGGAAACGGACACAGTTTTAATTACCACATCCCGTAACGTAGAAGATACAACCTACATTAATATATTACATATCAATTATATGTAGAGGGTCACAAATCACAAAATACCCCCTATAGAACCATTAAAATTGGTTCACAATCTGCGAAGATATCTATTTTTTGTATAACATACAAAAAAAACATACACCCGAATTGAGAACCTGCTCGTTTTTGAAAATATTGTTATATAGAATAAGGTTGATGAACGAACACACTATCCATCTGGTGGTAGGTGAAGCTTTGACTTATAGATTACCTACATCTATACTGGATTAAAAATCAAAATTTAGATATTGGTTGTCAGCCCTAAGGACTTTGATGGAATGCCTCGTTACCGTTAAAAGGGTCTTCGGTCTCTACACTCACTATTACAAAACACAGCAGCATAACGCGGCAATTTTATGGTGGTTCCCCGGTTGACCCAATAAAGAAACGACGGTGAAAAATTTAGAAATTTATGTCACAAGTCGTTGGTCCTGAAATCCAGGGTCTCAAACGGGTGGCACGGCCTACTTTCATCTATTCTTATCCAGAACATTATTACAACGAGCCACGGCGGCCCACTAAACGAAGACCAAGGCACTTCTACCATAATGACAGTATAAAATAAATGCATGATTTTAATCTCCACCACTGGCAGCTCGTCGTAAACTCTTTACGACCGGCCACTTGTATGGTACAAATCGAAGACGGCAGCGGAACCAACAGCCATATACTAAGCTATCATCTCAGCATCAAAAGCTTACTCGTACATTATAACTATAAATATAGTCTATCACTTTCCATCAGGTGAGCCGCATTCTCGTTTTCCTGCACTTCAATAAAAAAATATGCACATAATTTGTTATATTTTATATATATTTTTATTACTTAAGTTATAAACTAATTGACCTGGCAAAAGTTGTTTTGCCCTTTCCGGTATATGGCGCCATGAATCTCACTTCGAAAACTCTGAATTCACTCAAGACTTTTTACAGGATAAATATAAAATTAATAACTCGACCACAGCTTCACCTTTCGGTTCCATCTTTATTGATTTTCTTTTTTGATATGCATCTGCATTTTGAATCTTAATCATAGATAAAAGTAGATATCTATGGGCTACAGCATCCACTTACTATCAAGTGGACTATGTGCTCGTTTGTGACTCTTAGTCTATAAAAAGAAATCTATTTCAATTTTAGATAAAACCTCTTTCACCAGTCAAAACACAGGATATTAAAAACAATATTCCTGCTATAATAGACCATTGGGAGTCTTTAAACAGGGAAATCTCCAAAATTCGATTCAGTTAGTTACATTTTTCGCATTATAAAAAAATCACTATAAAGGTTAAAATCTACCTAAAGCGAGTTATTACTTTATGTACTAAAATTAAAAAATATCTATAGATATACATCCAACTTTTCATCATGTGTGGTGATCGTACAACAAGCGCAATTGAACCGAAGCTATAGAAGTTTTCGAAAGATTCTCAATATAAATGATTAGCTCCGTACCTCCGTAAGGAGGGTAGGTCGCACACGTTGGCCGGTGAGAGATCTCCTCTTTTCCTTTCATGACAAAATGCTTTTGTTTACGTCTTTCTCAGAACCCTTTAATGATATACTAATAATCACAATGAATCTAAAGTAATAAAAATATCAATATTATTTTATATTTATTTATTTATTTCCGCCAAAAATATACATTAAAATGACATCATCAACATCTGATACAATACTATTAATAGGTTAAAAACTGGTGCCTAAACTAGGTAATGCCTGTATCTTAGGTCTATACTAAATAATAATAATAATAATAATATAATAATATCTATACTTTTAATTCGAAAACAATTTTCCAAAGTATCATTAATAAATTCTTAAAACTTATATAACTTGACTATAATATATACAATCATAACACACAACAAAACACTTTCAACTTGTACCAAGCGGAACTGTGCGACAGTTACAATGGAACGCTTCAGAGTCGGCGTTTTGTTGGCCAACCCTTTGCTAATGCGATTCGCGTTTTACGACTTACGTGATGTGGTGGAGCCGTGGCGTTGATTACAGTTCATACCACGCCTAATAACTCACAGCCCTGCGTTATTAACGTGTTTAAAAAGAAAATAATTAAGCACTACGGGCAATAAATGGCTAGTATGAAAAATTCTTGTAAATTTCATTGAGATTCCGTAACTGTAAAAATAAACCATGTAAAAATATCATAATGATAGATCTATATTTTCGCGAACTACACATTGAATAAAGCTACTTTTTTATTAATGTATTATAAATAAAGTAGTAAGTGGCTGCAGCAGGCCACGGACACCTGTTTGCAAGCTTTAAAAAAGAGCAGTAACATTTGACACATTGACACCAAGACTAAGACGAAATGCTTTTCAGCCTTTAATTATAATGGCGGTGTTCGATTTCCATCCCATCGGACAGTAAAAATATATGAAAAGAGAGTTCACTTGTGCTAAAGACATTATTATTCTGGTTTTTTTCCCTTCAGACTGAAAAACAGCAGTGCAATGCTACTAGGCAGCAGAAATAAGTAAGATGCCTACCAAGATGGAAAAGGAGAATGGAAGTCACACCCAGTAATAGAGTTGTTTTATTGAGACAAAGTCAAATATTTTTATTCAAAATTGGATTTTACAAAGCGCTTTTTTAAAGTCAAATGCTACGCGGGACCTCATGATTAGCAGTCGCACTACTACAACCACTAGACCAACGAGGCAGTCAATACCTTACATACAGGGGTGGTCAAAAGAAAATAATCTAAGATATGATTTAAACTTATTAATGAAATGATTAATTTAAACTTGACATGTAAAAATAATTTAATTTGACATTTAATTGTAAGAACTAAAATGATAAATTTCATGTGATTGACATAAATAATTTAATTAAGAAGTTTTTGACTGGAGATAGGTATTACCTATACAAGTATATTATAAGACTGATAGCAAATCTTATTATTTATATTTTAACTCAGCCAAGAATTTGGTTACCCAGATATCTGCTTCTATTGAGCAGTATAATGACTTTACATTGAATTTGGAATCAGTTCCAAGTAATTTAAATTAAAAAATGAGACAATAGAGGTATTCTCTAGTAATCATAGTACCAATTTAAATTATCGAGAATGTAGGTCACAAATAATTAAATGTATAATTTCTCATAAAAACAATCATAAAAATTGTATACACCTGGTGCATCAAAATATGCAACATATGTTGGGCAAAGAATTAGAAATTGAATTGTTTTTAAATAGTCACAACATATATATTTTTTGTATAACTGAACATTGGTTAAAAGATCATAACTATAATATGTTTAAATTTCAGTAAACACCAGGTGGTCAGTTTCACATATCAGTCAGGTCAGGTCACTTTAACATAGAAAAAAAAATTACACGGTAACTCCTTAATGCTAGCTAATAAATTGTGAATAAGTAAAGAACTTATAAATATTTTGAGCCTCTCTGTTGAACGAAATGTAGAAACGGCATGTATCTTTGCTTAAATTTAATAAACAGAATAAATCTGTCGTCGTATGTGGAGACTTTAATACCAATCTTCTTGAAACTTCTTCTATTAGTATTAATTTCAGATTATTTCTCAAATCATTCAACCTTGTTAATTTGTTCTTTGAGTCAACACGTATTGCAGGGCTTAGTGCAACTTGTAGAGATAATATTTCTACTGATTTTGAGTCCGTACATAGATTAATTATTTAAAATTTAAGTTTTGATCACTGTGGACAGTTAGTATCGCTACCTTACATGCAAAAAAAACACAAAGTTATGAAAGTTGTGCTTGTTCCAATAAATCAACATCGCTTAGAGAGATTTAGAAGTAGCATATTGAAAAACTGCCTTTTCTTCCTTATAAAAAGAATACTTACTATTTATATTGATCATTATTTAAACTAATAAGTCTTGATATTTAATTAAACATTTACTTTTAAAACACTCTCTTTAAACAGTCGCAAGTTTTTTAATTTTTTTTTTTATAGGATAAGGGTGACAAACGAGCACACAGTCCACCTGATGGTAAGTGGTTGCTGCGGCCCATAGACATCTACATCTATCCTCTATTACAAATCAAAATGTAGATGCGTTGTCACCCGTGAGGACTAAGATGGAATGCCTCATTTCCAGTAAAAAGGGCCTCCGGCCACCTGCACTCACCAAGCGAAACGCAGAGGTAAACCTCTACTTCACGCTGGTATTCTGTGAGGTCGTGGTACCACCCCGGTTCGAGCCGGCCCATCCGTGCGACAGCAAAAGCTGCCGCGTGGCTCTACCACTGTTAAAAATGCTGCTAATGAGTGCGTGGCAGTAGGAATTCATAGGAGTAGACAAAAGTTATATGACCTTCACCAAATATTTAAAAGAGTGTGTTGTGCAGCCAAGTATTTAAGAAACAAAATTAAGAATGCCTCTAATAAATTAAAATGACTTGGAGTATAATGAATAGTGAAACTGGCAAGATGAAACTACACAACTCAAACTTTCAAATATAATTTGACAAAATTAGATCAAGATGTTGCAACGGCTTTTAAACAATATTTTATCGACATTCCAATCTTGACTACAAAGTCACACAATTCCTACCCTGCTGTCGCCGAGTCATTACTCAAACAAAATGTAAATGTCTGTAAAAAAGAATTTGCATTTCATAGAATATTATCAGATGACATTGTAAAATATTTGAAATCTATTGATATTAAGAAAACAGCAGATCTATGGGGGATTTCTGTTGAAGTTATTGTGTCTATAATGGATGCAATGGCACCCCAACTTGCTATTATTTTCAATGCTAGTATCGAATCTGGTGTGTTTCCTGATTTAATTAAACATAGTAAAGTTATACCTTCATTTAAATCTGGCAGTACATTGGACCCCACTAATCATAGACCTCTTTTTTATTCTGTACTGCCAACGCTCAGTAAAATTTTTGAAAAACTTATTCTAGATCAAATGTTAAGTTTTTTTTTTAATGTAAATAAATTACTCCATAACAATAAGTTTGGATTTACAAGAGTTCGCTTGACAACTGTTGCTGGTGTTGAGCTAATCTATACATATAATAAATCTGTAGAAAAATTGTGTGTTTTTTTTATAGGATAAGGGTGACAAACGAGCACACAGTCCACCTGATGGTAAGTGGTTGCTGCGGCCCATAGACATCTACATCTATCCTCTATTACAAATCAAAATGTAGATGCGTTGTCACCCGTGAGGACCAAGATGGAATGCCTCATTTCCAGTAAAAAGTGCCTCCGGCCACCTGCACTCACCAAGCGAAACGCAGAGGTAAACCGCTACTTCACGCTGGTTTTCTATGAGGTCGTGGTACCACCCCGGTTCGAGCCGGCCCATCCGTGCGACAGCAAAAGCTGCCGCGTGGCACTACCACTATTTTGTGTGTTCACAATTCACGCAAAAACTACTAACGACGAACGAATTTCCATGAAATTTTGTATGTAGGCAGTAAACGAATATGTGTAACATATAGGCCAATTTTTATCCGCTTACGGAAGAGTAAAAAAGGGGTTATGTTTTTTTTATGTTAATTGTCATTATGGATGCTGATTGTTCTATTAATCCTACAGAAGATTTAACTATAGCTATAATAAACCTGTAGAAATGTGTCTGTGAAAATAAAACCAATCGGACAGCCAACCAGAAACACGTCTGCCAAGCCAGCTAGTCAAACATATTTTCTGTGCATGGAAAAATTCAGAAGATGCTTTGGGTATATTTTATGTGCCTTTCCAAGGCTTTCGACTGTGTTTACCATGAGACATTAATTAGGAAGCTCCATCATTATGGTAAACATATCGCTCGTTTATAAAAAACGTAGCGCTTAAACTTATTATGTCATATCTAAATAATATTTTTGAGTCGATCGGAATGGACTCGGTCATCGACGATTCGAGCCGCTCTGCACTGGATTCGGTCAAGTGGAAGGAGCTGGCACTGAAGAGTCCCAGCCTAGAAATGGGTACAGTATTCCATGTGAGGCCGAACCTGCGTTTGTAAAGTTGCAGGCGGTGTGCCGGCATGAAACACTGCCCAACCCTGCTGAGCACGCCAAGCTTTTTAGAGGCCAATTGAGCCTTCTCTTCCAAATGACCACAAAACTGCACGTCACTCGATATTCGCCGCCGAGGATTCCGATACTGGCTGAGGCAACATGGGGAATGCTTTAAAACTGAGGAAATACGACAAAGGGGTTCTTTTTTGCGGTAAACGCGCAAACTTGTGTCTTCTGAGGATTAAACTGACCTAGATTTAGTCGCTCCCAATTTAAAACTTAGTTCAGCAAAGACTCGACTTCAAACTCAAGTTTGTTCCGGTACTTGGTGACGCATTCCCAAGAAATATTGGCACGGCCGGTGTATAGACCATCACCAGTGCTGTCATCCGCATAGCAATGAATTTTACCGTTTTACAAACATATAATTGATTTGCAGAAGAAACAGTGTTGGTGATAGCACGCAGCCTTGTGGAACATCAGAGTAAATAGGCTTGTAATCGGAGCATGCATCGTCTACTACGACCTTGATGCTCCGATCAGCTAGAAAACTGGTGATCCAATTGCACAATTTCTCGGAAAGCCACTAGGAAGGAAGCATCGAAAGAAGCACTTTGTGCTAGATCCGATCGAAGGCATTCGCTATGTCCACTAACGGCCAAAGTCTCCCCCTTGGACTTGTTCAACTGTGAAACCGTACTGGTGGTTGCTAATCAGATGGTGCTCCTCAAAATACCGTATGAGCTGGCAGTTAATAATGGACTCCATTATTTTTGAAAACAAGGAGATAATGACGATAGGCCTGTAGTTGGACGGATCAGAGCGGTTACCTTTTTTCGCAATCGGGTGCACGAAAGCTGTCTTTCATAAATTCGGAACAACGCCTAGGGAGTAGAAGTACCGAAAAAGACGCGTTAGAACCGGTGCCAATTCTGGAGTGGACGTGCACTGTGGCGGAATTCCGTTCCATCCGATTCACTGACTCAGTACAATTGGCGGGATTCTGTCAGGCCACTCGACTTATGTAGATCCAGTGAGAGGAGTGCTTTGCATACTGAGCGAATTGCACTTCAGGCATAGAGCACTCACACTGCGGGATAGTCGGCGGTGTGTTCTCCCCGTCATCGAGAGTCCAGTTGGACGCAAAAAGGGAGACTAAAAGGTCGGCTTTCTCTTTTGCGGCGTGGGCCAGTGAGTCATCTTCCTTGTGCAGGGATGGTACCGATGGCCTACAGAAATTCCCTTGAACAGCCTTGGCAAGAGACCAGAATGAGAGTGTTCCCGAAGGAAGGCGAACTAGTTCCTCACCAATTCTCCAATGTAGAGTACATTGCAATCTTCTAGGCACTGAAAACTATTTTGTAACTCAAACTGAAAGGTTTCGAGACTTTGGACTAGAGCACGAGGGGGACGGAGCGTTGACTTCCTTAGACGTGACCTCTACAACTTAACGTTTAGGTTCGGTGTGCCTCTAACCATTCGGTGATCGCTACCAGTTTTCACCCTCGCGATCACTGACGCATCACTGAACAATTGTCACCTGGGCGTCATAATGAAGTCAGTCTCATTTTTTTTTCGAACCGTCGGGGCTCGACCAGCTCCACCGCGTGTGGGGCCGCTTCTGGAAAAAAGAGTTAATCATAAAGAATTCCTCTTTCTCCATGATGCTGGTCATGCTGGTCCCTTGGCTTACGTTGCCCTATGCTGAATTTCCCTACTTTCAGCTCACCGTTCTCTCTTGCGTAGTTTTGCGTTAAAGTCTCCCATTAACACCGTATAGTGGGTTTTGGAGGAATGCATGGCTCTAGAGATATCCTAACACATTTCCTCCACCTCCTCATCGGGATGTACTGAGGTTGGTGCATAAACCTGTATGACCTTCAGCGAATACCATTTGGTGATTCTGGGTATAAGGTACGCAACCATCGTCGACACACTTCCAATCTTTACAACGTTGTTAACGAGAGACTAGTGGACGATAAATCCAACACCTCCTTGGGACAGATGGTCGTCCTCCCGGTGATAGAACAAGTTGCCGGATTCAAGGATACCTTGTCCTCCCCCTCTCTTCGGACTTCGGATAGTCATATAATATTCAAGCCCAACTTGTCTATCTCTTCTTCCAGCTCCAGGATTTTCTCGTCAGTCCTCAGGGTGCGTGCGATATAAGTTGCCAGGTCGAGTCATCGTAAGTGGCAACCAAACCTCCACCGGAGATTCTTAGCACCCCCTGTCCTGCCATTACTATGGTCGCCACCGTAGCCAGGAATAGCAGGGCCACCGGGGACTGGGGGCCGTTTATTAATGTTATTGCTCATGGGTGGTATATTGAAATAGTTGCAGCGCTTGGCGAGTGAATTGGCAACCACAGTTTTTTATTGCTTTTTGCTGTTATCAGAATGATGCTGCTGTCCATCTTCTGCCTCAGTTTCCCTTTGTCGCCTCTTACGACACCCATGGGAAGTTATGGTGTAGTGGGTATTCTTACCCGCCACTACACGGGGTGCCATTTGTACTACAACTATACAATTAATATAGCTGCAGCATGGCTCTATCACGTTAATAGTCAACTGAAATCTCGTTCCATATAATTCAAATTTACTTCACGATGACTTAACTTTGATGTAAGGAAGATAAAAGTTTATTAGTTATGAACCGCTTCCAAAAATCTGTAAAACGCAGAATATCTTTGCCAAAACTTATAGTCTACTTCAAATTTATTCATTCATCATACGTTCATTACACCCCGTCAAAAGTCTACAGCTTGACGTAGGCTTCCCCAATAGATTGAGGCATAGGAGGCGATTTTAGCTGTAGTATCCACGCTTTGAATGCGGGTTGGCAAATCAAAGAACCGCAGGTTTTTCTTAATATTGAGCATGCACCATGAAGATGCTGCTTCCCATCTCCTATTACAATTTCCTCCTGTTGTCTCTTATGAGTGGGTTCTATTACACCGCCATTACACGACAATATAATATAAAATCATTAACGTAGTAATCATCTTTAAGCATCTATGAGTTAGATGGATGCAGGTGGCTCAGGATCGCGTTTTTTGTATTCCTTGAGGGAGGAAAGGGAGTAATTTGATGATGTGGCCAATAAACACCTACATTCATCCACGATTATAAATCAAAATGTAGATGTGTTTTGACCTAAATGCTCGAATGACTCGTTACTAGTGAAAACAGTCTCCGATATGACACTCACCATACGAAACACAGCAGCATTAAACTGCTTTTTAACACTGGTATTTAAAGAGAATGTGGTCCTTCCCCAGTCAATGCGACCATAGAAGCAGCGTGGCTCTATCATTTTAAAATACTTACTGATATTACAGTATTTCACAAGTCCACTGCTGATTAAGGCCTCCGCCAATAAATGCCACAAAGCACGGTCCTCACCTGCATCCATCGACTTCCTGCATGTCTTAATAAATCGTCACCTGGCTATAATTTCTGGAAAAGAAGTGTAAAAATTGTAGTCTTGGTAATGGTATCTTCATAGTATAAAACAAGTCGCTTCCCGCCGTCTGTACGCTAAGCAACGGATTTTGGTGCGATTTTCATCAATAGACAGAATGTCTATAGAGGAAGGTTTATATTTATATAATACATACATCTTTATATATAAAAAGTACGTGTCACGTTGTTTGTCCGCGATGGACTCCTAAACTACTGAACAGATTTCAATGAAATTTTGCACACTGTGTGCAGTTTGGTCCAACTTAAAAGATAGGGTAGCTTACATATCAATTTATAGTCGCAGTACAATATTATTTTATTGAAAATTTGTCTATTATTTGACAATCACAATTATCTGTTAGCTCCAAACGATTCTGTCAGATGACGGTATCTGTTGACTGGATTGAGTAAATACTGGAATGATTAATAGATGGCGCTATGTTAAAAATGCAAACGTTTAATATAAGCTAAAATTTAGTAGTATAACCACCACGTGTTGCTGTAAGTATTCAACAAATAGAACCGATTTCAAAAAAAATTTGCAGACTGTACTCTACATTGGAGAATTGGCGAGGAACTAGTTCGCCTTCCTTCGGGAACCCTTGCATTCTGGTCTCTTGCCAAGGCTGTTCAAGGGAATTTCTGTAGGCCATCGGTACCATCCCTGCACAAGGAGGATGACTCACTGGCCCACGCCGCAAAAGAGAAACCGAAATCTCGATGACGGGGGGAACACACCGCCGACTATCCCGCAGTGTGAGTGCTCTATGCTTGAAGTGCGATTCACACAGTCTGCAAATTTTCAACTTGAGAGATAGGATAGTTTTTATCCCGCTAAGTGACGCTCAATTTTTTATTGCTAATATCAGGAGTTTTTTTGGGAAAGCAAATGGTCGTTCGGAAAGGGCAGAACAACGTCTGCCTGGTCAGCTAGTCTATATATATAAAAATTACGTGTCACATTGTTTGTCCGCGATGAACTCCTAAACTACTGAACTGATTACACTGTGTGCAGTTTGTTCCAACTTGAGAGATAGGATAGTTTTTATCCCGCGAAATGACCCTCAGATTTTTATAGCAAGGGTCGTTGGAAAGGGCAGAACAACGTCTGCCTGGTCAGCTAGTATTATATAATTCTTCTATCAGATTTCAATCGATGGCTCAATACTTTGAAAAAATATTAAAAAAAATAAAAAACAATTTCGTCATTCGGCGACTCGTTAGCGGTGTAATTGTTATCTGTGGAGCTGCGTGACCCGAAAATGATTCTCGCAATTTTTTTATTTAATAAAACGCTACACTTTGATTTTCTCCTATATCGTGGAGGCAGTTTACATACATAAATTGCACAAGAACAAACATTTCGAATTGAAACAATTATTTATAGACTATAATATAAACTCACAGAATACCATCGTGAAGTAGAGGTTTACCTTTGCGTTTCGCTTGGTGAGTGCAGGTGGCCGGAGGCCCTTTTTACTGGAAATGAGGCATTCCATCTTAGTCCTTACGGGTGACAACGCATCTGCATTTTGATTCGCAAACGAGGATAGATGTAGATGTCAACGGGCCGCAGCAACCACTAACCATCAGGTGGACTGTGTGCTCGTTTATCACCCTTATCCTATATTTTTTTTTTAAATACTTGTTTCTTGCGGAATTCGAACCGGCGGCTCTCACAAACAAAAAGAAATTAAAAAACTGTCAGTCGTAGGACTGCACGTCAGACTTGAAAACTTCTTAGCTTGGAAAACAAATATACATATGTATCTTTTTTTACTGAGAGCCGCCGGTTAAAATTCCGCAAGAAACAAATTTTTACATATTTTTTTTAATCTGAGGACGATCACTCGAGTTCAGTTCCTTTTTCCCATGCCAAAAGTGCCCAAGATGCCTATAAAAGTTTTTACTACAAAAATATCTAATACAGCCACAACACGTCATCATCATCATCATCATCATTACAGCCTTTCATAAGTTCACTGCTGAACATAGGCCTCCCCCAAGGAGGGCCACAAAGCTCTCATCATTGGGGGTATTTGCCATAGTTGCCATGCTTGGCAAGCGGGTTGGCAACCGCGGTTTTTTTTATTGTAATTTTGTTGTTATCAGGAAAATGCTGCTGCCCATCTGCTGCCTGTTTCACTTTGTCGCCTTTTACGACACCCACGGGAAGATATGGGGTAGAGGATATTCTTAACCGCCACTACACGGCACGGCACTTTCTCGAAGATTATTAATTAAAAACCTCATTCACATGGATCCCTAAAAGCCGAGCAAAATTAAGTAACACAAATTGACTCACTCTAGTTTGAAATTGAAGAAAGCTTTACCACCGTCCCGAAATTTATTTCCATAATTAAGTTTATAATACTGCCCGTAATAAGGCAAATCTATAAATTACACAATCACGCACGTTCTCGCCACTTTGAATTTACAACGTACAATTGCTAATAAAATAAAGAAATATTATTCCGTATGAACGGAAGCAGAAAATTAATCCAGCTGGGATTTTAAGATTTAATAAAATTTTACGGTAGTTATAAACATCTCATGCACTTTATGTACTAATTACGTTATTTTTTATAGAATGAGGGTAACAAGTAAGCATACACTCCACATGAAGTTTTTATATGTTTTATTACAGTTAGTTACTTAAAATAATAAAAAAAAATTCACGTAAAAGCTGTGGCCCATAGAGTTCTACATCTATTTATTTTATTTATTTATTTGCTCTTTATTGTACACCAAAATACAAAATAACGAGTACAGTTAAATCTAAAATAGAATATGTACAACAGGCGGTCTTATCACTCTGAAAGTGATCTCTTCCAGACAACCTTATTGTAGAGAACTGATGCAAACAATAGTTAAAAATAGAGTGGGGCGTACAAAATAAAAATAAAAATATGAAAATACATACATATAAATAAAGATAAGTGATGATTATATATAATATCATATAATAGATTAAATGAAAGGAGTACGAAAAAGGAACTGTAATTTATGTAATAGCGTTCTAAGTAATACGATTTAACAAGACTATTAAAAGATTGAAAAGATTTACGTGGTAGAGCCATGCTGCATATAGCTGCATAGTATAGTTGTATCACCAATGGGTCGACTCGACCGGGAAGGACCACGCTCTCACAGAATACCAGCGTAAAATAGCAGCTTAATGCTGCTGTGTTTCGTATGGTGAGTGTAGAGAACCGGAGACCCTTTTTACTGGAAAAGAGACATTCTATCTTAGTCCTCACGGCTGACAACGCATCTGCATTTTAATTCGCAAACGAAGATAGACGTAAATGTCTATGGGCCACAGCAACCACTTACCATCAGGTGGACTGTGTGCTCGTTTGTCACCCTTATTCTATAAAAAAAATAGCATAACGAATGTGGAGAGATAAAGAGTTCCACAAAAGCACAGCAGTTACAGTAAAGGATTTCTTAAACAAGGAGGAAGAGTGAAAAGGAGTAGAGAGAGAAAGATTGACAGAGGATCAAAGCAATCGATTACATCTATCCTAGATTGAAAATCTAAAGGCAGCGAAACCTGGGTATGCCAGAAGAAGCATAAAAGCAAGTTGAATGCAGTGGAGATGCGATCTCTTCGTAAAATGTGCGGCGTCACCATGGCCGACCGAAAGCGAAACGAAGAGATTCGCAATATGGCAGGTTTGAAAGATGACCTTATCACAAAAATTGATAAGGGCGTGCTTCGATGGTTTGGGCACATTGAGAGAATGAGTGAAGACCGAATGGTGAAGAAAATATATAGCGCGAAAGTTAATATTAATAGGTGTCGAGGTAGACCGAGACTAACTTTCGAAGACCATGTGAGCAAATTGCTTGAAGAGGGGAGGGTCAAGAGTACTCGGATACCTAGACGTGCATGTATGAAGAAGATAATGAATCTGAAAGAAGCGAAAGAGGTATGTAAGGATCGTGACACTTGGCGATCTGTTCTCTCTGGCTACCCCGTCAGGGATTGTGCGTGACGATAAGTAAGTAAGTATGCGGTTATACCCCTGACGACTAAGATCAAATGCCTTATATCCAGTAAAAAGGAACTACGGTTCTCTGCACTCACCATGTAGCAGTATTAAACAGCTGTTTTACGCTATTGTTCTGTGAGAGCATGGTCCTTTCCCGGTGGTAATAATATAGACAGCTGCATCGTGGCTCCACCACATAATTTGTTGACCTAGGTTGATAGCTGTTAGCCATTGCAAAATCCCGTTTTTTTTTAATTAATTTATTTATTTATTTAAAATTTCAAACGTAACACCTTAAGGTAAAGGATACATAAGGTAGACTTAATGCCATATGGCATTCTCTGCCAGTCAACCCTGAGTGCCAAAGACAATTGTAGGCAGGTGCGAAACATATTACATAAATAAAGTGTACACATACATTAAAATATATATACATATAACATATATTTACATACAATAATGCATACATACATATATGTAATGTGTATACATCTTTATAAATTTTATAAATAAATATCCGTGTTAATATATAAATAAATAAATATTTCAAGAAAAAAAAATGTACTTAGTAAGTGCCCTCAGGTAATGTTCTCGTAGAAGTAATTTAAAGGAGTTTTTATTTGTTGCATTCCTAATATCATTGGAGAGGGTGTTCCAAATATGTATAGTTTGTATCGTAAAAGAGGTCCTGAAAAAAATTGACCTATGTTGTGGAAACCTTATCCTCAGACGGTTTGATTGTCGTGGTATTCGACCGTCAATTTACCCTTATAGAATTTACTCTTGACGACTAACTATAAAGTAGTTAATGTTTAATTTATCTAATTTCTTCAATACACTGTTACACTTACATGATACCTGGTACGATTAAATGTACCTAAACCAATTATAATTAGTTGAGTTGATTTTGCTGTACTAATTATTGTGGAATGATTAAAGGTCGTGCAATCAATGTTTTTCATGTCGAGTTGGTGAACGATATGACGACTGAAGATTTCTTATCTTCGTCCAGAGCTTTATATGGAAAAAGAGCCCGTGTAGAGAAATGTGAAAACGTTATCACATTCATAACATCAAGTAAAGAATTGTTGACAATGTGGAAAAGAGAAAGGATAGCATTTCTTATAAAATTTCTTCCTTTTTAGATGCAGAAGTTACTATGTTGTGCTACATTCCACCTGCGTCACCAAACTTTGTAGAATTATGGGAGGCAGGCATTATGTCCATAAAATTTCATCTGAAAAGAGTAATTGGTAATACAACTTTTACATTTGCAGACGGCGCAGTGGCGCAGTGGCTTAGCAATTGGTTGCTGCGCTGCGGGCCGTGAATTCGAATCCTGCACGGTACAAGTATTTGTATGGCCTGCAAATAATTGTTCCGGATCTGGATTTTTGTCCTTGTGCAATTTATGTTTATAAACTGCCTCCACGATACAGGAGAAAATCCTTGTACGGGGTAACGTTTACAAACAGAAAAAAAAATAACATTTGTAAAATTGTATAAAGATTATATAATATTCAGATTATAATCCAAAAGAGTTGGAACCATTAATGCTTGCACTTTTTTTAGTTATATAATTTGCCAATAGTTTCAGTGCCAGAGAGAGAAATATCCGATTTAAGTATACATTTTTAGACACAGTAGCGACAGATTTAGCAGAAATTACATCTGTTTTGGAAAAGATGGCAACGGGAATACTAATCGAGAATGCAGCAAAGGCTGAAATGTCAGACTAAAGAAAAAGTGTTTAGCTTTGGAGAACTAGTGCTAATGAAGGATCAGAGACCTCCATCTAGTAAGTGGCCATAGGCACGCATTACTAAGAAGGATACCGGCGCTGATAACATAACACGTATGATGTATGAACTGCTTCAGGAGAGTTAACGCGGACGGTAGCCAAGTTGTGCGCTTTACTCAATTAGAGTTTAAGGATGTTTAGTCCTTTCGCAAGAGTATGTCATCATCATCATTTCATCATTACAGCATTTCATAAGTCCACTGCTGAACATAGGCCTCCCCCAAGGAATGCCACAAAGCACGGTCCTGAGCCACCTGCATCCATCGACTTCCTGCATGTCTTACCAGGTCGTCACTCCATCTCGTAGTAGGTCGCCCTACACTTCGCCTACCGGTACGAGGCTGCCACTCAAGAACATTTCTTCCCCATCGGTTATCGATTCTTCGAGCTATGTGCCGGCCCACTGCCACTTCAGCTTACTAATCCGTTAGGCTATTTCGGTTACTCTGGTTCTACTGTGGATATCCTCATTTCTAAGTTTATCACGCAGAGAAACTCCGAACATAGCCCTCTCCATAGCTCGCTGAGCGGCCTTGAGCTTCCTCATACGGCGAGCAGTGAAGGACCACGTCTCAAATCCGTAAGTCATCACTGGCAACACGCACTGGTTGTACAATCTCGTTTTAAGGTTTTGAGGTATGTCTGACGAGAAGATATGTCGTAGTTTCCCGAACGCTGCCTAGCCGAGTTGAATCCGCCGATTTGTTTTTTTTTTGTTTTTTTTTTAAGAAACGTTACCCCCACACTAGGATTTTCTCCTGTATCGTGAAGGCAGTTTACAAACATAAATTGCACAAGGACAAACATCCAGACCCGGAACAATTATTTGTAGGCCATACAAATACTTGTTCCGTGCGGGATTCGAACCCGCAGCCCCAAGCGCTGGAACTCATTGCTAAGCCACTGCGCCACGGAGCCGTCTGACCGTTGACCTCTCGGTCGAAGTTGGACTTACCTAGTCGGACTATTTGTCCCAGGTAAATATACTCATCAACAAGTTCGAGCTTAGTGCTCCCAACAACTACCGGCATAGGTGTGACGTGGACATTAAACATGATCTTTGTTTTGTCCATGTTCATCTTAAGACCTATCCGTTGAGAGACACTATTGAGGTCATTGAGCATGGTGCTTAGGTCCTCCAGCAATTCTGCCATAAGGACTATATCGTCGGCAAATCGAAGGCGATTGATGTACTCGCCATTGATGTTAATACCGTATCCTTTCCAGTCCAGAAGCTTGAAAACGTCTTCCAATGCAGCGGTGACGAGTTTCGGGGATATAACGTCACCCTGTCTTACACCTCTCTGCAATTGGATAGGTTTCGTACTCTGATTCTGTACTCGGATAGCCATCGTAGCCCTACTGTACAAGCACTTCAGCACTTCGATATACCGACAGTCAACTTGGCACCGCTGAAGGGACTGCAGCACCGCCCAAATTTCGACGGAATCAAAGGCTTTCTCATAGTCCACATACGCCAGACATAGTGGCAAACGTTGTACTCCTCGGACTTCTGTACAACTTGCCGAAGGGTATGTATTATGTCTATGGTGCTAAAGCCCTTTCGGAAACCGGCTTGTTCGGGAGGCTGGAAGTCGTCAAGTCTGCTTGCGAGACGATTCGTAATGACTCTCGAAAACAGCACGTAGACGCGGCTCAGAAGGGAAATCGGTCTGTAGTTCTTCAAGAGAGCGTTGTCACCTTTCTTGAAGAACAAGACACCACAAGAGTATGTACATAAAACTTTTATATTTTATTACAGTTTAGGTTTTTAAATAATTTTAAAGAATAATGAATAGAGAGGTGAGTATTGTAATAAAAATTAACCGTTTTATTGATGATGGTTCCTGATATAGTAATTGTAAAAAGCTATTACATGAAAATTACTTTATGCTTTTTACTTCTTTGATGGCGGATTTTTACTTTATACTAAAAGTTTTATCTGGAATTTGATACGTCATTGCAGATAACATTACAATCGTATTTTCATTTATTTATAAACTCCGAAGAGAAGTAGTTTCATAAAACGACAAAAAAGTAAAACTAACTGCAACACATAATTTCTCCAACTTTCACAAGTTTATATTAATTAGTCGCGAAGCTCGCTCACGTACGGGACAAAGTAGATTATTTGTGTTCCCTTGGGACCTTTATTATCGCCCTCTCTTTATTATTTCCTTATCCTTGTTTGTGGCACATTGGGATTAAATGTCTGTATTAATTGGGCGAGCGGTTGTAGTCACTGTTTTGATGAACTGTTTTAACTTCGACGGTCATTCGGAAAATTTCGACATTTGAAAATAGTTCCGATACAAAGAAATTATTTTAGTTATTCTAACCTCTTAAAAAACTAAGCACTGTCGATAAAATTTCATACCGTTATTCACCTTAGGGCTGATTACTCAATCCTCAGATAAAAGCTTTTTATTAAATAAAAAAACATGCGTAAATGTCGTGGAACACTAAGTTTGAACGCTATTATTATTGATAAACGTATTATATATTGTTATAGTTAATTAACAAATACAAGTAAATGAATTACTAGCGTCTATTAAAATGAAGCGTCATTTAAAATAAAATAATATTTCTTTCATGGTAAGATAAGAAAAAGTGCGAGGGAGATGGGTATTATTCCATCTTGCTTCCTTATAGCCGCCAAGGCACACTTTTTCTCGCCTAGCCCCCATCCGCCCAAATTCGTACCGTCCGATAAGGAACTTCATTCCAATAAAACATACAAGGAAACAAATTAAAAAATAACAGTTGTATTAATATAATAATGCAAATGTTTCTCTTTTATAATCAGTCGGGTTATTATTTATTTAATGGATAACTTGTATAATATGACGATGGAAAAATAAGCCCTTAATCAAATTGTTGTATATATCATTCATATTAGGAAATTAACCCTTTCGCTGTCCCGTGCACTACATATAGGTCATTGCTATTGTCTTACTATTGTGTCTGCAAGCCGGACAGTGAAAGTGTTACCTAAGTAGGGAGTTTTTAAAAAAGTAGTATATTAATTAGTATAATTAATATACTACTTTTTTAAAAACTCATTCATCAATTTATATAATTAATTTATTTTTAGATCTTTCATTTATTTATTCTTTACAGCATAATATGAAAGACTCCCCATGTATACAATTTCATTTACCTGTTCTAGACATTCCTGATTTACCCATATTTCACACTTCGTTCTCTCTTCATCCCTTTCAAATACCAAAACCTTAGTTTTATTAGCATTCAAGCGGAGACCTTTAATTTCACATTCCTCTTTCATACACGTGACTAATGTCTGCAGTTCTGCCTCTGATGGTGCAATAAGCACTGCATCATCAGCATACAGCAGACAATTTACTTTAATGTCACCCAATTTCACACCCAAACAGCTATCTTTCAGCTTCTGTAAACAGCTGTCGAGATACAGTATGAACAGCCAGGAAGACATGACACAACCCTGTTTTACGCCCGTTTGGATGCTAAACATGGGTGACAGGTCATGCCCTACCCGCACACAGGCTTTACAGTCACAGTAAAGTGACTGCACAGCCCTTAGCAATCGACCATCCACACCATACCCCGGCAACAGTTCCCACATTTTCTTCCTTACAACCTTATCAAATGCTTTCTCAAGATCCACAAAAGCACAGAAAATCCTCTGGTTAGCAGCCAGAAGCTTTTCCGTGATCATGCGGAGAGAAAACATTTGATCCGTGCATCCTCTTTCAGGTCTAAATCCGCATTGTGCCTCCCATAGAAATCTTTCCGATTTCTCTTGCATCCTACGTGTCAAAACCTTCGAGTAAACTTTACTTGCTAAACTGGTCAAGCTGATCGCCCGATAGCACCCGCAGTCAAAATGTGAACCTTTACCTTTATATAAAGGCACAATGACTGCGGATCGCCAATCATCCGGGACATCCCCCGTCCGCCAGCACAAATTGCACAGCAGATGAAAGCTGTCCCAGACGCGAGGCCCACCATACTTGACCATTTCAGCAGTAACTCTGTCTAGTCCCGCAGCCTTACCACATTTCAAACTTCGAATCGCACGTTCAATCTCTTTCATACTGATGACCTCAGTGTCATCGAGGTCCGGGTCTGGCGTACTAGTCTCGGCGTCATCCCCGGATCCCTCACTAAGATCATCACACGCATACATTTCTCTATAAAATTCGCTCCATCGCTGCATGACGTCCGATTTGTCTGAGAGGACGTCATTAGTTCTCGAAAGCACTTTGTTCATTCTTAAGGCCGTCGCACCACTTCGGGTCCTTCCAACCTCTTTCCAGAAGAGTTTGGAGTTCTCCTTAAAGTTGTGCGACAACCTTTCGTCCGCTTCCATTCTACACCTTTCACGCACTTCCTCAATCAATGCTTTCGTGTGAACTTTTTGCAGCTTATATTTTTTTTTTATAGGATAAGGGTGACAAACAAGCACACAGTCCACCTGATGGTAAGTGGTTGCTGCGGCCCATAGACATCTACATCTATCCTCAATTACAAGTCAAAATGTAGATGCGTTTTCACCCGTGAGGACTAAGATGGAATGCCTCATTTCCAGTAAAAAGGGCCTCCGGCCACCTGCACTCACCAAGCGAAACGCAGAGGTAAACCTCTACTTCACGCTGGTTTTCTGTGAGGTCGTGGTACCACCCCGGTTCGAGCCGGCCCATCCGTGTGACAGCAAGAGCTGCCGCGTGGCTCTACCACTGTTAAAATCTTTCTTCCATCTTCTCTCTCATATCCTTATCATTACTAGAGGCCAAGTAGTCTAACCATGCTTTCTTCTTCTTCTTTACAGCTTCTTTCACTTCATCATTCCACCATGCATCTCTTCTTTTACTACTGCCTCTTTTAATCGTTCCACACACTTCTTCCGCTGCACTTACCATTCCATCCCTAAGGTTCTGCCATGTTCTTTCCACACATTCATTTCTGCCATCGATGGTGTCAAGCTTTTCGGCTACCCTCGCATGACATTTGTCCCTAGTATCCGCTTCCTGAAGCTTCCAGCTTCGGATGCGACAGACCGACTGTGGTTCTGTTACTGCCGTCCGGTAGCGCCAACCCGCGAACAGACCCCTAAATCTAGTAATCACTAGATAGTGATCCGTTCCCAGGTCAGCACCCCTGAACACTCGCGTATCCATCACCTGTTTTCGCAGTCGGTCATCCACCAGGAACAAATCGATCATACTTCTCTCATTCTTTCTTTCTCTAGTATACATATGGATTTTCTTGTGATTAAACATAGTGTTTGTCACAAGAAGACCCTTTTCCTTGCATACCGCCAGTATAAGCTTGCCAGCATCATTAACCCTTTTATCCCCAAAATTTCCAAGCACCGACTCGTACCCTGGTCGAGCGGTACCAAGTCATCCATTCAAATCACCACATACGACAATTCTTTCGTTTCCCCTAGCCAAATCTATAACTTCTCTTACATTCTCCCAAAACTCATCCAGCTCAGCCCTGGACGACGAAGCTACCGGCGCATAAACAGCCAAAAGGAATAACTTCGTCAGTCCCAATTTAAAGCGAACCCAGAGAAGTCTTGAGTTCACAACTTTATATTCAGTCATAACATCGACCAACCGAGACGACAGCAGCACCCCCACTCCCTGGCGGGCGCTCTCGCTCTCCGGGACTCCGCACCATAGAGCTAACGCGCCGCCAGGGAGCTCTTCAGTACCACTGCCCTTCCGTTTGGTCTCCGACATACACACGACATCTAATTCTCTTTCTTTCATTATTTCAATCAACTCATACGTGTTATCTTTCATGCCTCCTCTAACATTCCACGTGCCAACTCTGCACTCTGTCCTCCACCTTCCGCCGTGTCGGGCTGTGCGTGACGGGTGGCGGTCCCCATCGCCGCTTTGCGCGCTGCATTCCACACCAACGGGGACGAGCTGGTGTGCGTCGCCTTGGGGGGACGCCCTAACCCTCGTTGGCATGGGTGCGCAGCTAAGTAGAATTGCAGCCCTGAAAAGGGCTGGCAGGGGTCGCGACGAGCACGCTTCTACAGTGACCCCCATGTCATATGATGTTCCCTTTTTATTTATATTGAACTCGTTGTACAATTATTTTTTGTTTTACCTCTTGTTGTTTGTAGTTCTTGGCAGGTGTCCACGGGTTGCAGTAGCTTACACTTACCAACAGGTGGACTGTAAATTAGTTTATGACTACATTTTTAAATGAAATTATAATATACCACAAGTTAAGGAAGTACTGATTGCTGCCTTTATCCGAAGTAAACTATATACGTAGGCAGTAAGTACATGACAAGATCGTGGTGCGTCACTTAACACAATCTTTTGCACGTCCTTTTTGTCGATTTTCGCTCCTTATGAACATCATCGTTTTATGCTGTGTTTCGTATGGTGAGTGTGAAGAACCGGATACTCTTTTTACTGGAAACGGGGCATTCAATCTTAGTCCTCAGGGGTGGCAACGCATCTGCATTTTGATCCTTAATCAAAAATAGATGTAGATGTCTATGATCTACAGCATCACCCACCATCATGTGGACTGTGCGCTCATTTTTCAACATTATTCTATAAATAAATATATTTATTACTTTCCAAACGAGTTCACTTTTCGTTTTTAAATTGTCAAAGGTGCATGCCGTCTGGTATTGTGATTGTCAAGAGAGACTGATTTTGATAGGATGTTTGTTGATAATGAAGAAAAATAAAACCGAATATTTAAACATTTTAAAATAAAAACTTTGCTCTTTTATTATAAAAATAATTCAGTGTTTGTCTCTCTCATTCTCATTCGATCTCATAGCCCCAGTACAAGTAAGTCCACTGCCGAACATGGGTCTCTTTCGTTGAATCCTTCTCCGTTTAGGGACGGTACTTTCCTCCTTTCCCTCGAGTGAGTGAATTAGGTGTTTCTGACAGTTAAAGTAAGAGCGTGGGCTCAAAATGACGATCTATGTCTACCATTGTATCCTTATAAAATAATAAATACAACTTCTTGATATTCTATTTTCTTCTAGCCCTCTCCTACCAGTATTTATCATCGTCATCACCATTATCATCACTATAGCCACAGTTTAAAGAGCTACCTTTTTAAACTGTGATATAGCTTATCAAAATTCCTCTGCTGAACACAAGGGGGCTATTTGCTACTGTTGCCACGCTTGGTACGCGGGTTGGTAATCGCAGTTTTTTATTAGGTTAAGTTTTTATCTGGAAGATGCTGCTATCCATTTCCTGTTTTGATTCACCTCTGACATCATCCACAGGGTGACTGGGCAGTGGACTACCTTACGCCAGCAATACACGCCAAACTACTTTTTAACTTTTATTTGATTTTATACCTCATAATTTTTAATATTAACAAATACCTCTTAAAACCTTTCGTAAGAAGAAAACGAGTTTCATAACCGTTTTTTGTCGAGATTGTGGCGTTTCTTTTGATTATGTGTACTATCGAACGGTATATTTTAAAAATAATACCACCTTCCTGGTCACTGGGTTTAAGTACATATTTTCCACCGACTTTAAAAAAAGGAGGAGGTTCACAATTCGACTGTATTTTAGATGATTCTTTTTTGAAAGCTGGTGCTTCTCTTGTAGGTCCACAATTTGATCAAGATCTGACCAGTAGTTTTTGAGTTATCGTATATATATTTATTTATTTTTAATTTTACCACTTGTCTACATTGTAGCGTTGCTTTTGATTGTGTGCACAATCGAGCAGTATATTTTTTTTAAATACCACTTTCTTGGTCACTGGCATTAACTATACAGGGTTATTGCAAAATATAATAAAATACTTACTTACTTACTTATCGTCACGCACAATCCCTGACGGGGTAGCCAGAGAGAACAGATCACCAAGTGTCACGATCCTTACATACCTCTTTCGCTTCTTTCAGATTCATTATCTTCTTCATACATGCACGTCTAGGTATCCGAGTGCTCTTGACCCTCCCCTCTTCGAGCAGTTTGCTCACATGGTCTTCGAAAGTTAGTCTCGGTCTACCTCGACACCTTTTAATATTAACTTTCGCGCTATATATTTTCTTCACCATTCGGTCTTCACTCATTCTCTCAACGTGCCCAAACCATCGAAGCACGCCCTTATCAATTTTTGTGATAAGGTCATCTTTCAAACCTGCCATATTGCGAATCTCTTCGTTTCGCTTCCGGTCGGCCATGGTAACGCCGCACATTTTACGAAGAGATCGCATGTCCACTGCATTCAACTTGCTTATATGCTTCTTCTGGCATACCCAGGTTTCGCTGCCATATAACAAAGTCGGTACCAACACTGCGTTATGTATTGCAAGGCGTGCACTCTTCACTACGCCTTGCCTTTTGACTAACGCAGTCAGGGCACCATTGACTTTGTTCCCGGCAGCGACACGCCTGTCCACATCTAAATCACATCTTCCATCCCGGCTAAAAGCACTCCCCAAGTATACAATTTCATTTACCTGTTCTAGACATTCCTGATTTACCCATATTTCACACTTCGTTCTCTCTTCATCCCTTTCAAATACCAAAACCTTAGTTTTATTAGCATTCAAGCGGAGACCTTTAATTTCACATTCCTCTTTCATACACGTGACTAATGCCTGCAGTTCTGCCTCTGATGGTGCAATAAGCACTGCATCATCAGCATACAGCAGACAATTTACTTTAATGTCACCCAATTTCACACCCAAACAGCTATCTTTCAGCTTCTGTAAACAGCTGTCGAGATACAGTATGAACAGCCAGGAAGACATGACACAACCCTGTTTTACGCCCGTTTGGACGCTAATCATGAGTGACAGGTCATGCCCTACCCGCACACAGGCTTTACAGTCACAGTAAAGTGACTGCACAGCCCTTAGCAATCGACCATCCACACCATACCCCGGCAACAGTTCCCACATTTTCTTCCTTACAACCTTATCAAATGCTTTCTCAAGATCCACAAAAGCACAGAAAATCCTCTGGTTAGCAGCCAGAAGCTTTTCCGTGATCATGCGGAGAGAAAACATTTGATCCGTGCATCCTCTTTCAGGTCTAAATCCGCATTGTGCCTCCCATAGAAATCTTTCCGATTTCTCTTGCATCCTACGTGTCAAAACCTTCGAGTAAACTTTACTTGCTAAACTGGTCAAGCTGATCGCCCGATAGCACCCGCAGTCAAAATGTGAACCTTTACCTTTATATAAAGGCACAATGACTGCGGATCGCCAATCATCCGGGACATCCCCCGTCCGCCAGCACAAATTGCACAGCAGATGAAAGCTGTCCCAGACGCGAGGCCCACCATACTTGACCATTTCAGCAGTAACTCTGTCTAGTCAGGCAGCCTTACCACATTTCAAACTTCGAATCGCACGTTCAATCTCTTTCATACTGATGACCTCAGTGTCATCGAGGTCCGGGTCTGGCGTACTAGTCTCGGCGTCATCCCCGGATCCCTCACTAAGATCATCACACGCATACATTTCTCTATAAAATTCGCTCCATCGCTGCATGACGTCCGATTTGTCTGAGAGGACGTCATTAGTTCTCGAAAGCACTTTGTTCATTCTTAAGGCCGTCGCACCACTTCGGGTCCTTCCAACCTCTTTCCAGAAGAGTTTGGAGTTCTCCTTAAAGTTGTGTGACAACCTTTCGTCCGCTTCCATTCTACACCTTTCACGCACTTCCTCAATCAATGCTTTCGTGTGAACTTTTTGCAGCTTATATCTTTCTTCCATCTTCTCTCTCATATCCTTATCATTACTAGAGGCCAAGTAGTCTAACCATGCTTTCTTCTTCTTCTTTACAGCTTCTTTCACTTCATCATTCCACCATGCATCTCTTCTTTTACTACTGCCTCTTTTAATCGTTCCACACACTTCTTCCGCTGCACTTACCATTCCATCCCTAAGGTTCTGCCATGTTCTTTCCACACATTCATTTCTGCCATCGATGGTGTCAAGCTTTTCGGCTACCCTCGCATGATATTTGTCCCTAGTATCCGCTTCCTGAAGCTTCCAGCTTCGGATGCGACAGACCGACTGTGGTTCTGTTACTGCCGTCCGGTAGCGCCAACCCGCGAACAGACCCCTAAATCTAGTAATCACTAGATAGTGATCCGTTCCCAGGTCAGCACCCCTGAACACTCGCGTATCCATCACCTGTTTTCGCAGTCGGTCATCCACCAGGAACAAATCGATCATACTTCTCTCATTCTTTCTTTCTCTAGTATACATATGGATTTTCTTGTGATTAAACATAGTGTTTGTCACAAGAAGACCCTTTTCCTTGCATACCGCCAGTATAAGCTTGCCAGCATCATTAACCCTTTTATCCCCAAAATTTCCAAGCACCGACTCGTACCCTGGTCGAGCGGTACCAACCCATCCATTCAAATCACCACATACGACAATTCTTTCGTTTCCCCTAGCCAAATCTAGAACTTCTCTTACATTCTCCCAAAACTCCTCCAGCTCAGCCCTGGACGACGAAGCTACCGGCGCATAAACAGCTAAAAGGATTAACTTCGTCAGTCCCAATTTAAAGCGAACCCAGAGAAGTCTTGAGTTCACAACCTTATATTCAGTCATAACATCGACCAACCGAGACGACAGCAGCACCCCCACTCCCTGCCGGGCGCTCTCGCTCTCCGGGACTCCGGACCATAGAGCTAACGCCCCGCCAGGGAGCTCTTCAGTACCACTGCCCTTCCGTTTGGTCTCCGACATACACACGAGGTCTAATTCTCTTTCTTTCATTATTTCGATCAACTCATTCGTCTTATCTCTCATGCCTCCTCTAACATTCCACGTGCCAACTCTGCACTCTGTCCTCCACCTTCCGCCGTGTCGGGCTGTGCGTGACGGGTGGCGGTCCCCATCGCCGCTTTGCGCGCTGCATTCCACACCAACGGGGACGAGCTGGTGTGCGTCGCCTTGGGGGGACGCCCTAACCCTCGTTGGCATGGGTGCGCAGCTAAGTAGAATTGCAGCCCTGAAAAGGGCTGGCAGGGGTCGCGACGAGCACGCTTCTACAGTGACCCTCTATATATATATAATAAAATAACCCTGTATACTTAATGCCAGTTACCAAATTTGCAGAGAAGTTCTTCAGAAAAATTTATTAAAAAAGATCTCAAACGTTCTGTCCCCTTTATCTTTTAAATTCAAAATGCGTGGTAATGCATTATTTTAAATGATTTTACTGCGCACGCACACATTTGTTAGGGTCGATTGCCAGGCTAAAACGTTGTTGCCTATATATCACATTCAATTTGGGATAATTTCAAATAAAACTGGAAGCCTTATTTACTCGTATTTTTAAAAACTGCATCAACGGTATATCATTACTTATATATTTGAACTTAAGTTTAAAATTTGGCTACTTTTAGAAAAATAACCCTGTATATTTTAAAATCATTTTCTCAGATGACTAGGCAACTTTATCATACAAATATTATACAGAATCGCCTTCGATTCCCATAATTGCACCCATTTTTATGACAAAACGACAACTCTGCCGACCCCAAGACGTCCTTAAGCGGCGAGTCAGCGCCGTCGGAAACGGGAAGCGGCAAATCATTCAGACGACCGGTAGTGCCCGGAGACGACGCCTAAAACTACCCGAGGTTCAATTAATTTCATTGCGTGACACAGAGTAAGATAAAGACACAGAGAACATAACATTGTTGGCTTATTACATCCTTTATCATTTTTATGTTTTATAAAACAAATTTGGTTATTGATCGCGAAACAACACAAGTATGAATTTTTTCTAGCAAGTTATGTGCATCATTGGTACTATTGTTCACAAGTGATGTTGGTACATCTGTATATTTGCATGGTATTAAGACTGTCTGTCTTTCTGTCTGTCCGAGCTAACCTTCGGAATGGTTGAACCGATTGTAATGAAAGGCGGTTTTGGCGGGAACTTGACCAGCGTCGGTTTGCTGCTCCTGTATTATAGTTTAAATAATGGTTTGAAGTGGACTTTGATATGTAAAAGTGGTGCGATTTTGTGTATTAAGTGTCTGCGAATGTGAACTATTATTGGAACTGTGAAACAAGTGATGATGAAATTCTCAAAATAAGGTTTCTGTCTGCTTAGGCGCCTTGAGATACCATCGCCAACCGTCAGCTGTCTGCTAGCTCAAGTTGCCGTCAAAATCTCCGAAGGGCTGCACAATGTGACGCATCAACATATTGTGAAGCCAAATACTATGAAGGATAATTATTATAATATATTGTAACTTCAGGCTCAGAAGGGCCAATCCCAGAGCCGTAAAGCCAGTTATGAAGAAAAGAAGAAGAAGATTGTAATGAAACTACACGGATAGATAGAGCGCAATGCCAGAAGTGATAAAGGCTGTATTTTATCCGGAAATCTTAGAGATTTTAAACAAAAACAAAAAATTTATACAACAAATAGTGATTATCTTACATCTAAATAACGCTCCATTAATAAATTCTACCTAGGCGAAGCGAGGGTTGATCGCTAGTGATAAATAATATTATGAAAGCATAGACACCAAATGTTCGAACATTTTAAAAACTAAACAAGTGATTTTTTTAGTGATTGCCTGTGGTGTCAATAATATAAATAATCCTGCTGAGAGTTTTGGCGGGAACTTGATCGGCGGCGGTTTGCTGCTCCTGTATTATAGTTTAAATAATAGTTTGAAGTGGATTTTGATATGTAAAAGTGGTGCGATTTTATGTATTAACTGTCTACGCATGTGAACTATTAGTGGAAACGGTGAAACAAGTGCTCTGATGGTGATGGATTCTCAAGACAAGCTGTTTACATAGGCACCTTTAGATACCATCGCCAACTGTCAGCTGCCTGCTGGCTCAAGTTGCCGTCAAAATCTCCCAAGGACTGCACAATGTGACGCATCAACATATTGTGAAGCAGTGAACTATGAAGGATAATAATACAAAAAGACAAGGCTTGGGAAAATTATAATAAACCGAATAAAAATACTCAATACTTGGCCTAAAGGTCTAGATACCAGGCCATAAACTCCAAAAAAAATCCTGATGGTTGCACATTTCACAGGTAAATTTGTATGGAGTGTAGAGTGGAAGGAGAACCATCTTATAAGGTGCGAAAGTTGAAAAAGTGTCCCACTTTAAACTGAAAATAAAGGTTCCAAAACCTACCACAATAGCGCTGGCGTCTGAAAAACTACGATATGAACATAGCTGTTGTAGACGGAGTGAAGTCAACTGAATTCAAATATTTAAAAAATTCATGACTAGAGTAGTTAGTAAAATGCCAGTATACAAAACCTCAACTATTTACGTAGTACAAAACCAAGCGGATTGGTCGATCCTTGTTTATTTCTCCATATTATTCTAATTAATTATGGCGCTTTATTTTAAATTTATCCTATGCTACTGCAGCGCCACCCTTATTGGACGCGTTTTTAGGGACACTTTTCATATACAGAGATGGTCCTCCTTCTGCTCTACACTCCATATAAATTTGCAAGACGTCGTTACTGCTATCACGTGTCTATTTTTGGTTAAAATTTATGTTATATACTGTTTAAAATATAGAAGATTTTCAATTATTTTATTAATTTTGATATTTTGCAAAGAAAAAGTCACGTTGTTGATAATTTGTATGGTTTTGGTGAATTCATTTTTAAACAAAATATTTTGCATGTACGCCCTAGATTGATTGAAATTTAATCCCTAGATTGACTCCACTAAGTATATCAAAATTAATGTCGATAATTATCTTGAATGTTTATAGTGAATCGATAGAACCTGCCTACACAACAAGGAGAGGAATGAAAATAAATGCTCAATTTGCGTTATAGAAACGTAATTTAGTTTTGACGTTTGTCAAATAGACCGTAAAGAAAGAGACAGAATTTTACTGAATATATTTTTATGGCAAATGTAATAAAGTTTGTATTCTGGTTTATATAAGAATAAAATATTGTAGAAAGGGATTCGAAATTCAAAAACTCGCTCTATTATTCACTACCCTCAATAAAACAAAGTTGTCTGCGCGATACAGAAAAGCGGTAAAAAGTTGAACGATAAATTGCATTCGAAGGGAAGTTGTGGTAGAGTAATTGTTTCAAGGAATATTCGGGCGATCTTCCCTACGCAATAGTGCAGCGGCGACGCTTTGTTTTTATACGGCTTCTATAGTCGAATCTTATTTTGAGGAAGATTTTCAAAAGAAATTTACCAAGCCGTAGAGCTATCATTAAAAACTGAAAGCACCGGCGTTGGCTTCTTCTGTTCTCTATCCACACTTTTTAAACGACCAGAAGCAATTAAATGTTTAATTACTTTTAATGGTTAACACAAACTAAATATATATATATATATATATATGTATATATATATATATATATATATATATATATATATATATGTATATATATATATATCTTTTATATATAAAAAGTACGTGTCACGTTGTTTGTCCGCGATGGACTCCTAAACTACTGAACTGATTTCAATGAAATTTTTGGTCAATGTGCAGTTTGGTCCAACTTAAAAGATAGGATATCTTACATCTCAATTTATAGTCGCAATACAATATTATTTTATTGAAAATTATTTGTTTATTATTTGACAGTCACAATTATCTCTTAGCTCCAAACGATTCTGTCAGATGACGATATCTGTTGACTGGATTGAATAAATATTTAATAGATGGCGCTATGTTAAAAATGCAAACGTTTAATATAAGCTACAATTTAGTAGTATAACCACCACGTGTTGCTGTAAGTATTCAACAAATAGAACTGATTTCAAAAAAATTTTGCAGACTGTGTGCAGTTTGGTCCAACTTGAGAGATAAGATAGTTTTTATTCCGATAAGTGACCCTTTTTTTTATTGCTAATTCCAGGAGTTTTTTTGGGAAAGCAAATGGTCGTTCGGAAAGGGCAGAACAACGTCTGCCTGGTCAACTAGTATGTATATAAAAATTACGTCTCACGTTGTTTGTCCGCGATGGACTCCCTAAACTACTGAACTGATTTCAATGTAATTTTGCACACTGTGTTCATTTTGGTCCAACTTGAGAGATAGGATAGTTTTTATCCCGCTAAATGACCCTCAAAATTTTTTATTGCCAAATTAAGGATTTTCATAGGAAGGTTCGTCGGAAAGGGCAGAACAACGTCTGCCTGGCGAGCTAGTATATATATATATATATATATATATTGTAGTGTTATGCAACTTACATTTCATTGTACACTAATTCTCCATTTATTATCAAGACATAAAAATCAAGAATTTTTATGTCTTGATAATAAATCTGGAACAACGTTATCCTTTCCTTTTTTATGTTTTATGACAAAGTTAAAGCATGATAAGCGTAAAGTCCAGCGAGCAAGTCTTCCTGATGGGTTTGATAAATTCTGAAACCATTTAAGTGCAGCATGATCAGTATATATTGTAAATTCTTTACCATTGTCTAGGTAACATCGCCAATGTTCTAATGCAGTTATTACAGCCAATGTTTCTCTTTCAGTAGTTGAGTAGTTCTGTTGATTTTTATTTAGTGCTTTACTCATGTAAGCAATCACGACTTCTTTATCATCTTGGTGTTGAGTAAGCATTGCTCCTATGCCATAATTTGATGCATCACAATGTACAGAGAAGGGTAGTTCGAAGTTAGGGCAAGCAAGGACAGGAGCAGTTACCAAAGCTTCTTTAAGTTTCTGGAAAGCAGCTGCAGCTTGTGAATTCCATAAAAATTTAGAACGTCCTGATACACGAGAAACTTCACCTCAAGGCGTACATCCCATTACGATTGAAGAACCACCTGATCGCAGACTTGAACACTACAACAAAATTTTTCTCGGATGCTCCAACAATCCAGACGCATATCCCAACTACACTATCAGGGATAACAAACTTTACCGCTGTATCCATTCTCCCGATCGTCTAAACGATGACTTTATTTGGAAAGAAGTTCCACTACCTCAAGATAGACAGGCACTTATTGAAGCTAACCATGGTTCCCCTTCAGAACTCCATCTTGGTATCTTCAAAACATTCAAGAAAATATCATTAAAATACTATTGGCCTGGTATGTTTAAGGACATTGCCGAATTAATCTCGACTTGTGAAACCTGCTTAACCTACAAACACCCTAATCATTCTCCCTATGGTCTTATGGGTAAACCCATGGGTCCATTGCCTATGACTCGAAGACGAAATCAGTATATTCTAGTAATTAACTGCAATTTTACTAAATATACTATGATTTTTCCCCTTAAACGTGCTACTTCAGCTAATATTATTAATGTTTTGGAAAATTCAGTTTTTCTAGTTCATGGCATTCCTCAAACTATTATAATGGACAACGCTGTTCAATTTCAGTCGCGAGAATTCTACTCATTTTTAAATTCTTATAATGTTCCTTGTATTTTTCACACAGCTTTATATTGTCCTCAGGTTAATCCTACGGAGAAGTTTAATAGTACAATTATTACAGCTCTAGCATCTCTAGTAGGAGACGATCATAGATCCTGGGACAACCATCTTGCTAAGATTCAGTACGCAATGAACAGCGCTACAAATGTAGCTACTGGTTTTACTCCAAATTTTTTAGTCTTTGGTAGGGAAACAATACCTTGTGGTTCCTTCTATACTCCAACTCAGAACCTCGAGGAATTGGTATTTATGCCTCGTGATATTTACGCGTCTAATGCTGGTCTCCTCTCATCTATATTTCACAAAGTTCAAACTAAACTTCACATAGCTCACGCTAAAAATAGCGCTCGCTATGATCTTCGTCGGTCTTTTAAAGAATTTAATGTGGGAGACACTGTTTGGCGTAAAAACCATGTTTTAAGCGATGCCGGCGCATACTTTAATGCTAAACTTGCCCCTAAGTTCATCAAGTGCAAAGTGATAGCTAAACTGTCACCACTAGTCTATGTGCTTGAAGACCCTAATGGAGTTAGAGGCAAGTGGCACATCAAAGATGTAAAATCATAAATTTTCTTAACTTTTATTTACTATTAATTTGTATATATGTATAAATATCACCATCATTTTCACCTTATTATTTTTATTTCTTTTAATTTGTTTGTTTGTTTGATGATGCAGTGTTCTTCAACACATCTTGCTTTAAGACTCGAAGGTTGGTTGGATTAATCTTCACTTTTTATGTTTGTTTCAGACACATCTCGTTGGTGATGTTGCATAAATCATAGCGACTAATGCTTGCTTAAGATTAAGTTCTTTATCTTTATCTTCACTTAGGAGCGGTTGACAACTCCTTAAATAAGCCTGAATGTCCAATCGAAAACACACTTTTAGAGTGGTGTCTCTTCGACTAATTTATTTTTTTTTCCACGCAGGAGCGGTTGACTACTCCTTAAATAAGCCTTAATGTCGTTTTGAAAACACACTTTTAGAGTGGTAGTCATTGAATGTGAACTCCACCCTTACCTGAATGCAGATGATGAATGTAAGAGATAGTATATCTGATTTTGCCTGTTGATGTCTGTTTCTGCAAAGCTGTGTTTTTATGGTTTATTTTAGAATGTACATGTCAAAATTTTTGCTGAGTCAAAAATTTTCCAGGGTCGGGGGGAAAATGTAGTGTTATGCAACTTACATTTCATTGTACACTAATTCTCCATTCTGCTTTGATATTCTGCATTCATGTTTTGAATCACTTTATACTATTTTTTTCATTCTGGTTTTGATTCTCTGCATTTATATTTTGCATCACCTTTATTTATATAGGATCCTGTAACGTTTTTACACAATAACATATCATTTTACTGCCTATTTTCACACTATTTAGTACTTTTAAACTAGCTGTCAACGAAGTCTTACCTTTTTTTTTGGTCTTTTATTGAATTCTCTGTAACTCTACAATTTCAGGCTTAGTGTACGTTGTCGTGCATTAGTTTTTCCTATGTGATTTTTATCTCGTTTCTTACTTAAATGTAATAGTTTCCTATATAATAGTCCTAAAACTAAAAATTCCTCAATTTGACAACCATTGTTTTTGTGGTTGTTATGGTAACTTTTATTTAAATTCGTCTCTGGTATGATGTTCTTTCTACATAAATACTTTTTGGCTGTAGGTCATTTACAATAAATTTCGTTTTAATTTAAATAATTTCTCGTTCTCTCTAAAAAGGTATAAAAGCCAAACAATTGGAGAATACAGGACAGTCTCGCTTCAGTTCTCAAACGAGAAACATCTACTAAAGGCCTTATCCCGGGGCCGCTTTGCCCCGGGATCCTGCAAGCCTCCATCTACACGTGAAGTCGTCGGTGAATCCTAATTCAAGTGCGGGGCCACACTACTCCGCGCGCTACGACTGCTTGATCCTGGCGCTGAGTGCAGCCTACTGCCCGCGCTACCTTCAGGCGCGCTTCGACTGCTGGCTCCAGGCGCTGCGTCCCTACTGCCCGCGCTACCTCTGGGCGCGGCGACTACTTCTCCCAGAACTGAGCGCACCTACCCCAGGCGCTACGTGCGCCGGCTCCGGACGCTGCGTGTGCCCAGTCCAGGCGCTGCGTGCCGTCGCCGCTGAGAAACCTCAAGCTCTGCGTGTGCCTATTCTACAAAAGCAGCGAGGCTCCAGGCTCCACTATAAAACTATATTATCCTATTCTCCTATCCCTTTTTTTTAATATAATTGTAATCTCATTTAATCCATCACCTTCATATTTCATTTTTTTTATAAGATTGTAAATACCTTTTAAAAATTATAATATATTATTTTCTTGGTCTATTTTGTTGTTTTGCTGTTCTTAGGTTAGGTTCTCTTTATTTTTAATTGTCGCTTCACGACAATATATATATATATATATATATATATATATATATATATATATATATATATATATATATATATATTATTCCAAATAATAATCACATCTTCTTCAGCAAGCAAACAATTTCGGTACAACGTCCATTGCTGAACATTGACCTCCGCATAGGGGGCCTTTGTACGTGATAGAGCCATGCTGCAGCTATGTTATGGTTGTAGCACGAATGGGTCGGCTTGACCGGGGAAGGACCACGCTCTCACTGAATACCAGCGTAAAATAACGGTTTAATGCTGCTGTGTTTCGTATGGTGTGTGTAGAGAACCGCAGAACCATTTTACTGGAAAAAAGGCATTCCATCTTAGTCCTCACGGCTGACGACGCATCTGCATTTTGATTCGCAAACGAGGATAGATGTGGATGTCTATGGGCCACAGCAACCACTTACCGCCAGGTGAATTATGTGCTCGCTTGTCACCCGTATCGTATAAAAAAGAGGGGATATGCCATAGTTTGGCAGGCAAGTCAGCAACCGCAGTTTTTTTAGTCGTTCTAAGGAAGATACTGCTGTCCATCTCCTGGTTTGTTTCACTCTGTCGCCTCTTACGTCACCCACGGAACGATCGATATTCTTACACCGCCGCTTCACGGTTGGCTGCAACTTAGCTTATCGCAAGTCCATTGCTGATCATTAGGGGTCTGTTAAGGAATTTCACCTAACGTGGAACTGAGTCACCTGTTCTCAACGACTTTCAGCATCTCTTACCAGGTCATCGCTCTATCTATTGTGGGGCTTCCCTACATTCCGCTTACCGCTACAAGGCTGCCACTTTAACATTCTTCTCCAACGATTGTAGATACTTTGAGCTATATTTAATTACGGCTCAGCTATCAGATTACTGTTATGGCTGTGTCGCTTACTACTATTTTTTTGAATAAGGGTGTGAAACGAGCACACAGTCCACCTGATAGTAAGTGGATGCTGTGTGCATAGGATTGAAATGAAATGGCACGTTTTCAGTGCAAAATATTTCCAATACTCCACAGTCTACACTCATCATACAAATCACTGCAGAGTTAAACTGCTATTTTCCGATGGTATTTTGAGAGAGCCATACTTGTTAAAACCATAATATAGCTGCATCGTTGCTCTACCGCGTATAAAATTCTTACTCCGGTTCTACTGCGAAAAGGTTTCTATCACGTAGAGAAACTCGGAGAATATCCCTCTCAACAGCTCATTAAGCGACTTTAAAATTTTCATACGGCCTTTTATTTCTTTACTTTACTTACTTCACTTTACATTTTTTTTTTTAAAATGTTACCCCCACACTAGGATTTTCTCCTGTATCATGGAGGCAGTTTACAAACATAAATTGCACGAGGACAAACATCCAGACCCGGAACAATTATTTGTAGGCCATACCAAATACTTGTTCCGTGCGGGATTCGAACCCGCGGCCCCGGCGCAACAACTTGTTGCTAAGCCACTGCGCCACAGGCTGTCCCCCGCGACTTCGTCCGCGTGGAATTTACTAGGATTTCATGGGTTTTTATTTGTTTGCGCGGAAACCTAATTATTTTTCTAAAACAAAAGTTATCTAAGTTTCTCCTCATAACATCACTTATCTGCCCGTGAAAGTCCCGTCAAAATTGGTCCAACCGTTTCGGAGATTAGCCGGAACAAACAGACAAACAGACAAAAATTCTAAAAATGATTTTTTTGTTATTAGTACCGTATATACTTTCATATTCAATTTTCTTTATTTGTATAGATAAGTTAAGCAATGTAATAGTGGTTATAACACCCTAATGTACCATGTAATGGTGGTATAAGAACATCCACTCCCCCATATCACCACGTGGGTGTCGTAAGAGGCGATAGAGAGAAATGAACCAGGAGATGGACAGAAGCGTCTTCCTAATAGCAACTATGAAATAAAAAATGCGCCAACCCGCAACTATGGCAAACATCGTCCTTATGAGACAATCTATGTTCAGCAGTGAACTTTGATAGGCCGTGATGGTGATACCCTAGGCCCTGCCACAACATGAAACAATACAGACTCAAATATGCCATTGATACATTTAATTCAAGAATCTTCCTGTTCTTCATCAGGTTAGAAGTCCACTACTAAACAAAAACGATTCCCTTTATGGGAAGTATTTGTTATAATCACCACGTCTGGCACGCAGTTAGGCAATCGCGGTACCTCAGTACCTTCAACGGTGCTCTCTGTCACCGTTTTTATTTACGTGTGGCGTTAACGGAATGGCTGAGAAGAGGAGTGATGTGTTTTCTTACGCCACTACATTGCAAATATATTATTTATTCAGATTTCAAGTATAATATAAGTAGCGGCACGAAAGTCTAGCGGTGACCCTTATTGCGCATAAGTCGCGCTGATTGGCTTATTGTGCATAAGTCGCGCTAATTGGCTGCTGCGCATAATTCGCATGCGCTGATTGGCTCTCCAGTCGCATTCTTAAAATTCAATTCGTGCGCGTCCCTTCCACGTTTCGTTCAGCGCTAGACTTACGTGCCGCGACTTGTAAGAATATTGATTCGCTATCTTTAGATATACGAGATACGTGAGATACAAGATGTACTAAAGAAGCGAAAAATAGTTATATAAACATATAGTTTACTATTAACAGCGGTTAAAGCGTAGAAACGAAAAGTTTAAGTATTATCTATATTAACGTTCTAAGTACTACGTTACGAACGTATTATATAACTTGTTGTTCCACAGTTAAGACGGCCTATCAATATTGCTAAAATCAAACATTAACATTAATATTACAATTTTGTTCCTTGGCAGGTTAAACAATTAAGGAGAGTACACATAACGCGTACTTTTAGGTACACCTGTTCCAAAAGTACCATTTACCATCTTACACACCTTGCACACATATTATGTCGGATAATAATCGGCGTTCTTTAAGAGTATCCATATTAAGTCTAAACAATCTCTACTTATACTTATGCAATCTCCTGCGAATTCCAAGTCTAGATAAATTGCTCTCATATAAGCAGATACGTGGTAGAGCCATGCTGCAGCTATATTAGTAGCATAGTTGTAGCACGAATGGGTCGGCTCGACCGGAGAAGTACCACGCTCTCAAAGAATACCAGCGTAAAATAGCAGCTTAACGCTGCTGTATTTCGTAAGGGGATTGTAGAGAACACGAGACCCCTTTTACTGGAAACGAGGCATTCCATCTTAGTCCTCACGGGTGACAACGCATCTATATTTTGATTCATAGTCAATGATAAATGATAGATGTCTATGGGCCGTAGCAACCACTTACGATCAGATGGATTGTATGCTCATTTGTTACCCTTATCCTATAAAATAAAAAGATCGCCAGAATTCTCAGAATTTCTTTATTTACCTTTATAAACAATTTTTATAGTCAGTTTGTTATTGTTATTGCTTGTTGATTGACAGTAAAAGAAATTTAATTTACTTGTAGCAAATATACTTATCATCATCATCATCATCATTACAGCCCTTCACAAGTCCACTGCTGAACATAGGCCTCCCCCAAGGAATGCCAAAAAGCACGGTCCTAAGCCACCTGCATTCATCGACTTCCTGCATGTTTTACCAGGTCGTCACTCCATTTAGTGGCGGGATGCCCTACACTTCGTCCGCCGGTACGAAGCTGCCACTCGAGAAACTTTTTTCCCCATCGATTGTTGATTCTTCGAGCTATATGGTCGGCCTAGCTAATCCGTTGGGCTATGTCGGTCACTCTGATTCTACTGCGGATATCCTCATTTCTAAGTTTATCACGCAGAGAAACCCCGTGCTTAGCCCTCTCCATAGCTCGCTGAGCAACCTTGAGCTTCCTCATACGGCCAGCAGTGAAGGTGAAGTTACCCAGTCCCCGGCGGCCCCGCTATTCCTGGCTACGGTGTTAATTGACAGTAAAAGAAAATTAATTTACTTGTAGCAGATATGCTTATCATATTATTATATTTTCCTATCAAAATTTTACTGCCTATATGTAAGCTTCCCTTATAAATAGCCTCATAAGGAGAATATTTGCCAAGATTACTTTGCTTAGCAGGCGGGTTGGCAACCGCAGTTACTTTATTATAAACTAGCTGTTCCCCGCGACTTCACCCGCGTGTTATTTGGGGTTTTAATTTTTTTGCGCGAAACCCTAATGCTTTTTCTAAAATAAAGGTAGCCTAAGTTACTCCTTGTGACATCAGCTATCTGCCAGTGAAAATTTCGTCCAAATCGGTCTAGCCGTTTTGGAGATTAGCCGGAACAAACAGACGGACAGACAGACGGACATACAGACAGACAGACAAAAACTTTAATTTTTTTTTGTTATTAGTGCCGTATATATATACTTTCATATGTATTTAGTAAAAAGCTGTAATTTTGAAATTACAAACAGACACTTCAATTTTATTTATTTGTATAGATTGTAATCATTTTACGAAGTAGCATTTCACAGAATACTAGCGTAAAATAGCAGTTTAATGCTGCTGTATTTTGTATGGTGAGTGTAGAGAACCAGAGACCATTTTTATTGGAAACGAGGCATTCCATTTTAGTCCTCAGGGGTTACAACGCATCTGCATTTTGATTCTCAATCGAGGATTCATGTAGATGTCTATGAGCCACCGCATCCACTTACCATCAGATGGACTGTGTGCTCGTTGGTCACCCGTATTCTATTAAAAAAAAAATTAGGAAAATGCTGGTGCCCATCTATTTCATTTACCTTTGTCGCACCTTACGTGTCACGGGATGATGAGGGGTTTTACTGAAGTTCCGTTTTAATTATCTTACGCCGCCACTATACGGCGAATTATCATAATGCGTATATTTCTACTAAATGTTTTCTGTATTTCTTATATTTAAAAATAAAAAAGTTTCACTTCAATGATTCCTAATATTTTATCTGTCTTTGTGTCTATGTATTAGACTTCATGATTTTGGCATTCTATTCTTAGTCTCCAGAGCTGACAACGCATCTGCATTTTGATTCTTAATCGAACATAAATGTAAGATTTCTGTGGACCACCGTATCCACTTACCCTCAGGTGGACTGTGTGCTCTATTCAATATATAAAAAAAATTAAAACTACTGTCTATCAACCTTTAAACGTCTTCTTTTTAGTAATAGAGTAGTAAGTATTGCAAAGCCGAAGTCCACGCGAACAAAGCCTTAAGACAAAGCTGGTCTTAATTAAATTTGTGTACCTATGCTATCTTAGAGTATACATACCTAAGCATAGCTAGCTTATGTATACTCTTAGGTAGTTATTAACAATTTAATTAACCCCTACCAATGCAATGACGAAGGATCAACATCATACGTATAAATAACTTTTTTGTTTTTAGTATTAATTCAGTGGTAGATTTTGCAGCTACAGTGCTAGAAGGCATTTATAAAATGCACTTAATTTTATTGAAACACTCTTTGGTATAATCACCACAAGCTTGTAGATTATATAAAATTATAACTACAGTGGAAACTCGATTAACCGGACTAATTGTTGTCGTTAGGGATTCGGATAATCGAAAATCCGGATAATCGAATGTATGAAGAAAAACGGGTTTTGTGCATATAGTACAGTTATTAAAAACAAGAAATACGTATCAAGAATATAAATGTTTATTAAGAGATACATTTGCCAACATAAGACGTATGTACTTATTTATACATACATATTTTCTTAGATTATACACACATACTAAAATACTGCAGCCTCAATCATGAAATAAAATATATAGATACGTATAATTTGTTTACAATATATTTTTGGTAATTATGCATTTGGTAATCATGAAATAAAATAATAAGTTTAATTTGTTTTAAAATGTTTGGTAATTGTTATTTGACGTATGCCACTTTTTTCTTCATTACTGCTATATCACGAATTCGTTTCAGCTGTAGTAAACTCACAGTATCACTCTCTGTTTTTTCTAAACCACTTAAGAGCTGTTTCTAGCTCCTTAAGTGCTTAGTCATGAGATGGTCCTGCATCATTTTCCACGTCTAGATTTTCTTTTGTTTCATCTTCTTGCGTTTCTTGCTGTTCATTTATCTGCAATATATTTTCTACGATTTCGTCATCCGACATAATCTGAAAGCCTTGATCATTCCTGTAACAAGTGACTCGCTCTTTCATATCATCATCATCACAATCCTGGCATATTTGTATCTTTAACATTAGCTCATTCGTATCATTCAAAACAGAATCATCCGTATTGGTTATTAAATTTTCATTCTCCCGATTAAGTACTCCGTTCCAAGCCTTGTTTAAAGTTTTCCTTTCAATCAAATCCCACGCATCTACAACCATGTAACAACACTCTTTTAAATTAATTTCCTTAAAAAATGATAAAACGACTTCTACATTATCTTCATCAACAGATAGTAACCTACGTGAAAGTTGATTTCTATAAAGTCATTTCAATGTTTCAATAACAGTTTGATCCATTGGTTGTAGCAAGGATGTCACATGAGGAGGCAAAAATTTTACTTTAAACTTTTCATTTTCTCTCTCTAACAGTTCAGCCGAAGGATGGGTAACCGCCGCCAACTTGGCGCATTATCCAGTAAAAGTAATACATTTCCTTGTTTGCCAATTTCGTTTTGCCTTTTTTTACTTTCAGAGATAAAAGTGTTGTCATACCAGTCAATGAATATTTCAGAGTTGTTTTTTTTCAAATTAGCTGACATTTTATCAACTTACTTATTTCCAATTCACGAATTCCATGACGAGATTTAAATCATCAAAACCATTCGTTACTTGCGACAAACGATTCATCGCCACCTATTTTTTTATTTAACTGTAATGCTTTTTCACAGAGCAAAGGGCCAGATATCGGTCGCCCAGTTAATCGTTTTTGTAAAAACCAACAATACCAAGCGTCTTCTAAAAGTTCCGCCAATTCCAACACGTTCATGCTTGCATAAATTCGACTAGTAGTACATATTATGTTAAACATTTTGTAAATTAGCTCAATATGACTTTATTATTTAATTGGTCGTAGTTGATAGTCCGGATAATCGCGAATCCGTATAACTGAGGGCCGGATAATCGAGTTTCTACTGTATAACTATTTTGGCTTTGGCTCTATGTATTCAAACCTAAACTAGAGAAGAGTTTGGAAAAGTCGTATAATTACTGGTTGTGGGTCTTGCCTTCGTAGTCCTCATGAGTTCCGCCTTCTTTTCTTTATGATTGTTGCAACTGTGCATTTGCAGTAGCTCTTCACTACCATGTGGACTAATGAAAATATAATAGAAAATTTGTCCGAAAACACTCAAATTTGCCATTTGGTAGTGAAGTGCAGCATCACCAGTGCGACGGTATCCGCTCAGTTTTCACAAGTGTGGTGAGTTTCAACAAATTTTTCAAGCAGTTCTTGTTAGCTGGGACAGAATTGTGGCGGCATCGTGTGACGAGTTCTCGCGACGACTGCCACATGTCTCATAGTTCTTAATAGGTCCTGCTTGTGAGAACTGGTCTGTTCGGATTTACAACTAGTTTATTAGCAAAATCTTTCATATTTTTGTTGTTTTGTTGTGTAATTTTTATTTTTATATCAGATACTCTGAAACATAATTTAAAATTAAAAATTTTGTACAGCCGACTTCAATATAGGTTATTTGAGAATAACTCAATAACCATTGGTCTGACCTTGATCAAATTCATATGGGACCACACGAGAACTATCAGCTTTCATATAAAAAAAAATCATCGAAATCGGTTCGCCCAGTACAAAGTTATGAGGTAACACACATAAAAAAAAAAAAAACATACACTCGAATTGAGTACCGTCTCCTTTTTGGAAGTCGGCAGAAAATGGCAAAGATGGATACCTGTGGAACTTTTTGTCGTTTCTTCGCCGGACAGAGTAAAGTCTTTTTGAAACGGTATAGATTAAAAAAAACATATTGACGCCCAACAAACGACATTTTTATATCTTAAGTCGAGAAATAAAGATATTTTTTCATTTAATTTCAAATAGCAACTCAATGTAGCAACATTTATTTTGCATTTGTGTTGAAAACTGGAGACCCTTTTTACTAATAACGAGGCATTTTACTCAATTCTGGGTGATTACGCATTATGCATGATTCTTATTCAATGATAGATGATGGTATTTAAGGGTCACAGCGTATCTTTGCCAAACCTCTCCAATTCAACTATCTTATCAACAATATTTGTCTCTTATAAATGACGGCTTATTTATGAAATAATTTACTCACTCTATGCTAAGTGAGTTCGAATCGAGAATAATAAGTAGTGATTAGTTTCGACGTGGACTCATATTTCATAATTTGCCAACATTGGCTGCGCTTAGGTTTTTTCGTCGACTGCAGTAGGGCGATATATCTTATTTAATAGTTTATTACGTAGTGTACTAAAATTAACTCGTAGATGCTGTTATACAGCGTAGACAAGATCTCAACTACCTCGTTGGTCTAGTGGTCGTAAGCGTGACTGCCCGAGGTCCCGAGTTGGGCCAAAAAATTTATTGAGTTTTTCTTTCAATAAATTCTCATTAGTAGCTCGGATTCAAGAAGCTGGCGGTGTTTTACCTCAGTGCCTCAGAAAGCATGTAAATCCGTCGGCAGTGGCGTAGCGTGGGATGTCGTCCGAGGCCGACCGGAATTTTGCCGCCCCCCGTGTGAAAATACAATATACGGAAGAAATATATGGAAAAATAGATGAATCAACACATACATTTATGCCGATTTAATATATATTTATATATTTTAGCTCATATATCTTTTATATGTTTTATTTTATATTTTATCATTTATTTAAAGTTATGTGTTTAATATTATTTTAATTTATAGTTTAAATATATACTTCGAATTACTACGAATTACCATCTCGTAGTTCAATTACATTATGAAATAAGTCTTCGCGTAATGAAAATAAGAAGTGTTATTGTTTTGTCTGATGTCTCACCACCACACTCTGGGAGAACCGGACGTGTTTCGTCTCAAAACTTCATATTTCAGTTGTTTGAAAATGAATTAAGCTGTAATTTTACATACGTATACTTGGATACATAGGGTCTTCATTGAATTATTTTTATTTTTAAATTATATTTTTTTTTTAAATTTGACCACAATAGATATCAAACTCAAGATATAATTTTTTGACCATAGTGTTAGCAATTATTTATAAAGAACAATTAAACATATATATTGAATGACCCTAATTTTAATGTAATTGTCTGGTGAAACATATATCTAACTTTTATAAATGTAAATCGGATTTTCGCTTTTGTATCTTTGAATTTCCGGTAAGATTTTTGTTGTAATAGTTCCGGATTTGACTCCTTAAAGAAAATATAAAAATAGCTGTCACGACCTAAGCTGGATTCCCCAACAAGTTCACCTTATTGTGAAATATATCCTGAGCGGTTTTTATCCTTGTCGTCATAAGACCATCGCGGTCTTGTTGGACATTGCTAAAGCATTCGATAGAGTCTGGCACGAAGGCCTTATCTATAAACTATATAAAATAGGTCTCCCCGATCGCCTTGTACGTCTTCTCTTGTCTGAAGGATCGTACTTTTCGTTTAAGACACGACACGCTTTCCTCTCAGCGCCCCATCAAAGCTGGTGTCCGACAGGGCTCAGTACTTGTTCCCCTCCTGTATATCCTGTTCACCAACGACATTACCATCCCGTCGAAAGGTGTTCAGCTCTCCCTCTTCACAGACGACACTGCCCTCTACTGTAAAGATATCTCGCTAGGTTTCATACGGAATAAGATCCAAAAGTCAGTTGATGACCTAGGAGCTTGGTTCCAAAAATGGCGCATCGATGTGAACCCCGAGCTCCGCCGTTCACTTCGATTATAAACGACGCCGCCTCAAAAACACTCCACCAATACGTATGCTAAGGACCCCTGTCCCCTGGTATACGTCTACCAAATATTTAAGCGTCACCCTTGACACGGGGCTCACCTTCGGGCCCCATGTCAAAAGAGTAACCCGTCACGCACATTTTTATCTGAGTAGGCTCAACAGTTTGCTGGGCCGAAGCAGTAAAATGTCCCTCCGAAACAAGCGAATGCTTTATAAGCTCTGTATACAACCAGTCATGTCTTACGCGGGCCCTGTATTTGCTCACGCTGACCCGAAAGTCATTAATGAACGCCAAATAGTTCAAAACCTCTTCTATCGTCGAGCTACGAACGCACCCTGGTACGTCCGTAATGCCGACCTCCATCGGGACTTAGAGCTCCCTACAATTCAACAATTTCTTAAAACACTCTCTGAGAACTTCTTCAAAGCCTCAGAGTCTCACTCCAATTACTCTCGCTATCGAGTCCACAGGCCGAGAAACTCTCTCTCGGACCCGCCAAATAAACTTTCAACCGACCTGAACTGCCTCTTGGCGGCTCAGGCCAACTCTTCTTATTTACCATAGTAGGCTCCCCTCAGCGGCTCGTAGCTGCCTGCGCCCTCTTTTCACAAAAGAGGGTCGCTTCCGATTCGGCAGAAAGGCCTAATAAGCCAGTGCCAGTCCCATGGGTGGTGTTTAGTGGGTACACTTAGGGTGTTAAGTAGTTAGTCACAGTGAGTCCCATATAACCACGACAGTCGGCTGTCGTGGTATGCATAACGCATTCACCACATCCTCGCGTTAACGGGGATAGCCCTTTAAATTTGCTTCTGGGCGCAAAAAATAAACCTAAGCTGCATTCATTCAGTTATAGAGTGTTAAGAGTATAAGACTTGAGTGTTTGTGTAAAGTGTAGTGCAAGTACTAAGTAAAACGACATTATGTATACGACAATTAGTTGTGAGTCATGAAGAGATTAAAATGAAAGTGATATGATGTAATCTAAATTGTATTATTAGGTCTTGAGATCTGTTTCACATATCTGATTTCAATCAATTTATAAATACACCGTCATCCATGCTATTTTATAGAAACTTCTTGAAAAAAATATTTTTAACTCGCAATGTATTTTGGAAAAGGAAGCAAAAAAAAAGAAAAAAAAGGAGCAAGTGCATATTTTTTTATTCCTAAAAAGAGTAATGTATAAAGATCTTATTGCAATAAAAAAATTATAGGAGCGGGGGCAAACGAGCATGCGGCTCACCTGATGGTAAGTGACTATCGCTGTCCATGAACAACTGCAACACCAGGAGAATTGCAGCTGCTTTGCCGGCCTTTTAAAAAGGAGTAGGCTCTTTTCTTGAAGGTACCTAAGTCGTATGAGTCCGGAAAAATCGCTGGTGGTAATCAATTCCACAAGGAAGTTGTGCGAGAAAGAAAATTTCTTTTAAATCGCACAGTAGTGGACCACCAAGTATCCAGATGGTGAGGATGGTATCATGAATTGTGACGCGATGTGCGTTCGTGAAATTTGGCGGCTGGAATTAATCCGAACAATTCCTCAGAGCTCTCTCCGTGGTAGATTCGATAGAAAATGCAAAGGAATGAAACATCCCTACGCAGCGCCAATGTATTGAGCCGATCAGAAAAAACTAGGTCGTCGACGATTAGAACCGCTCTGCGCTGGATGCGCTCAAATGGAAGGAGCTGGCACTGGGGAGCCCCTGCCCAGAGATGGGAACAGTATTTCATGTGAAGCTGAACCTGCGCCTTGTAAAGTTGCAGGCGGTGTGCCGGCATGAAATACTGTCCCGCTCTGCTGAGCACCCCAAGCTTTTTAGAGGCCAATTTGGCCTTCTCTTCCAAGTGACCACGAAACTGCACGTCACTCGATATGTCGACGCCGAGGATTCCGATACTGGCTGAGGCAACCAGGGGAGTGCCTTGAAACTGAGGAGATACGACAAAGGGGTTCTTTTTAGCGGTAAACGCGCAAACTTGTGTCTTCTGAGGATTAAACTGGACTAGATTTAGTCGCCCCCAGTTCGAGACTTTGTCCAGCAAAGACTCGACTTCAGACACAAGTTTGTTCCAGTACTCGGCGACGTTTCCCCGAGAAATATTGGCACGGCCGGTGTATAAAGCATCACCAGTGCGGTCGTCTGCATGGCAATGAATGTTACCGGTTTGCAACATATCATTGATATGCAGAAGAAACAGCGTTGGTGATAACACGCAGCCTTGTGGACCACCAGCGTTAATGAGCTTGTAATCGGAGCATGCGCCGTCTACTACGACCTTGATGCTCTGATCTGCAAGAAAACTGGTGATTCAATTGTACAATTGCTCGGGAAGCCCATAGGAAGGCAGCTTCGAAAGAAGCGTTTTGTGCCAAACCCGATAGAATAGAATAGAATAGAATAATTTTTTATTCAATATCGATTATTACATAATTCTTATTGAAAGTCATTTTTTATTTACCACTGGTTCGGAAAATACCTCTGTCCTGGGAAGAACCAGCAAGAAACCCAGCGGGACTTTTTTTTTTCAAACATATTTCACTTAACAATAATTTCATTTATACAATTTTTAAATGATTTTTAATGGAACCAGCATGGTGGCGATCACCTTATTCCCAGGGGTTATTTTCATTCATGTATTCCTTGATATTATAATAACCCTTTTTGTACAGTTTTTCTTTAATAAAACTTTTAAACTTGTTTATTGATAAATTTTGAATATATTCTGGGATTTTGTTGTAAAAGCGTATACATTGCCCCATAAATGAATTACTGATTCTGTGGTGTCTAGTAACTGGTATTACAAGCTTATGTTTGTTCCTAGTGTTTAAAGTATGCACATCCTTATTCTTATTAAAGCTATTTATGTTTTTATGTACATACATTAGATTTTCATAAATATATTGCGATGCCAAAGTTAATATGTTTATTTCTTTAAATTTTTGTCTGAGGGACTCTTTACAATTTAGGTTATAAATCGCCCGAACGGCTCTCTTTTGCAAAACAAATATAGCTTCAATATCAGTCGCATTACCCCATAGCAAAATTCCATAAGACATGAAAGTAACTAAAATACACTAATCTAGCTGTCTCAACATCTGTGAGACTTCTAATCTTTCTTACAGCATATGCTGCAGAACTAAGTCTGCTTGCTAATTTAGATATATGGGGGCCGCATTGAAGTTTCGCGTCAATAGTAATACCGAGAAAAACAGTGATATCCACAAGACTCAACTCCTCCCCATTTAATAGCACATTGGTACTCGAATGTTTTACATTAGGTATTGTAAATTTAATACACTTAGTCTTATTGCCGTTTAAGAGCATATTTTTGGCGTTAAACCAATGTACTAATTTCGATAGAGCATTATTTACATCGTCATAATTAATTAACTGCCGTTTGAGTTTGAAAATTAAAGAGGTATCGTCAGCAAATAATACTATATCGTGATTGTCCCCTACAAGATAAGGTAAGTTATTAATATAGATTAAAAACAGGAATGGGCCAAGAATCGAGCCCTGAGGAACGCCCATTGATACTATCTATCCGGAGGAACCTTTACCATTTATCATGACTTTTTGAGTTCTGTTACTTAAATATGAAGTAAGAAGTCTAAGCGCCAAATTTTTTACACCGTAATGTTGTAGTTTCCTGATTAATGTTTCATGATGAACAAAATCGAAAGCCTTGGAAAGATCACAGAAAACACCTAAGGCATCCTGTGAATTCTCCCATCAAAGGTCAAAAGATCAAAGGATCAAAGGCCTTCGCTATGTCTAAACTAACAGCCAATGCCTCCCTCTTGTACTCCACTGCCTCCGTCCATCTATGAGTTAGGTAACTTAGAAGATCACTAGTTGAGCGACCTCGACGAAAACCGTACTGGCGGTCACTCATCAGCTGGTGATCCTCAAGGTACCGCATGAGCTGGCAGTTAATAATAGTTTCTATTACTTTGGAGACCAAGTACGTGATAGCGATAGGCCTGTAGTTGGACGGATCTGAGCGGTCGCATTTTTTTGGGAAAGTAGGAATCTTTACGCACAGAGTGCTGTGTAATCAGTACTTCCTGCATGGAGCACAAGTGGCGCAAGTATAGTAGCCGCCTTTTTGTTTGCGCCCAGAAGCAATTGAAAAGGGCTACCCCCCGGAAAGTGAGGAAGGGAGGTGGTGAATACTCTAAGCGTACCACGACAGCCGGCTGTCGTGGTTTTGTGGGACTCACTGCTACAAACCTAACCTAACCTAAGTACCTACCCACTAAACACTGGTGAGACTGGCATTGGCTTATGACGCCTTTATGCCGAATCGGAAGCGACAATCTTTAGGGAAAAGGGGGCGCAGACGGCGACGAGCCGCTGAGGGGGAACCTAACTAAGGCAAATTAAGAAGAGTTGGCCTGAGCCGCCAGGAAGCAGTTCAGTTCGAATATAGTGATTACAGTGAGACTCTGAGGCTTTGAAGAAGTTCTCAGAGAGTGTTTTCAGAAATTGCTGGACTGTGCGTTCGTAGCTCAACGACAGAAGAGGTTTTGAACTATTTGGAGTTCGTTAATCATTTTGGGATCAGCGTGGGCAAATACGGGGCCCACGTAAATCATGACTGGTCGTATACAAACCTTATAAAGGGTTCGCTTGTTGCGGAGGGACATTTACTGTGTCGGCCCAGCATTCTGTTAATCGTACTCAGATAGAAACGTGCGTTGCGGGTTACTTTTTTTGACATGGGGCTCGAAAGTGAGCCTCGTGTCAAGAGTGACACCTAAATATTTGGCAGTCATATGCCAGGGGACAGGGGTCCCTAGCATACGGATTGGTGGCATGTTATTGAGGCGGAGTCGTTTATGACCGAAGTGAACGGTGGAGCTCTTCTCCGGGTTCACCTCGATGCGCCATTTTTGGAACCAAGCTCCTAAGTCATCAACAGACTTTTGAATCTTGTTCCGTATGAAAGGTAGTGAGATACCTTTACAGAAGAGGGCAGTGTCATCTGCGAAGAGGGAGAGCTGAACACCTTTCGACGGGATGGGAATGTCGTTGGTAAACAGGACATATAGGAGAGGGGCAAGCACTGAGCCCTAAACGACACCGGCTTTGATGTAGCGCTGAGAGGAGAGCGTGCCTTCGTGTCTAAAACGAAAGGTACGATCCCTCTGATAGGAGGCCACGAGACGAACAAGACGATCAGGGAGGCCTATTCTGTAGAGTTTGTAAATAAGGCCTTCGTGCCAGACTCTATCAAACGCTTTTGCTATGTTGAAAAAGACCGCGATATCCTTATGACGACGGGGATAGAAACCGCTGAGGATATATTCCACAATACGGTGAACTTGTTGGGGAGTAGAATGTTTCGCTCGGAAACCAAATTAGTGGGGAATGACAAGAGGGTTACCATCTGTGGGAAGAGGTGGAGCGTCATGCGGGTGAGAATGACTCTTTCGAAGAGTTTGCCCATGGCCTTGAGGAGGCTGATGGGACAATGACTGGAAGGGAGGTTGAGAGGCTTTCCTGGATTGGAGATACCAATGACAGTTGCCTCTTTCCACGTAGTCGGAAAGTAACTAAGATTGAAGCAGGCGTTGAAGATAATAGCTAAAAGGGTAAACACCTGCTCAGAAAAATGTTTAAGGGCTTGGTTGGAGATGTCATCCGCGCCCGGAGCCCTTTTGGGCTTCAGTCCTTTGATGAGGGATGAGATCTCATCATTGAACACAGTGATAGGATCAGAGGCTATGGGGGGTGAGTTCCGGCGGCGTACCTCATTCTCCACTGTCTGGATGTGTGAATGGTCGGTGGGTTGAGAGCTAGGAGAGCATTGTGCGGCAATGCTGTCTGCAAAGCACTCAACCTTTTCCTCGTCCTCGAAGGCAATTATACCGTCGGGACGGGAGAGAGGGGGAGTGTGGGTGATAGCGTCTATAAGAGAGAGATATTCTCTATGAGCTTACTCTTTTCGAGGTCTCGAAATTCGGTGAGGCAGAAACGGACTTCTCGTTAAAGACGATTGACCGTACACCTATAGTCAGGGGTGGGATAGATTGCTGCTCTCCGGAAAGTAGCTCTCTTGGCTTTCATTAGGTTGCTAATATGTAGGGGAAGACCATCATTATTAGCAACCGAGACGATCCTTTCATTCTCCTTAAGGGTGGAGAGAGAATCGATCGCGGTGTCGATTTTTTAGGGACTGTCAGAGTCCGACGAGAGGTAGATGGGAGAGTCCTGTGAGCTTTGGCTAGGGACTTCTTGAAGCCTGCCGCACTCGCCCACTCGCTTTATAGCCCAGCGAGACAAGTATAGGAACTACACACTCGTTTCTCGCTGCTCGCCAATTCGTTTCTAGTTTTTAGCTCTACTCGCTTCTCGCTCATCGCCAGCGGTGAGACAAGTGCCTAAATAACTGGTTTGTCGCTAGAACTTCGATACTCGACTTCATCTCACCTCCTCTCTTTTGCATCCTTGTGGTTTCGCATGGTACGTTACATTGCGGGCGCCTTTTAATTATATTTTTTTTTAAATATCATTTTTTTAATATGATAAGGGCGACAAACGAGCACACAGTCCACCCGACGGCAAGCGGCTGCTGCGGCCCATAGACATCTACATCTATCCTCTATTACAAATCAAAATGTAGATGCGCCGCCACCCGTGAGGACCAAGATGGAATTCCTCATTTCCAGTAAAAAGAGCCTCCGGCCACCTGCACTCACCAAGCGAAACGCAGAGGTAAACCTCTACTTCACGCTGGTTTTCTGTGAGGTCGTGGTACCACCCCGGTTCGAGCCGGCCCATCCGTGCGACAGCAAAAGCTGCCGCGTGGCTCTACCACTGTTAAAAATAAATTGAAATAATTGTGACGCTTAAAGCACAAGCTGCCCTTTTTATCTTTTATATGCAAAATGCGTGGTACCTAACGCATTATTTTAACTGATTTTATTACTTACTACACATTTGTAAGGGTCGAGCGATACGCAAAAACGTTGTTGCCCATAAATCACATTCAATTTGGGATAGTTTCAACTAAAAGTAGAAGCCTTATTTACTAGTATTTTCAAAAACTGCAATAACGGTATATCATTATTTATATATTTGAACTTAAATTTGGCAGCTACATGAAGAATAACCCTGTACGAATGGGTGCGTGCGTCTGTAGTGATCGTGTAACTACAGAACGACTTGACCTACTGAGGTCGTATTCAAATAATATATTTTTATTTGTCGAGACTATGGATTATAGCTATGCCAAGATTCGATAGATGAAGCTGTAATCAAGGTAGTTAATTAAAAAATCTATATTAATGGAGCAAAATGACTCATATTCACTATACAATTATGATAGTTTAATGCTTATGTAGTGCTGTGGTCGAGTTATTGATAAGTGTTATATTTACACTGTAATAGCCCGGAGTAAATTCGTTTTGAAACCTATTGTGCCACCTACCGGAAAGGGCAAAACAGCATCTGCCGAGTCTTTTTTTATACAATAAGGGTGATAAACGAGCACGCAGTCCACCTGGTGATAAGTGGATATTGTTGGTCCTTTGATATCTTCATCTATATTCAATTAAGAATCAAAATAGATGCGTTATCACACCTAGGCACTAAGATGGAATTCACACTAATTTTACAAAAAATACGAGGAAGCACGGAGGCATTTACTATTCCAAACTAACCTATAGACACACCAACTTCTTAATCATTAGACTTTTTCTTTCTCTTCATCAGCCTGTATGAGTCGACTGCTGGGCATGAACCTGCCCCATTGTTTGGAGGATTTTAATTTATTAGCTTTCGTAAAGCCATATTTTCCAAAAATTACACATTAACCAAAAATTTATATTAACTTTCAACATCCTACATTTTTAATTTAGAATAAGGGTATTGAATGAAGCTGCAAATGCTCCAATGACTTATCACCCGTACATCTAATAGTAAACAGTAATTAGGACAAACAAACACAAGCGCACTCATTTACGATAAGAACATTCCTGGGAACCACTAATTTATTATTAAAAAATACATTACATACTGTTTTTAAAAATAAATTAGATTTTCGACGCCCCCGAGCAAAAAGTCTGTATTGACTTATATGTTAGTAGTCGGTAATCGTAAAACTTATCAGAAAAAATTATTTCCAGTTTTTGTGGCATTATACAGGAACGCGTTCTAAAGTGACTGATAAATCAAATTAAAATATTTTTTTAAAGAATTTGATGTTTTGTTAGCGTTGAGTTTAATAATTTTGTATGCAAGCAATATGGGGAAATACAAATGACTGAAAATGCGCTAACAATGTGTTTCAGTTATTAATAATTCTATGGTTTCAGTATTATTAACTTACGGGTTTATTGCGGTAAATTTCTCAAAATTTATGTTATAGTTATAGTGTGCCGTGTAGTGGCGGTGTAAGAATGTCCACTACCCCATATAGTCCAGTGGGTGTCGTAAGAGGCGACAGAGGGAAATTGAAGCAGGTGATAGGCAGCAGTATCTTCCTGATAACAACTGAAAATAATTTAAAAAAAAATGCGGTTAACAATCCCCTCGCCAAGCGTATCAACTACAGCAAAATCCCCACTGTGAGGCAATCTATGGGGGAGGCCTATGTTCAGCAGTGGACTTTTATAGACTGTAATGGATGGATGGATGTTATAGTAACCTTATACTATTGACTTATTGGTTTTTCATTAGAGGCAAACTTTTATGCACTGTTACCAGTAACAAAGTTATCGCTGTAGGCACTCTGAAATAGATTAGACAAAGGCAAAGACAATACAAAATTGTGTACTTATAATGGAAATCCCAAATAATTTAACAGCATAGACGTAAGCTATCAGTAATGTGTTTTTTTTAATAAATATAAATGTGATTACATAATTATAATTAAAAAAATAGTTAATTATGCTTATAAAAAACGTTAGATGTTATTATTGATTGATTTTACTTAAAATAAAATACAAAATTATAATAATAACATTTACTAAGCACTTTATTTTTATTTTATTTACGCCAATACTACAGTGATAATAGTAAATTATGAAATCAAACACAAAATGTTTTTGTTTTGATGTGTAACTATATTTCTAGTCATTATCAAGCTTGTGAACTTCCATATAATTAAAATGTTATTTATAAAGCTATTAGTACGCTCAAGGTCGCTCAGCGAGCTAAGGAAAGGGCTATGCTCGGGGTTTCTCCGTGTGATACCTATACTTAAAAATAATTATATCCGCAGTAAAATCAGTGTAACTAACACAGCCCAACGGATATACAACAGCATTATACTACGTATTTTACGCTGTTGTTCCTTTTTTATAAACCGAAGTGACAACTAACTTCAATTCTACTTGATGGTAAGTGGCTACAGCAGTCCATGTACATCCGCAGTCAACCTTAAACAAAAAAGTCTGCTTTGAGGAAATTCTGTAATCATACTATCTCTCTATCAGTCATCTCTCTTCAGCTCAGGACACAACAGAGCAAGCACTAATATTTGGCTGCAGAAGTGGGTAACAGGGTGGTGCCTACAGATGAAATCCTAGGCAGGAAAGGAGTTCTACCATCTAGTACTTCATATGAAGATGGTCCTTTCAGGTCTAGAGGACTCATTCATATTGGTACTGCAGACACGCTGAAGTTCTGTAACACAATTACACGTAAGCTTTAAGATGTTGAGGATAACCTTCTGTATTTGCACTTCGTCTTCGTCTTTTTAACGTGGTAGACCCACGCTGCAGCTATATTATAGTTGTAGCACCAATGGGTCTGCTCCGCCGGTATAGGATCACGCTCTCATAGAGTACCAGCGTAAAATAGCAGCTTAATGCTAATTTAGCAGTGGATGTGTGTAGGACTGTAACGATGAAGATAATGAATGCTTCAAAATAAAGCACTGATATTTCTTCGGTCCGTGATGTAGTGGCATAGAAAAACCATCACCCTATTTCTTCTCGTGGGTGCCGTAAGAGGCGACTGTGGGTAATGCCAGAAATCTTATGGCTTCCGATAAATGGCGGTATAGACATCATGTTTACTCCAGGCGTAAAATGGTGCAACACGTCTGCCATTGCGATCGTCAGCCCGCCTGCCAGACGTGATGACTAACAAATCCTTGCTACAACGAAGAAGAAAACACGTCCCACATTGGATTTTTACTGGCTAATAATATCGATTCTTGATTATAGAACAAGCATAAAAATCAGCCAACATGACTCATTAATCACCATTTGTAAAAAAAATATAAAAATGTATCGAATTATTATGTCAATATCCTCAACAAATTTTTTTTATAGGATAAGGGTGACAAACGAGCACACAGTCCACCATCTATCCTCTATTACAAATCAAAATGCAGATGCGTTGTCACCCGTGAGGACTAAGATAGAATGCCTCATTTCCAGCAAAAAGGGCCTCCGGCCACCTGCACTCACCAAGCGAAACGCAGAGGTAAACCTCTACTTCACGCTGGTTTTCTGTGAGGTCGTGGTACCACCCCGGTTCGAGCCGGCCCATCCGTGCGACAGCAAAAGCTGCCGCGTGGCTTTACCACTGTTAATAATTAATTTAATATTCTGTATGATTTACAGCATCTAAAGTTTTATGGTTTAGTTTTATTGACTTTTTCAACGGTGTATTTACATTTTTTAGTTACTAATTAGGGATTTGTTCGGTATTCGTTTAGGTCATACAGGTTTAACCAACCTCGGCACACCTCGATGAGGAGGTGGAGGAAATGTATGAGGATATCTTAGAGCGAGGATACCGTCATGGATTCCTCCAAAACGCACTATACGGTGTTAATGGGAGACTTCAACGCAAAACTAGGCACAAGAGAGAACGGCGAGCTGAGGGTGCGGAAAATTGGAATAAGGCAACGGAACTTGCTATTGTAAGCAACCCAAGAAAAATAACACAAACACGCCAATACGCCCTCGCGAAAAATCTCCTGTTGTAAATATCTCCCAAATTGATAAAGACAACATTACATTAAGAAGATCCCCAAATAATATGCACAATGACACTAGTGATTCGGTGGATATTGAGCTATTAGGTGATACTGTTATTACTCAGACCTCCCCAAACCCAAGTGCAAAATCTGATGAAAACTTATTGCAAACTCTAAGTGTAATAATACAACAAAAGTTAAAAGAAAATAACAGATCACTAATAAATGAGCTGCAAAGTACAATTCACTCAGAAATTAATAAAGCTATTATATCATTAAAAGAAGATATTCAGCAAAAAACAGAAATTCTAAATTGTCAAAATAAACAAAGAAAAGATGAAATATGCCAACTGAATTTAAAAATAGAGTCAATTACAAAAGAAAATGAAAAATTAAGAGAAGACATAATACAACTAAGTAAAAAGATTGAGAACAACTTTAAAATACCTGAAATAAACTCAAGAAAAATAGTACTTTATAAACTAATGGAACAACACAATGAAAATGATTTCAGCTTATGCAACAGAATTGTAAACATATTCAGAGACATTATGAATGTGGATCTAAACGGTTATATTGAAGACACATACAGACTAGGTAAACATAGGAATAACACTAGACCCCTCGTTATTGAATTGATAAGTAAAAAGATGACAAAATACCTTATCGATCATAAATATTTATTCAAAAAATCTGGATTAGCCATCTCTAAGTACTATGATGAAATTACACAAAAACACAACAAATTATTAAGAGAAGAAATGTTTAAAGCGAGACAAAAGGGATTATATGCTGTGATAAAAGATGATAACCTATATGTAGAAGGAAAAAAGGTACTATTGAATACAAATACAACAAATAACAAAGATATAGAAAACGAAAATACACATGACAAAAGTATCAATAAATCCTTTTTTCGAAACCAAGGACTTACAAGACAAAATACTTATCCAGAACATTCAGAGCATCTACAATAAAATAGATATATTAGAAGATTTTGTACAAAGTAATCCCGATTACCAGATATTATGCTTTACTGAAACATGGCTATCTACGGAAAAACTTGAACTGATACATTTAACGGATTATCAAGTAGCTGCATCGTATTGTAGAACATCGCGCACCGGAGGCGGCGTCTGCATCCTGCTGAAAAACGATATAGAATATTTAGAATTAAAAGAAATCTCCAATATGTCAATTGAGTATGTAGTGGAAATTTGTGCAGTAGAGCTTATAAAATATAATACTATATTGTTAACATTGTACTATAATGGGAAGAAGGAAGATTTATTTTACGAAAAAATAAAAACTATTCTGGATTACATAAATAAGAAATTTTCTAAACATAAAATCATACTGGGGGGAGATTTTAATATCGACATGCTACAAAAAAATATAAAAAACGACACAACAAAAAGAAATAAAGGAAATAAGCTTTCAGACTTAATGCTCCAATATAACTTTCACCAACAAATCCACAGTCCTACACGTGTCACTAAAACAACTTCAACATGCTTAGATTTAATTTATTTAAACTTTAGCGATGCAAACCTACAAATAACTGTGCAAGAATTGGGTCTGTCGGACCATAGGGCTACTATAATTCATCTGAATCTTTCTAAAGAAAATAAACAAAAAATATGGTACACCGAAAAAAGACAATATAACAAAAACAATATAGCAAATTTTAAACTTGCACTGGAATCGCTTGATTGGGAAAACATACTTAATAAGAATAAAGACATAAACTATAACTATTATATATTTCCTCAAACTTTGATTAAAATTCTAGATATTTGTATACCAAAAAAAGTAATAAAAATAAAAAACAATTATAAAAAACATTGGCTTACCGTTGGAATAAAAAAGTCTTGTTATAACAAAAGATTGCTCAAATCGCACATTATAAGGTCAAATGATAAAATTCTTAGAGATTATTATAAAAAATATGAAAAAATATTAAAAAAGGTTATAATAACGTCAAAAAAATTACACTATATAAACAAGATAAAGCAGTCTAATAATAAAATGAAAACAATGTGGCATATTGTTCGAGAACGCACAAACAAAGTGAATTTAAAGGTAAAATCAAATATTAAATTAAATATAAACAACCAAATTTCTTCTAACCCAAAACAGATTGCCGATAAATTTAATGATTACTTCACCAATATTGGTGAAACAATTCATCCACAAGCAAAGGGTCTTCCTGTTCTACGTCCATCAGAAAACTCAATATTTCTAAGCAGAGTAGGATTTGAAGAAATACTTAAAATATTAAAGAGTCTAAAAAATAAACTAAGCTATGGTGTTGATGAGATTCCCCCAACCTTGTTCAAACAGTGTGCAAGCGCTTTAGTATATCCATTAACATTATTAATAAATCAATCTTTTGAAGAAGGCGTATTCCCAGATATACTAAAAAGTTCACTCGTGAAACCCATTTATAAAAAAGGTACACAAACGGACCCAGACAACTATCGACCTATTGCCTTACTACCCACAGCTTCCAAAATATTTGAGAAAGCATTATACGATCGTATCTATAAATTCTGCGAAAAATATAATATCTTTAGTGAAAGTCAAAACGGTTTCCGCAAAAACAAATCAACAGTTTTAGCAATTTATAATTACATTCAAAAAATACATAATATAATTAACGATAAAAATTATGCTATAGGAATACTACTAGACATGTCAAAAGCATACGATACAGTGCAATATAACATATTACTAAATAAATTATATGACATAGGAATCAGAGGCCCGTGCTACAATCTGTTAAAATCATATTTACACAATAGAACGCAAATAGTAGAAATAGAGTATTTCAATGATAAATTACACAAAATTGAAAAAATTAGATCCGATACTAAAACTATTAAAGCCTCAATACCTCAAGGCAGCGTGCTGGGGTGTCTTATGTTTTTAATTTACATTAATGACTTTGCAGAGGCTCTGAACGAATACTGTGTCATGTTTGCGGACGACATTTCTATTCTTGTATCAAGCCAAAGTCCAACATATCTAACAGAAAAAATTAACAGCATATTATTCAAAACAACGGACTGGCTAACTAAACATAACCTGCGGATAAACTTATCAAAAACTAAAATAATGTCTTTTCACCCATATCAAAAACCAAAATTAGATATAAAAATAGATAATGACGGCTTCACTATAGATACTGTTAACGAGCACACACTGCTAGGCCTAATAATAGATACCCATATTACTTGGAAACCACACATAGAAAAATTACATAGAAAGTTAAGCAGTTTTATGTACGCATTACGAGAAGTAAAAAAAACAATAGACATAACCACCGCGATAACAACCTACTACGCGTATGCACATGCATGGCTCAGCTACGGCATTGTCCTATGGGGAGGCAGTACTGATGCCCCAAGTTTATTAACTAAACAAAAAAAACTAATACGAATCATAGCTAATATACAAAACACAGAAAGCTGTAAGCCTTACTTCAAGAAGTATAACATTTTAAGCCTGCCCTGTATCTATATTTTGGAACTATGCAAATTTGTCAAAAAAAATCCAAGCTTCTACACAAAACGAGATGACATCATATCTAGGAATCTAAGACAGAGAAACAAACTAGTGCTGCCAGTTTCAAAACTGAAATCTCATTCTTCCAGCCCATTCGCCATGACTATAAAAATATATAATAAATTACCCGAATATATAAAAAACATTAAAGACGAAAAACAATTCGTAAAAAAATTAAAGCAACTACTTATAAACAAGTGTTACTATAATACTTCTGAATTTTTAGAAGATAAAAATATAATTTAATATAATATAGATAATAAATATAAATATAATAGGTAATAATGAAATGCCATCCTACTAAATAAGTTACAATAAAAATTCAAATAAAATTTAAAATGATTCAATTAATTAAATAAAAATTCAACTGTGCTAATTATACTAATTACAATAATACATTAAATGTCAAAATCAATTCATTAATAAATTATAACAATTATAATAACCGTATTTAAAATTCAATGTGTGAATGTTTAAATAATATAACAAATATTAATATTAAATAATTATTTAAAAATAGCAATAATTATAATAATAAATGTTCCTCCTTCATAATATTGCTGCGCCCATCAGGGCCCATAGAGATACCATAAAACTCTGTAACACCTTTTGTAACCTATGGAATGCAATAAAGTTATTGAGTATTGAGTATTGAACCCAGCAGCTGGCCAACTTCATGGAGAAAGAGGTACTCTTTATGATGACTTTATGACAACTGTTCAGTGATGTCTCAGTGATCGCGAGGGTGAAACTGGTAGCGATAACCGAATGGTTGGAGACACACTGTTGGAGAGGTAACGTCTAATGAAGTCAACGCTCCGTCCCCCTCGTACTATAATCCAGAGTCCCGAAACCTTTCAGCTCAAGTTACAAAACCGTTTTCAGTGCCTAGAAGATTGCAATGCACTAGACGATATCAATGACTAGCTCGTGGAAACGGTCCATGTGGTCGCAGCTAAATTTTGCAAGACCCGCCGCAGCAGAACACAAAAACTCACCGATCACACTCTTAATATCATGACTGAGAGACCGGAAATGAACCTGCAGTTTTCTGTGGATATGACATACAGGCAACTGAACAGATAGATATCCAAATGCATGCGGCGGGGCTTATGTAACTTTAATACTTCTCGTATTGAAGAAGCTATCGAGCAGAACCAGGGCTCCAAAGTCTTTGCTAGAAACCTGTCTGCCAAAACGAGCCAACTGTCGAAGCTGAAGACCAAATATAGCAGCATCGTTTCCGGGACACCTGAGATTTTGAGTAAGCTTGTGAGGTTCTATGGACAGCTGTACACATCATCGTTGGATCCACATGCAAGTGTGAGTAACGATCCAGAGCAAGTCTTATCAGACACTATACTGATGATATCCCGGACGTCAGTCTGAGCGAATGGCTCTCCAGCACCTTGAAAACGGCCAGTCCCCGGGCGAGGATGGAATTACAGCAGAGCTTCTGAAAGCGGGTGCGGGAAGCTCAATTGTGGCAGTACTCCGCAGGCCTGGAACAGAAGTGCGGTGGTCTTGTTCTTCAAGAAAGACGACAATGCTTTCTTTAAGAACTATAGACCAATTTCCCTTCTGAGCCGCGTCTACATGCTGTTTTTGAGAGTCATTACGAATCGTCATGCATGCAGGCTCGACGACTTCCAGCCTCCCGAACAACCCGGTTTCCGAAAAAGCTTTAGCACCATAGACCATATACATACCCTTCGGCAAATTGTACAAAAGACCGAGGAGTACAGTTTGTCACTGTGTTGCGTATGCGAACTATGAAAAAGCCTTTGATTCCGTCAAAATATGGGCGGTGCTGCAGTCCCATCAGCGATGCCAAGTTGACTGTTGGTATATCGAAGTGCTGAAGTGTTTGTAGAGTAGACTACGATGGCTATCCGAGTACAGAACCAGAGTACGAAAACTTTCCACTTGCAGAGAGGTTGTAAGACAGAGTGACGTTATATCCCCGAAACTCTTCACCGCCGCTCTGTAAGACGTTTTCAAACTTCTAGACTGGAAATTATTAACATCAATGGTTAGTACATCACTCACCTTCGATTTGCCAACAAAATAGTTCTTATGACAGAATCGCTGGAGGACCTAAGCGCTATGCTCAATGACCTCAATAGTGCCTCCCAACGGATAGGTCTTAAGATGAAAATGGACAAAACAAAGATTATGTACAATGTCCATTTCACACCTATGCGGTAGTTGTTGGGAGCACTACGCTCGACGTTGTTGACGAGTATGTTTACCTGGGACAAATAGTCCGACTAGGTAAGTCCAACTTCGCCCGAGTGGTCCATTGTCGGATTCAACTCGGTTGGGCAGCGTTCGGGAAGTAACGATACAACTTCTCGTCAGGTATACCTCAAGACTTGAAAACGAGACTATACAACCAGTGCCTGTTGCCAGTGATAACTTATGGAACTGAGACGTGATCCTTCACTGCTGGCCGAATGAGGACGCTCAAGGTCTCTCAGCGAGCTATGGAGAGAGCTATGCTCGGGGTTTCTCTGCGTGATAAACTTACAAATGAGGATATTCGCAGTAGAACCAGAATGAACGACATAGCCCAACGAATTCGTAAGCTGAAGTGGCAATGGACCGGCCATATAGCTCGAATAACCGGCAGCTGATGGGGAAACTACTTCTCGATTAGCAGCCTCGTACCGATAGGCGAAGTGTAGGGCGACCCTCCATCAGATGGAGTGACGACCTGGTAAGACATGCAGGAAGTCAATGGATGCAGGTGACTCAGGGCCGTGCTTTGTGGCATTCCTTGGGGGAGGCCTATTTTCAGCAGTGTACTTGTGAAGGGCTATAATGATGATGATGAATTAGTGATTGTAATGAATATAACCACAGTAGAAACAGAGTAACCGACATACCCCAATAAATTAGTAAGTTGAAGTGGCAATGGGCCATATAGCTCGGAGAAATGACAACCGATGGGGATGAAATTTCTGAAGTGGCTGCCACGCACTTCTAAGCAACCTAAAGGGCTACCACACACTAAATGAGACTTAATAACGCATGCAGGAAATCGATGGATGCAGGTGGTTTAGAAACGTGCTTTCCATGAGGGAAGCCTATGTTTAGGAGTAGACTTGTGATGTACTGCTGTACTGATGACGAATGTACATATTGATGGTACACATATTGGTGATACCGAAGATTTTGGTTCGGCGCTCACTTCCTATACTGCAATGGTATACTGGTGACAAACGAACACATAATCCATATGATTTTAAATGAATACTGTTGCCCATATAAATCTACATTCAACGCTAATCGATTGCGTTGTCACCCCCGAGGACTAAAATTTTTTAAAAATTCCTAGACCGATTTCGATAAAATTTCAATGGGACCATCTGGGAAGTATCATACCCTTTGAAACAAAAAAAAGAATTTTTCGGTGAACATACTGTTAAGCGCCACCATTAATAACTAGTACATGGCAACACTAGTGACCACTAGCGCCCTCTAGTGTCAAGTAGCAGGACTAGGGGAGTCGACATCCTTCTAGAAATTTCCATGGAAGAACTTTCTAGAACTATCGTTACCTAGTGAATCGGGATCGGTATGTACTCGAATATTCTAGATGTTTCTACAGTAGAAGGTTCTGGAACTATTTGAGGCCCTATATAAAGCAGGTAAGACCGCGACCGGGGTTAGTGTTGAATTGACGATACAAGCGAATACTTCGAAGCGATACAACTGCGAACGAAAGTGATCAGTTGTACAATTGTGTTTTGTTATTAGTGTGGTTTTAGGTTGTAATTAATGTCGTGTAATTAAAGTGTCAATTTTGGTAATTCACTCGGCAGTTTTTCATTGTCTCGAACCCCAAGCTCGTAACAATACATAAAAAAAAAGATTCTGACGAATTGAGAAACTCCTCTTTTTTTGAAGTCGTTTGAAATGTGTCTCTGGTGTACTCGCTTTACACTCGTTCATGCAAAACACAGCAGAATTAAGCTGCTATTTTACGCTGGTATTCTTTGTGAGCGTAATCCTTCGTGATAATCAGAAATAATCAGAAAATGTTGTTTTAGTCAAAATAGACAGATAGACCTCTACCTTTTAGGGTACATCATCATCATCACCACTATTACAGCCCTTCACAAGTCCACTACTGTACATAGGCCTGCCCCAACGAATGCCACAAAGCACGGTCCTAAGTCACATGCTTCCATCGACTTCCTGCATGTTTTACCGGGTCGTCACTCCATCTAGTGGGGGACATCTTACACTTCGCCTACCGGTACGAAGCTGCCACTAGAGAAACTTTTTTCCCGTCTCTTTAAAATTCAGAACCAAAATAAAATTCAGAATTAGATTTAAATACAGAGGATACATGAAGGTGTCTGTGGGTCAAGTCGCAGACAAACAAGTACACAGTCCACTTGATTGTTTATAACCTTTACCTATTAAAAAAACAGTACTTTTAAGAAATCACAACAATGAAGCAACAAAAGACTATCACGAAACTCTCGACCACCTTATTACTAATCCTTATTATTAGATAAAACAAATGAACAAAACTTGGAACTAATACAAACTTTCTCCAATACTCCATTGACTAAATATAGCGAAGTGAACGCATTTATATTTTACACAAGTTACGGTAACTAATAAACAGTATGTTTTCCTTGTTCCAAAGATAGGCCATTCCCAAGTCTTTAGCATGTTGTAAGTAAGTCACAATGCATAGATGTGATACAAGACAGAGCGCTCATTAAAAAATTATACCCACTAATTTAATTTGTTTTAAGGATAAAAATCAAAATGAGAATGTGCCCTCTATGCGATAAAAAGATATTAAGCGCCGATTATTAAGCATTTTCGACAATCCGACATTTTAGATTTACTGATGAAAGTAATCAGTACTGTTTATTTTTATTTTATTTATTAAGATATATAAACAAATGTACAAAGATATTTATAAAAGTATTATCAAAAAAGAGTATAACATATACCACATATTAGTATAAACAAAAAACGACGGGTTGCACTCCGGGAGTGCCGGCAGAAGTGAAAACTTGAATATTAGCGATGTGCATTTTTGATATTTTGGAATGGCGGAGATTATTTATTATTATTTTATTTCATTTATTTTCAGTCGAAGTTATTTGTTTGGTAAACCTACACCGCACATGTGCTTATTGTGATGTTATGAAAATATAGGTTAATGCTATAAAGTATAAACATATTACAAATATTACATCTATAATGTACATATGTATCTATATTAATAATTTCGTCAAGCAGTACTGTAGACTCGATCGAAACCTAATGTTAATAATAAAATTATATTAATTAATAAATGAAAATTAATTAAACCTAACTTACTTCCTCTCCTACGCCGCGCCGGCTGTCTACTCTCCGTCCGTCTTACGAATGTTCGATCAAAACACGTGACCTGACGCGAGTTTAACATTTTTTACCCATTACAAAAAAAGTGCACAACGCCGCTAAAGAAGTTTTCACTTCAATAAGTAACGAGTTCAAGAGAAAAAATTACTATCACAAAAGAAAAACATAAGAAGGTATATAAGGATCTTGATGTGTAATGACTCTCGAAAACAGCACGTAGACGCGGCTCAGAAGGCAAATCGGTCTGTAGTTCTTCATGAGAGCGTTGTCGCCTTTCTTGAAGAACAAGACCACCGCACTTCTGCTCCACGCCTCCGGTGTAACGCCACCATGGAGGACGGAATTAAAGAGCTTCTAAAGAACTTCAAGTACCGGTTTTCCACCCGCTTTCAGAAGCTCCGCTGTAATTCCATCCTCGCCCGGGGACTTTCCGTTTTTAAGGTGCTGGAGAGCCATTCTAATCTCGCTCAGACTGACGTACGGAATATCTTCAGAATATTGTCGGATAAGACTCGCTCTTGAATCGTTACTCACACTTTCGTGTGGCTCCAACGATGACGTGTACAGCTGCCCATAGAACCTCTCAATCTCACTCAAAATCTCAGATATCCCAGAAACGATGCTGCCACACTTGGTCTTCAGCTTCGACAGTTGGCTCTTTCTGGCAGACAGATCTCTGGCAAAGACTTTGGAGCCTTGGTTCCGCTCGGTCGCTTTACGCAACTTCAATACAAGCTTTATTGAAGTTGCGTAAGTCCCGCCGCATGCATTTGGAGATCTGTTTGTTCAGATGCCTGTATGCTGTCAAATCTGTTGAAGAATGTAGCTTCATCTCCCATCTAACAGCCATGAGATTAAGAATGTGATCGGAGAGTTTTTGTGTTCTTCTGAGGCGGGTCTTGCAGAACTTAACTCTGACCGCATGGACAGTTTCCACGAGCTTGTCATTCATATCGTCTACTTCATTGTAGTATTTTAGGCACTGAAAACGGTTTTATAACTCGAGCTGAAAGGTTTCGGGAATTTGGATTAGAGCACGAGGGGGACGGAGCGTTAACTTCATCAGACGAGACCTCTGCAACTTAACGTTTAGGTTCAGTGTGCCTCTAACCATTCGATGATCACTACCAGTTTTCACCCTCGCGATCACGGAGACATCACTGAACAGTTGTCGTCTGGTCGTCATAATGAAGTCAATCTCATTTTTTGTCGAACCTACATGAATTCGGCCAGCTGCTGGCCCCTTGGGTTCGGTTGCCCTATTCCGAATTTCCCTACTTTCAGCTCACCGTTCTCTCTTGTGCCTAGTTTTGCATTGAAGTCTCCCATTAACACTGTATAGTGGGTTTTGGAGGAATGCATGGCTCTAGAGATACACTCATACATTTCCTCCACCTCCTCATCGGGATTTGCCGAGGTTGGTGCGTAAACCTGTATGACCTTCAGCGAATACCGTTTGGTGATTCTGAGTATAAGGTACGCAACCCTCGTCGACACACTCGCAATCTTTACAACGTTGTTAACGAAAGACTTGTGGACGATAAATCCGACACATCCTTGGGACAGATGGTCGCCCTCCCGGTGATAGAGCAAGTTGCCGGATTCAAGGATTACCGTGTCCTCCCCCTCTCTCCGGACCTCGGATAATCCTATAATATGCCAACGTAACTTGTCTATCTCTTCTTCCAGCTCCACGACCTTCTCGTCAGTCCTCAGGGTGCGTGTGTTGTATGTTGCCAGGTCGAGTCGTTTTAGGTGGCAACCGAACCTCCACCGGAGATTCTTAGCACCCCCTTCCCCACCGTTACCATGGTCGCCACCGTAGCCAGGAATAGCGCGGCCGCCGGGGACTGGGGGCCGTTTGTTAATGTCATTGTTCATGGGAGGAGGGGGGGTATATTGCCATAGTTGCTACGCACGGCGAGCGGGTTGGCAACCGCAGTTTATTTATTATTATTTTGCTGTTATCAGAAAGATGCTGCTGCCCATCTCCTGCATGTTTCCCTTTGTCGCCTTTTACGACACCCACGGGAAGATATGGGGTAGTGCATATTCTTAACCGCCACTACACGGCAATGCCTGCAATTGAATACCTGTAATTTATTCTTAATATATTTCTTAAAGCACAAATTTGAGGCAGTAAAAATATCAATATCGCTAAAATAATCATAATATGATTGCACTATACGTCTTAATAAAACAAACAGATAAAGATGTTATGTGCCCAGTTGTCTTTCAGTAGTAGTTGTTCTGCAAACATCGTACCTGTCGGCTCGAAACCCGGTTGGAGGACGTAAGTCCTTTCTAAGTTGATCCAATCGTTCCGTCAGGAATTTTTAACCCCCGACGAACACAGAGGGGTATCTGTATATATGTGTATCTGTGTTTCTGTGTATTTGTCTATCTGTGTATCTACCTATCTGTGTGCCTATCTGGTGCATCACAGCTCCTGAATGGATGAGTCATTTTGATATAGTTTTTGTCGTTTGAAAGGTAATCGACAAAATCTGTTCAGACACTTGAAGATCACCAGCGCTTTTGGTTTCGGGATTTATTTTAATTTTTAAATGTAGATATTGCAGATATTTTTATAAACTCAGTGTGAAAGTTTCGGTAGAATAGTGTAACTACTACTGCCTAGCTAGACTATGGTCTCTTAATGTCTGGGTCATTTCACACCAATCCAAAATGAGCGATTTCACACGTAGACTAAAATTATAATATCATTATTGGTACCAAAAGGCCACTGACTCCGGAGGTAGCGGCGTAAGTAAAACCATCAGCCTATTTTATGGAATACCCTGGGTGCATTGAACGGGACGAGACCCAATTGCTGACGGTATTACCATCTCGTGTACAAGTCATATGTAAAATATCCAGTCCGGCAACGGAGCAGCTTCAAATGTTTGAGATACCTGGTAATGCCATTACAATTCGCCAAGATGCCATGGAATCGCTTTGAAGACTTAAAATCGGTGACAAGATTTCAATTTAAAAACCGAAAATAATCAAGACTTAAAAACTAATTATTTTCGTGCGATATTAAAAGAAAAATGTTTTTTTTTTTAATTTCTGATAAAAAAATATATGATAAATAAAAAGTTTTAAAACCACATACACATTATTCATTTATCTCTCTTTCCACTCATTACTCTGTGCTCAAAACGAACATTCCATCCCAGTAAAGCTCAGGGTGCGCTAGTTTTATACGAAACACGTCGGCATGTGGACGGGCGCAGGATTGCTGGCACTAGTGGCCTGCGCGAGCGCAGTTACACGGGACCAGTTCTACCCCTTTGGCCCTTCACTGGACCAAAGACTGCCTCCGGGGCAATTGCCCTCACCTGAAGTAAACTTAAAAGTACCGATCGTCTTCTATGGAGAAACATACGAGTCAATATTTGTAAGTTTTTTAGTATTTATTGCTCGAGTGATTATTATTTGAGTAGAATTAATTAGAGATAGTGATTAAGCCTGAAAAAATTCAACAACTCCCATTGAATTTCCAATAGGAATTCTGTCTGTACAACTATTCAATTTATTTTTATTTTTGTGGTAGCGCCATGATGCAGTTATATCTGGTTTTGGCACACACGAGTTAGCTCGACCGAGAAAGGACCACGCTCTCACAGAACACCAACTTCTGAGTGATGTGAGCGGCGCCCTTTTTACTAGCAACGAAGCATTCCATCTCAGTCCTCAGGGATGACAACGCATTCTGCATTTTAATTTTTCAATCGAGGATAGATGCATATGAGCCACAGCAGCCACTTCTTATCAGGTGGACTATGTGCTCGTTTTTCATCCTTATTCTATAAAAAATATTTAAATATCATAATATATAATTCAATAAAAAAAACTAAAATTATCAAATAGTTCTTCTACTCAAACGGTATAGCGCCAAGAACCCTGGCTGCTTTTTCTCGGTGACCATCATTCACGGATCTACTGTTTAAGAAACTACATCGCGAGTGGACCCCATGGACCGATAGCCACAGTAAATGGGACAAATATATAGTTATCACTCACAGACTCATATTTGCTCATAACTTACTGAGTTCAGCAGATTTTGATGCCGCTCAGGTTGTGAGGTACTACCAAAGAAGAAAAGCCGCCAAAGTGCAGGCTCGTAGGTTTTTTTTTTCCTACATTTTAGTATCTTAGTTTTGTGCATTTTGTCATTTAAGTTGTTACCGATTGTTAATATTTTCCCAGAATTATCTTTTAAATGGAAAACCATATCTTTTACGTTCTTACTATTCTACTATCATCAATTTCAATCCCTCGATTTATTCGATCCCCACACGTAACCATGAATGAGATTATATTAAATAAATATTAACGTTTATTACTCTATTATTAGAGGGTATTTAAATTCCTACCGCTCCTTTTCACCTTCCGTTTTGGTTGGTACCACGACCTTACCTCTATCTACCGCCAAGCATCATTGCCACCAATGATGCGTTTCGGTTTTAAGAGAGCCAGTAAAACTAGGAAGTAAAAAATGTCACCTAAATCCTCATGAGTAACAACGCAACTGCAGACGGTAAAGAATAAGTTGGTTGCAAGTGTCCATGGATAGATATAGACTTATATTAACAATAACATGTTTATGTGAACATGTGTGAAATGAATGTAAAAAGTGGAATTGTGGTGCGGCCGGGTTAAAAATAAATTTTATATTTACCCTGTTAAAAGTTCGGAAGGAATTTGCAGTGAAAATCATCGCGCCACCTACCGGAAAGTGCAGAACAATATCTGCCAAGTTAGTTTTATATAAACAGAGAAGTAAATTATTAACAGAGTGCATTAGCCATAGATGAGCTTACCGCAAATGAGGTTGACACCTAGAAAAAAAGGTTGGCATATATTCACCTTTACGCCACAGTTGTTTTATTTTTTTACTTTGTTTAACCTTTTACTTTTTTCGTTTATCTACTAGTCGACTTTAAATTTGGAACACTTTTAATTCTATTAAATCATAATTAATACATACTTTAAAGTATTTCATTAGTTAATAAAGCATCTTAGATTCCTATCACACGCATTCAAAACATGCAAATTAGGGCGACGCTAAGGGCAATCAAAACAATAGATTAACAAAACGAAATTAATGACAAAACGTATTACTTGTCCTCAATAATTTTCCAGTTTGAAATTTATAAGGGCGTGAAATAAATGTTTATTAATTATTTATTATAAAGCTGTATGCATATTAAAGAATATATCACTTTAGCAAACTTATTTTATTTTTCAAATGTGTGTTTTTGTAAGTATCATATATTCAATTAGATTAGCGACGATTGCCTCTTTAATATTAATTTTTAAATAGAATAAGGGTGACAATCGAGCACACCTGATGGTAAGTGGTTGCTGTGACCAATAGACATCTGCATCTATCCCCGATTACGAATCAAAATGCAGATGCGTTGTCACCCGGTAAAACATGCAGGAAGTCGATGGATGCAGGTGGCTCAGGACCGTGCTTTTTGGCATTCCTTGGGGGAGGCCTATGTTCAGCAGTGGACTTGTGAAGGGCTGTAATGATGATGATGATGATGATAATAAGTATATTTGCTACAAGTAAATTAATTTTCTTTTACTGTCAATCAACAAGCAGTAACAATAACAAACTGACTATAAAAAGTGCTTATAAAGCTAAATAAAGAAATTCTGAGAATCTTTTTATTTTATAGGATAAGGGTAACAAACGAGCACACAGCCCACCTGATGGTAAGTGGTTGCTACGGCCCATCAAAATACCGATGCGTTGTCACCTGTGAGGACTAAGATGGAATGCCTCTTTTCCAGTAAAAAGGGTCTCCGTTTCTCTACACTCACCATACGAAACACAGCAGCATTAAGCTACTATTTTACGCTGGTATTCTATGAGAGCGTGGTCCCACCCCGGTCGAGCCGACCCATTCGTGTAACAGCAACAGCTGCAGAATGGCTCTACTACGTAAAAAATAATATAGCAGGTATCAATAACACAACACCATGTAGTGGCGGTGTAAGAAAGTACCTACTACCCCATATAATCCCATCGTTTTCGTAAGAGGTGGCATTGGGAAATGAGAGTAGTGTGGAGCAGCAGCATACTGCTCATAACAACTCAAAAGTTGTAACGTAAAAAGTGTTGTTATTGTAAAGACGGTTGTCGGAAGAAATTTGACACACAGACCAATTTATACATTATGTGATAGGTACTTATTACTACGAAAAATACAAAAATTCTGGAACCACTAGCAGCAGCTAATCAAACAACTTATATACTTGATTGTACACAAATATAGAAAACGAAAAATACAGAAATGTTTGAAGCACTAGCAGAAGCTAATCAAGCAATTTATATACTTAATTGTACACAAATATACTAAATTATTACTAGTAAACAAAAATATGTGAAGATAGGATAATAGAAAGTCTAATCGCTATGCGAGTTTTTGCAAGATGGACTGAAGTAAGTAAAGGATTGATTTAAAGTTTGAATGATACGATGACTGCCGATAATAACCTTAATTATAATAGGTGTAACGCAATATTAAAACAGTTTTGAAAAAAGTAAAACCGTCTTCAAAAACGTACAAAAATACAATAATTTCCTCATAATAGCTTCTGAAGTCGGTAATAAGTGTGCAGAAACTATTATGTAGAAATTATTTGCTTTTTTATTTTTGTAGTCGGTTTTACTCAGCCTGCTCATGTATTCTCTAAGGTTTTACTTTTTTAAAGATTAATTATTTTACCCGTTTTATTGAACTAAATAATATCACAAGTTCAAAGTACCCTATTTTTCTCTCTTAGGGGTGATTTTTATTTATATGAAATTACCCCTAAAATAAGACGTATTTTAAAAGAAAAACCATTAAAATCGATAAATCGGTGAACATACATAATACATTTAAAAAACATACCCGTCAAATATAGAACATTCTCGTGTTTGGGCACCAAATAATAAACTCTTGCTATATTTTGGAAAGAACGTGAGTTAAGCAAATCGAATGTATAGTGGAATGGTAAGTGCTCACAGAGAAATTAGCAGTAAATAAAAGAACGGATTATTACAGCGACTTGGTAGCTTTGGTAGCTCAGAGCCCGCAATAGAGGGAAAGAATCATTTTTAGTAAGCATTAGCATGAAACGCAGCGGATCATTTATTAAAAATAAATACCTATTAAATTTAAATGTCTTTTGTAAAAATTTGCAACATTGATAGTGATAGGTTTATCGGTTATATCCGCAGAATGTTTAAATTTGCAAGCGTGTGCGATAACGCTTGGTGCACACTGCATCGGGCGGAAGCGCACGTGGGCGGTGCTGCTACCGGCGGTCACTGACAGCGCTTTTTAATCCTTTTAGGCAATATTGCTGACCTTCGATTGACACTGAACATTTAAAAAAAAACTCTATTAATTTAAAATAATATCTTCTTCAGAAAGTGTTACCACATTACTTTAAAATTAATCAAATACGATATTTTTGTTATATGTATTTTGTGTTAAGTAAGTCGACAGCTTGGCTTACAGTATTTATATTTATAAAATATATATACATATATGTATATATATATTTGTAAAGTTATGTTTTAAATCGAATTCGATACATAGCAAGCAATTCGATACAAGCACTGATACTGGCCGATTTTAGTAAACATCTGATAAGTAGATCTTATATCGATCGTAAATCATCTGATAAGTATATGACAATTATCCCACTTGCAATATACGATTGTGTTTTTTTTTATAGAATAAGGGTGACAAACGCGCACACAGTCCACCTGATGGTAAGTGGTTGCTGCGGCCCATAGACATCTACATCCATCCTCTATTACAAATCAAAATGTAGATGCGTTGTCACCCGTGAGGACTAAGATGGAATGCCTCATTTCCAGTAAAAAGGGCCTCCGGCCACCTGCATTCACCAAGCGAAACGCAGAGGTAAATCTCTACTTCACGCTGGTTTTCTGTGAGGTCGTGGTACTACCCCGGTTTGAGCCGGCCCATCCGTGAGATAGCAAAAGCTGCCGCGTGGCTCTACCACTGTGTAGCCCTGATGGGAATTATTTGCCAATGGTAGTCATTCCACTTCTGCGTTATGTTTTTTTTTATTAAACTGTAGGTACAAACGAACTAACGTAATTATATTCATAATTAATACTGATACTGATACATATTTAAACATTTCTTTATAAGATAACGGTGACAAACGAGCACACTGTCCAACTGATGGTAAATGTATGCTGTGGGCGATAGACATCTACATCTATCCTCGATTAAGAATTAAAATGCAGATGCGTTATTACGCCTGAGAACTAAGATCGAATACCTCGTATCCATTAAAAACGGCCTCCGGTTCTCTTCACTCACCACACACAGTAGCATTTTATGCAGATACGAGTATGCGAAAGCGTGGTCCTTCTGCGGTGCTCAGTGACTCTAGCACGTGTAAATCGTCATCGTGTTAGTATCATGTTTCAGTTTTATGCTGTCGCCTCTTCCGACACCAAATTAATAATATTATGGAAAAGGTAGTGGATTCTATTAAGCGGCCGCTACACGGCTATATTCTTAAAACTATAATTTCCTTAGAAATCAAAATGCTTGTTATACTTTTGCTTTAGCTAAATACTAGTTATGGTCAGTGACAACTGAGACCCAATTAAGGAACGACATGAAAACAAGTCATTACAAAATGTTTTCTCAAACAAGTCGTTAACAATTTAAGAAGCGACGTTGCGTTATCAATGAGTTAAGCAAGAGTCGGGACCTCTGTTCGTACCTACGTTTTGATACGCCACTATCAGGAACGGGGTCATAGGCATACTGTACGAGCCTACCTAATCGTTGTGGTAAATTACTATGCGTGTTACGTAAAATGTATGAAGAGTACAATGAATAGATTACATTTTAATATAAATATCGTTGCCTGTGCTGATAAATGTTTGATACAGTGTTGATAACGTAATGCAAATAAAATTAACGGACACACAATTTCTGAATTATTAAATAAAAGAAACCAACCTTATCTCGTTGAGGTCGTAATAGTCAACTATAAAAAAATGCCGAAACAATAAAAAATAATAAAAAACTGCGGTTACCAACCCGCCTGCCCAGCGTGGCAAAAAATGCAAATATCCCCCTATGACAATCTATGCGAGAGTCCTATGTCCATCTATGGACTTTTAATAGGCTGTAACGGTAACGGTATTAAATCAAAATATCATATCGACTATCACAAAAAAAATTGTAGGTAGGGTAAAACACCCAGTAGTCAGCCCCGCACCAGTACTCAGCCTTTACAGACATTATTTCCATATAAATAGTGTTGAAATTTGTTTACACCATTAAAATAATGTACAATTGAATCTGTGTCTCCTTATTCACTAATACGCACAATTACGAACCAATAGCATGTCAGGTTCACGAGCCTGCCAAAGACATGACTAGTTGCGTCGGTGTTGCAATTTTTTTCTTAAGGAAACCTGCTCGAGATTTTGATAAGTTATTGAGTGTATTTGCTGTAATTTGTGGTGGATTGTTATACTGTGTCACAATAACATGTTCATTTTGTAATAAAATTAACTATTACATGCATTTTATTTGTTTAATATGTTGTAATTTAGGTGGCCGACTAGTGGGTTTCGAATTTTTAAGGTAGATCCAGTAGGTACTCAGCCATAAGTGGCTGACTACTGGTGTTTTCGTGATTTTCTAATATATAGTTGAAATTAACGGAACGAATAGTACCAAGTTTGCTCATTACTTTGGGCTTAACTCTTATCGTATAAGACGAAAAGTGTATTTTACCAGTACTCAGCCGCGTACAAATGTATGTAATTGCATGTCAGGGGCCGACCAATGGGTCTACAAATCCAGTAGTCAGACGTTAGTCCTGTAGCACAAAATAGTACCTTAAAGCCTTTTCAATAAGCGTTAAATGTATGCACGGTTATTTTTGCATGAAAATCATTTGTTTTAGAATTCCATCATGTCAAAAATCCATCCATCAATACAAAGAAGAGCAATTAACACAAGTTATGGGGGCGATTAGAAATGGGATGAAACGAATAGAAGCTGTTTCTTCCAAAGAGTGGAGAAAATTTCAGAAACAAAACGAAGAAGTGAAGCAACAGAAAAAGAATGATGTATTGATTAAAAAAATTAAGTGATTTGAACCTAAAACAAAGAAAGAATAAGAAATTCAAAAAAGAAAGCAGAATTACAAAAAAAGGAAAGCGCAAAAGCTGTTGAATTCCAAAAAGTTGCAAAATGAAGAATAAAAATATGATACACATCGTATTTTCAATTTAATACAATATAATAAACAAAGCTGCAAAAACTGTGAAGAAGAATTGACTAGCGATACTAAAATTATTGACTTAAAGAATATTGGATGTAACAATTGTCTTGTACATTGGTCATGGTACATTTGAAATGTACTGAATTCACTGGGGACATATATGAAAATTGGACTTACCTAGTCGGACTATTTGTCCCAGGTAAACATATTCGTCAACAACTTCGAGCTTAGTGCTCCCAACAACTACCGGCATAGGTGTGACATGGACGTTAAAGGTGATTTTTGTCGTCCATGTTCATCTTAAGGCCTATCCGTTGGGAAACACTATTGACGTCATTGCATAGTGCTTAGGCCCTCCAGCGATTCTGCCATAAGGACTATATCGTCGGCAAATCGAAGTCCAACTTCGACCGAGAGGTCAATCGGCGCATTCAACTCTGCTGGGCAGCGTTCGGGTGATTACGACACATCTTCTCGTCAGGCATACCTCAAAACCTCAAAATAAGATTGTACAACCAGTGCGTGTTGCCAGTGATGACTTATGGATCTGAGGCATGGTCCTTCCCTGCTGGCCATATGAGGAAGCTCAAAGTCGCTCAGCGAGCTATGGAGATGGCTATGCTCGGCGTTTTTCTGTGTGATAGACTAAAAATGAGGATATCCGGAGTAGAACCAGAGTAACCGTCAAAGCCCAAAGAATTAGTAAGCTGAAGTGGCAATGGGTCGGCCATATAGCTCTAAGAACCGACAATCGATGGGGAAGAAAGGTTCTCGAGTGGCAACCTCCTATCGTCAGGTGAAGTGTAGGGTGTCCCTCCACTAGATGGAGTGACGACCTGGTAAGACATGCGGGAAGTCAATGGATGCAGTTGGCTCGGGACCGTGCTTTGTGACATTCCTTGGGGGAGTTCTATGTTCAGCAGTGGACTTGTGAAGGGCTGTAATGATGATGGTGATGATGATGATGATGATGATAAAGAATTTCTATGCCGAATATACAAGAGTAAGTGAGAGGCTGACTACATGGCTGACTTGTGGAGAAATGAGGCTGACTACTGGTGAAAAGTGCCATAATTTGTTTAATGTTGATTTTTTATATAATGCTATTATAAATATGTTTTGTTGATTTCTTTAGTAAATTTAATAAACAACCTTTCTGAGAATAATGATTGTTTTTGTACATAATGTATAATATTTAAAATACAGTTAAATCAAATTTTTTTCCTCACTAAAAGGCTGACTACTGGGTGTTTTACCCTACTTCCCGAAAAACACACACATATACCTAGTCATATGAAATCCCAAATTCTGTATTCAATAATGTTTTGTTTATGTTGCATTCGCATTTCAAAAATTGCAAAAATATTGTACATCGTATGCCTACAGAGTAGGACATAGTTGAACTTGACTATATCTATCATATACTATAATCCACGCAATAAACGATTCTGATTATGAAACCAAAACATTGTATACAAGTAACAACCAGATTTAATTTTTAAGTCTTTTTTTATACGATAGGGTGACAAACGAGCACACAGTCCACCTGAAGGTAAGTGGTTTCTGTGACCCATAGACATTCACATCTATTCTCAATAAATAATAAAAATGCAGATGCGTTGTCACCCGTGAGGACTAAGATGGAATGCCTCTTTTCCAGTAAAAACAGTCTGTTTCTCTACACTCACCATAAGAAACACAGCAGTGTTAAGCTGCTATTTCGTTGTATAGTTATCACTGCCATCTATTGTTTCTCTAAGAACTAGACTTTATTTTTAATCTTACTGACATAATTGTGAATCTGTGCAACGTTTGTCTTGTTGAAGTCAACATGTAATGAAATATAATTTAAAACTGAGAGCCGTGGTAGCTCAAAGGCTTAGCGTTCTCTATGAATTTCACATTACATGATCATCTCGGCTTCGGTACCGTCGGCACCAATGAAATTGTTGATTGCAATTTTAAGTGCCGATTGACCACGTGGTCGGCGGTGAAGGAATATATCGTAACAAAAGCTACATGTCTAAGAAATAAAATATGTCGAAGACGGGGGACGTTGAACTAATTGCTTCAAAACCCTCTCATAAATGAGACGAGGCTTGTGCCCAGCTGTGGTACTATAAACTGTAACGTAACTTAACCCTTTCGCTGTCCCGTGCACTACATATAGGTCATTGCTATTGTCTTACTATTGTGTTTGAAAACCGGACAGTGAAAGTGTTAACGTTTTACATGTATTGTTCTTCTTATATATTACGAGGTATATTTGCAGGTAAACAACTACGGCGTGCTCTCATTTAGGGCAGACATTCCAACATTTTTGAACACCGAATTTCCTCTACCCTATCCCTCCATAGCCGCTTTCTACACGAATGTCGACACAACAGAAACTGGAGCGGTGTACTACAGAGAAACAGACGAACCTCATGTACTAGTCAAGGCCGAGGAGAGCGTACAAAACAACTTCCACGAATATTACGATTTCAAACCGAAAAGCGTATTCATAACTACGTGGTTAGAAGTGACATATGCCAGTGACCAGAGACACGACCGCAAGAACAGTTTTCAGGTCGCCGTCATCAGCAACGGGACCGAATCGTTTGTCGAACTCATCTACCCCGAACGGGAGATACAATGGATACAAAGAGAAACTCAGCAAGTGAGCCTGCCCGATGCAAAAGCCCAGGCTGGCTTTATCGCCGAGGATGGAAGACTACTCACCCTCAGAGGCTCAGGCAGCCATCAAATTAGAAATATTGTTTCGTAAGTATACTTGTTTTATAGAAAACTAGCTGTTCCCCGCGACTCCGCCCGGTGTAATTTAGGTTTTTAATTATGTTGCGCGGAACCCTACCTATTTTAAAATATAAGTAGCCTAAATTATTTCCTATAACATCAGCTATCTGCCAGAAGTCCCGCCGAAATCGGTCCAGCCGTTTCGGAGATTAGCCGGAACACACAGACAGCCAGACAGACAGACAAAAATTTTAAAAATTGTGTTTTTGTTATAAGTACCGTAAATACTTTCATATACATTTAGTAAAGAGCTGTTATTTTGAGATTACAAACAGACCCTTCAATTTTATTTATTTGTATAGAGTATGTGCCTTTAAAGGGAAATTACGCACAGCCTCTTAATATACTAGCTCTCTACCTGGCCGGAACGCAGCAGTGTTATTTGGCGGCATAAAATAGGTAAAAGGGTGGTACCTACTCAGACTGACTCCTAGGCAATTAAAGAGTCCTATCACAAAAAAAATTAAAGCTACAACTCAAATAACGAGCCTGTATCAGCAAGTCGTCTTCGTAGCCTTCGTCTATTTTATATTATTTATTTCCAAACTAGCTGTTCCCCCACGACTTCACCCGTGTGTTATTTGGGGTTTTAATTTTTTTGCGCGGAACCCTAATTCTTTTTCTAAAATAAAAGCAGCCTAAGTTATTCCTTGTGACATTAACTATCTGCCAGTGAAAATCCTGTCAAAATCGGTCTAGCTGTTTCGGAGATTAGCCGGAACAAACAGACAGTCAGACAGACAAAAACTTTAAAAATTGTAGTTTTGTTATTAGTACCGTATATACTTTCATATGTATTTAGAAAAAGCTGTAATTTTGACATTACAAACAGACACTTCAATTATATTTATTTGTATAAATGAATTATCTCGTTCATTATTTTGTTCATCACTAATTAATTTTTTTTGCTCTTCTAAATGAAAGAATCATGCCCACTTTCGATACATTTAAAAACCTGATAGTGAAAGTTGATGTATAATTATAAAGTATAGTAGAAAACCTACATGTAAGCTCAGAAAATAATATCATATAGTTATTTTTACGATTTAAACGCTACGAATCCCAAAATATACTAATGTCACTTTTTAGGTTAGGATTTGCCGTAACCAAATAGGTAATAAAGAAATAAATGTGCTATAACTTATTACTAACGCTCGAAGTGAAAATAACAACTTATCTAGTTATGGTCTAAAACGTCTTTTTTACTTTGTGAATTTCTTGAAACCAACTGCCCCTAAGTCACCGCTTACTCTCGATGATTGTCACCGTAAATTGAGTGTCTAGCTCTATCTGCTATTTCTCCAGCACACATAAATACTTACTAACTACATTTAGTTCATCTTGTATTGTCAAAATGATCGCTTATCAACCTAATACATTTCATTGGCCTATGGTATATACTTACTGATGAACAAAATGGGATAAACCAATAAAACAGTATATTAAAGTGGCATGGTTTATTAATTATCATCATTTTCACTTAAATCTCTCACCACCACGTCATCCAGAAATTCTGCTGGAGCAGAAATATTTTCTTGATACCATATAGGGTTGTAAAAAGAAGTAACATAAACAAAATGGCACAGTACACAACGAGACGCAAATGCTACAACGAAGAACTGCGCCGATGCCAATTGCAGAACTGTCAAATGTCAAAAAAAAATCCGTTTCATTCGTCCGCACTCGAAGACATACTGAATGATTAATTTATTTTATTATTATATTATTTTATATTAATATGTACTATACAAATACAAATAAATAAATACTTACTGATTAAATAAAACATAAAATAATGTATAAAACTCAGAAGCAGAGTTAAATAAAGTAAAGTAGCAGTGTATAAAATGGAACGTCCAAGAAAAAGGGTAGTTGAGATGCGTTCAAAACATATAATACGTTTACCCTTGACGTAGAATAAACTTATAGAAATATGTAAAAATATTTTTTTCCTGCGTTTCTTTTAACATAGTGATAAGCGTAATTAATTTACAATTCAATTAGCTGAATTTTAAGATTTATTTCATTTCTATACATTGTCAGGTGAAAAATGGGCATTGTTCTTTATCTGCTAATAATAGCTGCTGTGTTATCTGCACATCTAATAAAATAGATTCTTGGAAGAATCGTGATCCATAATTCTTCCATCTTCATAATCGTTTGGAACCCAACAAAAAGATACTAAAAATGTTTTATATTATGTCAAATATATTTATGTCAAGAGAAAAATCTCAAAAATTTTGGATTTCAAGCAAATATTTGACATTAAAATTATTTTTTCAGATGGTCCAACATCCACGAGCCAGGAAAATACGTATTCCGTGTTGGAAACATCCCTCCTGATGGTAATGTAGCTGTTCCCGATCAATATGATCAAAACGAGGTTGAAGATGAAGAAGAATCAAAAACATGCGCCCAAAGTGGTCCCAGTGTTTGCCATATCCAAGCAAGATGTGTCGATTACCAAGCAGGAATATGCTGCCAATGCAATGAAGGATTCTACGGCAATGGAAAGTCGTGTATAAAGGATGATGTGCCGCTAAGAGTCCATGGAAAACTTAATGGCGTGATTAACGACATTAATTTGAACGATGTTGATGTACAAGCGTATGTTGTTGTGGCAGACGGTAGATCCTACACAGCATTATCACAAGCACCACCCTCTCTTGGTAGTAGCCTACTACAACTTAGTGTTATAGGTGGTGTTATTGGCTGGCTATTCGCCAAACCATCTAGTTCTGCGAAAAACGGTTATCAGTTGACTGGAGCTCTATTCAATCATACAGCAGACATTTATTTCCCAGCAACTGGAGACAGAGTTTCCATATATCAAGAATATTTAGGGCATGATGTGTTTGATCAGATAACACTGGAGGCAGACGTTAGAGGGACGATACCTGTAATACCTGCCGGAACTAAACTTGATATTACCGAATACGAGGAACATTATACTCTCGTTGAATTAGGCGTTTTGCGCAGTGACTCCATTCGCACTTTTACAAACAAGGCCACTGGTGAAAAATATGAGCAGAGAGTATCACAAACTTTTACTTTCAATTCTTGCCGATACATGCCACCATCAGAGGATGACGCAACTTCTTCGACTTTAAAAGTAGCTAAGAATTACCTAGGATATGAGCCAAGGGATAACCTAGTAAGATACGGAACTAGTAACAAGATTGTACCTTTGGGTAAAGAAGATCCTTGTGTTGAAGGCAGAAATAGATGTGGTCCTCACAGTACTTGCGTAGTACAGGGTGATAACTTTGCTTGTGTATGCCAGTCCGGTTTCTCAAGCCGATATCAAGATGATTTTAGAGTTGAATGTCAAGATATTGACGAATGTTCAATTGGAACGCACAACTGTGACAGAAATGCTGACTGCTATAATCATGACGGTGGATTTCAGTGTAGATGTCGTCAAGGATATGAAGGTAATGGTGTATTCTGTAATCGTATATCACAATGCAGGGATAAAAATTGCGACTCTAATGCTCAGTGTGTAGATAATCCTGGGGAAGAAGCCATTTGTTTATGTAACCCTGGATATACTGGAGATGGACAGAGATGTTGGCAAACATACGAAAATAAATGTGATCGCTGTTCTCCCTATGCCAGCTGTGGATTTTCAACAGACACCAACAATTACAGATGTCAATGTAACGAAGGTTACAGCGGAGATGGCTATTACTGTACAGAAAACACACCTGAAGCTCCTACGACACCTGAATATTCAAGCAGACCAAATTATCCTACTCCGGCTACCACCCCAAACGCCCCAAATTATCCTAGTTATCCAAGTCAGTCACCAAGCCCTGACCCCACATATACATCTAATACTCCAAAGTATTCCACGGCATTTAATTATTCCAGCTACCCTCCCAATTATCCCTCGGTGCCAAGTTATCCCAGCGCACCAAATTATCCAAGCTATCCTAATGTTTTTTTCACTCCTACCAACTCTAATACGCCAACCACACCCAATCTTCCGGAAGAATCTGAAGTGACTGATGCACCTACAACCAAAACAACCACACCTTCAATTAATGAAGCAGAGTATAATGAAACGTTTGTTTTGCCCAACTGCGATGCCTACGAATGTACGTGCCCTCCAGGATACTCAAGCTTTAGGGATGAAAGAAATAACAACTTATGCCGCCTGGATAGCTATAATCCACCAAAAACTACTACTGATAGTGACACAGGAAGTAAGTAGAACTGAGTCAAACTTTATATTTTGTCATCTTTTTATTATTTATGTATTATACTCATTTATCTTTTTCCAGTCAGATGTGAAACGGATTCAGATTGTCCACCTAATGCCATCTGTTCATATCCACCAACGGAGCCTTTTGGTCATAATGTGCAGTATTATGGTCACTGCGTGTGTCCTGAAGGTTACGAAGGGGACGCTTATGAATGCATAGAAAGAACTGGACCTAGTTGTTCGTGTGGTCTCAACGCGCACTGCATCGACACAGCAACTGGAGAACTTATTTGTGTTTGTGCCGCTGGCTACCACGGCGATGGATATCTGTGCCGACCAAATTTCAGCTGTACAAACGATTCAGATTGCGAATACCACGCGGAATGTCGACCAGATCCAGGCAGTGGCGTATACGCATGTCAGTGCATTGAAGGTTATGTTAAAGATGAAAATGACGCTTGCATTCCTGATGGCCAACTGTGTAATGGCGCTGTGTGTGCTGAGCACGCCTCTTGCCTTTACGACGACGCAATTGGTGTGAGCTATTGCCACTGCGACCAAGGGTACGAAGGTGAAGGTATAAACCAGTGCGTCCCTCAAGGAAACACTTGTGATGTTGCCCATGACTGCAGTCTTGATGCAGTCTGCACGCCTGTAGACCAATCATACCAATGCGTGTGCAGAGACGGTTTCGTAGGTGACGGCTACATGTGCACTCCGGAGCAAAGCTGCAGATCGAATCCCTACATGTGTGACGTTCATGCCTCTTGTATTAAGGCAAGTGAGGGTTATGAATGCGAATGTAATACAGGATACAACGGAAATGGAACCTTATGTGAATTGAATCCACGACAGGCTGGAAACTTCTTGGTGGCCAGCGACGGTGCGTCAGTTTTTCGTGTACCATTCCGAACCTCGCCGAGAGATTTCGCAACACCTCTGCATAGCGCAGTTTATCAGATGGCTGTCGGAATAGACGTAGATTGTCTCACAGGCAGAATTTACTGGGGTGATGTTGCAGGACACTCTATCAGGAGAGCTACATATGATGGGTCAGGCTTTGAACAGTTCTTGACTGATGGTAAGAATAAATTTAAAAGGATTTTAAACGTAAAAAACTGCGTGAACCTAAAATGGAATTTATAATTTTCAGATGTTAAAACGCCTGAGGGTCTCTCAATTGATTGGGCAGCAAGGAATATTTTCTGGACAGACTCGAAAAAGCTGACAATCGAAGTAGCAAACCTCGACAGGAAAACGAGGAAAGTACTGTTTTCCGCGGATGGTATTGCTAATCCGAGGGGAATTGCTGTACATCCCCAAAGAGGGTGAGTTCTTATAAAATTTCCATTAGATCTTTATCCACAAATTTTATTATTTTTAAACAAACCTATCGATGTATATTCACAGTAAAATCTTTTGGTCGGACTGGAACCGTGCCGCGCCTAAAATCGAATGGGCTAACATGGACGGCTCGCAAAGGGGAGTGTTCCTAGACCAGACCGACGTTAAGCTGCCTAATTCTTTAGCGATCGATTGGGCAAGAGACAGGTTGTGTTACGCTGACGCCGGCATATATAGCATTAAATGTGTCAGTATTGACACGTTAGAAAGGGAGACCATAGCTGCGAATTGCTCACATCCATTTGGAATTGCTATCAACGGAAATACATTTTATTGGACTGATTGGCGGACGTAAGTTAATAATTTATTTATATACTTACTTTAAATATAATTGATGAAAAAAGTATTTCTTCAATATATGGTGGACTTATTTTCCCGGGTATTCTCTACCACTCAACTAACTACTAAAACAAGCCAAATTTATGCAAAACGCAACTTTTTCTAGCGACTTCGAGAAGGAGAAGGTACTCAATTCGACTGTATGTCCTTTTTTTGTGTGTTAACTCGTAACTTTTTTCTGCGTGAACCGATTTCGATGATTGATTTTTTTAACGTTGATGCTTCTCATGTGTTCCCATATAAATTTGATCAAGGTCTGACCGACAGTTTTTGAGTTATTCTTAATAATTTATATTGCAGTGTATGTAGTTATAGTAAAAGTGAATGCTGTGATCCATAGACTTCTACCATTTTCATCGATTAATAATCAAAATGCAGGTGTGTTTTCACCCTTGAAAAGACTAAGTTGGAATGCCTCGTTACCAGTAACCAGGTCCTCTATACTCACCATACAAAATACATTATTCACTGCTATTCTGCTGATTCCTACTGGTATTCTATGAGAGTATGGTCCTACCTCGGTCGAGCCGACCCTTTCGAGCGGCAGCCATAACAGAGGATCAATTTGTCTCCACCGCATAAATGATGAAGATGAGATTGAAATATTATAGTACTAATCTTCTTCATCAGCTCCTTAAAGTACACGGCTGGAAATAGAGCTCTCTCGTTGTAGAGATTTCTTTCAATCTTGAATTTGGATTTCATACTTGGCAGGCGGCGTGACAATCTCGCACCTTTAAAGTGCTAACCGTCACCTGTCTCAGTACGTTACGTCTTGTGTGAATCAGATAGCTATACCGATATTTGTCGGAAGCCATAAAAGCTTTCTAGCACTACCCGTTGTTGACTCTTAGGACACCCACAGAACGACATTGACTAAAGGTTATCTTACACCGCCATCACACAATAATAATTATTATCTATACATATGTATAAATAAAATTGAAGTCTCTGTCATTAATATCGAAATAACTGCCTTATATTGAGCTGAAGTTATTTGCATGTCATTAAGACATTAATAACTGAGACTTATGCCCATATACTTAAATGCTGCTCAATTTTGAGATGCCTTTAAGTCTCTTGCTATCTGTGACTGTCGCACGACGGAACTTAACGACATCTTTTAAATTTTTGTCGGTCTCTTACTTGAAAAAAAAAAGAAAATTTGATAGAATAGATAGTCTTTGATAGTACTTAAATATATACACAATACGCAAGCAACCCTTGTCTGATCCAACCGGCAGCTGAAATTGTCAATTGCTATTTTAAATGCTGATTTACTTTAAGCAATCACAGGAAACCTGTTGCCAGCAATAGGACGTGTAAAGGCTGTATGTAACATTACACATGCATACCTATATTATTTTAACAGTTTTACAATGATCTCAAAAGTTCACTTTTTGAGTAGTAAATAATTAATCTATATCTATTTTACAGATTAAACATTGAATATATTGATACAATAACTCAAACAAAAGGCCGTTTACCCATAGCGGCCGCGACTAGAAGATTGTACGGTGTGACTGTTGCACCAGAGCAGTGTCCTACGCACACAAACGTTTGCCAGTACAGGAATGGCAACTGTGGTCCTAACCAACTCTGCCTGCCGGATGGCAGGGGCGGTCGAACTTGCGTAGATGGTGACAATACGAATAACTACTAAAATCTACTAATCAGTTAAATACTACCAGTCAATAGGTTTTAGACTGACTTTATACTAAATTTCTACCAGAGTAATTTACCGTATTTCTACCAAAGTGTAATTTACCGTATTTCTACCAAAGTGTAATTTACCGTGTTTTCACCAAACTGTTGATAATTATTTGTAAAGAATATTCTATGAAGCTGCATTCCATGACAACGCTGTCACATCTAAAATAGTTTACGGTTGAATATTTGCTTCAGTTAGCACTCAATACTATTTTCTATGGGCTACGTAAAGCCATGTTGGTGTGGAATGAATGTTTTAATTTGTATTTTCTTTTCGATCAAATGTAATGTTTTGACCGTTACAAAGTAACAGTTTATTTAAAATATTTTTCTGTAATTGAATGACATTAGTGTTAAGATTGTTTTAGTAGTAATTTATAAGTCAGAAAGAAATACTCAGTTTTAAATGCTTTAAAGATCTTTATTGTATTCAATGAACAGATACCAAAACAATAGTTATTTATTATACATACACCACGTACATTTATTCTGTATACATTTTTTAATTTAGTTCAAAGTAATTTCTATTCATATTCAAGTTTTAATTTAAGAATGTGCCATCTATATTCTTAATGTAAATATATTGCTAATAAATAATCTGAATTTATTATGTTATATTATTTTAAATATAGTTATTTATTGTTTGTTATAATTTTGCAAGGATAACAGTTAAAAATACTTTTAAAAAAATTATTTTTATTAGCTGTCCACCAAAACTATTCCTCAGAAACAAAAGCCTGACCTAAAGTGGTAACAGAAGTTTTTTCAAGTCTACATTTAAAAAATTATTCACATATTACATTTATACCTACCTACTTATACTTTTTTATAATTTTACACTTTATTTTTAACTGTTTTACAATTTGTGAAGCACAATTATTACAGAGTGCGAATATTATCAATTTGCACTTTTGTTTATTGTTATAATTGCATATCTTTGTGAACTAATCTCATAATCGGGTGGGCCATTAAAGTAAATCTGTTTGATGTCAAAAAGGTCTAAAATTCTAATTAAATTCTTGTTTTAAGCCTAAGTCATTGCAACAAAAATAAAGTTCTCAAATTAGTAATACTATATTTTTTTCTGTAATTATTTCTAAAATAATAATTTAATAAAATGTCTAAATAAAAGCTTTTTACAATAAAATAGCCCTACAAGTAACATGTATCAATATAATTTAAAGTACTTGTAAAAAAAAAATAGCTCCATGACCAATGTTTTATAGTCTTCAGCAATGTGTGACCACAGATTATCAATAATTTATACTCTGTAAAGCGACATTTTATCCCCACACATCTTCCGTGCGGCCAAACTTGAATACCAGCGACCCGGCGAATATAAACGCGTTCTGCATAAACAAACTCACTCCTGGCCAAGTGTGTTTATTGCTACCTGTAAAAGTTAAACAAAATTACTCGCTTTTGGATCGTAAGTAGATGACCGCGATAAATAACCACACTCTATGTAATAACGCCGACTTCAAACAGGAGACGGTACTCAATTCGACTGCGTGTTTTTTTTTGTGTGTTACCTAATAACTTTTTTTCTGGTTGAACCAATTTCGATGATACTTTTTTATTTGAAAGCTGGTGCTTCTCATGTGGTCCCATATAAATTTGATCAAGGTCTGACCAATAGTTTTTGAGTTATTCTTAATTTTTTTTTTTGAAGTCGATTGTACAAATTTTTTAATTATTTGTAGTGCCGTCCAAGCACTGCGGTACTGGAGACAACTAACGGCGGAGGGATACTCACGCCACTAACTTTATTAAAATGTTAGGTAATGTTATTCAGACACTTTCTGCTCTGTAGTGCGGTTCAAAGGGGAAATAAAGCGTTTTTAATACAGAAAACAGGCACTAGCTAATTGCAACAGTTTCGTAATACTTTCTGAAGCTATCTTCCGCGTTGAGGAAATTATAGTGCCACGAATGTGATCTAGTAGTCCACGGCAGTGTGTCAGCCAACTAAGTTAGGAAAACAAAAGGGCAACTCACCGGCTTTGTGTATATTTACACCAACCAACCAATCATTTTGAGCTACCTTCGAACCCACAAGGAGAGAGGAGAGAGCGGGGCTAAAAGTTGCGTTTTTTATTTAACATAATAATTACATTAGAAAAAATAGCTGTAGTATTAGTTTTACCAGATCACAATCTGGACATATATGTAACGTTGATATAAAGAAGGTTTTTTGTGACTTATTTCGTTAGATTTTTTTACTTTTAATATTACAATAGATAAAGTCAGAAAGTAACAATTTACCCCGTCTTGGGGCTAGTTGTTAATAGGATGGGGTAAGTTGTTACAGGGTTAATTAAAGATATAATTAGTAAAAAAAACAACAACAACAATTGGATTAGTCAAATTTATATGAAATAATCAACAATATCTTATGAATAATCAATTGTTTTCTCTTAAATTGTCAATAAACTAAACATAATATTTAAGTTTTAATATCGTATTTGTAGTAAACGGTTCAACATTAACTATTACTCATATAATTAACAGCTTTGGTAGCTAATCAGCCTTGATAAATTAATTATATTTAATTCAGTATGTCGTCTTTAACTGGAAATTAAAAAAACATATTAATTAATCATTGCAAGATTCATCAGAATGACAAAGAACCCAGTTCTTACTTTCTAGACACTGAACCCATTCTTCACCAGAATGTGAGTAAGAATAACTGTCACAACAGACTAGACAATAATACTCTAAACTGTCCTCTTTATCCTCAGAACTTTCCCTGCTCGTTTGAAGAACCTGTCATTTAACAGACTTCCTTTTTCTTGTGTCCTTATCCTTTCCTTTTCCTTTTTCTTTTCTTGCTTCTTCATTCTCAGTGTTCACTTTCCTTCTCTTGGTTTGCTCTTCTGCTAAGGCTTGTTTCTCTGAGGTGTCGACGCCGGCGCCTGTCCCACCCCTGCGTGGTGCCTTTGGAAAAGAACGAATAGATTTCGGGGAGAAAGGAACATGCTTCCCGTCTATTTCTTGAATAACACCAGAAGATGTTGACAAAAACCCCTGATGGCCCTGGCTGATCCAAGATTTGTTCATCAGTAATACTTAGTTTCAGGTGAACTGTTGGACTCTCTCTATTCGAGTTTCGGTCTCTGAAACTATTTCTAAAGACATAGCTGTTGTTTAAAAGTACGACACCTGAAGATGTATCAAAAGCATTCACTGGAGCCAAAGGGCGATTTGTGGCAAAAGATGGTGCATAGTCATCTTTTGTAAAAACTTGGTCATAAGGCCAAATGCCAGCCTTTTTGAAAGAGTTTATTATATTAATGGGAGTTGCTGCATAAAGTAGCGCATATGTAACGATTTCTGGGATTTCATAAATTGATATTATTTTGCCTGGGTTACTGCTTAGCCAGTTGTCTTGCGCCTTTGAGGAATAATTTTTGAATGGTGCATTCACCCCAACATCCAAGGGTTGTAGGCGGTGTGTTATAGAGTTAGCTTTTGCTTTTTCTTCCACATAGATATCGACGTGAGACTGGTGATTATCAAGCAATAACAATATCAGATCTGACGGAGATGGTTTGGTGTGTTTGATTAAGTGATCCATAAATATGAGGAACTCCATAGCTGTTATCCACCCAGAGTTATTTCCTGCAACAATAGATTCCGGTGACCCGCCTTTAATAAATAAATCCTTATATTTAAGTTGTGGAAACACAAACATGGAAGGAACTGTGTGGCCCAATGTGGTAACTGACAGTACCACGGTGATTAGTGTACCTCGTTCTGCTGATACTATTGCTCCAACTTGTTTTGTTCCCTTTTTGGCGATAATTTTTCCTGGCTTTAGCAGAGTTGTAACACCCGTTTCGTCTAAATTATAAATCCGCGAGGGCGGAAATCTATATTTGTTCAACACTGTGCCCAGCTTTGTAAAAAAATCCTGAACATTGTATTTCTTGAAAGATGTTGCTCTGCTGGCACTTGTACATTCCAGGGCTCTTATTGAGAGCTGAGGATTCCTCTTTAAGAAACCAGTACGCCAATCTGGCCCAGCTTTTTTATGCTTATACCAAGATAATGGAATATTAGGTGTGTTAAATTTTTGTGCACATTCGAATGCTAATTTTCGTACTTCTTCTGGTACAAGACCGAAGAAGATTGCTGCGCATTTTAACAGATACTCTGCTTATATATTTTCCTGTTCTTCACTGAAGACCAATCTATCTTTTTTGTAGCCAACCGTAACGTTTTCTACTTCATCTTTTAGCTTTTTAGTAAACCTGTGTAATGTCATATGACAAACATCTAATTCCTTAGCAACAGTTTTTATTTTTGTTCCATCTTTAATGACTGCATCCGCCGCCCTTTGCATTAACTCCTGAGATGCAGGACCTCGTGTTGTTTTCCGACTGTAAGTCCGCATGCTGCAAAAGAAAAAAAAAGCAATATTTTTACTGCATTACTGGTACTAGGGTAAGTTGTTCCGAGGTCACAACATGCCCCAAAAGAAAGGAACTTTTAGCCCCAATAACACATGTCTTCAAAAAGTCAATCATAGGTTAGTTTTTGGTATTAAATCACCAAAGAATTAAAAGCTACTTATTACAATTCGTTAGATTGACCATAAATATTAAAAATGAAAATATTTACTTACGTGAATCAGTGACGCACGAACTCACTTTCCCATATACTGGACGCCACTGGCCAACCTAAGAAGGCTGCCATTTGTGCACTGCAACGGTCAGTTTCACGGCGAATTTACTACATATTTTTATCTCTTTTTCTCGCGGAACTATTTAAATCGGAACAATTTACCCCGGTAACTTTTAGCCCCGCTCTCCCCAACCCAAAATTATGAAACTTATGCCCAAATACTCAAATCCTGCACAATTTTAAGATGTGTTAAGTCTAGTGTTGTCTCTATCACTTTAAGTCAAAGTAACTCTGGCACCACGGAACTTAACAACATCTTTAAATTAAGTAAAATTTGAGTAATTAGATATTACATGAGACTTGAGTTCAGTACAAAATCAGAAAATTTTGTTTTCGGGTCAGGTTTAACTCTGTTTTCTATAACACTGCATCAACCATTCCATCTTACTCATCAGGTGTCATACCTGCATATGCATCTGCATAATGATTTTTAATCAAAGATATATGTATTTGCCACAGAATCTATTTACCTTGGACTGTGTTCTTGTTTGGCAACCACACTTTAATAATAAAATTATACATAATCATAACAAACTATTACTTATTACCAACATCTGTACCACCTTAGTTACAATCTGCTAAAATTTAGTATCTTGTTAGCTCTCAGAAATCGGATTTATAATTTGATAGTTAAATTACATAAACCTGATAATAAACTCTCGCTTTTTATTACACTTACCTGCATTTACATAATTAGCAAACAATATCCAGCAGGCAGCAATAAGTGAGGCAAAGCCCACCACAAAACCAAGGAAAAGCCACAGCCGAGCTCCTCGTGGGCCCATGCAGCCTCCTGTGTATGTTTCACCACGCACCTGTAAGGAAAAGAAAAAAATTGATTGCGGTTTTTTTTTAAATAAGGATGAAAAACTAACACATGGTTGACCTGATAATAAGTGAATGTTGCGTAGTGTGTGTTAAATGAAACCAGTCAGCCGGAGGGATTAAGCCCAAAAGAGCTTAGAGTCTTCACTAGTGGTTCTAAAATAAATGAAGGTGTAGGATCTGTAACTTTTCTGAAGACCTCAACATCCACATATGCACACCGCTGGGTACCTATAACACAGTCTTTCAGGCGGAATGTATGGGTATCATTCAAGCGGCCATAGCAATAGATGCTAGAAAGATTAATGACTTCTCCATCAGAATACTGACTGAGAGTAGGGCGGTACTACAAGCCTTGAGCTGCAATGTGGTGAGTTCAGGACTAATATATGAATGCCATCACCATTTAAATGAGGTATGTATACACAATAATGTGACTCTGCAAAGGATAAAGGGACACAGTGGATCCAGAGGCAACAATGCAGCAGACAAACTAGCCAGAAGAGGATCAGCTCTAGCCACTATATGGCCGGAACCGATCATACCTTTTGGTAATGTTCGTTCACTGGAATGTAGACACTACACTAATCAACATGCTACCCACTCGCAAAATACGCGCTTAGACGTGGAGTTGCGGAAAACAGCCCGTTTATTTAAAGTGAATGTGGCCCATAGACACCTACATCTGTCCTCCATTAAGAATCAAAATGTAAATGCATTGTCACCCCCGAGGATTAAAATGGACGTTTCAAGACCAATAAAAAAAGGTCTCCGGCTCTCTATACTCTCCATACAAAATACAGCAACATTAGACACAATCCTAGAAATATAGTACACCAGCAAAAAATAGCAGCATAGTATAGCCACTTTCATATGGTACTGCTGCTACTGTATTCCAATGAGTTGTATGCATATGCATTTTGATTCTTAACCGAGAATAAATGTAGTCTATGGGCCACAGCATCCACTAACCATCAGGTGGATGGTGTGCTTGTTTGTCATTCATACTTTAAAAAAAATCTTAAATGCATCAAACTTCAAAATCTACAAGAGATAAAAATCTTACATAACAACCCCCATAAAAACATTTAAAAGATATGAATGAACTCTCCTTCTGAGGCAGTCAGTTAAAAACATACCTGTGCATTGGAGACAGAATTGACCATCACTAGTGACAGAGTGGCCATAGCTCCACAGACGTGAGCTGCATTAGGAAGGTCTCCTGGGTAGCATGAAGCTGCATCTATGATGAACCACCATCCAGCAAAGAACTGTGGAAATAGTAATAAATAGCACTTTTATAGGTTAGGTTAGGTATTATTACCATTATTATCACAATTCAGCGCAACTAGCATGGGCTGGGGACAAAAAATTAATCCCCCGATTATATCCACTGACAAGAGATAAAATTATCTTCTCCTTATGCCAAAGCATGGCAACGGGGAGATGTATATCCCCGTTTGACAAAACAAGGAATTTTTCAATTCAATTCAATTTCATTTCAAAAAATGAAGCTTTTTCAAAGGTAATAGATACCTATATAGTACTGTATCAAATGTGCTTTCAGCAAATCCTTTCAAGAAAAAAATAGGAGATATGCCCATATTTAGCATGAATTGATGAAGAAGTAATAGATAATTATTTTCTATTATTAATTTAAGATTAAACACATAATTAGATATTACCTTATAAACAAGTAAAAAAAGAGACCATTAGAATTGATCAAATGTTATACAGAAAGAACCCAGGTAGCATTAGCTTGGCTAAATTTTCATACATAAATTTAAATATACAAAATATACTAAATACAAAACAGTGTATACAAGAACCTTTATATATTTCAATCAATGATGATATTAAAAAATATGCAATGTCATCATCATAAAATTGTAACCTATGATCATGAGGTAATGTAGTAAATGATATAGTACTTGATTATAATTACAAATTCACAATAGCTTTACTAAATATGTTATAATGGCTTCTATAGCTATTCAAATATAAATTCATCAGAACATAAATATAAATGAACCACTTCTTTTTATGTCTATGACTATATAATATATGACCAACAGCCAGAAAGTCATTAAAACAATGAATATTAGCAACAATAGATAATGACTAAGAGCATAATTTCTCTTATATTTCCTAAAACTTTCATTTTCTAATGTCAAAACAAAACTTGAATGTACACTAATTTATTTGTTCGCATGTTTATAAAATTAGTTGATTTCTTTATCTATACAGGAGAGATGAGTAAATAAATAGAACGATGAATCCTAGTTGTTCAATAATTAAAAATTAGTAATGAATCACAAAAAGGACGCACCAAAATACCAGCAAACATTGAAGCCAAGGTGTTCCGTTTATCCCCGCCATCAAACCACACACAACTAGGTAAAGTAACATTCTCGAAGCAATTCATTTTGCTATTTAATTTAAAATGGAATTATGACCGATATTTATGATTTTATCATACAAAAGGAAAGCACTTCGGGCAGTACGATAAAGTAAGTAAATAAAATTGAGATTTGAGATTGACAAGTGACACTGACAATTTATTGCATTGTTGCCACTCGCGTCCATACCAAAAGGAGACGGTCCATTTCTGGCCCAGTCTATGTACACTATACTGTAAAAGAGAGAAAAATTCAGGGATTTTGTTAAAAATAAAATAAGAGAATAAGTCAAACTAAATAACGTGCAAAAAATAAAAATGCAATCCTAAGTTTTTGATGGTTTTACAGGATGGCGCCCTTTCAGTCATAAAAACTAAAAAGACGCGGTTATATGTCAAATGTCATTTCTGTCAAGTGATATATTTATTTATTCCGAGCTTGGTCGTGTAGTTGTGAACTCGTGAATGCGTTTAATTGTGGATTTCTTTGGCGATTTGGTTTGTTATTTGGACTTTGGATCTGTTTTCTACTTGTTTGACTCGTTTCTTCGTTGATATCGGAAATCTGTATTCTGTAGAGTCACATTTTGAAACAGTAAGCAGGTATGTACTAAAGAAAGATGTTTCCTTATGTTATTAAACGCATTTGAATAACATGCTTCTGTCTGTAATCTGTTAATAATTATTAATTTCTACACAAGTTCATAATGGCTGCAAAATCTTAATATGATGTAATTATCTTTCAGTTCACCTGTTATAACATGTTGCACTGTTTAAAATGCGCTTCTGCAATACTAGAAAATGAGCAATATTACATTGCTGGAGATATGGGTCCAGAAATCATTACCATTCTGGAAAATGCAGATCAATTGGTAGGAACACACATACTTGAATCAAATTACTTGGCAATATCTGGTCCATAGAAAATGTCAGTGTATTAAAATAAGATTGTTATGTTTTAGATGGATGAAAATGGACCAATATGTTCACAATGTTTTGCAAACGTATTGCAAGAATTATCTGTCGGTACAAATTTTGAAAATGAGCTCCAGCGCCCTAATGCCAATACTATCAATATATTGTGTGTTTGGTGTCAACGAAGACTGGGTAGCGGACGTTGTCATTCTGTTTCAGAGGGGCCTGAGAGATATTATATCTCTGAAAGAATTTCTCCAAGATAAGTGAGTATTTATGTTTAGGCTTATTAACCTGAATATTCATGATCTCAGCAGTAAATAAAATAAACAATTATGTTTCAAATGTTTCTTTGTGACATACGATATATAGATGACAAACGAGCACACAGTTCACCGAATGATAATTGGATGCAGTGGCCTACAATCATAATCATTTATTTCTGATTACGAATCAAAATTCAGATGCGTTGTCATCCCTAAAGACTATGATGGAATGCCTTGTTTTCAGTAAAAAGGTTCTCCGGTTCTCTACACTCACCATACGAAACACAGTAGCGTAAAGCTGCTATTTTACGCTGGTATTCTGTGAGAGCTTGGTCATTCCCCAGGCAGGCCAACCCATTATTTTCATCCATGTATTCCTTAATATTATAATATCACTGCCTCGTTGGTTCAATGATCGTAAACGCGATTGCTGATCATTTTGTCTCGGATTCGAATCCCGGGTCTGGTCAAAATCAGTAATTTGGTTTTTCTGTCAAGAAATTCTAAGTAACAGCTCAGAGTTAGGAAATTGACGGTGTTTCACTCCCGTGCCTCGGCCCCGCTCGAGTCCACCCAATCGAGTTACAATCATACTTTCTGCAGCATGGCTCTACCACGTAGTAATAGGTATTATATTGTTACAGATACCTGAAGGTGCAGTGGTTTATCATCTTTGTTGGACAAAACCTCAACAAAAATTACGTAGACAAGGAGTTTCATATGTGCCATCACCTAATACAATTTTTTGTATATGGTGTCTTCGGTCACTTGCCAACACACGCAGGCACTCAGATGGCCCAGAACGAAATGAAATTATAGCTAGGATCCATCCTAGAAGAGTAATATTTTATGTATTTTCTAAGTCTATATGTACTAAGTAAAAAATACCTCTTTTTAAAAATAATCCAACAGTTAAAACTTATTGTCTTCTTTTGAACAGATATTTGAAATACTTTTCTATTTTTAGTTATTTGACAAATAAAGATAAGCTCTCTCTGCACTAGGGGCTTATGAAAATATGAATAACTAGCTTTTGCCGGTGACGGTTAGCTTGTCCTTGTGTAGTTTGATTTAAAATCGCTCGGCAACCCTTTGCTTTTCCAGGATTGAAAGTAGCGTAAAGGTCCTCAACTATACACAGGCATTGCTCACATAGCTCACATGGCTTTGATCATATAGCTATGTTACAGCATGATTGAATGATAAACCAACAAACAAACACATTTTCGCATTTATAATTTTAGTACTTACACATTTAACAAAACTAATATTATAGAAAATAAACCTAGCAAGCTAACAGCATAGCAAAGTGGCGAAGCAATCAGCTTTGTAGCGGTTTCTAACGGTTGCCGTTGAGCAATCAGTTTCAAAATAGGAGGTTCAGATGCCTGGGTGATCAGTAATCGATTGCCGAAAACAGAATTTGAAAATTCGAAACCGTTCTCGAGATAATCGTGGGACAGGCGGACAGACGGACGGACAGACGGACAGACGGACAGACGGACAGACATCGTGAAATCAATAAGTGACTTCGCAAGCTTCGCCACTTAATAATAAAGAAAGAATACATATTCATTCATTAACGATGCCACAGACAAACGAATATACTAAAAAAATTATTTGTATGTATGATCATTGGTGCACATTTTTATTGTACATTATTAACCCATTGCTGACCCACAACTGGGCATACGTTTCTTCTCAGAAAGGAAATGGTTTAAGCCATAGTCCACCGCTCTAGCCATGTGCAGATTGGCACACTACACACACTTTAGTAATTGAACATGTTGTTCATAACAAGTAGGTAAGCTTTACTTAAATTTTTTTTGTTTCAGTTACCAGAACATGCCCTCTCGTGTATTGATTGCTGGGCACGGGCACAAGAACATATTCAAATTGCTGAAGGCAGTGTAGTGCAGCCTGCTGGAACAACAAATCCTTCGATAAGCCTGGCAGATGATTATAAGCATACACCAAATTCTAGCAGACATTGTTTCGTTCCATTTTGTACCAACCCTGAGAGGCTCAATGTGCCAGATTTTTTAAGGAAGAGGATTTTGCAATCAACAAAAATATATGTCACAGAAAATTGCAGAATTTGTGCTGAACACCAAACTACCTATAATTGGGAGTTTTTAGAAGAAAATGAATTCTCAAGTAATTTCACACAGGCAGAAATAAAATCAATCTTAAACCTCAGTCTATGTCAAGATATAACCAATAATAATTTGGACTTTGAAAGGTTTAATGAATTCGACGAGAATGTTTTTAAGTACTGGACTGGCCTCACTAAAGAAAATTATTTGATTATTTTAAATCAAATTTGCCCAGCATTGGGTTCTAAATTACAAAAAACTGCGTTGGGTGCATATTTAATTAAAATAAGAACAGGGGATTCCCATGAAAGAATTTCCTCACTGGTGGGTATTAGTAAAACCGAACTTGTCAGGCTACTCCAAAGAGCTCGAGAAGCTTTAACAAGTTTGTTTGTGCCCCACCACTTGGGGCTTAATCACATTACTAGAGATGATCTGATAAGCAGGAATTTATTAATACCTGAGGGCTTATTCGATAACAGAGAAGAGAGAAAGCCAATAGTCATATGCGACGGTACATACATATACTCGTACCTACAGTAATCCTCTAACTATTTTTTTCAGAAAAAAACATATAGCTTGCACAAATATCGCAATCTAGTTAAACCATTTTTACTAGTAGCTACTGATGGTTATATCCTGGACATATTTGGCCCTTACCCGGCAATTGATTCTGATGCCAGTATTATGAAAGCCTTATTCCAAAATGAAAATGGCGATTTGCGCCTGTTTTTTATGGAAAATGACATTTTAATTTTGGACAGAGGCTTTCGGGATGCTATTTCTTTTCTCGAAGAATTGGGCTATGTAATACATAAGCCATTGAATTGTGAAGAAGGAGAGGCTCAATTATCGACGAATAATGCTAATAAATCCAGATGTGTCACCTTGTGTAGATGGGTAGTAGAGGTGGTGAATGGAAGATTAAAGAGAGATTTTAAATTATTCCGACAGGACCACTTCAACGCAGCTGCCACCCATCTAATGGACGATTTGCGTATTTGTGCAGCTATGATTAATGCTTTCCATCCAGTTATTGTTGATAGGCCGGATGACCAGGTGATACTAAATCGTGCACTACAAAGGCTACATATGCCAAATGAATTGGCAGAATTAATTGTAGCCAATAGAATTAACAGATATCGAGCCCATTTCACAAGAATTGACGCACAACTTCCAGAATTAGATATTTTTCCTGTAATGACTATGTCTGATCTCAAAATTTTTGGATTGGGGACATACCAAATTAAGAAGGCAAGAAGCTATTATGGAGAACATATAAGATAGCATGGTTCATTTCAGGTGGAAATATCTAATGATCTGGAAGTTGTGACCCAATTAATATCATCCCAACAAGACGCTGTTTTAATAAGAGGCCGCATAAAATCTCGCCATCACTCGGGCAGAGCCTATTATATATATATATATATATATATATATATATATATATATATATATATATATATATATATATATACTGTTGGCGAGACAAGAAACAAGTTGGGATGAGATGATTGCAGGATATTATTGCAGTTGCATTTCTGGACAACGGACAGTAGGTTGCTGTGCCCACATAATGACCGTTGTCTGGTATTTGGGATGGGCTCGGTATCAAAATTCCATAACCGCACCGGCCTCAAACCTGGATGGCATTTTAGTAAGAGAGGATTTTGAAGTAGGATAAATAAATAAAAAATAAAAAAATTAAGCTGTTTTATTTATCTATACAAATTAATAAAATTGAAGTGTCTGTTTGTAATGTAAAAATTACAGTTTTTTTTCTAAATGCATATGAAAGTAAATACTATATGTACTTATAACTAAAATACAATTTTTAAAATTTTTGTCTGTCTGCCTGTTTGTTCCGGGTAATCTCCGAAACGGCTAGACCGATTTTGACGGGACTTTCACTAGCAGATAGCTGATTTCATAAGGAGTAACTTAGGCTACTTTTATTTTAGAAAAATAATTGGGGTTCCGCACAAAAACATAAAAACCCTAACACACGAGCGAAGTCGCGGGGAACAGCTAGTATTACCATAAGTATTCAAAACATGATTGACCTAATGTTTCACTTTCTATAATTCATAGGACTGTTACCCTTTGTTATGACATTATCCAGGCTTCAAATGTCTGTCAAGGCTCAAGGCATACTCTGACACGCTGAGGACCTGTTATATGAAAATATTTGTACGCCGGAAACGGCAGAATATTTAGGATGCCAAATCTTTTGTAACAACTGTAATGTACCATAATATAACAAATATATTATCTATGATTGTACCCTAGCACTTCAGCAGCCCAGATAGACACATATACTTGAACAGAAATTATTATTCAGGATTATTCTGTTTATCCACCTTATAACAGCCACTCTAAGGTAAAATAAGTTAAATATATTCTATAAGATTAGTGCAATCAAGTAGTATCTCACGGTGGATTTTGGGCTAATGAATGCAATGAAATCATTTTGTGCATAGGCGCACCGTTGATTTATCTCAACAATCTTCTTGTCTGGAATTAGGTAGTACTTTTTACATTTATTTTCTCCTGAACTGCATTTATGATATGCAAATATCTACAAGAACGTTAGTTGTTTTAAGACCAAAAAAGCACATACACAATCTATAATACACTTTATTCGTGTTTTGATCAAAAAATACAACTATTTTGCCCTACTTTCATACTAGTTTCGAGACATTTTAGCTATTTTACATAATAAATCTACCTGATAGGCTATAGGTGATATGAGTATATCACAGACTAACTAGTAGATTCTACCCGAGAGTATATTTCAGAGATGACAGCTAACGTCAAATCAAAACGACGTCAATCCGCCATTAGGGTTGCATTTATTGGTGAGAATAAAATATAATTGCACTGAAATTAAGGCGAATTCGTGGATTTGAATGATCAAAAGTGGTTTAATATTTTATTTTAATTTATTTCCATGCTTGTACATAAACTAGGCCTACGCTCCATACAATTTTGGACCGTCTCCTTTTAGCAAAAAAACAAAAAAAAAGCTAATTTTTTATTATGATTTTTGGCATGGCTGCTTGTTCTTTAAGTCATGTCTTAATTTCATTCGGGATCTTCGTTTTTATTAATTTTCAGTATCAAGTGATAATAATCCTTTATAGTACACTGCTTTACAATATGTTGATGCGTAACAATGCAAAGTTTTTGTGAGATTTTGGCAACAACTTGAACCAGCAGACAGTTTGCGATAGTATCTAAAAGCGCCTAAGCAGACAGACACATTATCTTGAAATTCACATCACCATCGGATCACTTGTTTCACCGTTTTTACTAATATAATTCACATGCGCAGATATTTAATACATAAAATCGCATCACTTTTACATATCAAAATCCACTTCAAACCATTATGTAAACAATAATACAGGAGCAGCAATCCGCCGCTGTTCAAGTTCCCGCTAAAATTCCACTCACCAGCTTGCCAGCAAAGAGTACAAGTAACTTTTTAAGGTAAAAGCGCCAAGGTAACCCGCAACATTCAAATTTTCTTACATTTTTGCAATTTGTAGGTCAGTGTCAGGTTGTATGTTTAACAAAAGAAAAATTAACGTATTTATAACTAAGCCCCACAAAATATATAAATCTCTCTATTACCAAATTAAAATATTTTATTAAAAAAACTAATGTATAAAAAAGGTCATTATAATATACATAACAGACAGACAGTCTTTTACGTCTGTTTGTATAATATACAAACAGAGTAAAAAATAAGCAGGAAGTGATTGACGTTTGGCGCAAAAGTACCAGCTTCCGTACCACTAGATATGCACCGGCTCGCGTTCAATCTGTGTCACACAATAAATTAAGGGCCGAGTTTGATAACGAACAGCAGCGTGAGGAAACTCTACAGCTGAACCTGTACGAAAACTCAGGCCCATAATAATTCTGAAAGGAATTTCTATTGACACCCCAGCTGAAGAATTAGTGGATATTATTAAAATGCAAAATCTGAACTATCTGATACCATTGCGGCACAGGATGATTTAAAATTTTGCTTTAAACGCACTAACAGGAACCCAAACTTATACAATGCAGTCTTTCGATTTCAACCCACAGTTTGGAGAAAAATCATTAGGATGTGTAAATTATCCATCGATCATCAGCGTATACACGTTGAGGAATTTTCAACATTTATGCAATGTCATAACTGTTACCAGTTTGGGCACACAAAGAATAAATGCACCTCGGAAAACACTGCATGTGGTAATTGTGCCGCAACCGCACACAAATCTGACAATTGTCCTAAAAAAGATAACCCGGACTGCGCTCAGTGTATGAACTGCGTCGCACATAATACCAAGTTCAACACAAAACTTGATACCAAACATAAGGCTACATCCACTTATTGCCCCAGACTGCGAGCCATAAAAGAAAGAATCATAAACCGTATAGATTATGGATCAAGTCAATAAACTCGCAGTAGTATAGTGTAACTTAGATAAGTCCAAGAACAGTCAACATTAATTTATTCTCTCTTTTATGGCCTGCCAATTCCAGATAGCTCTAGTATAGAATAAAATATTTTTTTATTCAATATTGATTATTACATAATACTTATTGAAAGTCATTTTTTATTTACCACTGGTTCGGAAAATACCTCAGTCCTGGGAAGAACCAGCAAGAAACCCAGCGGGACTTTTTTTTAAACATAATTTCACTTAACAATAATTTTGTTTATACAATTTTTAAATGATATTTTCATAGAACCAGCATGGTGGCGATCACCCTATTCCCAGGGGTTATTTTCATTCATGTATTCCTTGATATTAAATAACCCTTCTTGTACAGTCTTTCTTTAATAAAACTTTTAAACTTGTTTATTGACAAACTTTGAATATGTTCTGGGATATTGTTGTAAAAGCGTATACATTACCCCATAAATGAATTACTGATTCTGTGGAGTCTAGTAACTGGCATTACAAGCTTATGTTTGTTCCTAGTATTTAAAGTATGCACATCCTTATTCTTATTAAAGCTATTTATGTTTTTATGCACATACATTACATTCTCATAAATATATTGTGATGCCAAAGTTAATATGTTTATTTCTTTAAATTTTACTCTGATGCTTTATAAATCAATTATATTTTATATAATTATAAATCGCCCGTACGGCTCTCTTTTGCAAAACAAATATAGCTTCAATATCAGCCGCATTATCCCATAGCAAAATTCCATAAGACATTACGCTATGAAAGTAACTAAAATACACTAATCTAGCTGTCTCAAAATCTGTGAGACTTCTAATCTTTCTTACAGCATATGCTGCAGAACTAAGTCTGCTTGCTAATTTAGATATATGGGGCCCCATTGAAGTTTCGCGTCAATAGTAATACCAAGAAAAACAGTGGTATTCACAAGACTCAACTCTTCCCCATTTAACAGCAAATTGGTATTCGAATGTTAATACATTAGGTATTGTAAATTTAATACACTTTTTCTTATTGCCGTTTAAGGGCATATTGTTGGCGTTAAACTAATGTACCAATTTCGATAGAGCATTATTTACATCGTCATTATTAATTAACTGTCGTTTGAGTTTGAAAATTAAAGAGATATCGTCAGCAAATAATACTATATCGTGATTGTCCCCTACAAGATAAGGTAAGTCATTAATATAGATTAAAAACAGGAATGGGCCAAGAATCGAGCCCTGAGGAACGCCCATTGATACTACCGATCCGGAGGAACCTTTACCATTAATCACTACATTTTGAATTCAGTTACTTAAATATGAAGTAATAAGTCTAGGCGCTAAATTTTTTACACCGTAATGTTGTAGTTTCCTAATTAATGTCTCATGATGAACACAATCGAAAGCCTTGGAAAGATCACAGAAAATACCTAAGGCATCTTGTGAATTCTCCCAGGCATTAATAATATATTTCAGAAGCTCAACATCGGCGTCAGACGTCGAGCGACCCCTTGTAAAACCAAATTGGTTTTTATGAAGTAATTTATTTGTATTAAAAATGTTAACAATTGATCCAAAATTCTTTTTTCAAAAATTTTACTGAGAGTTGGTAGTACAGAAATAGGTCTAAAATTAGCGGGGTCCAATGTACTACCAGATTTAAATAAAGTTATTACTTTACTATACTTCATTAAATCAGGAAACACACCAAAATCGATACAAGTATTAAAAATAATAGCAAAATGAGGTGCAATTAAATCTATTATGAACGCAATAACTGTAACGGAAATCCCCCACAAATCTGCAGTCTTCTTTACATCAATGGTTTTGAAGTATTTTACAATATCTTGCGATAATAATTTTTCAAATCTAAATTATTTTAAACAGGTGTTAACATTCTGTTTGAGTAATGAGTAATGACTCGGCGACAGTTGGAGAAGTATTCAATGACTCGGTTAATTAGTGTCAGAACCCTATGTTGGATCTCGAAATATTGTTAAATCCATCCCTGGTATCAACATATTTCAGTTCTCCAATAGTAACAGGGTTAAAGCGTGCATAATAACAAAATCTAGCTGTGGTTCCGTACTGGGTCTATCCCAATTTTCGTCAGCTAACCTTAGCGCGGTTCAATTAAATATTGGTGGCTGTAAACTATACATAGCATTTCTTTATATCGAACCTAATAGTGACGATGACAATACATTGCAACGCTTAGATAACTTTTTGAAAATGACCAGTAACTGCCATCAGTTTGTTGGAGGCGATTTTAACGGTTGGCACCCAATCTGGGGTAGCGACCGAGCAAACTCGCGAGGAAATGAAATTGTTGACATCGCTTATGGCAATGACATGTTTTTGTGTAATAGAGGCCATACTCCTACTTTTGAGACAGTATCTTATGGGCGAGTGCGCAGCTCTTATATTGATCTTACACTTGCCTCTAGCTCTATATATGACTGTTGAGGACAGCTAGAGACCCGCCGCCCCGTCGCCCCTTCGTACCCCGCTACCCCCGCGCACCCCGCACACCGGCGCTGATCCAGTGATGTCGGCGACCAATCACGGCACTACTCACAGACTGAGACACCTTCTTAAGAGATATAAGAAGGGCGTCTCGGTCTGTGAGCTGTTCATTTCACTTCGGAGCGGCACTCAAGAAGAAAACCTGAAGAAGACTCAAGACTCCAATTCAAGACCTCCCTCTGTACATAGTGTTAGATATAGTTATTCAGTGCCGAATCATTGTAAATAGTTAATACAGTATATTAAAAAGTACCATCTTTTCTTCGAGCAGTCCCCTAGTATAGCTAACCTCAGATCAGTCAGTAATTAATCAGTCATAAATAAATATACAGTCCACTTTTCATCCATTATATTCTTGGTCCATCGCCGCCGGATTCAAGCCAGAAGAAAGAAGCAAGAAGTAAGAAGAAACAAGAAAGAAGCCAATTATAGAAGAAAGAACATAATTATAGAAGAGAGAAGATCATTATAGAAGATCTTCAAGGAAGAAAGAAGTTCGTCGACGAAGAGAGAAGATCGTCGGTACTAATTTCTTCCCTGTTTCTTGTTACGACTACGTCACATACGTCTATTGTCTGTTTCCAGACAATTTCTTGTTTCTTTCACCGCGTTTACGCGGCCAGGTGGTTGCTCCCTAACGGTGTCAAACTGTGACCAGGTAACGCCCTTGTGGCGGGAACGACATCCAATACGTGCGTCTTTTTGAAGACGATACGTACGTCTTTTTGAAGACAACCGGAGGTCGCAACGTGGGACAATGAGGAAGACACGAAGCCAGAAGGCACGGAACGAGGACGACACGCCGGTAGGAATGCGTATATTCGAAGAAGCACCCGCGTCCCCGTCCGATTATCTCGCGATGGCACAAGCGCCCTCCGCCGGCGCCCCAGGCCCCGCTCGCGCCCGCATCTACGCCCGTGCCCGCGCCCCCGCCGCCGCGCCCCGCTATGTCCGTGTCTACGATCGATCGCTTGGGAGAGGTTAGCACATCCGCGCCGCGCACAGAGACACTCGCCGCGATTTTTTTTTTATAGGAGAGGGGGCAAACGAGCATGCGGCTCACCTGATGGTAAGTGACTACCGCCGCCCATGAACAACTGCAACACCAGGGAGGGAATTGCAGATGCGTTGCCGGCCTTTTAAAAAGGAGTACGCTCTTTTCTTGAAGGTCCCTAAGTCGTATCGGACCGGAAAAACCGCTGATGGTAATCGATTCCACAAGGAAGTCGTGCGAGGAAAAAAACATCTTCTAAATCGCACAGTGGTGGACCGCCAATCATCCAAATGGTGTGGATGGTATCGGGAGTTCTGCCGCGATGTGCGTTCGTGAAATTTGGCGGCTGGGATTAATCCGAACAATTCCTCAGAGCACTCCCCATGGTAGATGCGAAAGAAAATGCAAAGAGATGCAACATCTCTTCGCAGTGCCAATGAATCGAGCCGATCGGAAAGGGCTCGGTCGTTGACGATTCGAGCCGCTCTGCGCTGGATGCGGTCAAGTGGAAGGAGCTGGCACTGGGGAGCCCCTGCCCAGAGATGGGAACAGTATTCCATGTGAGGCCTAACCTGCGCCTTGTAAAGTTGCAGGCGGTGTGCCGGCATGAAATACTGTCCCGCTCTGCTGAGCACGCCAAGCTTTTTAGAGGCTAATTTGGCCTTCTCTTCCAAGTGACCACGAAACTGCACGTCACTCGATATGTCGACGCCAAGGATTCTGATACTGGCTGAGGCAACTAGGGGAGTGCCTTGAAACTGAGGAGATACGACAAAGGGGTTCTTTTTAGCGGTAAACGCGCAAACTTGTGTCTTCTGAGGATTAAACTGGACTAGATTTAGTCGCCCCCAGTCCGAGACTTTGTCCAGCAAAGACTCGACTTCAGACACAAGTTTATTCCGGTACTCGGAGACGTTTTCCCGAGAAATATTAGCACGGCCGGTGTATAGAGCATCACCAGTGCTGTCATCCGCATAGCAATGAATGTTACCAGTTAGCAACATATCATTGATATGCAGAAGAAACAGCGTTGGTGATAGCACACAGCCTTGTGGAACACCAGCGTTAATAGGCTTGCAGTCAGAACATGCACCGTCTACAACGACCTTGATGCTCCAATCTGCAAGGAAGCTGGTGATCCAATTGCACAATTTCTCGGGAAGCCCATAGGAAGGGAGCTTCGAAAGAAGCGCTTTGTGCCAAACCCGATCGAAGGCCTTCGCAATGTCCAAACTAACGGCCAACGCCTCCCCCTTGGACTCTACTGCCTCCGCCCATCTATGGGTCAGGTAGACCAGAAGATCACCAGCTGATCGACCCCGACGAAAACCGTACTGGCGGTCACTAATCAGCTGGTGATCCTCAAGGTACCTCATGAGCTGGCAGTTAACAATGGATTCCATTAATTTGGAGAACAAGGAGGTGATCGCGATAGGCCTATAGTTGGACGGGTCTGAGCAGTCACCTTTTTTAGGGATCGGGTGGACAAAAGCTGTCTTCCATGAATTCGGGACTACGCCTTGGGAGTAGGAGTACCGGAAAAGACGCGGTAGGACCGGTGCCAACTCCGGAGCACACATCCTCAGCACAATTGGGGGGATTCCGTCAGGCCCACTCGACTTCTGGATGTCCAGGGAGAGAAGTGCTTTGCGAACCGAGCGCTGTGAGAACAGCACATCCGGCATGGAGCACTCACACCGCGGGATGGTCGGCGGTGTTTTCCCCCCGTCATCAAGAGTCGAGTTGGACGCAAAAAGGGAGCCTAAAAGGTCGGCTTTGTCTTTTGCGTCATGGGCCAGTGAGTCGTCCTCCCTGTGCAAAGATGGTAGTGATGGCTTACAGAAATTCCCTTGGACAGCCTTGGCGAGAGACCAGAATGCACTGGTTCCCGAAGGAAGGCGAACTAGTTTCTCGCCAATTCTGCCTATGTGCTCTGACTTTGCCTTGGCAATAACTCTTTTGAAGGACCTGGAGGCGAAGTTATACTTCTTTTTAAGTATGCTGGTGTTTACATCCCGAGTCGCCGAAGCCGCAGCCCAGGCTTGATAACACTCCTGCTTACTGCGTAATCAGTAATCAGGAGCGACCAAACCAAGGCTGAGATCTTCAGAAGGCGATTATTGAAGATCTTCCGTCTACAGAAACTAGTTCGATAGTACGTACCGTCGCGCCTGTAACAGACGTCGTACATAGGCCCGCACCTCGCGCTCCGTCGGCCGCTCCGTTCGTTCAGCCCGGTCGACAGCTAGCGCGATAGCTAGGTTAAAACAAATTGAATATAACGCCGCGGAGGAACTAGCTGCAATTAGGAGGAAGCAATTGCAACTTGAAGAAGATCTTATTAAGAAGAAGTACGCTAGGGACGTCGCGCAACTGCAAGAAGAAACAGATAGGGAAAGTGTTAACGAAGACGAGTTAGTTGAAAATAGGGTACGCGTTGATAGGTGGTTAGAGAACGTAGAGACTGTGCGGGGGGAGTCGCCTTACCGCCCGTCTCAGCCCGCGCCCCGCATCGAGACAGAGCAAGCCCTACCGAATAGGGAAACCGGTTACGACCACGCCGAAGATGCCCAGGGGAGGACGGTAGCGAATGAGGTTCAACCACGTCGCGTAGAAACGATACAGAGGGATAGTGGAGTCGCCGTAGAAATGAACCAGGTGGATCGCCGTGTACGGGTTACGTCGCCGTCGCGCGTCCAACGCCGCACTCTATCGCCTACACATAGATCGCCACATCGCCACGCGGATCGTAGATCACCGTCGCCGTATAGGGATGTAGGTGTACATAGATCGCCATCGCCACATCGCCATGCGGATCGTAGATTATCGTCGCCGTGTCATAGGGATGTAGGTGTACATAGGACGCCAGCGCCACAGCGTAGGCTAGAGGGAGATAGGGATAGAGATAGGTCGCTTACTCCGCGAGGGAAAGAGAGGGGTATAGAGCTACTAGCGGAAGCTCTAGAGAATATGATTAGAGTCAGGCCCGCTGCCGCGAAGCAGACGCAGGACTTGCCTATTTTTAACGGTTCGGCCGCGGAATGGTTAGCCTTCAAAGCCGCGATGAAAGAATCCACGCGTTTATATGGATTCACAAATACGGAAAATATGGCAAGGTTAAGAAACTGTCTACGCGGTGAAGCTAGGGAGGTAGTATCGGCACTGCTGTTTACCGCGAAGGATCCAGCAGATTTTATGCGAACATTAGAGCAGTGTTTCGGCTGCCCGGAAGTAATTATCGATCGAGCGTTAGAGGAACTGAAACGCCTTCCGCGCCCGGGTCAAACCGCTCAGGAATTGAATTCGTTCGCGATTAAATTACAAAATATAGTATGTATTTTACAGAACGTCGACGGCAAAGGGTATTTACAAAATCCAATGCTGACTAGGGAAGTAACTAGTAAACTAAGCCCTCACTTACGGTCGCGTTGGTGCGATTATGCGGAGCACTACGGAAGTGCAGACGAACCGGACATCGTTACACTGTCTAGGTTCATGATGAGAGAGGCTGACCGTGCGTGCGACTAAGGAATCGCCCGTAGGACGAGAGGCGCCGCCATCAAAACGAATTGTATTAACACGCCGCGTAGAGAATAGGGCCCGCGACGTAAAGACATTTACCGTCCAGGAGGACACCGGTAGTGCCTCTTGTATGTGTTGCGGGGGTGAACACGTGATCACCAAGTGTCGAAAGTTAGCGCAAATGGGTGTGGACGACCGGTGGAATTGGGTAAAGGAAGAGGGGGTGTGTTTTCTCTGTTTGAATAGTAAACACCGACGGTTTAGATGTAAAGCCAAGAAATGCGGCGTCGACGGCTGCAACGCCCCCCACCATGCCCTCCTTCACACCCGCAAGACCCGCGCACCTGAGACATCGGCAAAACCGGATGAGACCGTGCTCGTCGCGTCTAACGTTGGTAGTAATGCATCCGTATTATTGAAAGTGTGTCCCATTACGTTACGTGGACCGCTTGGTAGGGAAATAGACACGTACGCGTTGCTTGACGAAGGTTCGATTATTTCGTTAATCGATGACGACTTAGCGCGCGAGCTAGGAGCGGAAGGACCGGTAAAGCCGCTGAATATTAGAGGAGTAAACAATAGTCAGCGCGAGGCCGATAGCAGGCTAGTTAACATAGGCATACGTGGCAAGACGCGCAGTGAGATGTATAGAATAAATGCGCGTACAGTAACAAATTTAAAGATAGGTTCGCAGTCGGTAAATAAAGAGTGTTTACGGTTGAAACACTTACGCGACCTACCGAGCTCGGTTTGCTACGAGGACGCTAAACCGAGATTATTATTAGGCGCCGACAACTGGCATTTAGTAATCACCCGTAATTTAAGGATAGGACGCTGAAGGCAGCCTATAGCTGCACGTACGTTATTAGGATGGGTGATACAGGGAACCGTGCCGCGATTCACGTGTAGGGAGGACGGTGAAACCGTATTACACGTCGTAAGCAGTAGCGGACGGTTAGATAGGGACATCCGAACGTTCGCCAGTCAGGACGAGGAGTTAACGGAACTCCTTAAACGGCAGTACGAGATCGACTCCATCGGTATCTCGCTAAAGAGTAGGCCGCGACGGGAAGAGGAGCGCGCTGTCGAGATATTCGAGCGCACCGTCAAGAAGGTCGGCGAGCAATACCAGGTGGGACTGCCATGGAAGGACGACGACGTGCGGATGCCTCCCAGCCACGAGATGGCCGCTCGAAGACTGCGGACGATCGAGAGAAAAATGGACAAGTCGCCGGAGTTTCGAGACGCCTACACAGCCCAGATAGACAACCTCCTGGCAAAAGGATACGCAATGGAAGCCGAGGGGACAGAGAGAGAGGACCCCAAGAGCTGGTACCTGCCTCACTTCGCCGTACGGAATCCGAACAAGCCGGGGAAGACAAGAGTGGTTTTCGACGCGGCAGCGCGTGCGTCCGGTAGATGTCTTAACGATTATTTACTCGACGGCCACGACTTGTTACGAAACCTACCGGGCATACTGTTTAGATTTAGGGAGAACGAAATAGCCGTGTCCGCGGATATTAGGGAGATGTTTTGACGTGTGAAGATCGACCGTCGCGACCAACCCGCGCAATTGTTTCTGTGGCGAGGTAACGAGCGATCCAGCCCACCGCGGGAGTACGTTATGACATCGATGATTTTCGGTGCGAGGAGCTCGCCGTTTCTCGCACATAGTGTTAGGGATCATAACGCGCGCGCACACGCAGAAACACATCCGTTGGCGCTTAACGCTATCGTACGTAGTCACTATATGGACGACTACTTAGTTATGCTACGGTAGAGGAGGCGGTAAATACGGCAAGGCAGGTTATGGAAGTACACCAGAAGGCCGGTTTCACCTTGGCAGGCTGGAATTCGAACCACACAGCCCTATTGGAAGACAAGCCGGAGGAACTACTAGCGAGCAAGCCTAAAGAAGTAGGCTTAAGGCAAGACAGCCCAGGCAGGTCACTAGGGTTGTTATGGATGGCCGACGAAGACGCCCTGACGTTCAACACCTCTATGAATAGGGTGCCACAGGAAGTAAAGGCGCTACAGCGACCACCGACTAAGAGGGAAGCATTGAGCGCAGTCATGTCGGTGCTTGACCCGCTCGGACTGCTTAGCTACCTCACCATCACCGCCAAGATCCTGCTGCAAGACCTATGGCGAATGAAGAAGGTCGGATGGGACGACGAACTACCCGAGGAGGCAGCTGATGAATTTCAGAGGTGGCTGCGAGTCGTCGAGGAAGTGTCACGACTGCGACTGCCTAGGTGCTATGCTCCTACGGGGGGAGTGGTAGAGCGTCAGCTTCACGTGTTTAATGACGCAAGCGAACGTGCGTACGCATCCGCGGCGTATTGGCGTATACGATACCGCGACGGAACGGTTAAGGTACGGTTAGTGGCGGCCAAGGCGAAAGTCGCCCCGATAAAGGCGCAAAGCATACCGCGGTTAGAATTGCAGGCGAATCTGATAGGCGCGCGACTCGCGGAATTCGTGCAAGACGAGCACAGAGTGGTAGCCGATAGGGTAGTGTATTGGACAGACTCCACTACGGCGCTCCACTGGATACAGAACGATACGGCGCGTTACACCCCATACGTGGCTCATAGATTAGAGGAGATATCGGAGAAGACGTCACCCGAGCAATGGAGGTGGATACCGACCGCAGACAACATCGCGGATCAGGCAACGCAAGGAAGAGAGCGACAGATGGTTTACGGGACCGCCATTCCTGTACGAAGATGAAGATCGATGGCCTCGACGTCGGGAAGAGAAGGCAGGGTATGAAGATGACGAGCGGAAGGAAGTCGTGGCGCACCAGAGCGACACCAGGGACGCTCCACACCTGCCAGACATCGAGAGGTTCTCTTCTTACGAGAGATTGGTCAGGGCCACCGCTCGGATATTACAGTTCGTCGATGCCATGAGAGGAAAGGCGCACGGACTAACATTGGACCACATCCAGAGAGCAGAGCGGATGTGGATAGAGCGCAGTCAACAAGAGAGCTTTGCTGAAGACATCAGTCGACTGCAGCAAGGAAAGAACTTGGCAACCGGCAGCGCGTTAAGGAAGCTCGACCCCATATTCGAAGATGGCATACTGCGAGCTAGAGGACGGATCGACGCAGCCGATGTGGACAGCCAAATGAAGAGGCCCATCGTACTGAACGGACGCCACCAATTTGTAAAGCTGCTTGTGGAGAAGGCGCATAAGGAAGCAAGCCACGCCAGCAGGGAACGGGTAGTGAACGACCTACGCACGAGATATCACATACTTCGACTACGACCGACCGTAAGAGAAGTGGAGCGGAGATGTCTGCGGTGCAGGGTACGCAAGGCGACACCACGGCCAGCAGTTATCGGAGATCTACCACCTGAACGGTTAGGGGCATTCGCGCGACCATTCACCTACACCGGAATCGACTATTTCGGGCCTATGACGGTAACAATAGGACGTAGGCATGAAAAACGGTGGATAGCGTTATCCACTTGTTTGACGACGCGCGCGGTACATCTAGAGATAGTTTATTCCCTAACGACGGACTCGGCGATATCGGCATTGCGGCGCATGGCGGCTAGGCGTGGGTGGCCCCGGGTCATCTACTCGGACAACGGAACAAATTTCCATGGGGCGGACACCGAACTACGACGGGCAATGAAGGAGTGGGCACCCCTGCTGAAGGACTACGCGTTGACTCGGCGGACAGACTGGAAGTTCATCGCGCCGGGCGCGCCGAACCAGGGAGGCGTATGGGAGCGTCTCGTGCGCTCAGTGAAGACCGCGCTCGAAGCCACTCTACACCAGAAGAGCCCGCGGGAGGAGACGTTGGTGACGCTCCTCACAGAAGCCGAGAACACGGTGAACTCTCGACCGTTGACACACGTACCGGTCGACATCGACGAGGAAGAGGCGCTGACACCCAACCACTTCCTGCTGCTGGGACCATCGAGCCTTCCAGTAACCGCGCCGTGCACGCCTAGTGATCGTCGGGCGTGGAGAGTGGCGCAAGGACTTGCCGACGAGTACTGGAAGCGCTGGATGAAGGAGTACCTGCCGACGCTGGTTGCGCGCGGGGACTCGCGGGATGTGCAGCAGCGACAGCTACAAGAAGGGGACCTCGTCGTGGTGGCAGACGGTAGCCTGCCAAGGAACGTGTGGCCGCGTGGAATTGTAACGCGGACCTTTCCCGGACCAGACGGCGTGGTGCGCAACGTGGAGGTGCGGACCAGGGGCGGATTGCTGCGGCGGCCGGTCAGGAAGATCGCCGTTCTCCCGAAAGAAGATGGGGCTCGCGAGCTGCGCCGGGAGGAGGATGTTGAGGACAGCTAGAGACCCGCCGCCCCGTCGCCCCTTCGTACCCCGCTACCCCCCGCGCACCCCGCACACCGGCGCTGATCCAGTGATGTCGGCGACCAATCAGCGCGCGTGCGGCTTCATTTATCGTCGCACGGCACTACTCACAGACTGAGACACCTTCTTGTGAGATATAAGAAGGGCGTCTCGGTCTGTGAGCTGTTCATTTCACTTCGGAGCGGCACTCAAGAAGAAAACCTGAAGAAGACTCAAGACTCCAATTCAAGACCTCCCTCTGTACATAGTGTTAGATATAGTTATTCAGTGCCGAATCATTGTAAATAGTTAATACAGTATATTAAAAAGTACCATCTTTTCTTCGAGCAGTCCCCTAGTATAGCTAACCTCAGATCAGTCAGTAATTAACCAGTCATAAATAAATATACAGTCCACTTTTCATCCATTATAATGACCGTATTACAGACTGGAAAGTGGATCCTTCAATCTGTTTGTCTTCTGAACACAGCGCGGTGATATTCTCTGTCACTACTCACGGTGAAAGGAGAAAAACTAACAAAACAATCAGTACGTTCAGATACAATACGAATAATATAAAATGGGAAGAAATAAGGCCTTCCTTTGAAACCAAAATTGTTGAATATCTACCCCAAAATGTTATGGTTGAACAGATGCAGGTAAATGAACTAGAAAACTACATAATCTCGGTTACATCGGCAATTCAAAACATCATGCGATGAGCTACTTCCAAGGTCAACTGGTCGAAAATACCGTTGCCCTTGGTGGACAGATGATCTTGAATGTCTCCAGAAACAAGTTATACGTAACCATCATAACATACAAAAACTCCGCCGACAAAATAAACCACTTGAAGATTATTCCTATTCCTAACCCTATTGGAAAAAAAACGTTTAAAAACTGCTTACTCAAAAACCTTCAGAGAAACTTCCACGCTAAACTTCAGAGACTTTTGTGAAAGGCAAGGAAGGAGGATGTATGGTCCGTTACAAACAGAATTATTAAATCAAGCGCACCTGCGCTACCACCAGCAACACTAAAGAAAAGTGATGGTTCATACACTACCACCAGTCTGGAAACTGCTCAAGCTCTTCTTGATAATTTTTTCCCCGATGATGACCTATATGATACAACAATTCAAGCAAACGCCCGGAACCTCGCAATTACCTCACCAAATACTCCAGATGAACCCCCTTTTACCTACGAAGAAATTCTTAGTAGCTTAAATAGTAGGAATGCGAAAAAATCACCTGGCACGGACCATCTTTATTTACTTTTTTTTTACTTCTTATATTTGCTTATTATTTGTCAAAAGCTTCCCAGATCTCACCACTTCAGTAATTAACCGTTGTTTCAAACTCGGATATTTTCCAGATATTTGGAAGAAAGCCTTCATTAAAATTCTCCCTAAGCCTCACAAGGATGACTACCTAAATATCTCTTCCTTCCGGCCCATAGGTCTGATTAATGTTTTTGGAAAACTGTTTGAAAAACTTATTATACGTAGATTAACATACTTCATGCACCAGAAAGATCTTTTTAATTCAGAACAGTTCGGTTTTAAAGAACAAACCTCTACCGTCAATGCATTAACCAATATAATAAGATACAATCAACCATGCCATATCCAATAAAGAACAGGTACTCGCAGTTTCATTAGATATCCAAGCCGCCTTTGATTGTGCTTGGTGGCCGGCAATATACCGCCGACTACATAAAATTGGATGCCCCCGTAATATCTATTCTATCATGTGTAGCTATTTTCAAAATCGATCTGCAATTATCCATTTCGGAGACAGCATGGCTAGTAAAACTCTGACGAGAGGTTGCATCCAGGGTTCGGTCTGTGGCCCCTTTCTTTGGAATTTAATTGTAGATGAACTTCTTGACACAGAAATGCCACCTGGAGTTACGATACAAGCTTTTGCGGATGATATAGTCCTCCTTGTACACGCCAAATATAGTCATGATTTACAGCTTAACGCAAATAATGCTTTAAATATAATAACTAAATGGGGTCGCGAGATGAAACTTACTTTTGGAGTAGCCAAGACACAGGCCATCGCATTTACTTGCAAGGCTGCAAAATGCAAACTATATATGTCTGGTCATCACGTGATATTTTCCAACGAGATTAAGCTTCTAGGTGTTTTAATAGACAAACAGCTAAAATTCATCAAACATGCGGATTATATAGTTAACAAAGTCCGTAAACTATACAATAAGTTAATAATATTTGTCAAGCCCACTTGGGGTATTCATTCCGAAAATATAGAAATTATTTATAGACATGTAATTGAGCCAATAGTCTGTTATGCTGCCTCTATCTGGCAATCTGCAAACGGGTACAAGTGTGTGAAAGAGAAACTACTCTCTTTGCAACGAAACTTTGCCCTTAGAATTATCCGTGGCTTTAGAACCGTGAGTACAGTGGCTTCCATATCACTTGCCCAATTATGACCGCTCCCAATAAAAATACAGGAAATAGCAGACAATGAGTGCACAAGAATCACACATGTATCACAGTACCTACCTTCTGGTATCACCCTAGACGTTCCAGCTAAACCAGGAAATGTATTACACCCGTCTTTGCGAAAACCTATTAAATTTACTGAAAAACTAACACCAACAGATGATATTAAAAATGTTTACCGAATTTACACCGATGGTAGCAAGCACAACAATAAAGTAGGCACCGCATTTGTGATACACAAACCGACCGGAGAAAAACTAACACGTAAATATAAATTACACGACTCGTGTTCAGTCTTTCAAGCTGAACTCTTAGCCATTTCAAAAGCCTGCGAATGGGTTATGGAACACAAAATCAATCTTACACACATATTCATCATCATCATCATCATTACAGCCCTTGACAAGTCCACTGCTGAACATAGGCCTCCCCCAAAGAATGCCACAAAGCACGGTCCTGAGCCACCTGCATCCATCGACTTCCTGCATATCTTACCAGGTCGTCACTCCATCTAGTGGAGGGACGTCCTACACTTCGCCTGCCGGTACGAGGCTGCCACTCGAGAACCTTTCTTCCCCATTGGTTGTCGGTTCTTCGAGCTATATGGCCGGCCCATTGCCACTTCAGCTTACTAATCCGTTGGGCTATGTCGATCACTCTGGTTCTACTGCGGATATCCTCATTTCTGAGTTTATCACGCAGAGAAACTCCGAGCATAGCCCTCTCCATAGCTCGCTGAGCGACCTTGAGCTTCCTCATCCGGCCAGCAGTGAAGGACCACGTCTCAGTTCCGTATGTCATCACTGGCAACACGCACTGGGTGTACAGTCCCGTTATCAAGTTTTGAGGTATACCTCACGAGAAGATGTGCCGTAATTTCCCGAACGCTGCCCAACCGAGTTGAATCCGTCGATTGACCTCTCGGTCGAAGTTGGACTTACCTAGTCGGACTATTTGTCCCAGGTAAACTCGTCAACAACTTCGAGCTTAGTGTTTCCAACAACTACCGGCATAGGTGTGACATGGACATTAAACATGATCTTTGTTTTGTCCATGTTCATCTTAAGACCTATCCGTTGGGAAACACTACTGAGGTCATTGAGTATAGTGCTTAGGTCCTTCAGCGATTCTGCCATAAGGACTATATCGTCGGCAAATCGAAGGTGAGTTATGTACTCGCCATTGATGTTGATACCGTATCCTTTCCAGTCCAGAAGCTTGAAAACGTCTTCCAATGCAGCGGTGAAGAGTTCCAGGAATATGACGTCACCCTGTCTTACACCTCTCTGCAGTTGGATAGGTTTCGTACTCTGGTTCTGTACTCGGATAGCCATCGTAGCTCTACTGTACAAACACTTCAGCACTTCGATATACCGACAGTCAACTTGGCACCGCTGAAGGGACTGCAGCACCACCCAAATTTCGACGGAATCAAAGGCTTTCTCATAGTCCACATACGCCAGACATAGTGGCAAATTGTACTCCTCGGACTTATGTACAATTTGCCGAAGGGTATGTATGTGGTATATGGTGCTAAAGCCCTTTCGGAAACCGGCTTGTTCGGGAGGCTGGAAGTCGTCAAGTCTGCGCGCGAGAAGATTCGTAATGACTCTCGTAAACAGCACGTAGACGCGGCTCAGAAGGGAAATCGGTCTGTAGTTCTTCAAGAAAGCGTTGTCACCTTTCTTGAAGAATAAGATCACCGTACTTCTGCTCCACCCTTCCGGTGTAATGCCACCATGGAGGACGGAATTAAAGAGCTTCTGAAGGACTTCAAGTACCGGTCTTTCACCCGCTTTCAGAAGCTCCGCTGTAATTCCATCCTCGCCTGGGGCCTTACCGTTTTTAAGGTGCTGGAGAGCCATTCTAATCTCGCTCAGACTGACGTCCGGGATATCTTCGGAATAGTGTCGGATAAGACTCGCTCTTGGATCGTTACTCACACTTGCGTGTGGCTCCAACGATGACGTGTACAGCTGCCAATAGAACCTCTCAATCTCACTCAAAATCTCAGGTGTCCCGGAAACGATGCTGCCACACTCTGTCTTCAGCTTTGACACTTGGCTCTTTCTGGCAAAGACTTTGGAGCCTTGGTTCTGCTCGATCGCTTCTTCAATACGAGCTGTATTGAAGTTGCGTAAGTCCCGCCGCATGCATTTGGAGATCTGTCTGTTCAGTTGTCTGTATGCTGTCAAGTCTGTTGAAGAATGTAGCGTCATCTCCCGTCTAACAGCCATGAGATTAAGAGTGTGATCGGAGAATTTTTGTGTTCTTCTGCGGCGGGTCTTGCAGAACTTAGCTCCGACCGCATGGACAGTTTCCACGAGCTTGTCATTCATATCGTCCACTTCATTGCAGTCTTCTAGGCACTGAAAACGGTTTTGTAACTCGAGCTGAAAGGTTTCGGGACTTTGGAACAGAGCACGAGGGGGACGGAGCGTTGACTTCATTAGACGAGATCTCTCCAACTTAACGTTTAGGTTCAGTGTGCCTCTAACCATTCGGTGATCGCTACCAGTTTTCACCCTCGCAATCACAGAGACATCACTGAACAGCTGTCGTCTGGTCGTCATAATGAAGTCAATCTCATTTTTTGTCGAACCGTCGGGGCTCGACCAGGTCCACTTCCTGTGGGGCCGCTTCTGGAAGAAAGAGTACACACATATTATCCGACAGTAAATCAGGACTTCAAGAAATTGCTAGCGAAAATAGTTATAACTCCCTCGTAGTATCGATCCATAAGACAATACATCAGATTGAATCGCTTAATTTAAAAGTCACTTTTTGCTGGATTAAAGGTCATACTGGAATTTCTGGAAATGAAAAAGCGGATGCAGCTGCTAAAAGCGCGGCAGCCTCACACCGATCTTATGAATTTGCCCAATTCCCAATAACCTATGTAAAAAACCTTAATAGACAGCGCGCCCTTAAAGAAACGGAAGAATTCTACCTTCAAAGTGACAAAGGCATGTACACCAAATCTCTTTGTCCTACATACGAGCAACTCACCCTAACTGTTAAAGCACTTACACTTAACTTTGCCATAACCCAATATCTTAGCAATCATGGATATCATAAGGAATACTTACATCGTTTTAAAATAACAAATGATAATAAATGCCCATGCGATCAAACGAGCGTACAATCCATGACACATCTCATAAAAAACTGCCCTGTATTTATTAAAACAAGAATAGAATACGAGGTTGGTCTTAAGGATAGACCCATATAATTTATCACAAATAATTTCCAAAGAAACTACAATACAAACTTTTACAGCCCATGTCAATTATATTATAAGTAAATTAAAAAACTTCAACAATAATACAGCTATAGTAAGTTAAAATTTTGGAGAATTGGAAATATTTAATAAATAAGATAATCATTGTATGTAAATTGTTATTTTTGTTTTATTAATATTATATATGTAGTCTTTAATAGAAATATATATACATGAAAGATATTTATTAAGATTAATCAAATTAATTTTCTACTTGTCTTAAGAAAATCATAAACAAAATTCATTATTCAAAAATATTATGTGAACCATTGTCCAAAGATCTCAAATGTAAATGTTAACGATAAACATAGCAAAATGTGGACCATATATAAATTCTCATTCAAACAAAAGCTCGAAAACCATAAGGAATTGTATACCGATAGCAATTCCTCATGGGTAAAGGAACAAAAAAAATATATATTTTGGTACATAACATGATTAACCCCCGGGAATGAAGTGATCGCTTCAAAGCTGTTTTATATAATAAGTTTTGTAATTAGTTTATACAACTTGTATTTTTATTGCATAATTTTACTATGAAAGAAAAAACTTCCGCTGCCTTCTTGCAGGTTCTTCCCAGAAATGAAATTATTACGAACAGTGGTAAAAAAAAATTAACTTTGAATAAGAATTACTTGTAATAAAAATATTCTATTCTATTCTATTCTATTTGCCATACTACTTGTTACGGCCTGCAATTGCCTATCCCAGGAGTAGGATCCTCCGCGGCCCATGAACGGAAGAACCTACAAGCAAGTACAGGTCGGGCGTCCTAACGCCAAGGGTTAAGTTTCTAATTACATTAAACGATCAGGGGGGAGCGTCACACTATAAAAAAAAAGGAGCTTACTTACCTCTATCCAAGGCGACTGGTCCCTCTTGGTTCGGTCAGGTCGCGTGTGGATGTATAGTGCTAGGAAAGTAAGGGTCAGTGATGTGTAACTGGGTGTGGCTGGTAGTGTTATTGACCTTATTAGACCGTTCGCTCTGCAGCAGTTTGGCCCTCAGCACCTCTCCAAACTACGGTCTCCTTCCGCAGTCACTTTCTTCGTTTTCTACGATGACAGTTCTTTAACTATGTCGTACGATTGACTACCTTACAGAAGCCACTAACTCTCGTTTGTTATAACGCTTGACTCGCGAATGAACACAGAACGTACGGATCAAAGGTCACCGTTATTTCTAGAATATCAAATACCGCACTAGTAACTAATACGGTCGAATCCACTTATACAGATTCTAAATTAGACCCTAAGTCCCGGGATGAAGCTAACAAAACAGGAATGCGCTTTACAATTCCCAGTGGTATATTTACTATACGCGCCTATCGTATTCCGCTTCCGAATTCCCGACAAAGAACGCGTGTTTATCTCTCGACGCGATGAATTGGACTCCTCTTTTTTTCCGCGTGTCTTCGAAACGACCGGACGTCCAAACCGGTATCACAGAGGCGCGCGCGCCCTCTGACGTCTATTATTGACACTAACGCTTTTGCGCGAACACTACTATATGCCAACACTTGACATTCGAATTGACCCAGGCAGCGTATTTGTCGTTGCTGCCCGTCATCGGTCCACATAATATTCTTTATTTTTTTTTATTTCTTTAAAAAATAAAAAATATAAATATTAGGTCCTTACATATGAAATTAGCGTTTTGTCGTACTGACCTTTTTGATCTGAAATATCTCCTTTTTGGTTAAGAATTCCAAATTCAAATTTATAAATTCATTTAGCTGGTACATTTGAGTTTTGAAAATAGTCATTCATTTGTTTTTTCTTTATAATTTTTTTCTTTGGCGTCGCTTATTACCGCACAATGGAAAACATGAAATATCGGTATATTTACGAGAACGAGTTCTACCGTGCTACCAGTGCTGCAGAAACAGCTCGAAGGATTAATAATGTGTACGGCGCTAGTGTCGCAAAAGAAAGCACGGTACGTTTTTGGTTTCAACGCTTTCGTTCTTGAAATTTCGACCTTCAGAACCAACCCCGTGGACGGCCGGAGACCAAAGTGGAAAATGAAGAATTAAAGGCTACTGTGGAAGCGGATCCATCACAAAGCACTTCAGAGATAGCTGCAGATTTCGGGGTAAGTGATAAAACTGTATTAATCCACTTGAAGCAAATCGGGAAAGAAAGAAAACTTGAACGATGGGTACCTCATGAATTGAGTGAATCGAACTTGCAAACACGCGTCGAATGCTGTGTTACTTTGCTCAACCGACACAATAATGAAGGGATTTTAAATCGAATCATTACTTGTGATGAAAAGTGGACTGTACGATAATCGGAAGCGCTCGTCGCAATGGCTGAACCCTGGAGACTCAGCCAAATCCTGTCCTATACGAAAATTGACGCAGAAAAATTGACTTGTGAGAATTCAGTTATATGTACTACGTACTAGAGAAGCCATTCCGAACATTGACTATGTTCAACTGAACTGTACTGCAATCCGTACAAATTAAATATTGCGTAAATTGAATATTTGTGAATTCCATGACATAATTATTATTACATTTATTTTGAAATATAACATGTTTGTTTAGATTAAATTAAGATATTTTATATTAAATTCTTATATTTATTTTATATTAATATCTTATTTTATGTCAAATTAAAGCCTTCGCGCGTGCGCGGGAGTAGTAGTCGCGTACATAGAATAGGACACAATTTTTGCTTGGAATGGCTTCTCTAGTACGTAGTACATATAACTCAATGCTTGTGAGTTTTTGGTGGACTAGCGCAGGTGTCGTTCACTACAGCTTTCTAAAATCTGGCCGAACGATTACGGCAGATATCTATCGTCAGCAACTGCAAAGCATGAAGGAAGAACTAGCTGCTAAACAACCGAGATCGCTCTAGGCCACTGCTACTTCAAGACAACGCAAGACCACACACTGCACAACAAACAACCACTAACTTAGATGAGCTTTTTTACGTGGTAGAGCCATGCTGCAGCTATATTATGGTTGTAGCACGAATGGGTCGGCTCGACCGCGGAAGGACCACGCTCTCACAGAATACCAGCGTAAAATAGCAGCTTAACGCTGCTGTGTTTCGTATGGTGAGTGTAGAGAACCGGAGACCCATTTTACTGGAAACGAGCCATTCCATCTTAGCGCTCACAGGTGACAACGCATCTGCATTTTGATTCTTAATCGAAGATAGATGTAGATGTCTATGGGCCACAGCAACCACTTACCACCAGGTGGACTGTGTGCTCGTTTGTCACCTTTATTCTATAAAAAAAATGAGCTACAATTGGAATGTCATCCGCCGTAATTCCCGGACCTTGCTCCAACAGATTACCATTTTTTCCGGAATTTGGACAACTTCTTACAAGGGAAAAATTCAACTCCGATGCGGCAGCCCAAACCGCCTTCAAAGAGTTTACTGAATCTCGCCCCCATGGTTTTTTAATAAAGGGGTCAATGGACTACCTATGAGATGGCAAAAGTGCATAGATAACAACGGTGCATACTTTGATTAATTAAATATATTTTACAAAAAAAATTGACTTTATATTCCTACCGTACAAAACGCCAATTTCATATGTAAGGACCTAATATTTACATCTGTTATATATGCATACGAGTCAGTATGACCATCTTAAGAAATTCATGGGGTTTTCTTTCCCGTACTCAATTTTTAAAACATCCTTAGAGCGAAATAGATTAAGTAATGGATTTTCTTACACTTCCACCATACGGTAAAATTACTTACTGTTACCGTTACCGTTGCAGCCTATTAAAGTCCACTGCTGAACATAGACCTCCCCCATAGATTGCCTCATGGGGGGGATATTTGCCATAGTTGCCACGCTTGGGTTGGTAACCACAGTTTTATATTTTTAGTCGTTATTAGGAAGATGCTGCTACCCATCTCCTGGTTTGTTTCCCTCTGGTGCCTCCCACGACACCCATGGGATGATATAGGGTAGTAGATATTCCTACACCGCCACTACACTAAACAAAAATATAGAGGCGAAGTATTACAAAGCAATTAAAAATAAACACAGTAGTGATAGAATATTGTTTATTAATAAAATGTTACTAAAATACATCGATGTAACTTCAAAAACATTGAAGTCCTTAATTCAAGGCTTAATTAAAGTGGGCAGTGATATTCTAAATAAAACATATCCACTTTTACAATATTATAATCTCATTTCTGTTCCATTTTTATATACCTAATAAGACCACTTAGCAAATAAAATAAAAAACTGTATGTGTACTTATGTACGCACATAGGAAGTTACACTTCTTTAGCGTAACAAAACAAAAAAACTTGAGTGACAATTACCCACTGAAGTTGTCGCTTTTAGGTGTCAGTGTTCGCGCGCATCGTATCAATTTCATTGTGTCCTTTTTTGGTGACGGTGTGCGCGATTCGTAAAAATATCACTCTCATAATTTTTCCCAAACGCCCGAAAAGAACTATAACCTCAAAAAGTATATAATTATTAAATACTAGTATAGACTAGCTTGCTACATATATATTTATCTATGGTATAGACGTATATTTTAACTTTATCTGTAGATATATTCACAGCTCCAGTTGCCATTTAAAATAACCTCTGTTGATGAGGAGTTTTATATAATAGTAAAAATATTGAATGACATATTACAATCTCAAAACTATTAATTAATTATAGCAGTAACCCTCGTTATGATAACACCACTCGGGCTCAAGTGATTCCGCTTTGATGCCCATGCGGACTAAATGTTCCCTGTAATAGAAAAAAAAAACAATACAGACTTGCTTCCGAAAAATATGGTTAACGGTTATATTTCATAGGTTGCATTAAGCCTAGTAATTATCATAGTGCAACCCGTGTTGCAGGTCACCGACGGACAGGAGGGGAGTAGCCATAGCGTTTTTTCCCGATACTAAATTCTCTGTCACTTTTGCAAGGGGAAATCTGCGCACACATAAATAAAAGTCTGTCACTACGAAACTTACACATACAATAAACTAACATTTTACACACATAGATACATTACGACAGAATTTTTATTTCTCATAAGAACATACAATGGGTCACTTATAATGAGATATAAAGTATATAGTTAGTATACTAGCGGTCCGCCGCGACTTCGCACGGGTGATAATTAAGTGGCGAAGCTTGCGAAGACACTTATTGATTTCACGATGTCTGTCCGTGTGTCCGTCTGTCCGTCTGTCCCACGATTATCTCGAGAACGGTTTCGAATTTTCAAATTCTGTTTTCAGCAATCGATTACTGATCACCCAAGCATCTGAACCTCCTATTTTGAAACTGCTTGCTCAACGGCAACCGTTAGAAACCGCTACAAAGCTGATTGCTTCGCTACTTTGCTATGCTGTTAGCTTGCTAGGTTTATTTTAATTGATAACAGCGCCACTTACCGGGTCCAATCGTGAATCTAAACCATCTAGGGACCCATTCGAAAACACACAATTTTTTTAATCAAAATCGGCTGAGCCGTTTTTAAGTTTTTTCGAGACTAACAGTTGATTTTTATATGTAGAGATTTTATTTTTATTTTTAATGATTCCCTATAATTCTTAATACATGTGAGGTCATTATAATTCTTATAATGACCTCACATGTATTGTGCACCTACATTTCTCACATAGTTTATATTCTGCAAAACTATACAATATTTTAGCACCGTACTCATGATAGTCTGCGGTTACTGTGTTATACACTTGTCTAAATGTTCAGCAGTGACCTAATGCATTATGTACGTTTATTTCTTGTGTAGGTTGTGGTTGCATAGTTTATCTTGTCCAAATATTCATCACTGACCTGTTTATGTACCCATGTATTATGTACCTATACTTGTGGTGTAGATTATGACTGCAGAGTTATACATTTGTCTAAATTTTACTTAATGCATTATATAGGGTTATTTTTCAGACTATTAAAATTTTATATTTGAGGTCGATCATTGCAGTTTTTGAAAATACGAGTAAATAAGGCTTCTATCTTTATTTGAAATTATCCCAAATATAATGTTATTTATGTGCAACAACTACACGAACGCGCGCCCCTGTGTATGCGATTCAAATAACAACGTTACTGCACAAACACTTCAGCACTTCGATATACCGACAGTCAACTTGGCGCCGCTGAAGGGACTGTAGCACCGCCCAAATTTCGACGGAATTAAAGGCTTTCTCATAGTCCACATACGCAAGACATAGTAGCAAATTGTACTCCTTGGTCTTCTGTACAATCTGCCGAAGGGTATTTATGTGGTCTATGGTGCTAAAGCCTTTTCGGATACCGGCTTGTTCGAGAGGCTGGAAGGTGTCGAGTCTACGTGCGAGACGATTACCCCCCATGACAAAAGTTATGAGTGACAATCAGTTAAAATTCATAACCACGCATTCTGAAATTACAAGATAAAAAGGACAGAATGTTAGAGATTGTTTTAATTAACTTTTCTTCACCATTCATATATTATTTTGAACCCTCTCTGTAAATTTGAGCGTATATTGCAAAATAACGCTATACACATATACTTTTTGTATAGGCTATGGCTGCATAGTTTTACACCTTGTCCAAATATTTAGTACTGACCTATTATGTACCTATACTTCTGGTGTAGACTATGACTGCAGAGTTATACACTTGTCTAAATGTTCAGCACTGACCTGATATGTAACATCCTGTACTCAGCGTCACGCCAGTTGCCTTGCGGCTCGCTCCAAAGCCGCTCGGCTAATGCAGCTGCTCTCGGCCACAAACGAGAGTCCAGGGCAGCAGTATCCACTTGTTCAGACCATAAAGCCGCTTCCCCACCTAGAAGTGAAAACTGTGGCTTGTAGAAATATATAAGACCCGAAGTATTACGGTAACGTATCGGTACGGTAAAGCATTTTACCTTAGTCCTTAGGAGTGACAAGGCTTATCCAAGGATTGAGGAGTCGACAGCGGCTATGTATTCTATAGAATCATTTAATTATAATGTACTTGTACGTAGTACATATTACTTCAATGTATAGGTTGCATTTCGGAGAGTGTGCGCACGAGTTATTCTCCCTCCCTATTCCACCATCGGACAACCAGTTGGTTTCACCCCTTTGTAGTCGCTTGTTGATATTCCACGCATTCAAACCAAACGCTTTGAATTCTTCTTTCGTAATAGGCATAGCAAAGGAGTGAAATAATTTACTGGCGTCTATCTATCCATCCGCTTAAAATATAGATGTCATAAAGGCAAGCGTGAACAGGCTTTTACTAGTTTAATACTGTAGTGTAATTTACCCTAATATTTAAATAAAACCAATTTTACGGATTTTATCCGGTATATTAACTTATTTTATATACACGACGTTTCGAGCACTTTTCAGCACCCATGTTCACGGGGGGGGGGGGGGGGGGGACTGCTAATCTAATAAATAAAATCCGTAAAATTAGTTTTATTTAAATGTGTACTGTTCGTGTAAATATAACAAATCATTATCGTAATATCTTTATCACCACCTACTGTAATCAAGCACTGACTTACAATAAGTATAAAAAGGTAGATATCTAAGTGCCATATCATACACTAAAAATTTACTGGACTTTGAACTTACCAAGTATAAGATCGCTGTATTCTCTCGCCATCACCTTGGGACTGTTGTCATACACCTTCTGCCAGCCGATGTACGGAGAGCACCAGTTGTTGCCTGCGGATGAAGGACCAAAAGATCGGATTAGGATCACGCTAACAGTATATGACTGTTTTATTTATTTCATTTATACTAGCGATACGCCCCGGTTGCAGTCCAATTCACCTGGGCCCAATTGAGAATATAAGCCATCCCACCAGACCACCACCACTCAAACACACACAAAAATTTTCATCAAAATCGGTCGAGCTCTTATCGAATTTTAGCGAGACTAATAAGCAGCAATTGATTTTTATTATATAACATATATCCTTAATGGCTGTGTACTGGTGGTGTAAGAATATCCAATAACCCATAACGTCCCGTGGATGTCGTAACTCGTAAGAGACAAAAGAGTGAAACAAACTAGGTGTTGAACAGCAGCGCCTTCCTAATAACAACTAGAAACTGCGGATGCTTATCTGTTTACCAAGCGTCGCAACTATGGCACAGTGGCAATCTTTGGGGGGAGGGGGGGGGGGGGCTATGTTCAGCAGTAGACTGAGATATAGGAGAAAATCTTAATGTGAAGGGCGTTATACATACATATATTACACATAGATATACGTTCAGAGAGAATATCTGTTCTCGACACTTCGGCAGTATTGAAGGTATGGACCTGTCCATCCTTTGGCTGCGTGTAGACAGCGACTGCCATCCCCGCGTCTACGGGTGCCTGTATAGGTCCCATAGCGGTAATGCCGACACAGGCCGACTCATCGACCACGTCCAAATGGCTACAGATTTCTTGCTACAACAGATCCCATCCGTAGAGATCGTAATACTTGGCGGTTTTAACGCCCACCACGCCGAATGGCTCTGTTCAAGTTTAACCGATCATACGGGGAGATCTGTTTATGACTTTGCCTTGGCATATGATCTGACACAACTGGTTACTTCGCCTACGTAAATTCCAAATGTGGAATATCATACACCTTCCCTGTTGGACCTTCTGCTGACCTCTCATCCGAATGGATATCAGGTTTCCATCGATGGCTCTCTCGGTTCTTCGGACCATTTTTTGATCCTCAATGTGGAGCTACTCACGCTCCCCTCGCGGTAGCGTTCTCCAGGCTGCCGCCGTGTTTGGCATTACAGGTCGGCGGATTGGGACAAAATGCGATCTTTCTTTGCAACCTACCCATGGGAGCGGGTTTGCTTTTTGCCAGATGATCCCAGTGCTTTTGTTGACTCTGTCACTGATGTGGTGCTACAGGGAATGGTACTATTTATTCCATCATCTGTCGTACCCATCGGAGGCAGATCTCACCCTTGGTTTGGTCGCTCCAGTAAGACTGTGTTACGCAGTAAGCAGGAGTATTATCAGGCCTGGGCGACGGCGGCTCGGAATGTAAAGACCAGTTTGCTTAAAAAGAAGTATAACTTTGCCTAAAGGTCCTTCAAAAGAGTAATTGCCAAGGCAAAGTATGCGCAAATTGGCAAAATTGGTGAGAGACTAGTTCGCCTTCCTTCGGGAACCCGTGCATTCTGTTCTCTCGCTAAGGCTGTCCAAGGGAATTTCTGTAAGCCATCTCTACCATCTCTGCACAGGGAGAATGACTTACTGACCCACGCCGCAAAAGAGAAAGCCAACCATTTAGGCTCCCTTTTTGCGTCCAATTCGACTCTCGATAACGGGAGGAACACACCGCCGACCACCCTGCTGTGAGAGTGCTCGATTCCTGATGTGCGATTCACACAGTGGACATACACAAGTCAAGTGGGCCTGACGTAATCCCGCCAATTGTGCCGAGGACATGTGCACCAGAGTTGGCACCGGCTCTAACGCGTCTTTTCCGGTACTCCTGCTCCCTAGGCGTTATCCCGAATTCATGGAAGACAGCTTTCGTGCACTCGATCCTTAAAAAAGGTAACCGCTCTGATCCGTTCAACTACAGGCCTAGCGACATCACCTCCTTGTTCTCGAAAATAATGGAGTCCATTTTTAACTGCCAGCTCATGTGGTACCTCGAAGAGCACCAGCTGATTAGTGAGCAGCAGACAGCTGAGTAGCCGCTCAGCTGGTGATCTTCTTGTTTACCTAACACATAGATGGGCGTAGGCGATCGAATCCAAGGGGGAGGCATTCACCGTTAGTTTTGACATAGCGAAGGCCTTCGATCGAGTCTGGCACAAAGCGCTTTTTTGAAGCTTCCTTCCTATGGGCTTATCGAGAAATTGTTTATTTATTTATTTATTATGCAATTAGATCACCAGTTTTCTGGCTGATCGGAGTATCAAGGTCGTAGTAGATGGTGCATGCTCCGATTACAAGCCTATATAGGCTAATTTTGTATTAAAATATTTTGGCTTTGATTTAATAACATAATAAAAATGAGTTGATGTATGGTGACATATAAGAGAATTAATTGGAGAAGAGTGGATGTCGTAAGAGTTGATTACGCTAAACACCAGAAAGATCTCATAGCCTCTGGCAGACATTATATCATGATGATCATCATTATTATTAGTATTATTACAGCCCATTAAACGTCAACTGCTAAACATAAGCCTCTCCCATAGAATGTCACAAAGAAGGGTATTGAACCAACTGCACGTCTGACCAGGTCATCACCCCATAAGTAAAGTGAAAATGTAAAGTGAAATACTCACCGCTGCCAACCCAAGCTCCAAATCCACAGTCCAAGTATAGCGCGTCGTAGTTGGAGATAATCAGACGGTAACCTTGTTTCAGTAAGTTTTTGATCTGAGGGTCTGATCCTGTGGTCCAAACCTAAGGGAAAACATTTATAACGATATTATATTTTTATCACTTGATAACTGAATGAAGTAATAATAATATTGTGTTGTAATAATAATTATAATATTATATTACGTGGTAGAGCCACGCTGCAGTTTTTGCTGTTGCACGTATGGGCCGGCTCGAGCCGGGTTAGTACCACGACCTCACAGAATACCGGCGTGAAGTAGAAGCTCTGCTTCTGCGTTTCGTCTGGTGAGTGCAGGTGGCCGGAGGCCCAATCCCCCCCCCCCCCATCAACATGGTAGCGGAATTACACAATAGACTACCCCAGGAGGGTACCAGTACCCCTGGAGAATCCCTCGCTGAGCATCCACGACCATGTTATTCCAATCCTGAGCGTGGGTGCTCAGGCTGCCCCGCGTATTCTGGGGGGGGGGCAAAATTCCGCTCAAAAACATAACTGCTCGGGGTAAACAGAGCAACAATACCAAGGCGACCCCTGCCACGCTATCCGTGAATTTCTGCAACATCAGGGGACTTAACTCTAACCTAAACGCCGTCCACTACCATCTCGAGACGGCGAAGCCGGCCTTGCTCTTCCTGACCGAGACGCAGGTTTCCTCTCCGGCTGATATTTCGTATCTCTCCTACCCTGGGTACAAATTGGAGCACTCCTTTGTGCCTCGGGCTGGAGTTTGCGTGTATGTCAGAGAGGACATCTGTTCTCGACGCCTCGGCAGTCTTGAAGGTTCGGACCTGTCCATCCTTTGGCTACGCGTAGACAGCGACGACCATCCGCGCGTCTACGGTTGCCTCTATAGGTCCCATAGCGGTAATGCCGAAACAGACCGACTCATCGACCACGTCCAAATGGCTACAGATTCCTTGCTACAACAGGTCCCATCCGCAGAGATCGTGATCCTTGGCGATTTTAACGCCCACCATGCCGAATGGCTCGGTTCACGTTTAACCGATCATGCGGGGAGATCTGTTTATGACTTTGCCTTGGCATATGGTCTGACACAACTGGTTACTTCGCCTACGCGGATTCCAGATGTGGAGGATCATACACCTTCCCTGTTGGACCTTCTGCTGACCTCTCATCCGGACGGATATCAGGTTTCCGTCGATGCCCCTCTCGGCTCTTCGGACCACTGTTTGATCCGGAGTATGGTGCCACTCACGCTCCCTTCGCGGTTGCGTTCTGCAGGTTGCCGCCGTGTTTGGCATTACAGGTCGGCGGATTGGGACGGAATGCGGTCTTTCTTTGCATCCTACCCATGGGGGCGGGTTTGCTTCTCGCCGGATGATCCCAGCGCTGTTGCTGACTCTGTCACTGATGTGGTGCTACAGGGAATGGAACTATTTATTCCATCATCTGTGGTACCCATCGGAGGCAGATCTCAGCCTTGGTTTGGTCGCTCCTGTAAAACTGCATTACGCAGTAAGCAGGAGTGTTATCAAGCCTGGGCTGCGGCTTCGGCGACTCGGGATGTAAACACCAGCACACTTAAAAAGAAGTATAACTTCGCCTCCAGGTCCTTCAAAAGAGTTATTGCCAAGGCAAAGTCAGAGCACATAGGCAGAATTGGCGAGAAACTAGTTCGCCTTCCTTCGGGAACCCGTGCATTCTGGTCTCTCGCCAAGGCTGTCCAAGGGAATTTCTGTAAGCCATCACTACCATCTCTGCACAGGGAGGACGACTCACTGGCCCATGACGCAAAAGACAAAGCCGACCTTTTAGGCTCCCTTTTTGCGTCCAACTCGACTCTTGATGACGGGGGGAAAACACCGCCGACCATCCCGCGGTGTGAGTGCTCTATGCCGGATGTGCTGTTCTCACAGCGCTCGGTTCGCAAAGCACTTCTCTCCCTGGACATCCAGAAGTCGAGTGGGCCTGACGGAATCCCCCCAATTGTGCTGAGGACGTGTGCTCCGGAGTTGGCACCGGTCCTAACGCGTCTTTTTCGGTACTCCTACTCTCAAGGCGTAGTCCCGAATTCATGGAAGACAGCTTTTGTCCACCCGATCCCTAAAAAAGGCGACCGCTCAGACCCGTCCAACTATAGGCCTATCGCGATCACCTCCTTGTTCTCCAAAATAATGGAATCCATTATCAACTGCCAGCTCATCCGGTACCTTGAGGATCACCAGCTGATTAGTGACCGCCAATACGGTTTTCGTGGGGGTCGATCAGCTGGTGATCTTCTGGTCTACCTGACCCATAGATGGGCGGAGGCAGTTGAGTCCAAGGGGGAGGCGTTGGCCGTTAGTCTGGACATTGCGAAGGCCTTCGATCGGGTTTGGCACAAAGCGCTTCTCTCGAAGCTCCCTTCCTATGGGCTTCCCGAGAAATTGTGCAATTGGATCACCAGCTTCCTTGCAGATCGGAGCATCAAGGTTGTTGTAGACGGTGCATGTTCTGACTACAAGCCTATTAACGCTGGTGTTCCACAAGGCTGTGTGCTATCACCAACGCTGTTTCTTCTGCATATCAATGATATGTTGCTAACTGGTAACATTCATTGCTATGCGGATGACAGCACTGGTGATGCTCTATACACCGGCCGTGCTAATATTTCTCGGGAAAACGTCTCCGAGTACCGGAACAAACTTGTGTCTGAAGTCGAGTCTTTGCTGGACAAAGTCTCAAACTGGGGGCGACTAAATCTAGTCCAGTTTAATCCTCAGAAGACACAAGTTTGCGCGTTTACCGCTAAAAAGAACCCCTTTGTCGTATCTCCTCAGTTTCAAGGCACTCCCCTGGTTGCCTCAGCCAGTATCGGAATCCTCGGCGTCGACATATCGAGTGACGTGCAGTTTCGTGGTCATTTGGAAGAGAAGGCCAAATTGGCCTCTAAAAAGCTTGGCGTGCTCAGCAGAGCGGGACAGTATTTCATGCCGGCACACCGCCTGCAACTTTACAAGGCGCAGGTTCGGCCTCACATGGAATACTGTTCCCATCTCTGGGCAGGGGCTCCCCAGTGCCAGCTCCTTCCACTTGACCGCATCCAGCGCAGAGCGGCTCGAATCGTCGACGACCGAGTTCTTTCCGATCGGCTCGACTCATTGGCGCTGCGAAGAGATGTTGCATCTCTTTGCATTTTCTTTCGCATCTACCATGGGGAGTGCTCTGAGGAATTGTTCGGATTAATCCCAGCCGCCAAATTTCACGAACGCACATCGCGGCAGAACTCCCGATACCATCCACACCATCTGGATGATTGGCGGTCCACCACTGTGCGATTTAGAAGATGTTTTCTTCCTCGCACGACTTCCTTGTGGAATCGATTACCATCAGCGATTTTTCCGGACCGATACGACTTAGGGACCTTCAAGAAAAGAGCGACTCCTTTTTAAAAGGCCGGCAACGCATCTGCAACTCCCTCCCTGGTGCTGCAGTTGTTCATGGGCGGCGGTAGTCACTTACCATCAGGTGAGCCGCATGCTCGTTTGCCCCCTCTACTATAAAAAAAAAAAAAAAAACACTATGGTTGTAGGACAAATGTGTCGGCTCGACCGGGGTAGGACTACGCTCTCACAGAACATAGGCGTAAAATAGCAGCTTAATGCTAGTATGGTGAGAGTAGAGAACCCAGATACCCTTTTTACTGGAAACGAGGCATTCCATCTCAGTCCTCAGGGGAGACCGCGCATCTGTATTTTGATTCTTAATTGAAGATAAATGTAGATGTCTATGGGCCACAGCACTACACGCCGTGGAGGGAGTGGCGAGTAAGAATACTCATTACCCCATATCCTCCCGTGGGTGTCGTAAAAGGTGACAGAGGGAAACTGTGGCAGAAGATGGACAGCAGCATCTTTCTAATAACAGCAAAAAGCAATAAAAAACTGCGGTTGCCAACCCGCTCGCCAAGCGTGGTAACTATGGCAATATACCCCCCATGAGCAATGACATTAATATACGGCCCCCAGTCCCCGGCGGCCTCGCTATTCTTGACTACGATGGTGACCATGGTAACGGTGGAGCAGGGGGTGCTAAGAATCTCCGGTGGAGGTTTGGTTGCCACCCACGACGTCTCGACCTGGCAACTTATAACGCACACACCCTGAGGACTGACAAGAAGATCTTGGAGCTGGAAGAAGAGATAGAAAGTTGTGCTGGAATATTATAGGATTATCCGAAGTCCGAAGAGAGGGGAGGACAAAATAATCCTCAAATCCGGCAACTTGTACTATCACTGAGAGGGCGACCATCTGTCCCAAGGAGGTGTCGGATTTATCGTCCACAAGTCGCTCGTTAACAACGTTGTAAAGATTTGGAGTATGTAGGCGAGGGTTGCGTACCTTATACTCAGAATCACCAAACGGTATTCGCTGAAGGTCATACAGGTTTATGCACCAACCTCGGCACATCCCGATGAGGAGGTGGAGGAAATGTATGAGGATATCTCTAGAGCCACGCATTCCTCCAAAACCCACTATACGGTGTTCCACACAAAACTAGGCACAAGAGAGAACGGTAAGCTTAAAGTAGGGAATTTCGGAATAGGGCAACGGAACCCAAGGGGCCAGCAGCTGGCCGACTTCATGGAGAAAGAGGGACTCTTTATGATAAACTCTTTCTTCCAGAAGCGGCCCCACAGGAAGTGGAGCTGGTCCAACCCCGACGGTTCGACGAAAAATCTGATTGAATTCATTATGACGACGAGACGACAACTGTTCAGTGATGTCTCAGTGATCGTGAAGGTGAAAACTGGTAGCGATCACCGAATGATTAGAGGCACACTGAACCTAAACGTTAAGTTGGAGAGGTCACGTCTAATGAAGTCAACGCTCCGTCCCCCGCGTGCTCTAATCCAAAATCCCGAATCCTTTCAGCTCGAGTTACAAAATCGTTTACAGTTCCTAGAAGATTGCAATGTAGTGGACGATGTAAATGACAAGCTCGTGAAAACTAGGAGCTAATTTTTGCAAGACCCGCCGCAGAAGAACACAAAAACTCTTCGACCACACTCTTAATTTCATGACTGTTAGACGGGAAATGAAGTTGCAGTCTCCAGTAGATTTGGTAGCATAAAGTCAACCGAAGAGACAGATCTCCAAACGCAAGCGGCGGGACTTACGCAACTTTAATACTGCTCGTCTTGAAGAAGCGATCGAGTGGAACCAGGGCTTCAAAGTTTTTGCCAGAGATCTGTCTGCCAGAAAGTGCCAACTGTCGAAGCTGAAGACTAAATGTGGCAGCATCATTTCCGAGACACGTGAAATTTTGAGTGACATTGAGAAGTTATATGGGCAGCTGTACACGTCATCGTTGGAGCCACACGCAAGTGTGAGAAACGATCCAAGAGCAAGTTTTATCCGACACTATTCCGATAATATCCCGGACGTCAGTCTGTGCGCGATTAGAATGGCTCTCCAGCTCCTTAAAACAGCAAGGCCCCAGACTTGGTATGACGGAACTACATGCGCGGGCTCATCCCGCAATTGTTGGCTAGGTAAGCCTATTTTTTTTTATTGTATTTTTATAATGATTTAAGGTTGATTAATTATCTCATCGTCCATATTAATATAATTAATTAATGTCAAAGTAAAAACCTGATGCTATTAATTTTAAAATATTGCGAACACAAAAATTTTAATTTTATCTCCAATACTCACCTGGATAATATAGTCGTCTTTATCCAAGAAGTTATCGACGTGAGTGTAGTCGGTCATGGTGCTTGTCCAAACTATGAGGGGCAGTCTCTTCCCGAATGCCTATAAAATAACAAGATTAACTTCGTAAGAAATAAATTTCGTTTGGCGCGTTAGGTTACGTTTTAAATTAAGGTTCTTCCTAAAGAAGCAACGACGAGGATATCTTGGCGGAAAACCAATAAATTCTACATAGTTTATGTAAGTAGGCCGTGCCCACAACTTACAAAATAATATTGATAAAAATAAAAAAGTACAAACTTAAAAATCAAATGTTTCGTGTTTTTTTTTCTTTAATGTGATGTCACCCGTAAGCGCTATTTCAACATTGGAACCAACCTGTAAAATACCTACTAGGTATGTACGCGTAATACGCGTATACGGTGGCCCAATTGCCCCCTCCCCCCATCAACATGGTAGCGAAATTAAATAAGATATTACCCCAGGAGGATACCAGCACCACTGGTAATGGAGAATCCCTCGCTGAGTATCCACGACCAAGCTACTCCACTACTGAGCGTGGGTGCTCATGGGATGGGGGGGAGGGATTCCGCAAAAGACAAAAATGTCTCGGGGCAAGCTGAGCAACAAGACAGAAAGGACCCGCGATTCACGATTACGTGAATTTCTGCAACATCAGGTTACTTCACGCGAACATAAGATCCGGTCACTACCATCTGGAAAGGGCGACGCCAGCCTAGCTCCTTCTGATATCAAACTGGAACACTCCTTTGTGCCTCGGGCTGGAGTTTGCGTATACGTCAGAGAGGACATCTGTTCTCTACGTCCCGGCAGTCTTGAAGGTTCGGACCTGTCCATCCTTTGGCTACGCGTAAACAGCGACGACCATCCGCGCGTTTACGGATCCCTCTATAGGTCCCATAGTGATAATGCCGACACAGACCGACTCATCCACCACGTCCAAATGGCTACAGATTCCCTGCTACGGCAGCAGATTCCATCTGCAGAGATCGTAATCCTTGGCGATTTTAACGCCCACCACGTCGAATAGCTCGTTTCACGTTTAACTAATCATGCAGGGAGATCTGTTTATAACTTTGCCTTGGCATATGGTATGACACAACTGGTTACTTCATCTACGTGGATTCCTTCCCACCTTCCCTGTTGGACCTTCTGCTGACCTCTTATCCAGACGGGCATCAGATCTCCATCTACGCCTCTCTTGGCTCCACGGACCATCGTCTAATCCGGAGTGTGTTTGGCACTATAGGTCGACTGACTGGGATAGGATGGGGTGTTTTTTTGCATCCTACTCTTGGGGGAGGATTTCCTTCTCGCGATTACAACGTTGTTGCTGATTCTTTTTTTTTTTTTTCTTTTTTTATAGGATAAGGGTGACAAACGAGCACACAGTCCACCTGATGGTAAGTGGTTGCTGCGGCCCATAGACATCTACATCTATCCTCAATTACAAGTCAAAATGTAGATGCGTTGTCACCCGTGAGGACTAAGATGGAATGCCTCATTTCCAGTAAAAAGGGCCTCTGGCCACCTGCACTCACCAAGCGAAACGCAGAGGTAAACCTCTACTTCACGCTGGTTTTCTGTGAGGTCGTGGTACCACCCCGGTTCGAGCCGGCCCATCCGTGTGACAGCAAGAGCTGCCGCGTGGCTCTACCACTACACTACTACACTACTACTGTCGCTGATGTGGTACTTCAGGGTATGGAACTTTTTATTCCATCTTCTGTGGTGCCCATAATCACTCCTCTCCCTAAACATCCACAAATTGAGTGGGCCTGACGGAATCCTCCCAACTCCTCTTCTTTTCCAGTACTCCTACTCCCTAGGCATTGTCCCGAATTCATGGAAGACAGCTTTCGTGCACCCGATCCCAAAAAAAGGTAACCGCTCTGATCTGTCCAACTACAGGTCTATTGCCATCATGTCCTTGTTATCCGAAGTAATGCAAACTATTATTAACTGCTAGCTCATGCGTTACCTTCAAGGTAGAGCATCAGGTGATTAGTGACCGCTAGTACGGTTTCCGTCGGCTAATGATCTTCTTGTTTACTTAACACATCAATGGGCGCAGGCGGTCGAGTCCAAGGGGAGGCCTTGGCGGTTAGCTTAGACATAGCAAAGGCCTTCGATCGAGTTTGACACAAAGCGCTTCTTTCGAAGCTTCCATCTTATGGGCTTCCCGAGAAATTGTACAATTGGATCACCATTTTTCTCGCTGATCGGAGCATCAAGGTCGTATTAGACGGTGCATACTCCGATTACAAGCCTATCAATGCTGATGTTCCACAAGGCTATGTGCTATCACCTACGCTGTTCCTTCTGCATATCAATGATATGCTGAAAACCAGTAGCATTCATTGCTATGCAGACGGCAGCTCAGGTGATGCTTTTTATAACGGCCGTGTAAATATTTCTCGGAATCACGTCATCGAATACCAGAACAAACTTGTGTCTGGAGTCGAGTCATTGCTAAACAAAGTCTCGGATGGGAGATGACTAAATCTAGTCCAGTTTAAACCTAAGAAGACACAGGTTTGCATCTTTACCGCTAAGAAAAACCCCTTTGTCGTATCTTTTCAATTTCGGGGCACTCCCATTGCTGTCTTAGCTAGCATCGGAAGCCTCAGCGTCGACATATCGAATGATGTGCAGTTTCGTGGTCATTTGTAAGGGAAGGCTAAATTCGCCTCTAAAAACCTTGGCGTGCTAAGCAGAGCGAGACAGTATTTCATGCCGGCACACCGCTTGCAACATTACAAGGCGCAAGTTCGGCCTTACACTATTCTAATCTCTGGGCCGGGGCACCCCAGTGCCAGCTCCTTTCACATGACCGCATTCAGCACAAGTGGCACCAATCGTTGACGACCGAATTCTTTCTGATCGGCCCGATTCACTAGCGCTGCGAAGGGATGAGGCATCTCTTTGCATTTTCTATCGCATCTACTACGGCGAGGGCTCTGAGGAATTGTTCGGATTAATTCCAGCTGCCGAATTTCACGAATGCACATCGCGACAAAACCATCGTTAGTTTTATATACCATCCATGCTTTGCGGTCCACCACCGTGAGTTTTACTAGGGGATTTCTTCTTAGCTCAACCGAATCGCTACGACTTAGGAACCTTCAAGAAACGAGTTTACTCCGTTCTAAAAGGCCGGCAACGCACTTGCAATTGCCAGTGTTGCAGTTGTTCATGAGCGGCGGTAGTCCCTTACCATCAGATAAGCCGCAAGCTCATTTATATAAAAATCGTATACTATTAAAAAAAACATGATTTTCGGTGGATATAATGTGTGCAACAGTGATATTTTACGGGCTGATTTCTTTATCAAGAAAAAAGAAAGATGTGTGTGTAAGTGCGTGTCAAGAACTTTAGTATGGTTTTCATCGCTCTGTCTATCTTTATTTGTTGGTCTGAGCCACATTAAAAAAGATTTAATATTAAAAAAGAATTTAAAGAAAATCAATGTAATTTTTGTAATGATAAGAAATGAGCGAAAATTCGTTTAAAGTTGAAAATACATTGAGCATTTCAAGAGTAAGTATACATATTTATGAGTAACTGCCAACACTGTACCTTATAAGCTCTATCTTGAGCCTTAGTCTGGAAGTAGTTCCAAAGCTTGAGGTAACTTGCTTTGTCTAGATCCCACCTGTTCTGGACCATGAACTGACGGATCTCCTCGGAACTGTTCCAACATCTCTCGCTCACCTCGTCACCGCCCATGTGGAATATGTCCGGCTTAAACGACTCTGGAAAATTATTGAAATTTTTAATTAATCTGAAGTATGTCTTCATTTTTATTTGAATATAATGTAAAATTATTTTCAAACTTGTTAACAATATAATAATAAAATAAACCCTGCAAAAATCCTACTCCTCATACTCGTACTCGTATCAATCTCACAATTCTCACTTCTACAGCGTGTGAGCTACTGATGGACGATATAAACCGATATAACAGCGGTAGAGTCACGCGGCAGCTTTTGCTGTCGCACGGATGGGCCGGCTTGAACCGGGGTGGTACCACGACCTCACAGAATACCAGCGTGAAGTAAAGGTTTACCTCTACGTTTCGCTTGGTCAGTACAGGTGGCCGGAGGCCCTTTTTACTGGAAATGAGGCATTCCATCTTAGTCCTCACAGGTGACAACGCATCTGCATTTTGATTCGCAAACGAAGATAAATGTAGATATCTATGGGCCGCAGCAACCACTTACCATCAGGTGGACTGTGTGCTCGTTTGTCACCCTTATCCTATAAAAAAAATGTATTAAAAAAACTCGATGCAAAGTATCGATACACCGACGGATCTGCATGGAGGTGGGTCATTAAGATCACAACAAGAGAGAGAGGAATTTTGGGATAGCATGAGAGAGGTCTTGAATAAATGCGGAGAAAATGAACGGATCGTGATGTTAGGGGACTTTAATGGATGGGTTGGAGTAAAGCGTGATGGGTATGAAGGAGTTCTGGGTACGTTTGGAGACGAGAGAGTGAATGACAATGGGAGAAGCCTGCTTGAAGTATGCTTGGAATGGAATCTGTGCGTGGCCAACACAATGTTTGACCACAAAAAGATCCATTTGTATACAAGAGATGAGGGTGAGTCTAGAAGTATGATTCATTTTGTAATTGTGGATGAAAGACTGAGGAAGAAAGTGCTAGACACTCGGGCATACCGCGGTGTAGGCCTCGACACAGACCACTTCCTGGTCATAGCCCGAATGCGTGGCCTCTTTAAACGGTGGCGACACCGAGGTGCCGAGCCTACGAGTGTTTTAGACAGAGTAAAAGTGGAAAATCTACAAGAAAAAGAAAAGAAAGACGAGTATGTAGAGAAACTGAAAGAAAGTTTTAAAGGGATAGAAGAGATAGGAGTGATTGAAGATTTGTGGGAGACATTTAAGAAAGGGGTCGTAAATGTTGCTATTGAGGTATGCGGGGTAGCTAAAAGAAGGAAAGGAAGAAAGAATGATAACGTGTGGATGGATAAAGATGTACAAAGGGTTGTGCAAGAAAAGAAGAAAGCGTGGTTGGATTGGTTAGCAATAAAAGCTAACCAAAAAGTTCAAAAGGCAACGGATGACGAGATAAAGGAAGCAAGAACGAAGTATAAAAGATTGAAAACAGCAGCGAAAGAAATTGTGTCTAGAAAGAAAGAAGAACGAAAGGATGATTTCGATAGGAGGCTCACTGAAGATTTCCAGTCAAACATTAAGTTTTTCTGGAAAACCATCAAAACAGCCAGAGGAAAAACTTCTACCTCGGAGCTGAGTACAATCAGGAGTCAAGATGGAAGCATTATAACAGGAGAAGAATGTGTGTTAAAGAGATGGAAAGAGTATTTTGAAAGTTTGTTTGAAAGAGAGGAAGTGCAGGTACAACATCTACCACCTTCCACGGAAAATAATATAAGTGTTGATGAAAATGAGATAAGCATGGATGAAATAGTGAAAGCGTTGAAAAGTATGAGATTAGGTAAGGCTGCAGGGTATGACAGGATTACCGCCGAGATGCTGAGGGCTGAACAGGGCCTGGTGGCTAGTCAGCTGTACCGCCTTTTCAATCTGTGCTGGTGAAATGGGCAAGTACCGGGAGACTGGTGCAAAGCCGTAATCGTGCCATTGTATAAGGGAAAAGGGTCACGGCAGGACTGCATAAATTACCGTGGTATAAGCCTTCTCAGCGTCGTCGGTAAATTGTATGCGAAAGTGTTGATTGAAAGGGTTGTGAATGAAACAGACGAGAAAGTATGGGATGCACAAGCGGGATTTAGAAAGGGAATGGGATGTACGGATCAGGTCTTTTCCTTGCGGTGCATAGCCGAAAAGTGTTTGGCTAAAAACAAGAAAGTCTACTGTGCGTTCGTAGATCTAGAAAAGGCCTATGATAGAGTGGTGAGGAATGAATTGTGGTCAGCACTGTCCGTGAACGGTGTGAGCAGTATCCTCATACGAGCATTGCAATCTCTTTATAGGGATTCTAGTGCTTGTGTAAGGATAAACGGGGCATAGACTGAATGGTTTAATATCGAAAAAGGTGTTAGACAGGGATGTGTAGCGTCACCGTGGCTGTTTAATCTGTTCATGGACAATTGTTTGACAGATTTAAAAGAGAATGAAAGTGGGTTGAGAATGAATGAGTTACTCGTCAAATGTTTTCTCTATGCTGATGACCAAGTATTACTTGCGTCTTCGGCCGAGGAGTTGCAGGAGATGGTAACTGCTATGAGTGTAGCTTTTGTTAGAAAGGGAATGAAGATGAATGTAAGGAAGACGAAAGTGATGGTGTTTGAAAAAGACGAGGCAGTGACAGACTGCAATATCGTGATTGAAGATGAACAAATTGAACAGGTGAAAGAGTTTGTGTATCTGGGGTCAAAGTTTACAAGAGATGGAAAGTGTGAGAGTGATATCGAAAGAAGAGTGAATGCAGGAAACATAGTGAATGGAGCTTTGCACTCCTTTATGAGCAGTCGGAAGGTGTCTAACAAGGCTCGTTTGGCTGTGCATGAAGGGGTGTTGGTTCCGACACTCATGTACGGAAGTGAAAGTTGGGTATGGCAGAAGAAACATGAAAGCAGAATAAATGCAGTTGAGATGAGAGCATTAAGAAGTATGATAGGAGTTAAACTGAGTGACAGGATAAGAAATAGTGAGATAAGGAAACGTTGTGGTCTGAAAGAAGATGTAGTGACAAAAATTGAGAAAGGTATGCTGAGATGGTTTGGTCATGTCGAGAGAATGAATGAAGAACGATTGACGAAAAAAGTGTATAAGGCGAGTGTGAATGAAAGTGTTGGAAGGGGTAGACCTAGGCGGACATTTCTAGACCAAATCAGGGACGTCTTGAAAAAAGGCCAGGTCAAGAGTACCCTAAACCGTAGAGCATGTATGAAGGGAATAATGAAAGTGGACGAAGCGAAACAAGTATGTAAGGATCGTAGCAAGTGGAAAGAAGTGGTCTCTGCCTACCCCTACGGGAAAGAGACGTGATTATATGTATGTATGTATTAATCCGATGTTTTGTTAATTCGTTAACATCGATAAACATCGATGTATTTTATTCAATGCATCAAAGAGGCAAACTTGCTAGGATACCTTTGCTTTCGAATTAGCGCCAACTTGCGAGTAGTCATCGAACCGACAAGTGTTAAAATTAATTTTTTTTACAACCGATCTCAATATAAATTATTAAGGATAACTCAAAAACTATTTGTCAGACCTCAATCAAATTTTCATGAAAATATGAGACCACAACATGAGAAGCACTAGATTTCAAATAAAAAAGAATAATCGAAATAGGTTCACCGAAAAACCAGTTATGAGGTAACACACATTAAAAAAACATACAGTTGAATTGAGTACCTCCTCCTTTTTGAAGTCGGTAGAAAAGACAAAGTCCACATCGCCATCTATAGAAAACGAAACGAATCCTCCTCGTCAAATAAGGAAAACGAATTTTATCCTTGGCCTTGGTCTTTTCGGTTCGATGACCACTTGCAAAAGAATGGTATCCACCTGCTACAAATACTTTGTAACGAATTCTGATCAAAACCTTGTTGAATTCTATTGAATTATTTTAGTTATTCCCTTCATAGAATTGACGATCGTCTAGTAACCTCTAGACAATTGTCAAACAAGTGACAGTCGCGCTCCCATCCCTATGGCACCCATATTTGCCAAGCGACAAGCCGTAAAAAAAATTAAAAACACATGTTTTTTTATTCTCCTTTTGAACACTAACACCAATAATTTACTACATTGGAAATAATGAATTATATATATTATTTTGGAAGCTAAGTACTTTAAACAATTTTTTATAGGATAGTGTGACAAACGAGCACACAGTCGACCTGATGGTAAGTGGTTGCTGTGACCCATAGACATCTACATTTAAGATGCGTCACCCTTGAGGACTAAGATGGAATGCCTCTTTTCCAGTAAAATGGTTCTCCAGTTCTCTACACTCACCATACGAAACCCAGCAGTGTCAAGCTGCCATTTTACGCTGGTATTCTGTGAGAGCGCGGTCCTTTCTCGGTCGAGTCGACCCATTCGTGCTACAACTATATGACTAATATAGCTGCAGCACGGCTCTACCACGTACAAAAATTTAAAAATAATTGGTCACACATGTGATTTTTACACACAATTTGCTTTTATTTTTTCATAAAATATTTTGGCAAATTTTGCACTAAGAAATTAATAGTATGTACTCAGCTAATTAAAATTAATTATAGTTCTTAGGTAGCGTTCATGTAGACAATCGTTCATGTACACAATGATATGTAAAATAAAGTTAAAAAAACTACTTTTAAAAAATATGTTTTGTACGTCTTAGGTTATATTTTTTTTAGAAAGGTCGTTTTGCTATAAACCATTTCATGTTTACGTATTAGCTACCGGATACCCGATGTATTAATATTCAACTAACCTGCCATGTCGGTGTAAATGTCTTGCAAATAATCATACAGCTCTTCCCTTGTCGGGTTAAGTTGTCCGCAAGGAGGTTCAACGCAATAAGAACTCCAGGGTTCTGCCTGCAAGCAAATAATGCAAATATTATTTAAATCATAATTCAATATTATTATCATTACAACCCTTCGCAAGTCCACTGCTGAGCATAAGCCTCCAGTAAGCAACGCTACAAAACACATTCCTGGGTCAGCTTCGTCAATCGACTTCCTAGTCTTGCCATCTCGTAACTCCATCTATTAAGTCATAAATATTTGTATTGAAATAAACTTAAAATAAACTTTTTTTTTATAGGAGAGGGGACAAACGAGCATGCGGCTCACCTGATGGTATATGACTACCGCCGCTCATGAACAACTGCAATACCAGGGAAATTGGAGTTGCGTTGGCGGCCTTTTAAAAAGGAGTAGGCTTTCTTGAAGGTCCCTAAGTCGTATCGGTCCAGAAAAATCGCTGGTGGTAATCGATTCCACAAGGAAGTTGTGCGAGGAAGAACATTTGGCAAGCAGGTTGACAACCAAATTCTCTTTAAATTGTTATTAGGAAGAAGCTGCTAGCGATCTCCTTATTTGTTTATTTCTGCCGTCTCTTTCGATTTGAGTAGTGAATGTTCTTACACAACTACACGGTGAGTAATAAGTCATAGGTACACATAATAACTGAGTTGCAGATATTGCGATTGAATCTTGCCGGATTGGCTCCATTTTCTACCGACTTCAAAAAGGAGATGGTACTCAATTCGACTGTATGTTTCTTTTATGTGTGTAATGTGTTACCTCATAACCTTTTTCTGGGTGAACCGATTTCGATCATTCTTTTTTTATTTCAAAGTTTCTCATGTGGACTCATATAAATTTGATCAAGGTCTGACCAGTAGTTTTTGGGTTATTCTTAATAATTTTTATTAAAGTCGGTTGTACAAAATTTTTAATTTTTAATTATGTAAACAACACTTTAGAGGATTTTACTGGAATAATTTAGATGTAGCAGGTGGAATGCAAGTTTGTTTGTATTTTTTATACAATAAATATAAACGAGCACACAGTCGAGATGATGGTAATCGGAATCTGTGGCCCATATACCTACTCTTACATCTATCTTCGATTAAAAATCAAAACTAATATGCGTTATTACCCATGAGGACTAAGATAGAATACCTTATTGTCAACGATGTTAAATACGTCCTTCAGTTCTCTACACTCACCATAAGAAACACAACGGCATTAAGCTGCCCGGACCCGGACCCCGGTTGAGCCGATTCACTCGTGCTGCAACCACAATATAGCTGCAGCATGGCTCTACTACGTAAAAACGTACGTATGATATACCAAATAAATTCAGACAAAACTCCTACCTTAAAGCAAACAGTGAGGTCGGTGTCTTGCCAGCCTTCGCCGACGTGTGCCGGGGCATCGAACTCCGGAAGCACACGTACACCCCTCACTAGACCATACTCCACTATCTCCTTGATGATTTTCTTAGTGTATACCTGATGTGGGAATTATACAGGAAAAGAAATGTAGTACGCACAGCATTTTAAAACATACGTCAAAGTCAAGATACATTGAATTTTGATGTGAAACATCTATAACGGCGGATCAGACCGACTGTTGTTGCATGCACGCTATATTATAATATATATGTATGTCATTTTATTATATATGTTTAATTTTTGTATTCTATTTTGTAATGTTTTTTTTTTTTAAAAAACGTTTCCCCCACACTAGGATTTTCTCCTGTATCGTGGAGGCAGTTTACAAACACAATTGAACAAGGACAAACATCCAGACCCGGAACAATTATTTGTAGGCCATACAAACACTTGTTCCGTGCGGGATTCGAACCCGCGCCCCCAGCGCAGCAACTCATTGCTAAGCCACTGCGCCACGGAGCCGTCAATAATATTAAATAAACATTCATATTTTTCTTGAAAAAATGCTTAATATTTTATTTTTCATTATGCCATATTTATTTCCTGTCGTATACTATCCCTTTATGCATATTACCTGTACAAAATAATTTCGATGTTTTACATCTGCCAGGTATCCCGCGACAGCTCACAATTTAAAAAAAAAAGACCATTTCTGCTATACATTGGTGATGTAAGGGATTTTTTTATAGAATAAGGGTGACGAACGAGCTGACAGTCCATCTGATGACAACTGGATGCCGCAGCACATTCCTTCCTCGACTATGAATTAAAAATCAAAATGCAGATGCATTGTCACCCCTGAGGACTAAGATGGAATGCCGTTTTCGAGGGTCTTGAAGCCGATAGTGCTGTCGAAATGTAAATCCAAGATGGCGGCTGAAGTACCAATTTTTTCATCATGGGTGTCATTTTCATGGTTTTCGAGGATGTTGAAGCCGATAGGGTTGTCGAAATGTAAATCCAAGATGGCGGCTGCAATAGATATCAATTATTTCATCATGGGTGTCATTTTCATGGTTTTCGCGGGTTTTGAAGCCGATCGTGCTGTCGAAATGTAAATCCAAGATGACGGCTGCAATAGATATCAATTATTTCATCATGGGTGTCATTTTCATGGTTTTCGCGGGTGTTGAAGCCGATAGTGCTGTCGAAATGTAAATCCAAGGTGGCGGCTGCAATAGGTATAAATTTTTTCATCATAGTTGTCATTTTCATGGATTTCGAGGGTGTTGAAGCCGATAGTGCTGTTGAAATGTAAATCCAAGATGGCGGCTGAAGTAGGTACCAATTTTTGATCTTGGGTGTCATTTTCATGGTTTTCGAGGATGTTGAAGCCGATAGGGTTGTCGAAATGTGAATCCAAGATGGCGGCTGCAAGAGATATCAATTTTTTCATTATGGGTGTCATTATCATGGTTTTCGTGGGTTTTGAAGCCGATAGTGCTGTCGAAATGTAAATCCAAAGTGGCGGCTGCAATAGGTATACATTTTTTCATCATGGGTGTCATTTTCATGGCTTTCGTGGGTGTGGAATCCGACAGTGCTGTCGAAATGTAAATCCAGGATGGCGGCTGAATTAGGTACCAATTTTTTCTTCATGGGTGTCATTTTCATGGTTTTCGAGGGTGTTGAAGCCGATAGTGCTGTCGAAATGTAAATCCAAGAAGGCGGCTGCACTAGATATCATTTTTTTCATCTTGGGTGTCATTTTCATTGTTATCGAGGGTGATGAAGCCGATAGTGCTGTCGAAATGTAAATCCAAGAGGGCGGCTGTATCAATTTTTTCATCATGGGTGTCATTTTCATGGTTTTCGAGAGAGTTGAAGCCGATAGAGTTGTCGAAATGTAAATCCAAGATGGCGGCTGCAATAGATATCAATTTTTTCATCATAGGCGTCATTTTCATGGTTTTCGCGGGTGCTGAAGCTGATAGTGCTGTCGAAATGTAAAACCAAGGCGGCGGCTGCAATAGGTATAAATTTTTACATCATTGGTGTCATTTTCATGGGTTTCGAGGGTGTTGAAGCCGATAGTGCTGGCGAAATGTAAATCCAAGAATGCGGCTGCAGTAGGTACCAATTTTTTCATCATGGGTGTCATTTTCATGGTTTGCGAGGGTGTTGAAGCCGATAGTGCTGTCGAAATGTAAATCCAAGATGGCGGCTGAAGTAGGTACCAATTTATTCATCATGGGTGTAATTTTCATGGTTTTCGAGGGTGTTGAAGCCGATAGTGCTGTCGAAATGTAAATCCAAGAAGGCGGCTGCAATAGATATCAATTTTTTTATCTTGGGTGTCATTTTCATGTTATCGAGGGTGTTGAAGCCGACAGTGCTGTCGAAATGTAAATCCAAGATGGCGGCTGAAGTAGGTACCAATTTTTTCATCATGGGTGTCATTTTCATGGTTTTCGAGGGTGTTGAAGCCGATAGTGCTGTCGAAATGTATTTAAACTACTTTAAAAAATTCCGTATAATCATGTTATACGTAATTTTTTAATGCGCTTAAGGCATGCCCAATTGGATTTACCAATTTTTTTATTTTAGTTTTGCTTTTAAATTTTCAGAAATCAAGAGCGAGCATGCACTCAGCCGCCCGAGTGGCCTCAGCGGCTGAGTGCATGCTGGCTCAGTCCAGCCATATCACTGAGTCCAGTCCTTTTCCTCCTTGCTGCAGCACAGGGTTTTATTGACTGTATTTTTTAATTTATAATGTTGGTGAATTATATTTAATTTAGTTTTATTTATCTTTTTGCATGTAATTACTTTTTACTTGTTGTGCTGCATGCTTAAATTGGAATAAACGCATTTCTTTCTTTCATTTCGTCTCACATGTGTCACAAGCTCATAAGCGACGATTCTAAGAAATGCGAGAAAGATCTCTTGGCTTCTGATACATGACGGTATAACAATTTCGCTTATTCTAGACGTCAAACACCCAGACCAGCGAGGAGAAACAACGTAGTCTGGCACTGTGAACGTCAATCTATTTGCCAAGCGCGGTGATTAAGGCTTATTTTCCTTACAACGGAATAGGCATATTGCCAGCAGTAGACTGTAAGAGGCTGGTAAAGAAGAAGTAATTTAAAGTAATAAAAACAATGACTAACGGCTAACCTTGCTGGGACTGTAAGCCCCGAGTTTACTCAGGTTAGGTCTCCTCTCTGAGACGAACGGGAAGCTCTGACTGTCCGTGATGTGCCAGTGGAATGTGTTTAGCTTCACTGCGGCCATTGCATCTACGGACAAGGTATTTTTTGATTTTGAAAATTATCATACAAAAAACAACACATCACAATTCCATGGAACTTTGGTCTCTACCAAGGGAAGCGAAGTGGTCACTTCATGTAGTGATGTGCCGCCATACACTTCATTTTCCCGTATGAGGCAACCATTCGAGAAACTTTTTTCCCCGTCAATTGTCAGTTTTTCGAGCTATTAAAGTTACAGTCCATATACGTCCCATTGCCGGGCATATGCCTCCTCTCATTTCTGAGAGGATTTTAGGGTAGGGAAGTATCTTTTATAGGGTATGGATGACAAGTGAGCACACAGTCCACCTGATGGTAAGTGGTTGCTGTGACCCATAGTAATCTACATCTATCCTCGATTACGAATCAAAATGCAGATGCCTTGTTTCCAATAAAAAGGGTCTCCGGTTCTTTACACTCACCTTAGGAAACACTGCTGTGCGTTAAGCTGTGATAGCTTGATCCTTCCACGGTCGAGCCGACCCATTCGTGCTACATATACTAATATAAGTGGCAATATAACTATAACTACTAATAAAATCTTTAATATAACTCCAAAGAAATACTGAGTGAAATAAATACCAATAGTAGCTTTAATGGAGTCCACAGTAAAGTAGTTCCTGGCTGTATCGAGCAGAATGCCTCGGTACGTGTATACCGGCTTGTCACTGATGTTCACATCTCTGGCAATCTGTAAAAACATAGTTATATTTATAAATAAATTACAAATGACAATTAAAAACGTTTTATCATTTGCGCAGCTTTCTCATTGGCTTCAATGCAATTATTAATTGCAAGTTTTAGTGTCAATTTGCTACATATTCAGCTGTAAAGGAAAAAATCTTTTATTTTATATGTTTCACTTGGATTTTCCCAAGATTATGACTTTCTTTTACACAGATACATTGTTATTGTATAACACACAACAACAGATCGAAGAATAGGAAGAAATTGAATTTTAAGAAGTATTTTTAATAAAAAAGCTAATAGTTTTTACATATAGTAAGCTATATGTAAAAACTATTCTATTATATTCCACTCTAACATAGAATATAAACTATGTTAGTCCGTGAATAAAGGTGAATCTAACCATATCTAGACTTCGAAATCCATTAACTCGAATATGCATCGGGAGATCACAGACCATCAAGAAAATATAAATCGACATATTAATATTATAAATGTGAAAGTTTGTTTGTATATTTATCATTCAACGCATACAACAAATTCGCACAAACTTTCAAAATGGTTTTCATGGAAATTTGGCGCAACAAAATATACCTCTACATTTTATCACCGAAAATAACATAGGATAGTTTTATAACAATTATGTATTACAAATTTACGGCAAGCGAAGCGGTATATACACATTTATTTTTTTATATAAACTGTCAAACTATCTTACAGCAGTCCTTGGACACCTGGAGCAAACTTCAATAATTTAAAATTGGAAATTTTGTACTACCGACTTCAATATAAATTATTAAGAATAACTCAAAAACTATTGCTCCTTGACCTTTGACATTTGACCTTGATCAAATTTATATGGGACCACATGAGAAGCACCAGTTTTCAAATAAAAAAAAGAAAAATCGACTTCGGTTCACCCAGAAACAAAGTTATGAGGTAACACAAACAAAGCATGCAGCCGAATTGAGTACCTCCTCCTTTTCGAAGTCGGTAGAAAAAAGAAGGCTACAGATGCGACATCATCTGAGGACTACGATGGAATCGAAATGTATAGTAATTATATACGGAAGAGCACACCCTGTAAGATTCACAGCCTGTAAGATTAAACTGGCTTTCTATAAAAACTTAATTATATTATAATTATAAAAATATTGTTATGTGTTATGTCGTATGTGTGTGACCGACCCGTTCGGAATCCCGAAACGGAACTCCGTATGTATGTGGCGAGCCTTACAGAATAAAATTATTCATCATTACAGCCCTTCACAAGTCCACTGCTGAACATAGGCCTCCCCCAAAGAATGCCACAAAGCACGGTCCTGAGCCACCTGCATCCATCGACTTCCTGCATGTCTTACCAGGTCGTCACTCCATCTCGTGGGGGGACGCCCTACACTTCGCCTACCGGTACGAGGCTGCCACTCGAGAACCTTTCTTCCCCATCGGTTGTCGGTTCTTCGAGCTATATGGCCGGCCCACTGCCACTTCAGCTTACTAATCCGTTGGGCTATGTCGGTTACTCTGGTTCTACTGCGGATATCCTTATTCCTAAGTTTATCACGCAGAGAAACTCCAAGCATAGCCCTCTCCATAGCTCGCTGAGCGACCTTGAGCTTTCTCATACGGCTAGCAGTGAAGGACCACGTCTCAGTTCCGTAAGTCATCACTGGCAACACGCACTGGTTGTACAATTTCGTTTTAAGGTTTTAAGGTACCTATATCTGACGAGAAGATGTGTCGTAGCTTCACGAACGCTGCCCAGCCGAGTTGAATCCGTCGATTGACCTCTCGGTCGAAGTTGGACTTACCTAGTCGGACCATTTGTCCCAGGTAAGCATACTCGTCAACAACTTCGAGCTTAGTGCTCTCAACAACTACCGGCATAGGTGTGACATGGACATTAAACATGATCTTTGTTTTGTCCATGTTCATCTTAAGACCTATCCGTTGGGAGACACTATTGAGGTCATTGAGTATAGTGCTTAGGTCCTCCAGCGATTCTGCCATAAGGACTATATCGTCGGCAAATCGAAGGTGAGTGATGTACTCGCCATCGATGTTAATACCGCATCCTTTCCAGTCCAGAAGCTTGAAAACGTCTTCCAATGCAGCGGTGAAGAGTTTCGGGGATATAACATCATCCTGTCTTACACCTCTCTGCAATTGGATAGGTTTCGTACTCTGGTTCTGTACTCAGATAGCCATCGTAGCCCTACTGTACAAACACTTCAGCACTTCGATATACCGACAGTCAATTTGGCACCGTTGAAGGGACTGCAGCACCGCCCAAATTTCGACAGAATCAAAGGCTTTCTCATAGTCCACATACGCCAGACATAGTGGCAAATTGTACTCTTCGGACTTCTGTACAATTTGCCGTAGGGTATGTATGTGGTCTATGGTGCTAAAGCCATTTGGGAAACCGGCTTGTTCGGGAGGCTGGAAATCGTCAAGTCTGCGCGCGAGACGATTCGTAATGACTCTCGAAAACAGCACGTAGACGCGGCTCAGAAGGGAAATCGGTCTGTAGTTCTTCAAGAGAGCGTTGTCACCTTTCTTGAAGAACAAGACCACCGCACTTCTGCTCCACGCCTCCGGTGTAATGCCACCATTGAGGACGGAATTAAAAGAGCTTCTGAAGGACTTCAAGTACCGGTCTTCCACCCGCTTTCAGAAGCTCCGCTGTAATTCCATCCTCGCCTGGGGCCTTGCCGTTTTTAAGGTGCTGGAGAGCCATTCTAATCTCGCTCAGACTGACGTCCGGGATATCTTCGGAATAGTGTCGGATAAGACTCGCTCTTGGATCGTTACTCACACTTGCGTGTGGCTCCAACGATGACGTATATAGCTGCCCATAGAACCTCTCAATCTCACTCAAAATCTCAGGTGCCCCGGAAACGATGCTGCCACATTCGGTCTTCGGCTTTGATAGTTGGATCTTTCTGGCAGACAGATCTCTGGTAAAGACTTTGGAGCCTTGGTTCCGCTCGATCGCTTCTTCAATACGAGCTGTATTGAAGTTGCGTAAGTCCCGCCGCATGCGTTTGGAAATCTGTCTGTTCAGTTGCCTGTATGCTGTTAAATCTGTTGAAGAATGTAGCCTCATCTCCCGTCTAACAGACATGAGATTAAGAGTGTGATCGGAGAGTTTTTGTGTTCTTCTGCGGCAGGTCTTGCAGAACTTAGCTCCGACCGCATGGACAGTTTCCACGAGCTTGTCATTCAAATCGTCCACTTCATTGCAGTCTTCTAGGCACTGATAACGGTTTCGTAACTCGAGCTGAAAGGTTTCGGGACTTTGGATTAGAGCATGAGGGGGACGGAGCGTTGACTTCATCAGACGAGACCTCTCCAACTTAACATTTAGGTTCAGTGTGCCTGTAACCATTCGGTGATCGCTGCCGGTTTTCACCCTCGCGATCACTGAGACATCACTGAACAGTTGTCGTCTGGTCGTCATAATGAAGTCAATCTCTTGTTTTGTCGAACCGTCGGGGCTCAACCAGGTCCACTTCCTGTGGGGCCGCTTCTTGAAGAAAGAGTTCATCATAAAGAGTCCCTCTTTCTCCATGAAGTCGGCCAGCTGCTGGCCCCTTGGGTTCCGTTGCCCTATTCCAAATTTCCCTACTTTCAGCTCACCGTTCTCTCTTGTGCCTAGGAATAAAATTATTACGCCCTTCTAATATTGAATTCTACTAATATTTAGATGTTGTTCAATATTCAATTTTAGATTGAAACGTACACAACATATTAGTTTTTTAAAAGCTGTCAAATATTATACTTTCATAATATGCATTTAGTAAAAAACTGTTATTTTGAAATTACAAACAGACACTAAAATTTTATTTGTATTATTGTGTTGTTGTTTAAAGTATATTTAAATACTTTGTGATTGCATTAAGCCCGCCTTGTGTACCCTTATTTGTAAAAAAGAAAAATTGTAGGTCTGAAGATCTGTAGCTTTTTAATACGTGCAGCGTACAAGCTAAATTAGAATATCTTGTTTTAGTGAAAAAATGAATCATTGCGTTGAAAACAATCCGCGCGTTGTGTTCTTATTTTTTTTTATAGGATAAGAGTGACAAACGAGCACACAGTCCACCTGATGGTAAATGGGTTCTGCGGCCCATAGACATCTACATCTATCATCTATTACAAATCAAAATGCAGATGCGTTGTCACCCGTGAGGACTAAGATGGAATGCCTCATTTCCAGTAATAAGGGCCTTATAATTTCAAATGTATAAAGCCGGACGAATCGTTTGATAGAGCTTGAAGACTCCGCCCTTGTAACTAATTTAAAAAAAAGTATAAAGCATCTACATCTATCCTCGATTACGAATCAAAATGTGAGGACTAAGATGGAAGGTTTCCTCGTTTCCAGTAAAAAGTAAGTGCAGCTATATTATGGTTGTAGCACGTATGGGTCAGCTCGACTGGGGAAGGACCACGTTCTCACAGAACACCAGCATAAAATAGCAGCTTAACGCTCTCGTGTTTCGTATGGTGGGTGTATAGAACCGGGGACCATTTTTACTGGAAATGAGGCATTCCATCTAAGTTCTCACGGATGACAACGCATCTGCATTTTGTTTGATGTAGATGTCTATGGGCCGCAGCAACTACTTACCATCAGGTGGACTGTGAGCTCGTTTGTCACCCCTATCCTATAAAAAAAGGTGGACTGTGTGCTCGCTTGTCGCACTTATCCTATAAGAAAAAAGAATTTTGATCGCCAGTTCTCTCACTTCGACGGGGTATCTGGTGGAAAATCTTTTTCGGAATCGAAGTAGAATGGTAAACTGTCAAATGTTTGCCAGAAGTGTACAGTACTGTGAGCAATTAGCGACCAAAACATGACTCTACGGGTTTCTGCTTCACCATAACAAGGCACTTGAATACTCTACGCTCAAAACGAGGGTCTACATGGCGGCATCTTTAGGGTTACAGGCCTGATTTAGTACGGGGTGACTTCTTTTATTACCTAAAATAAAAAAATCAACTAAAAGGGATTCAGCTGTCACCGCCGGAAGATGCGATAGCAATGTACCAGAAGAAGCAGGTCGTAGATGTGTATGAGCAAGCTGGAAAAATGATTTGATAATATGTTCAGTCGCATGAAAATTTATATAGATGCTGGTTCTTTTTTAAAGAATTGCGATGATTTACGAGCACACAGTCCACCTGATAAGTGAATGCAGTGGCACTTATTAGATATATAAATCTATCTTAAATTAAGAATCAAAATGCATATATGCGTTGTCATCCTTAAGGACTAAGATGGAATGTCTCATTTCTAGTAATAGTGGTATCCGGTCTACACTCACCATACAATACAGAGCAGTATGAAGCTGCTAATTTAAACTGGTATTCTCAAAGCGAGGTCCTTCACCTCTCGAGTCAACTCATTCGTGAAATAACCATAATATAACAGTGCGGCTCTACCACGTATGAGAGTTCCTTAAAAATTATTTAATAATAAAAGTTTTAACCAAAAAACTTTTTTAGTTTCGCACAAGTATTTGAGTGGCCATACACAATGCAAAGACCTTTGTTCAGAATTGGATTTGTGAAGGACTAAGGGCTGTAATGATGATGATGATGATGATTCACAATAGTAGACATCTTCTAACTTAAAACTACACGCATGTATTTTTGGTAGATTTTCTCACATTTACCGTTGTAAGTACTATCATAAAATCAAAATCTGCGGACCCTTTCTATTGTGTTTTAGAAGGTTTTAGAATTTTTACTATATTTGACATGTTAAATATGATAAAATCTATCAGAAATACAAGGAAAGCACGTACAGTTTTAAATTAACCGAACTCCACCTTCCTTGTCGCTATTTCATGATTGAAAAACCGCGCGCACACATTCACATAATATGAATTTAAAAATAGAATTTAGCTTCTATCTGTAACTTAGAGTAATAGAGTAGTAGTAGAGTAATAATACATATATGTACGTGACAAATCGAAAATCATGGCGTTGGTGGCTATGGTCTGTCCCACAGTTATTTTTTTACAGTAAATGTCAAAGCAGACTATTTACATAGAGATGTTGTTATGTAAATGAAGTGAGAACAAATAAAAGGATCAACGTCCTCAAACCGGTTATTTTATTTTGCTCATCTTTGGTTTCTAGCGGAATGTGATATCAAAATAAATACAATATACAATGAAATAGTAATCCTTTTGGAACGAATTTCTTATTGGACGGTACGAATTTGGCGGATGAGGGCTGGGCGAGAAAAAGTGTAAAATTTTTCCGTCACGACCCCTTCTGACATAGTGTAGACGGCCTTGGCGACTATAAGGAAGCGAGATAGAATAATATCCATCTCCCTCACACCTTTTCTTATCTTGCCATAAAAGAAATATTATTTTATTTTAAATGACGCATTATTTTAATAGACGCTAGTAATTCATTTATTTGCATTTGTTCATCATTAATATAATACGTTTAATCAATAATAATATACTACGAAAGGAACTTCGTTCCAACCGAGTGTTCCACGGCACTCACGCATGTTTTTTATTACGGTTTAATAGTTTGGTATGTACCTATGATACGGAATTTTTGAATGTGATTTTCATCCCCTTCAAAACGTCGGATTGATTTAAAACTTCGCACACTTATCCAGGACGAATGACAATGTAATAATTACATTGTCATTGGACCTGACCATGCCAGGATCATCAGGATTTGCGAATAATTAATAAAACAACTACGATTTCTGCCAGTTCAATCTACTATAAGATGTGTAAAAGAACTTACTTCCAAAAAAACACACCTTTGTAGATAACCGAACTAAAAAGTAGAAAATAATTTTCAATAGGTTTAAAATGAGAAAATAGTGGTTAATTAACATAAAAAATAATTTTATTGTAAAAAAGCGTGGGGTGCTTGATGTCATTAATTTGTTATAAATAATTTTATGGATATTTGTAAAATTAGCATCATCATAAAAATATCTGAGAAAGTATATTGAAAGGGAATAGTATGTCTTAATTGGTTTTTTTTATAATATAGGGTGACAAACGAGCACACAGTCCACGTGATGGTAAGTGGTTGCTGTGGCCCATAGACATCTACATTTATCCTCGTTTGCGATTAAAAATGCAGATGCGTTGCCACCCGGAGGACTAAGATAGAATGCCTCGTTTCTGGCAAAAAGGGTCCCCGGTTCTCTACACTCACCATACGAAACACAGCAGTGTTAAGCTGCTATTTGACGCTGCTATTCTGTGAGAGCGTGGTCCTTCCCCAATCGAGCCGACCCATTCGAGCTACAACTATACTACTAATATAGCTTCAGCATGGCTCTACCACGTAAAGCATGGCTCTACCACGTAATTGGTTATGGCGTATCTCCGATTAATTTTTATCTTTCTAACTTTTAGGTTTCCCTAAGTTAGGCTGTTTACTTCACGAGTAAGCAATATTTATCAGCACTTAAAATTGCAATTAACAAATTCAGTTGAGTCAGCGAGGATAGAACTCGAGTTACTCAAGTGCCATTAAATTAATTCTCTATTTTTGCCACATAAGACATTAAAAAGTAGATGCCCAATTTTTTTTTATCTACTACTGTGATGTAAACAAAAAAGATAAGGCCTAATAGATAATTTAAAATTTTGTACAACCGACTTCAATATATATTATTAAGGATAACTAAAAAACTATTGGTCAGACCGTGATCAAATTTATATGGAACCAAATGAAAACCACCAGCGTTCAAATAAAAAAGAATCATTCTTTTTTAGCGGTTCACGATGAAAAAAGTTATGAGGTAACACACAAAAAAAAACAAAAAAAAACGTACAGCCGAATTGACTACCTTCTTCTTTTAGAAGTCGGTAGAAACATTGCTTGACAGAAAATAATCTAAATAAAAGTAGAATCATAGAGTAAGGTCATACATTTCTCTGAGTGTTGAATAATTTAAACAGTCAACAACTTTGTAACAACTCCACTGAAACTAATTATAAATGTCAATCTCGTTTCACACGAGCCGTGCTCACTCTTAAATATTTAATGCCTTGAACCAACGTTTGATTATACAAGAGAAACAAATTTACAACGAATGATTCGGTAAGTACTGAGACATTAGTACTCGAATGATATAAAAAATAATAGGTATCTAACATCCGTCCAATCATACTTACCAACAAATATTTATCAAAAATAAGTTTCATAATAACTAAAAGTTGTGAGGTATTTCATTCCTTAGGGATAGCATGTCTATGGACTACAGAGTCCACTTTTTTTAAAATAAGGGTGATAAACCAGCACACAGTCCACTTGATGGTAAGTGAATGCTGTGGAACTATTTTAACAGTGGTAGAGCCACGCGACAGCTTTTGCTGTCGCAGGGATGGGCCGGCTCGAACCGGGGTTTACCTCTGCGTTTCGCTTGGTGAGTGCAGGTGGCCGGAGGCCCTCTTTACTGGAAATGAGGCACTCCATCCTAGTCCTCACGGGTGACAACGCATCTACATTTTGATTTGTAATAGAGGATAGATGTAGATGTCTATGGGCCGCAGCAACCATTTACCATCAGGTGGACTGTGTGCTCGTCTGTCACCCTTATCCTATAAAAAAAACAGCTACACTAATCCTTGATTCCCCTTAACCCTTGAGCACTAAGAAGACCTTGTTTCCAGTAAAAAGGGTCTCCGGTTCTCTACACTCACCATACGACCATAACAGCATAAAGCTGCATTTTTTCGCGCTGGGATTTTGTGAGCACATGATCCTTCTCTAGTCAAGCCTGGGTCGGCTACAACCATAATATAGCAGCAACGTGGCTCTACCACGTATAAAACCATTACTGACTGTTAGTTCGTTTCTCAATTTAGATATCAATGTAAGTGGTAATAAATAAAGGTTCCAATAATTGTCAGGAAAACTAGGAAGATCGTATGACTTCCGTAGCATGGCGAAAATAATCACCTGTCAAAAGTGTCAAACGTCGAAGATGTGAAAGTCTAGCGCCCTCCGACTGCCAAGCCTAGCAATTATAGTACCTATATCCTACCAAGAGCTTGCCTTATTTTCCGTAGACAAGATGGATGATGGGGCAAATACGTTCTGACTTGGAGACTCTGGTAGGAAAGAAGATATGTGGACAGACCTCGAGATCGATGGCCGGATGACTATTTAACAATCGCAGTTCCGTTCTGAATCTGATAAGTAGGAAACCGTACAGTATGGATGAAAATGGGAGAGGTAAATTTGTTATATGGTATCGTGCCACATGGAAATCCCTAGTTTCTGCCTACCCCTCTAGATGACAAGCGTGTTTATGTATGTATATGTGCAGCAGTAAGTTGTTAATTACTTGAAGAAGAAAATGACGATTAGGAACGGATTTCGAGAGCAAGAATTTAAATGTGAAACTGCCAACTGATATTAGCAAAACAATATTATCTCACCAATAAGTGATCCCGGATATCATCGTAGACTATGATCTGCGTCAGTGTCTCAAGGCCATGTCGAACCCCGAAGAACGTGTTACCCGTAATGGTGGCATTGATGCGATCGTTGGACATCGGCGCGACACGCAGCGTGTAGCTCTCATCCATACCCATCGAAAACTCTGCAAATAAATCGTAATTATTTAAACGTTAGTTCACCGTGTGTTGGCAGTCTAAGAAATTTTATTTTAACTTCTTGGCCTTCGCTAGATGGCGTTATTATAATCTCGTATAAAATGAACCCGCGATGAACATAAGCGTCATATGAGCAAGACGTCTAGAGAGACTAGACAAGGAAACTAGATTAAGGATAATGAAGCTAATCCATTTAAATGTTTTACTTTTTCCATGATATAATATAGTGAAAACGAGCTAGTACCAGTATCAGCCCACCCAAAGTAACCACTGCCCGAAGATGCAGCAAGTAACTTCAAGCAAAGTAAAGCGTCGAACACCGGGAATATAAAATAAGTAAATAAACGCGATAAAATCCGTAAAAAATAATTTCATTCAAATGTGCAGTGTTCGCGTAAACGTAAGAAATCATTATTCAAACAAAGCAGACTCAACGAATACGTTGTCAACTTTGTCACTCCCGAAGTAAATATTTCTCGTACTAATGATTGTACTGACTACGGAGATGCACTAGACGGTAGTTCCAAAAGTTTCAACATAGATGGACTTCCAGCCATGATAAAAAGGCAAGCTAGTCCGTAATTGAGACATTGTTATCATCATCATCATAAAAGCCCATTAAACATAGGCTGCCCTCAAGAGATACTTACTACAAAGCGCGGTCCTGAGCCATTGTTAATGTAGACGAACTTCGTAATAGAGTTATTCACGATAGAACTATGTATAATAAGTCGTCTCGAGCGTCAAAGGACCACGATCCCACAGAATACCAGGGTGAAATAACAGAATTATATTATGTGTTTTGTATGGTAGGAGACGTAAACCGGAATTGACATTTTTTTAAAAATAAATGACTGTGAGTTTGTTACTTATCCTTATTTACTACCAAGCCAGTGATTAATGAGTGTTGTTTTAATACGTATAAATAGCTCGACAGACACGTTTTTCTTATGGAATGCCATTCCATCCCATCTTGGTTCTCATAGATCAGTACGTGTCTCAAGATTTTCTTTTTAAGAACTCTCTGGACGTGTCCTCCGCACTGACCAGTTCACACTTCTAGAATCTCATAGTTTTATAAAACGTTACAAGAATGATTTCACATTCATTCAGTCACATGCATAGACTTAGAATATACTGGCGGTGACAAAGCAAGCGATTGCCAAAATGTTATTGACCTACAATGTCACAAATGCTTGTCACGTGTTATCCGATTATAGGTATACATTATAGCGCTTCTATGAAGGTTAAATTTTGCATGAAAATAAACAAGTTTTGCATCGCTACAAACCAGTCTCAGTACGAGGTCTCCATTTTCTCTTATCCGTTAACCATTACTAACTACAAGTAAGTTGCAACTTTCTCTGCGTGAACGCAAGCTAAAAAATCCTTTGTTTTTGGAACCTTTTAAGATATTACTATAAATCAAAAACTAAATTAGTCCCAGTGTTCCTGGAAGCTCATGACCTAGTTTTCGTTGCATTCTTTGGGAGTGGCCAGTGACTAGCGGACTTGTGAAGGGGTGTAATGATGATGATGATGACATAAATAACTACTACACTACTATAAGATTTCTTTATAGGATAAGGGCGACAAATGAACACATAGTCCACCTAATGGTAAGTGGATGCTGTGGCCCACATACATGTACATCTATGATCGATGTACATGTTAGTGTAGGATGCCACTTCTGCGGATTAAGACGGAATGCTCCCTTTCTAATAAAAAGGGTCTCCGGTGCTCTACACTTACCATATCACAGCATTAAGCTGCTATTTTACGCTGATATCCCGGTCGAGTCGACACTTTCGTGCTACAACTATAATATACGAGTAGCTGCAGCATGGCTATCACATATCAAATATTTAATACTTTAGTACATTTATTTCATTATTCGTTTATTTTATTTATTGGTGTTAATTATATTGATGTAATTGCTGCGTGGTTCATCTGACGTAATTATTATTGTTAGTTGAACTGCATGCTCTGGGTTCGAATTAAAACCAAATGAGAGCTTTGTGTATGTTTGAAAGGTATGATACATACATACATACATAAACACTCACGCCTGTCACCCAGAGGGGTAGGCAGAGACTACGGACTTCCATTTGGCATGATCCAGACACACATCCCTCGCCTCTTTTACATCCATATATCTACGCATACACGCTCGTCGGTGAAAGGTATGAGTGGTATGAGTGTCAGTTTAATTACAGGCGTATTTCACCATTATCCACAGGGTTTAAAAAGCACTTGAAGCATCCTTAATTAATTAAAATTAAGAATATAAACGCATTAATAATTTAAAGTGAAACGAATTTTACGGATTTCGTCACGTTTAATTTTGACTTTTTATTTCCAGACGTTTAGGGTGCATTATCGGACTGTGGTGTTTGACGTTCCGATGTCATTGTTAGCCCAGCTACCTCCGGCATTTAAATATTAATTTTTGGTCCGATCTACGCAGAACGAGCTTACAGTATCTTGAAGTACTTAAAGTTTTGCAGTGGTATGCTTGGAATTTTATAAGATCCCAACCACCCATCCATCTTCTCTATTGAAATAAGGATGTTTTTAATTTCAATTAATAAATTAATTATTCATCATCATCATTACAGCCCTTCACAAGTTCACTGCTGAACATAGGCCTCCCCCAAAGAATGCCACAAAGCACGGTCCTGCGCCACCTGCATCCATCGACTTCCTGCATGTCTTACCAGGACGTCACTCCATCTTGTGGGGGGACGCCCTACACTTCGCCTACCGGTACGAGGCTGCCACTCGAGAACCTTTCTTCCCCATCGGTTGTCGGTTCTTCGAGCTATATGGCCGGCCCACTGCTTACTAATCCGTTGGGCTATGTCGGTTAATCTGGTTCTACTGCGGATATCCTCATTCCTAAGTTTATCACGCAGAGAAACTCCGAGCATAGCCCTCTCCATAGCTCGCTGAGCGACCTTGAGATTCCTCATTCGGCCAGCAGTGAAGGACCACGTCTCAGTTCCGTAAGTCATCACTGTCAACACGCACTGGTTGTACAATTTTGTTTTAAGGTTTTGAGGTATTTCTGACGAGAAGATGTGTCGTAGCTTCCCGAACGCTGCCCAGCCGAGTTGAATACGTCGATTGACCTCTCGGTCGAAGTTGGACTTACCTAGTCGGACTATTTGTCCCAGGTAAACATACTCGTCAACAACTTCGAGCTTAGTGCTCCCAACAACTACCGGCATAGGTGTGACATGGACATTAAACATGATCTTTGTTTTGTCCATGTTCATCTTAAGACCTATCCGTTGGGAGACACTATTGAGGTCATTGAGCATAGTGCTTAGTTCCTCCAGCGATTCTGCCATGAGGACTATATCGTCGGCAAATCGAAGGTGAGTGATGTACTCGCCATTGATGTTAATTCCGTATCCTTTCCAGTCCAGAAGCTTGAAAACGTCTTCCAATGCAGCGGTGAAGAGTTTCGGGGATATGACGTCTCCCTGTCTTACACCTCTCTGCAATTGGATAGGTTTCGTACTCTGATTCTGTACTCGGATAGCCATCGTAGCTCTATTGTACAAACACTTCAGCACTTCGATATACCGACAGTCAACTTGGCACCGCTGAAGGGACTGCAGCACCGCCCAAATTTCGACGGAATCAAAGGCTTTCTCATAGTCCACATACGCCAGACATAGTGGCAAATTGTACTCTTCGGACTTCTGTACAATTTGCCGTAGGGTATGTATGTGGTCTATGGTGCTAAAGCCCTTTCGGAAACCGGCTTGTTCGGGAGGCTGGAAGTCGTCAAGTCTGCGCGCGAGACGATTCGTAATGACTCTCGAAAACAGCACGTAGACGCGGCTCAGAAGGGAAATCGGTCTGTAGTTCTTCAAGAGAGCGTTGTCACCTTTCTTGAAGAACAAGACCACCGCACTTCTGCTCCACGCCTCCGGTGTAATGCCACCATGGAGGACGGAATTAAAGAGCTTCTGAAGGACTTCAAGTACCGGTCTTCCACCCGCTTTCAGAAGCTCCGCTGTAATTCCATCCTCGCCTGGAGCCTTGCCGTTTTTAAGGTGCTGGAGAGCCATTCTAATCTCGCTCAGACTGACGTCCGGGATATCTTCGGAATAGTGTCGAATAAGACTCGCTCTTGGATCGTTACTCACACTTGCGTGTGGCTCCAACGATGACGTGTACAGCTGCCCATAGAACCTCTCAATCTCACTCAAAATCTCAGGTGCCCCGGAAACAATGCTGCCACATTCGGTCTTCAGCTTTGACAGTTGGCTCTTTCTGGCAGACAGATCTCTGGCAAAGACTTTGGAGCCTTGGTTCCGCTCGATCGCTTCTTCAATACGAGTTGTATTGAAGTTGCGTAAGTCTCGCCGCATGCATTTAGAGATCTGTCTGTTCAGTTGCCTGTATGCTGTCAAATCTGTTGAAGAATGTAGCCTCATCTCCCGTCTAACAGCCATGAGATTAAGAGTGTGATCGGAGAGTTTTTGTGTTCTTCTGCGGCGGGTCTTGTAGAACTTAGCTCCGACCGCATGGACAGTTTCCACGAGCTTGTCATTCATATCGTCCACTTCATTGCAGTCTTCTAGGCACTGAAAACGGTTTTGTAACTCGAGCTGAAAGGTTTCGGGACTTTGGATTAGAGCACGAGGGGGACGGAGCGTTGACTTCATCAGACGAGACCTCTCCAACTTAACATTTAGGTTCAGTGTGCCTCTAACCATTCGGTGATCGCTGCAGGTTTTCACCCTCGCGATCACGGAGACATCACTGAACAGTTGTCGTCTGGTCGTCGTAATGAAGTCAATCTCATTTTTTGTCGAACCGTCGGGGCTCGACCAGGTCCACTTCCTGTGGGGCCGCTTCTTGAAGAAAGAGTTCATCATAAAGAGTCCCTCTTTCTCAATGAAGTCGGCCAGCTGCTGGCCCCTTGGGTTCCGTTGCCCTATTTCAAATTTCCCTACTTTCAGCTCACCGTTCTCTCTTGTGCCTAGTTTTGCATTGAAGACTCCCATTAACACCGTATATTGGGTTTTGGAGGAATGCATGGCTCTAGAGGTATCCTCATACATTTCCTCCACCTCCTCATCAGGGTGTGCCGAGGTTGGTGCGTAAACCTGTATGACCTTCAGCGAATACCGTTTGGTGATTCTGAGTATAAGGTACGCAACCCTCGACGACACACTCCCGATCTTTACAACGTTGTTAACGAGAGACTTGTGGACGATAAATCCGACACCTCCTTGGGACAGATGGTCGGCCTCCCGGTGATAGAGTGTTTGTTGTTTTGATCATTGGGGGGTATTTGCCATAGTTGCCACGCTTGGCGAGCGGGTTGGCAACCGCAGTTTTTTTATTGTAATTTTGGCTATTATCAGGAAGATGCTGCTGCCCATCTCCTGCCTTTTTCCCTTTGTCGCCTTTTACGACACCCACGGGAGGATATGGGGTAGTGGACATTCTTGACCGCCACTACACGGCTAAATAAATTAATTATTAATTGAAATGTAATTATTTATATTGAATAAAAAATTATTTTATTCTATTCATGAATGACAATGAGCGACAATGTGTAAGTGAGAGGTGAATAGAAGCAACGCCATTTTCAATCCCATTCTTTATCTGCGCGAGTATGTTAATACACCTCCACTATATAGGAGATTTTCCTAGTGTGGAAGAAATTAAATAGTAGACTGTTATATTTGTTTATAACTACTAACCTGCAACGTCTGGTTTCTCGTTGACTAAGGACACGGTGAGCGCCTTTCCACTCGCTTTCGCCGACAGCTCATTAGGCACCAGCAAGGAAACAATTTGTCTGAACCTCTAAAATGTAAAATAAAGTTATTATCCATTCGAGCATACGAAACCCAAAGTCCACTACTGATGATAGTGAACAGCAAGACAAGACAAAGCGCGGGCTAAATATACCTAATTACCACAAATTTTTACATTGATATTTTTAGATTCTTCTGGGTCCGCACAAAATAGGTCAGTGATCCGGATCCAGACCGCGGTCCACCATTTGGTTACCCCTGAGCTATAGAGGACATATCATGTTATGGACCAATTGATTAATTAGGGCACTATTTATAATGTCCCGGCAACATGAATAATGACAATTCAAATCGGGCTATAGTAATTAATACTGATTTAAACTTCATTATTTATCAAATTGTCTGGACATTATGAATATTGCTACATAACTGTTTGGCAATTTGATATAACCTAACTTAACCCTGTTAATCACTTTTAAGACAATAAGTTAATAATGTACCAAATCTGAAATTAACGAGTGTAAAAATGTGAAGGAAGGGACAAACCACTTTACATCAAATAGCAGCAATGGGGCGGGGGGGGGGGGGGGGGGGGGGTTTAGTCCCTCCTTTGCGTTACAAAGAAAAGAATACTTTTGATGGAAAACTTTATTCCCATTGTTTAAGTGTTAAAATATGTGACATCTACCAAAAGAATCCTAACATAACTTAAAATATAATTTCTATAAAATATATATTTCAATAGTTTTTTTCACATTGCCTTCGAATATTGGGCATTATTCATAGTGCCTGGCCTTATGAATAATGCCCAATTAATCACTTGGTTCATAAGAAAAACAAAGTACTCTTTGTGTATAGAGAGCTATTCTATCTTAGTTCTCTTTTATTTGAACTTGCTTGCAGGTTTTTACGTGGTAGAGCCATGCTGCAGCTATATTAGTAGTATAGTTGTAGCTTGTAGCACAAATGGTTCGGCTCGACCGGGGAAGCACCACGCTCTCACAGAATACCAACGTAAAGTAGCAGCTTATTATTACTGTGTCTCGCACGGTGAGTGTTGAGAACCTTTTTACTGATACACTTTTTACTGGAAAAGAGGCATTCCATCTTAGTCCTCACGGGTGATAACGCACCTGTATTTTGATTCTTTATTGATATATATAGGTGTCTGTAGACTACAGTAGCCACTTACTCGTATCATCAGTGGGATTATAAGTTCTTTCATAACTATAATTTTATTTAAAAGAAACCTAACATAAGATATTAATATATATATACATAACATAAAGACATCGGCTTATATCGGTACTGATATATGTATTTTATACAGTAGGTACAACGAAATCAAACGAAACAATTCAGACTAGAGTTACGCTATCGCATTTTCTCGCGTATTGCCATTTTGGTAGACGATGCTGAAGCCCTAGTTGGCTTAGTAACCATCCACAACAAACGTAGTACTCCAAAACTCACCTGTCCGGCCGCATCCATCAAGGAATCGCTTTTACCTCGTTTAGGTATTTGTATGTCTATTTTGTTAATATCTATCTTCGAAAGGAAGTTCCCGAGGTCAACCTCACCGGTGGGCAACGGCCATAGGAGTCCTGAACAGAACAAAATATGTATCTCAATAATAAGTTAGAAGTGAGAACAACGTCTAGTTTTTACATAATTTTTAACCAATTTTGTACTATCTAATCTATTTAAAATCGATTTCTTAAATTTTTTCTTATTTCTCAGACATGCAGATTTCCTCACGATGTTTTCCTTCACCGCAAAGCACGTGGTAAACCAGCATTTAAAATTGCAATTAACAATTTCATTGGTGCCGGCGGGGAGAGATTCCAGAACCGGAAGACATGTGAAATTCGCCAACATGCATTGTGGCAGCGCGGCGTGCAGTTCCTTGCCTTAAAACCCTCCCAATAATGATAGGAGGCCTGTGTCCAGCAGTGGGACGTATATAGGCTGTAACTTTAACTTTTAACTTTTGTTAATTTAAACGGTTTAATTTATGTTTAATTTGCTTAGGGTTAATTTTGGTTTACTTATGTTATTATCCTTTTTTTCATTAATAATACTATTTCAATGGCATAGTTTTTGTTAGAAGTATATCAAACTAAAATGTATATTAATGTAAAAGAAGTAATTTATTATTTACTAGCATTTTTCCGCGATTATGTTTGCGTGTCTACGGTTAAACAACATCACTTTTAATTCCTTAATACAGGATAGGGCATGATTATTGAAAATAAGCCTTTGCACGGTTGTGGATCGCATTAGCATGCTTATTAAAAACAAAAAGACAATTATTGTTTATACAGGGTTATTTTTCAAAGTGTATCCAAATTTTATATTTGATTTCAAATATACAAATAATGATATACCGTTATTGCAGTTAAAATAAGAATAAATTAGGATTTCTATTTTTATTTGAAATTAATTATCCCAAACTGATTGTTATTCACGGGCAACAATACGCACACACACGCTCTTCTGTATGCGATTCAATTCACAACGTTTTTGCCGACCGAGTCCACAGAATAAATAATAGTACTACCATACGTGTAATAATTACATAATATATGATACTACGACCGAGTGACACTCAAGAATGTGTGCGAGAGTAGTAAAATAGTAGGCGTTAGATATTTATGAATAACAAGCAGTTAAAATAATGAATTTAAAAGATAAAAAGGACAGAATGTTTGAATTTTTTTTAATTATTTTTTCTTCGCCATTCACCCACATCACTTGTGCTGTACCTTCTCTGCAAATTTGACCGTATATCCTGTATATTCTAAGCACTATCCGTAATTAAGCATCAAAAGTTGCCACCAACTCTATCCGACCGATTTTTTTTCTTTCAGTGCACTTAATTTATTATTATTCAAAAATTTGTAAGATTCTGAACGTGTATTTCTATTATAAGTAAATGGTTTTTATGCATTGTCTTCGCTGCGGATCGATTCTTATGGAAAAAGGAAACGGTTTATGAAATATTGAAATTCAGTCGCCGTTTAGTCCGTACAAACGTTATTGCTCTGTTTTCACCCTCAATTATGACACTATAGCAAATTCTTTTTCGCGATACAACTAATATCTACTATTGCCATGATCTTATGTTTTATTTTATTTTTTTCTTGAATAATTTATTTTTAAAACTAGGAACCTACTAAAATTACTAAAATTGCCCATTAATACTGACGTAATTATATATAGTAAACAAAGGACCATGCGACAAATTGGGCTCAGTGTCCAACAGAGTTATAGCATATGCCATTGAAAGGATTTTGTTCATTGCAGAAAAAAAGATATGCACCTAAATAGGTTTTGTAGATAAGGACAATTGGTAGACATAAAACTGTTATTGAAACAACAAATTCATACTTTAAAATAATGGTAAACAATAGATGACGGCCCCGTGGCGCTGTGGCTTAGCATTGAGTTACAACGCTGGGGGCCGCGGGTTCGAATCCCGCACGGAACAAGTATTTGTATGGCCTACAAATAATTGTTCCGGGTCTGGATTTTTTTTATAGGTAGGGTGACAAACGAGCACACAGTCCACCTGATGGTAAGTGGTTGCTGCGGCCCATAGACATCTACATTTATCCTCGTTTGCGAATCAAAATGCAGATGCGTTGTCACCCGTGAGGACTAAGATGGAATGCCTCTTTTCCAGTAAAAAGGGCCAAAAAAATATTTTTAACTGATAACAGCTGTTTTATTTTTGCACCTGCAATTAAAACTGGTATAAGATGTCAAACAACAAAAACTACAATGTCATAACAGCATTACTTTGTAGGATTATAGCTTATTTATGGTAGGAGAAAAATATTTATAGAAAAATAACTCCATGGATTCTTCACATTAATGAATTTATATCTTTATATTTATTGCAGTACAAGTATATTCAAAGTAATCTCATCTCTGTTGGTGGGTGAGCCCAGGCTTCATACATTTTTGCCCATGGTCCTTTAACGAACACAAAAAGTAAAATAATAAAAATAGACAGCCATATAATGTGATCTTGGAAATTAAAAGGTCCAGTTTTGAAGGAAGAAACAGAGGAATACAGTATGAAAGTTTTGTTAATTTTAAGTAGTATAGTTAATCCGGGAAGTTGCAGATGTAGTTGCCGCTCTTAGCACATGAGTAAAGAAATCGACTTTACTCCTCATGTGGTTGTATGAAGCTTTGCCTCTGGTCGGTTTTTTTACTCACGTGCTCTTAGTTGGCTAGCTCTGTCGTTCGGGTACAGCGCGACAACGATTATAGATATCTAAAAACCTATTCTTTCCATTTCTTGCAGCCTGAAGATCGCCTTAAAAATTTAAAGGTAATTCTGTTACAAAAACTGCATTATACGAGTATGTATGTACAAATACTAACCATATTCATTGCAAAACATCTTGCAGGCATTCAAGCTGAGCGCGGGTGTCCTGCTCTTAGGATCTAGCAGAGACTTTACACATTTCCCGTCTTCGCATGACCAATTCCACGGAGATTTCTCATCTTCTGCATAAACACTAAGAAAAAGATAAAAGATAAAGACATTTATTTTGTAAAACATGAGTAAAAATATAAAGGTGTTAAAAACTTCAAACGAGCTATAATGTTTTGCCATTTATGGCGTAAAATTATTATACTACATAGGTACTTTATTAATTATACAAGATAAAAACTAAACCTACGGACATAACTCTAGACGTGTAACAATTTCAATGGCATCTCCTAAGATTGCATTAGAAAAATATCACAACTCAATATTTAGCTTAAAAATCAATCATTTAAGAAATCAGTCAAGCTGTAATAACATTTGGCTATCAGATATTTTTAAGACGTAGCTTTAGAAGTGTAGTAGGCAATTGTTTGATGGGTTTGGGAATTTTATTATATATTATTGGCGCCAGACAGAAAATACATTTATACATCAATGCAATGTAATGAATAAAGTTATAATATACCTGCATTATATTTCTTTTCATTATTTAATAACATCGCCGTGTACTATACGCGTAAGATTCCATCACTGTTTTCGAGTGTGTCGAAAAAGGAACGAAACGGTAAAAAACGCAAGAATATTTCGGGGAATTACACAAAATTACCTACACTATGACATATTAACATGTTAGCATTCAAAATAAAATGTTCTCCAATCATGCCATTCCATGGCGCATATAATAAAGACTTAACTTTAAATTTATATGTATTCATATGTATCGAAAAAAAAATTTGATGTTAGTATCTTATGTCTCTTTATTTTTGACAACATAACATTTATTATAATATGCCACAAGCTATTTATTATAATATATTTAGATGATAAAAAATCAATTAGCTAAGATCATCGGAATAAAATAAAATGATGTGTTTTAATTATTTTGAAGAGCACCTTGAATTAGCGGTCAGCTATCGCTGTCTTATTATGTTAATGTGTATTATTATTGACGATAATGTGTCTTCCCTAGTGTTGGTGTTGGAAGTAATAGTACATAAATACAAACACATTACTATGGATGCAATAAACAGTTGTGAGTAGGTATTAAAATCTCTTTAACACGTTCATTGTCCGGTTTCCAGACACAATAGTAAGACAATAGCAATGACCTATATGTAGTGCACGGGACAGCGAAAGGGTTAATAGATGGTAGAGCAACGCTGCAGCTATATTATGGTTGTAGTTTGAATGGATCAGCTCGACCGGGGTAGGACCACATTCTCACAGAATACCAGCGTAAAATAGCAGCTTATTGCTGCTGTGTTTCATATGATGAGTGTAAGAAACCGGAGACCTTTTTTACTGGCAACGAGACATTCCATCTTAATCCTCAGGGGTGAGAATTCTTAATCGAGGAGAAATGAAGATCTCTATAGGCCACGGCATCCACTTACAATCAGGTGAACCGTGTGCTCGTTTGTCAACCTTATTCTATAAAAAATATATATTAGGAGACAGGAAAACATACGATCTGAACCAAACCGGTAATACGTGGTGCAATTTCTTTGATATGTTCTTGCGGTATTCATTATTTTATTTTGCGAATAAAATTATAATGGAATCTTTTACCTTTCAAAGTCCACTGCTGAATATAAGCTTCCCCCACAAATTACCTTATAAGGGGGGATGTTAACCATAGTTGTCACGCTTGGTAGGTGAATTAACAACCACAGTTTTTTTTTATATTTCCTAGCTGATACCAGGAAGACGCTTTCCTTTTGTCGCCTCTTACAACATCCCCGGAACGACCGCGCCATATAGTATGTGCCATATCGATTGAGAAAAACGGACAATGACCTCAGATATGAGCCGAGTGTCAAAAGGCGTAACTTACAAAATCTCAATTTAGATGTGATAACAATATTTAAATATTGATATTATTCCCACTTCTAGGTCAGCACATTATAGACGATTATATAATTATATCTATACAAATAAATAAAATTGAAGTGTCTGTTCGTAATTTCAAAATAACAGCTATTTACTAAATACATATGTAGGTGTATATGGTACTTAAACAAAAACACAATTTTTAAAATGTTTGTCTGTCTGCCTGTCTGTCTGTCTGTCTGTTTGTCTGTCTGTCTGATTGTTCCGGCTAATCTCCGAAACGGCTGGACCGATTTCGACGGGACTTTCACTGGCAGATAGCTAATATTATAAGGAGTAACTTAGGCTACTTATATTTTAGAAAAATAATTAAGGTTCCACGCAACATAATTAAAACCCTAAATTACACGCGGGGCGAAGTCGCGGGGGACAGCTAGTTATATATAATAATATAGAACATAGAGAATATCCTTTCTATAAATACAATATTTATTTTTGTTTACTAACAGATTGTTCAAATTGATTCCCAGTCGGAATAAAAATTTTAAAACATATCTGGATAATTAAAGTGAGAACGCACTTCATGCGGCTTTAGCTCGCTATCCCCATCGCGTTCACGTCTGCAATATTAAAAAGCGTACGGCTGTCTGTGATGAAGTGGAAACTATGTATGTAAATTATGTTCATGTTGATTTGGCCTCAAAACAATGTTCAGTGATGTCATTATGTAGATACTACAAAAAACGTGCAGATCTATTTGTATACTTTATTATTATCGCTTATAGTTTATAAGATAATTATCAAAAAGATCGAACGAACGAACGAAAAAGATCTAGGTACATGTTTTATGGATAACATACAGCCTAGATCTCTCCTGGCATAGCTATCTGTTTGTTAAGTTTCATTACTATCGGCTTAGCCATTTCCCATTTCAAAAATTGGCCCGGACATTAGACCATTTATTGAATGGCCCGGACAGATAGACAAAAATTAAAAAAAAAAACATATCTTAATAGCATCTAAATAATCCCCTGAGCTTAAAAGGAGCTAGTTTTTTGATATTACAGACAGAAAGTTCAATTTTATTTCAATGTGTAGTAAAAAAAATATTTCGTAATCTTTAGATGCCTCTAAATTTTTTTATATTTTTCACTACGATGTAAAAAAATCGAATTATCCCATATATATTATTATCACATTCCAATTAAATATTGATTAAGTTGATTGTATCAAATTATATACCGATCAATGCATGTATGATATCAGCCATAATCAAAATCAGTGATTTCAATCATCCTTTTTTTTTGTGATTAAGTACTTAGAACTACGTGCACTGATGTGACCCCCGTCTGAGGAGCAATGAGATCCAGTATAACCACAGGCTGTGATTCAGATGGATGCATTCTGTCTTAGTTCTCAGATGTTCCTTATTTATAGCTGGTCGCAGTAACCACTTACAATCAGGTGGACTACAAGTTAGTCTCACACTTTTTTTTATACTCCAATGAGGGCTAATAATTTTCTGCTCACCTGATGTCGCTAGTTGGCACTGAGGTAAAGTGTTTTTGTTACACAATGTAATTTAATTGAGAAGTTGTTTTTTAATAAAAGTTTATCAGTTTCTAGAGTATTATATTAATATACATAACAATGTGTCAGTGACTTGCTCTTTAATTTTTTGCACTTTTTTAACTTTTTTTATTTTTTTACTTTTATGAATTATCTGTGGTTTTGTTTATTTATTTTTAATGTTATTAATATAAAATATAGCTAATATTATAGAAAGAAACAATAACTTTTACATTTTCCGAACAAATTAACTGTCCTGCTATGAAATCTGTCAAATATTATACCTCACTTTGTAGTGGCGCCGCCCTGGTGGCAGAAAAGTCGTGGATGCCCTCATTGTTAAACGCATGGAGAGGTGTAGCAATTTAAAAAAACTTTAAATACAAGATTGGAAACTAAAATACTAAAAATAATTATATTCCTATACACATATACCTACATTATTTAAAAACGCTTTGAAGGTCGAAAATAAAAGCCCAGTGACTAAAATATGTTCATAAACGTAGATGATCCTTTTTTATATCTTATCTCCTTTAGTTCTATATTCTAATCTTATCCCTATCATAGTAAACAGAGCGCCATCAAAGTTATATAGGTAATGTTAGGTAATGAACGACCAAAACCAGAAAGTTGCTGAAAGGTGATGCAATGTTTGGCACAAAATAAGTTAAAATGTATCATTAATGTTTTTTTTAACTGAAGTAACAAATGACACTTGCTGCCTACTGCAAACAAAGAAAACTAAAGATTCGTTGTCACCTCTGAGGACTAAGATGGAATGCCTTAAGCACGGCTATTTGGCGGTAGAGATAGGTAAAATATTGGTACCTACCCAAACCGAGTCTTAGGCAGAAAAGGAAAAAGTTTTTTATTTACAAATATACACAAATTACTCACCATTTGATCAATACTACTAAATATAATATATTCAAAAATCGGTCAAGGACCCCCATGATTGTTGAAACCTGAAACAAAAACAAAAGTTAGTTCTGTACAATAGTTATAATTAAGGTACGTAAAAATTATATGGCCACCTTAAGCTTTGCCGCTCTTTAAACCGATACTAGGAGGAGGGCTGCGCTCCTTTTTCCTTAAAGGGGTCGATTCCGATTCGGCAGAAAGGCTATACAGGCCAAATCCAGTCCAGTGGTGTTTAGTGGGTAGGCATTTCTTAGTGAGTCCCACATAACCACGTACATAACTGCGTAGTATGCTATGAGCATTCACCACCTCCCTCCCCTGTTTCCGGAGGGTAGCCTTGCTTTGGGCGCAAAAAAGGACAGAGACAAAAACACAAATTCGTATACTACGAGTATGTATAACTAATATTTTAAGTAAAAAAATAGCAAACAAGCTTTGCCAATAATTAGGAAAACTCCGAAAATTCAACTTAAAAAAAACTAAGTACACTACACAATACTAAAATCGACTAAAATATTTACCATAATGTCAACTGCCATAATGGAGTCGATAAAGCAGCGCCCTTTTGACCTTTTATTATTTGATTGACTGATGAAGAGCTTTCTAATACCAACTTGCAGCGACCGGGGAATCGAACCCCCGACCGCTGCCTTATACTTACAATGCCGAGACGGCTCCCACGACCGGTACATAGTTGTGTACCGCGAGGAGACCTGCTGTGTGCTTAATAGCACACACGCAGAGGACAAAGATAAAGATGAAGAGCTATCGTATCACAGAACAATCTATGCTAATAATTAAAAATTAAAAATTTTGTACAGCCGACTTCAATATAGGTTATTTGAGAATAACTCAATAACCATTGGTCTGACCTTGATCAAATTCATATGGGACCACACGAGAACTATCAGCTTTCATATAAAAAAAGAATCATCGAAATCAGTTCGCCCAGTACAAAGTTATGAGGTAACACACATAAAAAAAAAACGAAAAAAAAAAAAAAAACATACACTCGAATTGAGTACCGTCTCCTTTTTGGAAGTCGGCAGACAAGAGTGCAGTTTTTGAGTGATAAGAAAGTGACCGTATTAACCGGATGACCATATTACCCTCACGTACTATAGTTAACAGATTTCGCTATACAATTTGTATATTATTTATATAAGTATCATGATGTAGGAAATTTTCTAGTTTAAGCTTTTGAATAAAATATTTTTTTATAGAATAAGGGTGACAAAGGTGCACTCAGACCACCTGACATACATAGTCTTGTTGATAGATATCTACATCTATCCTCGATTAAGTATTAAAATGCGTTGTCACCTTTGGTGATAAGATGGAATGTCTCGTTTCCAGTAAAAAGGATCTCCGGTTCTCTACACTCATCATACGAAACACAAAAGCAATAAACTGGTGTTTTACGCTGGTACTCTGATGCGAGCGTGGTCCTTTACCGACCCATTGATACTACAACCATAATAATATGTGTGCAGCATGGTTTAACTATGTCTAAACAAAGAAGTATCACAAATATATAATATCCTATTATCAACTACTGTACGAGCGTCTTACTCGTGGTAATCTGGTAAGGATAAGGCATAATCGCTCTCTCACGTTGAAGCACAGAATTGATGAAAAAATTGATTTTTTTTTATAAATAATAGTTTGAAGAGAGGTTGCGTAGCAGACAGTGATTATATACTCTTGAGTATCAGCAGGTCCATGATATTGATATTAAACAAAGACTTTGTCTTTGTCAATTAAAATAAAAAGTATGTGGTCGTGGAAGGAAAAGGGGAGATCCTTCGCCGGGCGAGGTGATCGGCCCGGGGAGCGGCCAACGCTCCGAGTGGTCTAGTCTAGTTTCTGTGATGTTAACGCTGTTAGCCTATGCGGCTTTAATCGAACTCAGTGCATGTTCGGAGGTATTCTATATATACTGCTTTACTTCGGAACTTTGATAGCGCGATTTAGGCTTCGATGTTTCGCTTGTGGTGCGACGACAGCTCCGCCACAAGTATTTAGTAGTGCGATAATTTATCTTTACCGTATAGTGACGGTGTAAGAATTTCCACTACTCCATATCATGCCGTGGGTGTCGTAAGAGGCGACAGAGGGAAACAAATCAGGAGATGGGCAGCAGCGTCTCCCTAATAACGACTAAAAATAAAAAAAAACTGCGATTGCCATCCCGCTTACCAAGCGTGGCAACTATGGAAAATGAAAATGGATGAAGTTCAGCAATTGACTTTAATAGGCTGTAACGGTAACGGTAATTTATCAATAAAATCTGGAATTCTATTGTATTCTATATAATGAAAGTTTATTTTTACAATGAAAATACGTAACATTACACACATCCCTCTTAATCAATCCGAATAAACTTTTCATGCTAATGTTAGGAGTAATTTATGACAATCGAATGAATCGAATGATCGAATCGCAGATTCAAACTCATGACTTATGCCGGATATCCACAGGTATTTAAAAACGCTTTGTTTTCTTTTACGAGCCCTTTTCCAGTGAATGAAGTGCATACAAAACCCTTTTTAAAACAAAATACCAGTTCAACTATTTATGAACCGCTTAAAGTTTTTTCATTTTAACTCATCCTAAGTTGTTGAATGAATAGTTTGAAAGATTTTTTTTATAGGATAAGGGTGACAAACGAGCACACAGTCCACCTGATGCTAAGTGGTTGCTGCGGCCCATAGACATCTACATCTAACCTCGATTACGAATCAAAATGCAGATGCGTTGTCACCCGTGAGGACTAAGATGGAATGCCTCATTTCCAGTAAAAAGGGCCTCCGGCCACCTGCACTCACCAAGCGAAACGCAGAGGTAAACCTCTACTTCACGCTAGTTTTCTGTGAGGTCGTGGTACCACCCCGGTTCGAGCCGGCCCATCCGTGCGACAGCAAAAGCTGCCGCCTGGCTCTACCAATGTTAAACAGAAAAACGATTTTTACATGCATCTCGTATATTACAACGGATCGTTACGGAAAACGGAACGTTTCTTGAATATAGAAATGGGGCATTAATCACTAGGCTAGGCTATTGCTATATATATTGTAACTGAAATATTATGTGAAAAATGTCAGTTAAAGCTTACAACTGCGTCTATCGACTACTATATCGTGTATTTCATTAGGCACTTTAGTGGTGGATCGCCTGCTACTGAGCTTCCAGTACGAGGCTGCCTCTCGAGAACTTTTCTTACCATCGATAGTTGGTCCTTTGATCTATAGTGACAGCCCAATGTCACTTCCAATAGATATATAACCATATCATTCACGCCAGATGTAAAACTCTCAGACTGGCGACGACCAGCAGTGGCAAAGGTGAGAAATATCTAGTATTGGGGTCATAAATCTGTTAAAAAAATTCTGTGTTAAAAGGTTTTTACGTGGTAGAGCCACGCTGCAGCAATATTACTGGTATAGTTGTAGCACGAATGGGTCGGCTCGACCGGGGAAGGACCACGCTCTCACAGAATACCGGCGTAAAATAGCAGCTTAACACTGCTGTGTTTCGTATGGTGAATGTAGAGAACCGGAGACCCGTTTTACTGGAAACGAGGCATTCCATCTTAGTACTCAGGGGTGACAACGCATCTGCATTTTGATTCGTCATCGAGGATATAATATGTAGATGTCTATGGGCCACAGCAACCACTTACCATCAGGTGGACTGTGTGCTCGTTTTTAACCCTTATACTATAAAAAAATAATTAATTTTCAACTTAGAAATGGTATTCCCCAAAACATTTAACGGTTAGCCGTCGCAGTCCCTTAGAGCACATATATGATATTATGTATCGACAGGGGTTATTACTTAATAGTGAAATGGTATTTAGGTATCGATTTAAGTATTAGTGGTGACAGTGGTAGTGCACGCGAATGAGGGAGTGAGAGAGGTGCTCCATAAAATAGTGCTCTCCAAGCTAGGTTTTTTATAGAATAATTGTAACAAACGAGCACACCGTCCACCTGATGGTAAGTGACTCCTGTGGACCATAGACATTCTACATTTATCCTCAAGTAAGAATCAAAATGCAGTCGTCACATCTAAGGACTAAGATGAAATGCCTTGTTTCCAGTAAAATGGTTCTCCGTTTCTCTATACTCGCCATACGAAAATGATTGCAGATGTGCATGAGCTGTAATATCCTTTAGCCACTTACACCTTTAATCATGTGGACTTTAAAAACATTTGTGTTAGCAATATTATAAAAGAAGCCGAAATTTGGATACATGCAGAACCGGTTTACCCGGTATAACCCAAAATATTAATAAAGTTTATCTGTGAATTTAAAGTACAAGCGAATTTATAAGAGCCACGCTGCAGTGATATTATGGTTGTATCAATAAGTGTATGATATATTTATAACATATCGCTTCTGCCTTGCTCTTGTACCACACAACTAATATTTTAGTACATATAGACATAATGTTATTGAACCATTTGTCGGATTTTTACTTAACTAATTGTTTTACGTCTACCCACTTTACATCGTTTATGAATCGTCGTATAAAATGTGTATTTTATGATTTTGGTATTCTATTTCGAATTTATTAAATGGGGAGAGCTTAGCAGCTGTAACACAGGTCTGTGACCTAGCACAATTGCTAAATATACTATAATTATAGTATTGAGTTGGATTATGTATATAATAGTATATAAATTTTATAAGGTTTTGTTTTATGTAAAGTGTTTTTGGGATCAATAAATTATTATTATCATGGTTTGAGCACGAATGGGTCGGCTTGACCGGGTTCCACGAGCTCACAGAATACCAGCTTAAAATTGAAGCTTAATACTAGCGTTTTGTATGGTTGTAGAGAATTTTTGTATAGAGTATCGTTGTAGAGAACTGGACACAATTTTTACTTGAAATGAGGCATTCCATCTTTGTCCTCAGGGTTGCAACACATCTGCATTTTGATTTTTAATTGAGGAAAAATGTTTATGGGCATCTTCTCACCATGAGGTGGACTGTGCGTTCGTTTTTCACTCTTACTCTATATAAGAAGAAAAAATATAAATAAATCCATCAAACCGAACTGAAATACAACAATAAAACTATATTATAGTTTAAGACCTATTTAGGTAGTAATCGCGAATTCCAAAAACTATTAAGTATGCAATTCCCAAATGGTGGGTGCATATGGAAATCGCATACTTCCAGGCCCGCGGACTATTTCGCCCAGCAAACAATAGGTCTTTCTCGAATATAGAAAACTGCCGAGAAACGCAAAAAAACAAACAAACAAAGAACTTTGACGTCATATGTTTGAATGAAGACCGACATCTTTCATTTTTGCGTTTTTGTGTATCTTGTAATAGCAGTTGCACAAACAAGAAACAAAAGAGAGAGCAATAAAGTATTATAAAAAAATATTACCAGAATTATTCTTTTTACTATTATAAGCCAGTACTTCACTACTATCCCACCTTGATGATGAAGATGATTAAATGCACTGATTTTTTTTAACAAAAGCTAGTCATTTCTTCAGGAAGCAATCTATACACTTTTACAACAAAGTCCCCGTAAATATTCAGGGCTATAAAAAAGTTAAAATTTTTATTGGGCAAAAGTTAGTTGAAAGGAGTAATTATACTCTGTCCTGGAAAGAGCCAGCAAGAAGTTCATCAATTTTTTCTGCCGATTTCCAGAAAGGAGACGGTACTCAATTCGACTGTATGTTTTTTTTATGTGTGTTACCTCATAACTTTTTAATGGGTGAACCGATTTCGATGATTCTTTTTTATTTGAAAGCTGGTACTTCTCGTGTGGTCCATCATCAAGGTCAGACCGATAGTTTTTGAGTTTTTCTTAATAACTTATATTGAAGTCGGCTGTACAAATTTTTTAATTTTTAACTATTTAAATATTAATTTACTAACATGTTTTTTTTTCAAAAATGTATTGGGCCGTGGTAGCTCAGGCACAGATTAAAACTAATTGTTAACTAGCTCAGAGTCTAGACGCTCGCTGTAAATTTCACAGCCCAAGAGCCCTGGTTCGACTTTCATCGGTACCACTAAAATTGTTAATACCAATGTTAAGTGTGAAGTAAAAATAAGCCAATCTATCAGAATATTTCAACATTAGGTCATAACTAGGTTCCCCCGAACGGGTTCCCACCTTGTCGTGGCGGAGGGGGGTGAACAAAGCTGGCCCCCATATGACTGGCCCGAGGTGAAGGACCGGTCCGAAAGGCCACTCCGAGTAGGCTTGGCGAGCCCACTTCGGATGTATGTCAGTGGGCTGCAGCGAGAAGGGTGTCCTCTCCCCCTACCGCTGCAGCCGAGGTGGAGTCGCAGAGGAAGAGGAGTGTTGGTATGACGATACGCCACTCGCTCTATCCTCCGCGACTCTGACGGGGCCGCAACGTTGATGCGGTGGTGGTGGGGCCGCGGGGGGAGCGGAGTCTCGGTATTACGAGGCGCCGCTCTCTCTACCCTCCGCAACCGAATCGTGGTTGACTGCGGAGCTATCGACAGATTCGCCGTTGGGGTCAGGTCCCATGGTCATCGCTAATCGGAAAAGGGGGCGTCTGTTGCGCAGGTGTAGTTGGAGGCCGTGGAGGAAGGCGCGCCATGTGTTCTAGTGCGCTTTACCTGAGGAAGATATGGGTGAGGAGTTGTGCTCTCCTGAGGAGGAGCCACCATGGGGCGGCCAGCGCTGGTGGGGCCTCGGATGTATGCGAAAGCCTTCCCGTGGCCCTGCCAATATGCGTCGAAGGTGGAACATCGTGGGGTTTTAGTCGGCGCGACATAACCCGTCCTTGTCCCCGCGAGGCGGGTATGCGTAGGCATTTCCCCATGTTAAAATAAAAAAGGTCATAACTACGTTAATTATAGAACTAAGTCTGCTAGCTAATTTAGATATATTGGGGCGTCATTGGGGCTTCGCATCAACAGCAATTCCAAGACCCAGAGTGCGGTCTAGAACCACCTGCATCCATACACTAAATGCATGTTTCATCAGGCACTGCACTTTACAGTACGAAGTTGTCAATAGAGAAACTTTTTTCCTATTGGTTGTCGGCTCTTCGAACTATATGGCCGGGCCACAGCCACTGCAGTTTATTAATCCGCTAGACTACATGTATCAGTCACTCTTGTACGTCTGCAAGTATCATCACACGATGTGTGATGTTATGATACTTGCAGACTCACCACTCCACTCATATTTTCTTCTTTCGTCTTTCGTCTTAAAATAATATAATATGTATATGTAAAAAAAAATATCAAAACATCTCACTTTAGTTCATAACGAAACGTTACCCCGAGTCTGAACTGAGAAATATAATATTACTTTCGCATTTTTTTTATATTAGAATAAATAATGAACAATAAATCTTATAGTAAAAAATAACTATATTTTTATATTCAGTGATTTTAGTTTTAGTGTAAATTAATTATAAATTCATAAAGTAATAAATGTCGACCGTCCGTACATATAACGGTTTTTTTTTCGTAATCTAATAATTTATAGCCAGTATTTATCGCTTAGTAAATTTTATTCTGTTGAGGAATAAATATTTTAAATCGTAAACGGTAAAAGTTAACAGTTCAATATAGACCATCGCATGTTCACTGTTTGATATAAGCCTCCCCCAAGGAACGCCACAAAGAACGATCCTGAGCCACCTGCATCTGTTGACTTCTTGCATCTCTTACAAGGTCACTCCTACTAGTACCGAAGCACCCTACACTTCGCTTGCCGATAGGAGGCTCGAGAACACTCGAGAACCTTTGCTTGTTTGTCCTTGTGCAATTTGTGAATCAAAACAGCCTTCACAATACAGGAGAAAATCCTACTATGGGGTAACATTATTAATAAAAATGATCGAATTACCGGTGCTAAATCTAAAAGGTAGCCATCTAAAGATATTGTACCAGGAGAATGCGTGTTCTGTTATAATTATATAATGAAATATTATAAACATTGCAGCCTCGAATAAAGAAATCTGTGTTTTGCGAGACATTATTATAATTCAATTGTTTTCAAAGTACCTATACCAAGTTATAATATGAACTATGAAGTACCTACTAACGACGGATCGAACAATTGTTTTAAAAAGGTTTTTTTTTTAATATTTATTTTCAATTATAATAAAATATATATTTAAATAATCTCTAATCAATTGCTATCCGTTAGTCTGGCTAAAACTTAATAACAGCTAGACCGATTTTGCTGAAATTTTTTGCATGTATTTTAATGAGTCTTTAAATGTTTTACATTCACATTTGGACACGGTAGGTGGCGCTGTTGTCAATATCCAGATATAACCGCTGCGAAGCCGCGGCGGATCGTTATAAAAAATAAAAATATTATACTACATATTACACAAGCTACATTAGTTGACTAGCAACATTACATACGTGGATCTCAAATTAATTATAGTCCATCTATTTTATGGAGATTAGGATTTGTTTTTTTTTTATTGACAGTAGGAGGATTAACAGGAGTAATTTTAGCTAATTCTTCTATTGATCTACTGTACTTACTGTATAACAATATCAAAATTATTTCTTAAATTCTTTTAAAAGTATACGTATTAGCAACAACAAACATCAATATATTAACACCGGTTCAAATTATCTTTTGATTAAAACTAGTATTATTAGTTCATAACAGTTTAAAGTTAAAAATGTTGTACAACCGACTTCATTATTAATTATTAAGAATAACTCAAAAACTGTTGGTCAGACCTTGATCAAATTTATATGGGACCATATGAAAAGCACCAAGTTTCAAATAAAAGAATCATTGAAATCGGTTCACCCAGTTAAAAGTTATAAGGTAACACACATAAAAAACATACAGTCGAAGTGAGTACCATCCCCTTTTTGAAGTCGGTAGAAAAACCGCGCGTCAAACTAAACTAACGTTAAAATTGTTTTATCTTATTTTTCCATTTTGGGATATATTATTATTATTTTATATTTTATATTATAATATATAAAATAATATGCATCATCTTAATTCATTGCCAAATCAAATCAAAAACGTATTGTTTTTTATCCTTAGGTATTCCAAGGTACGATATACGTGTTTAACACTACACAACAACATAAGGAAAAAACATACCTTCTCAGAGGTTATAGCGTCCACTCCTCACCGTGAATGCAAACACTGTGATAGCTCGAACAAGCAAAACGGATTCCTATCGAAACTTGTTTTTCCACTATACATTATCATATTTATTTTTGACGCCAAAGAAAAAATTATCCCACTTTTCAAGATAAAACATATTAAGCTCAACTCGTTTTTAAATTTAGTTTATATTCAACTTCATTTTGTATCTAAATATTACCCGAATCCAAATCGATACTGAGTAGTTATTTACATTTAAACTACAGGCAATAATTTTCCGAATTTATGATACTTATTTAAAATATTTTCTTTAAACTTCTTAATCTTAAAAAAGCTAATACTACCAAAGTATAGACATTGAATTTGTTTCTTTACAGGTATTAAAAAATGGTTTATTACTCTACTAGCTGTCCCTCGCGACTTCACCCGCGTGGTATTTACTACGATATCATAGGTTTTAATTTTTTTGTGCGAATCCCTAATTATTTTTCTAAAATAAAACTTACTCCTTATAACATCAGCTATCTGCCAGCGAAAGTCTCGTCAAAATCAGTCCAGGCGTTTCGAAGATTAGCCGGAACAAACAGACAGAAAGACAAAAATTTTAAGCATTGTTTTTTTGTTATTAGTACCCTATATACTTCCATATGCCTTTCGTATAAAGCTGTTATTTTAACATTACAAACAGACACTTCAATTTTATTTATTTGTATAGATAAGTTACGAAAAATGTCGCCTAGTTTGTACCGGCGCGGCGTTATTATTGCATATTTTAACATGAAAATGTAGTTCTTGTGACATAACTGTAATAGTTGGACATACGGTATCGCGGACTTTTTTGTGGATATTGATGTCCTCTATAAAACTCTAACACATCACTTTGTTCTATTGTCAATAATTTCCACAGCGTACGTGATATAAGGATTTTTCGACGTTACTATTGCATATTTTAACATGGAAAAGTAATTATTGTGACAGAACTGTAATAGTTAGATATGTATATGGTACTGTAGATTTTTTTTCTATATATTGATGTTCTGTATAAAACTGTAGCACATCATTTTGCTCTACTGTCAATAGTTTCCACAACGTACGCGATATAAGGATTTTTTTGGTATCTTTTTACACCTTCGAGTTACATTAACGTTTTCATACGGATACTTAACTTTTTGAAAATATTATATCAGGGATAATGTAGGATTCTAATGGTGAAAGAATTTTTCAAATCGGTGCAGTAGTTTCGAATCCTATTCAATGCAACCAAACAAACATATCTTTCCTCTTTATAATATTATTGTGGAGATAAACACGCGTTGTTGTGTAGATCACATACATAGTGAAATTATTCACACAAAATAAAAATCAATAGTGATTTACTTCATCTTTATGTACAGTGTCTAAATTGGAAATCTGTTCGTCGTCATGAAATGTATTTTTACTACTTCCGATTAATAATTGATTGAATGGATTAAATGTTAATCTTGTATAATCATTTTTATAGGATAAGGGTGACAAACGAGCACACAATCCACCTGATGGCTTACTACTTACAGTTGCCGTGGCCCATAGACATCTATATTAATCCTCAGGTAAGAATCAAAATGCAGATGCATTGCCACCCCTGAGGACTGAGATGGAATGCCTCGTTTCCAGTAAAAAGGGTCTCCATTACTCTACACTCATCACACGAAACACACCAGCATTGAGCTGGTCATTATGTCTCTAATATAAAACTGCACTACCGAGCCGTTAAAGATGGATTTCTATTCTACCTTGGAGTCCGTCAGTTTTTTTTTTTTATAGTATAGGGGGCAAACGAGCATGCGGCTCACCTGATGGTAAGTGACTACCGCCGCCCATGAACAACCGCAACACCAGGGGAATTGCAGATGCGTTGCCGACCTTTTAGAAAGGTGTAAGCTCTTTTCTTGAAGGTTCCTAAGTCGTATCGGTCCGGAAAATTCGCTGGTGGTAATTGATTCCACAAGGAAGTCGTGCGAGGGAGAAAACTTCTTCTAAATCGCACAGTCGTGGACCGCCAATCATCCAGATGGTATGGATGGTAACGCGAGTTTTCTCGCGATGTGCGATGGTGAAATTGAGCGGCTGGAATTAGTCCGAACAATTCCTCAGAGCACTCTCCGTGATAAATGCGATAAAATACGCAAAGAGATGCAACATCTCTACGCAGTGCCAGTGTATCGAGCCGATCAGAAAGAACTCGGTCGTCGACGATTCGAACCGCTCTGCGCTGGATGCGGTCAAGTGGAAGGAGCTGGCACTGGGGTGCCCCGGCCCAGAGATGAGAACAGTATTCCATGTGGGGCCGTACTTGCGCTTTGTAAAGTTGCAAGCGATGTGCCGGCATGAAATACTGTCTCGCTCTGCTGAGCACGCCAAGCTTTTTAGAGGCCAATTTGGCCTTCACTTCCAAGTGACCACGAAACTGCACACTATTCGATATGTCGACGCCAAGGATTCCGATACTGGCTGAGGCAGTAAGGGGAGTGCCTTGAAACTGAGGAGATACGACAAAGGGGTTCTTTTTAGCGGTAAACGCGCAAACTTGTGTCTTCTGGGGATTGAACTGGACTAGATTTAGTCGCCCCCAATCCGAGACTTTGTTAAGCAAAGACTCGACTTCAGACACAAGTTTGTCCCGGTACTCGGCGACGTTTTCCCGAGAAATATTGGCACGGCCGGTATATAAGGCATCACCAGTGCTGTCGTCCGCATAGCAATGAATGCTGCCAGTTAGCAACATATCATTGATATGCAGGAGAAACAGCGTTGGTGATAGCACGCAGCCTTGTGGAACACCAGCGTTGATAGGCTTGAAATCAGAGCATTCACCGTCTACTACGACCTTGATGCTCCGATCAGCAAAGAAACTGGTGATCCATTTGCACAATTTCTCGGGAAGCCCATAGGAAGGAAGCATCGAAAGAAGCGCTTTGTGCCAGACCCGATCAAAGGCCTTCGCTACGTCCAAACTAACGGCTAATGCCTCCCCCTTGGACTCTACTGCCTCCGCCCATCTATGAGTTAAGTAGACGAGAAGATCACCAGCTGATCGACCCCGACGAAAACCGTACTGGCGGTCACTAATCAGCTGGTGATCCTCAAGGTACCTCATGAGCTGGCAGTTTATAATGGCTTCCATTATTTTGGAGAACAAGGAGGTGATGGCGATAGGCCTGTAGTTGGACGGGTCTGAGCGGTCGCCTTTTTTAGGGATCGGGTGCACCAAAGCTGTCTTCCATGAGTTCGGGACTACGCCTTGGGAGTAGGAGTACCGGAAAAGACGCGTTAAAACCGGTGCCAACTCCGGAGCACACGTCTTCAGCACAATGGGAGGGACTCCATCGGGCCCACTCGACTTGTTGACGTCCAGGGAGAAGAGTGCTTTGCGGACCGAGCGCTGTGTAAATCGCACATCCGGCATGGAGCACTCACATCGCGGGATGGTCGGCGGTGTGTTCCCCCCGTCATCTAGAGTCGAGTTGGACGCAAAAAGAGAGCTCAACAGATCGGCTTTCTCCTTTGCGGCATGGGCCAGTGAGTCGTCCTCTCTGTGCAGAGATGGAAGAGATGGCTGACAGAAGTTCCCTTGGACAGCCTTGGCGAGAGACCAGAATGCACGGGTTCCCGAAGGAAGGCGAACTAGCTTCTCGCCAATTCTGCCGATGTGCTCAGACCTTGCCTTGGCAATGACGCTTTTGAAGGACCTGGAGGCGGAATTATACTTCTTTTTTAATGCGCTGGTGTTTACATCCCGAGACGTTGATGCGTCAGCCCAGGCCTTGTAGCACTCCTGCGTGATGCTATTTTACAGGAGCGACCAAACCATGGCTGGGATCTGCCTCCGATGGGCACCACAGAAAATGGAATAAAACGTTCCATACCCTGAAGTACCACATCAGCAACAGAATCGGCAACAACGCTGGGATCTTCCGGCGAGAAGCAAACCCGCCCCCAAGGGTAGGATGCAAAAAAAGACCGCATCCCTTCCCAATCAGCTGACCTATAGTGCCAAACACGGCGGCAAGCTGTAGATCGCAACTGCGATTGGAGCGTGAGTGGCACCGTACTCCGGATCAGACAATGGTCCGAAGAGCCCAGAGGGGCATCAACGGAGACCTGATATCCGTCCGGATGAGAGGTCAGCAGAAGGTCCAACAGGGAAGGTACATGGTCTTCCACATCTGGGATCCGCGTAGGCGAAGTAACCAGTTGTGTTAGACCATATGCCAAAGCAAAGTCATAGACAGATCTACCCGCATGATCGGTTAAACGAGAACCAAGCCATTCAGCGTGGTGGGCGTTGAAATCACCGAGTATCACAATCTCTGCGGATGGGACCTGTTGTAGCACGGAGTCTGCAGCCATTTGGACGTGGTCTATGAGTCGGTCTGTGTCGGCATTACCGCTATGGGACCTATAGAGGCACCCGTAGACGCGGGGATGGTCGTCGCTGTCTACGCGCAGCCATAGGATGGACAGGTCCGTACCTTCAAGGCTGCCGAGGCGTCGAAAACAGATGTCCTCTCTGACATACACGCAAACTCCAGCCCGGGGCACAAACGAGTGTTCTAATTTGTACCCCGGGTAGGAGAGATACGAAGTATCAGCCGGAGAGGACACCTGTGTCTCGGTAAGAAAGAGCAAGGCCGGCTTAGCTATCTCCAGATGGTAGTGGACGGCGTTAAGGTTTGAATGAAGTCCCCTGATATTGCAGAAATCCACGGTAAGCGTGGCAGGGGTTGCCTTTGTCTTCTTGCTCCGCTTGCCCCGAGCAGGTTTCGTCTTGAGCGGAATTTTGCCCCCCCCAGAATACGCGGGGCAGCCTGAGCACCCACGCCCAGGAGTGGAGTAGTTTGGTCGTGGATGCTCAGCGAGGGATTCTCCAGGGGTGCTGGTACCCTCCTGGGGTAGTCTTTTATTTAATTCCACTACCATGTTGATGGGGGGGGGGGGGGGGAATTGGGCCTCCGGCCACCTGCACTCACCAAGCACAACGCAGAAGTAAACCTCTACTTCACGCTGGTATTCTGTGAGGTCGTGGTACCACCCCGGTTCGAGCTGGCCCATCCGAGCGACAGCAAAAGCCACCGCTTAGCTCTACCACTGTTAACCAACCATTAACCAACCAACAACAACTGTTACCAGTGTTGGTACAAGCGCCTTGCCTATTTCTACAGCTAATACATTTCTAAATCTATTTTAAAAAAAACACTCTTTTGCTATGGCAGGCTGCGAGGCATCTCTTCTTTGTCGGCTGGGGTGACTGGTCTGGGGTGATATGTCAACGTCCGTATGGTATGTTTGAGCAACTGTTTTAAAGAAATCCATGCCTAATGTCGCATTCTCTATAATTTAAAATTAAATATTTTGTACAGCCGACTTCAATATAAATTATTAAGAATAACTCAAAAACGATTCGTCTGACCTTGATCAAAATCATATAGGACTACATGTGAAGTACCAGCTTTCAAATAAAAAAAGAATCATCGAAATCGGCAAAATTCCGCTCAAAAACATAACTGCTCGGGGCAAATGCAAATAAATTAATTTGATTTGATTTGATTTGCAAACTGAGCAACAATACCAAGGCGACCCCTGCCACGCTATCCGTGAATTTCTGCAACATCAGGGGACTTCACTCGAACCTAAACGCCGTCCACTACCATCTCGAGACGGCGAAGCCGGCCTTGCTCTTTCTGACCGAGACGCAGGTGTCCTCTCCGGCTGATACTTCGTATCTCCCCTACCCGGGGTACAAATTGGAGCACTCTTTTGTGCCTCGGGCTGGAGTTTGCGTGTATGTCAGAGAGGACATCTGTTCTCGACGCCTCGGCAGTCTTGAAGGTTCGGACCTGTCCATCCTTTGGCTACGCGTAGACAGCGATGACCATCCGCGCGTCTACGGGTGCCTCTATAGGTCCTATAGCAGTAATGCCGAAACAGACCTACTTATCGACCACGTCCAAATGGCTACAGATTCCTTGCTACAACAGGTCCCATCCGTAGAGATCGTGATCTTTGGCGATTTTAACGCCCACCACGCCGAATGGCTCGGTTCACGTTTAACCGATCATGCGGGGAGATCTGTTTATGACTTTGCCTTGGCACATGGTCTTGGCGTATGGCATATGGTATGGTATGTTTTGTGTATTGAATTAATGTCTACGCGAGAGAACTACTACACTAATTACGGGCTGTAGGGAATACTGAACAAACTCTCGGACTGGGGGCGACTAAATCTAGTCTACTTAAATCCCCAGAAGACACAAGTTTACCGCTAGAAAGAACACCTTCGTCGTATCTCCCCAGTTTCAAGGCACTCCCCTGGTTGCCTCAGTCAGTATCGGAATACTCGGCGTCGACATATCGAGTGACGTGCAGTTTCGTGGTCACTTGGAAGAGAAGGCCAAATTGGCCTCTAAAAAGCTTGGTGTGCTCAGCAGAGCGGGACAGTATTTCATGCCGGCACACCACCTGCAACTTTACAAGGCGCAGGTTCGGCCTCACGTGGAATACTGTTCCCATCTCTGGGCAGGGGCTCCCCAGTGCCAGCTCCTTCCACTTGACCTTCATTTTCTTTCGCATCTACCACGGGGAGTGCTCTGAAGAATTGTTCGGATTAATCCCAGCCGCCAAATTTCACGAACCCACGTCGCGGCAGAACTCCCGATACCATCCACACCATCTGGATGATTGGCGGTCCACCACTGTGCGATTTAGAAGATGTTTTCTTCCTCGCACGACTTCCTTGTGGAATCGATTAAAATCCGCGATTTTTCCGGACCGATACGACTTAGCGACCTTCAAAAAAAGAGCCTACTCCTTTTTAAAAGGCCGGCAACGCATCTGCAATTCCCCTGGTACTCCTGGTGTTGCAGTCGTTCATGGGCGGCGGTAGTCACTTACCATCAGGTGAGCCGCATGCTCGTTTGTCCCCTCTCTTATAAAAAAAAACAATATAATATTTTACTAAGCGATAGGATTCCGTTTCTGCCTAGGTGTCAGTCTGGGTAAGTACCCACAGCAATCACACCAGAAGCCATCTTTGTTTGAAATTGACTGCAGGTGTCCATTTGTGACTTCAGTTTCTTTTTAACCCTTGTTATAATTTATTCATTTACCTGTCTGGAGAATAGCTTGATACACAAAATTAAAAACATATTAATGCACGTCACATGAATTTCAAATATCGAACGGTCAGATAATTAAGTTGCCTCATTGGTGGTTTATAAATAGACTAAAAAGGCTAATGTAATAACGAAGTAAAATATTAATCCTGTTTATTATTAACGTTTAATTTTAACCGACTTCAAAAAAACGCGGTTCTCAATTCGGATGTTTTCAATATGTTGTTTACATGATAGTTCAGTGACAAAAAATTACTCGATTAGTTCAACAATGCGAGTACTACGGTTTGCAGAAAAATAACGGTAGTTACTCCATGATCTCAATTTTTAAGTGTCTTTAGAGATCATTCTAACAGACCAACAGACAGATCGATTTGTACAAAACTCAGTTTTGTACAGATCGATTAATCTAAAAAATTGGTAGACAGAAAGCACCGAACCGTTTTAGTAGACCAGGCGTCACCCACCCTGCTCAAAACGGAGGTTAATGTTGCAGTGTAGTTGTCGACGAAGGCGTATGTATCAGGAGTTCAAATACAAGAAGAAAGAAGGCAAGCAAAATAATAATGAAAGCAAAAGCGAGCGAGAAGAGAGAAGTAAATGCTCAGAGCCGTGTCGAACACTGTGGCGTCGGGAATGGTTTGAAGAAATAAGATTAGTAGTTATTTCAATACTGCAATGAACCTTGTAAAACTATAGGCTAGCTTGCAGGAGCTATAGACTTTAAAGGATGTTTACTCGGGAACGGATGGAAGGGTTCTTGAGAACGATGACGAAAGTTTGCTTGTTCATTTCACGTCGGTTGGTCAACATGTTGGCCGTGCGGAAGAAAAGATCTTTTTGCGGACATCGTGTTCAGAGCGTTTTATGCATGCCTTAAGCTCAAAGCGCGTAGGTATGTTCTACTAGCGCCTAAACATCAAGTTTCCAACGTTTTGTCGCATGAAATCGTATCTAACAATCAAATTGAACATATAAATTATATAAAAAGCACATTATTTTTTTTTAAATCGATCAATTGCTATTTTTACATCAAAAATCGGTTTAGTGGCATAAGGTGTAGATTTATCAAGTCCGCATGGAGGCGTAAACACGATAACTTTTGAAAATATCTATTGTTCAACTGTGGAAAGCCATGGAATGTAAATGGCAGTTTAATTTTGTTTTGTTTAGTTATAATTTTTTTTTCGACTGAGTAGTAGCGAAATTTTCGGTGTTTTGAGCAGCCTTGTATTAGTTTATTTTACTAAATACACTTTGCCTCACTCCCGGCCACAGAGTAGTTTTTCTTTTTTTCTTTATCACTCCGGACTCAGCCGCCGTCGTGGGTGGTCGTTTGTTTAGTGGTTCATGCTGAAAAAATCGATCGCCTTAGAAAAACAAAATATTCTAAAAACCAAATTTGATACATACGTGTATCTTACCAAGGTAAGATATTATTATTTTTATAATCACAGATTTTATTACAATATTTTGTTTCGCTGAAAGTACGCAGGATTTATATTGATACGTCTCGGAATTTATGGAGACCTGAAGGTTTACTTCGTTGACTGCTACTGGAACTCCTCGACGAGGAGAACTAGATGTGCCGAGTTTGGGCTCGTTTTGTTAGTTATGAATAGACCGTATCTCTGGACTTGACGGAGTGACTTGAAGGTGTACTTCGGTGACTGCTACTTTTTTTTAATTTTTTTACTATCATATGAGCATTATGAGTCGTGCACTTTTGGATTTTCCAAACTTTTTTTATTGAAGTTTGACATAAAATTATTGGTAAATTGGAAGTACAGTAATAAGGTTTTTAGTGATAACTTGTGTGTATTTAAACTACTTTAAAAAATCATGTTATACGTAATGTTTTAATGCGCTTAAGGCATGCACAATTGGATTTACCAATAGTTTTATTAAGAATATATTATGACCTAGTATGAAAAGTGAGAACACAATTATAATTATCAAGAATAAAGTTGGATTTGGACTATTCGACTAGTGTGGGATGCTACTAGCCAATGGAAGCGTGAAAAATAACTAAGGACATATCGGCGACCGTCGCTCTCTGTCGCACTCATTACAACTCGTGCACATTGGTTTCCTGTACACGCAAGATTTATTTAAATACTTTTAAATTATTAACCCCCGGAGAAACTGCTTGCCCTTTTGTGAGATTTTTATATAATATATAATAAACAACCTATAAAAGTGGCAGATTAAATCAAATACTTTTTTTGGAGTTTTTGAAAATGAAACTTTAGGGTAGTTTGCCCCTATGTCAACCCCTTCAGAAGTGTCTTCCATTTTTTTTTCTTAATTCTTTATCAACTTAACTGACGGATAGTCATTATTACTATTTGAATCAAACACTTTTTTGGGCGAATTTTATTGCGACTTACCTGTATGCGCAGTACCAGGTGTACCCAGGTAGGCCGGGCAAGAAGTCAAATACCTGCTTATTGAGTGAACTCATACTTTTCAACAAAGTTTCATGATGCATGAAATACTTCATGAAAAATACGTCATGAGCCCCCGGACCATGGGGAGGACAGAAAAATTGACATTAAGAAAGCATAAAAATAATATTTATTGTCAAATAATACCTTTGACAGTCATACAAATCATACAATACGCCTAACCATTTAATGTCTTGATGTCTACTTAATAATACTATTTAAAATAAGAAGTAATATTGTTGAAAAATTACTGAATAACTTATTTTAAGCGTATTAACACAGCTGCCGACCATCTGGGATTACGAACAAGAGATAAGAAAGCTTAATGACTCTATAAATGAACCTTTGTGTATTTGTTTGTTGACTCGTTAATGGATTATAGACTCGGTCGAATTTCTTATGAATTACTCATTAAAACTGGTCGCTTTACCCGAAATTGTTGTAATATCGGAAGTCGCTATTACCGAACCATTCTCTATCAAAAGTATATGTTAAATTCAAAGGACTTCAAAGCAACGTCGTTATAACCGAAAAGTCGTTAAAACCGGAGTAGTTATTAATGAAATCCACTGTAGTTAGTTTAACAAGATGGAATTTAATATAACCAAATACTCAGTGATGATTTTCGTATGAAAGAAACGTCCGATCCTTTAAGTCAATAATACTTATAGAAAACTCTAGCCTAGAGCAACTATCATAAAATACCTATTTGTTTGACCCCAAAATTAAAAAGTCACATTTCTACGCTTGCCTCTGTCTTGCCATGCTGGGATTTGTATGTGGCCCGATTTTCATAACCGTTGCATTATAAAGCTCTTTGATTCGTTAGAATAGCTAATTAAAAACAATATCAAAAAATCAAAAGTTATAATGTGAATTAAAAAAATTAAAAATGCATTTATTCGAATTTGAGTAAAATGTTACAACCTGGAAAAACATGCAGGTGCAAGTGGTTTAGGACCGTACTTTGTAACATTTCTTGGAGGAGGCCTATGTTCAGCAGTGGACTTGTGAAAAGCTGTAATGATGATGATTATGATGATGAGTAAAGTTCTTATTTTATTATAGGTAATACCTATATTGAAGATTTATTAACTTATACCTATTAGGTATACATTATTAAACTTCACTTTAAATTATACTGACCTGAACCGTCAACTTTGTCATAAGAATTATATACGTGGTAGAGCCATGCTGCAGCTATGTTAGTAGTATAGTTGTAGCACGAATGGGTCGGCTGGACAGGGGAAGGAACACCCTCTCACAGAATACCAGTGTAAAATAGCAGCTTAACACTGTTTTGTATGGTGAGTGTAGAGAACCGGAGAAACCTTTTAGTGGAAAAGAGGGATTCCATCTTAGTCCTCAAGCCTGACAACGCGTCTGCATTTTAATTCGCAAAGGAAGATAAATGTAAATGTCTATGGGCCACAGTAACCACTTACCATCAGGTGGAATTTGTGCTCGTTTATCACCCTATCCTATAAAAAAGCATTTGTTATAACTACGAGTACCACGCTCGGCAGGCGGATTAATTGTACTCCCCGTATATCTGGCTTACACTACATGGTGATTCCGCTCTCGATAAGAGGCTATGAGATTTTTCTAGAATTTCCCTTAGTCGCCTAATCTTACGATAACCACGAACTTAAACACGATGATGGATTGGCTTACGCCGCACTACTCGGCAAACCTACCTAAATAATTGAACGTAAATCACGTTACGTGATACGTCACCGTGGTGCATGAAAGTCTATCACGTTATGTGATAGATTTTCATACACCACGGTGACGAACTCCTAATTTAGAACCAAATATTTCCTAATATTTTATTTGCATGTGCCATTTACTTAGTTTAGTCGATCGTTAAGCGTAGAGATTGAATTTATCACACAAGTATATTAAATGCGGTCGTTAACACATCCTTTTAAATCGAATAAACATAATTAGATAAAGAAATTGGATTACGTAGTAAGAAGATGACGCTGCCACTTCGACAAAGTAAAAATAGTGGGTAACTAGGACAGTAGGCTGCTAAGTTTGCTATTTATTTACCATATTACTTAGTTAAGTTCCTGATTACAGACTGCAAATTCTAGGATTGATTCAAATGATAGTAAGTAAGTAAAAGAGTAAATAATAGCCGCTAGTTAGATTTAAGTAGTTATTTAAGTTTTAGCCCGGCCACATACATACGGAATTTCGGAAACGGAATTCCGAAAAGGAATTCCGTTTCGGAATTCCGTTTCGGAACTCCTAACAGGTCGGCCACACACATACGGAATCCGGGTTTGCCCGCAAAATTTCGAACGGAAAACTACCGCCCGTGTGTGACGGGTCATAGATTTTATATGAACTTGCTGCGTTCGGAATCTCGAATCCGCCTATAGTATGATAAAATTACGGCGTATAAACATCGTGCTAGCGCAATAGAGATCTTTTAATTTCGGCTTAGTATGCTTTCGAAATTCTTACTTCTTCTAAAGCAGAGTTTCCCAACCTTTTTTAGACCAGGGAACACTTTGATTTTATTATAGTTAGCAGGTACCACAAGGTGAAAGAAAAAACTGTGTCAATCTAACAATTAATTATAATCACAACAATTAACATAATTATATAATAAACTGAAAAGAAGCATTCATTAACAGTATTATTTGTGCATTTATTGTAAAAGCTAGTAGATACTTACTAACGTGACGCGCGGTGTTGTAGATACTGCCAGCGTGACGATAAAATAATAAAAGTGTTATTGAAAACGATTAGGCAGGTAAAATATTTAAATCTTTCGCGGATGATATTTAAGCTCTTGCGGACCACTGGTTGGGAATCCTTGTTCTAAAGAGAGCGCTTACACCGTCACGCTAATAAGGCTCTTCGCTATGTATAGAATATAGTAGTAATACAAGTGTATATAAAACAGCACCATATTTTATTTGCTTGTACTACTATGAGTGTACCTTATCCACTTAGCCTGGAGGCGTCTTGATGCTATAGGTACATCACAGAAAAAGAGAAATTAAGTCGTAACAATGTAGAGTTTGAAGGACTCAAGAAATTAAATCATGATTTGTACATTCAATTTTTGTTAATTATAATGGGGCTGCCTCGGTATTGTAGCGCCTCTGGCATGTTTGCAAAGGCTCATATTAATGGGTTTGAAGTCATAATGGGCAAATGATTTGCTGCCATGTTGAATCGCATGCGAACGAGCACCAACATCATTCTCAGTGTACTAGCGGACAGATGGGATTCACCAATGTTAGAGCGTTGGATAAATCTGCATACTGTAAATTAGGCACGCCACGACCTAGAGTAGTGTTTTAATTTTATTTAATGTTTATGTTTATTAATTTTAATTTTCTTTAATGTTGTAGGTATTTAGATTATAATTTTTTAACAAATGTGCATAATTGGTCTGAAATAAATTAATTATTATTATTATTATTTGGGTTTTTATATATGTGCAAGATAACGTTGTGACCAGGATTAAAAAAGGAATGCTTCGGTGGTTTGGTCACTTAGAAAGAATGAACGAGGAAAGAGTGACAAAGCAAATTTATGTTTCAGAAGTGAACGGCAGGGTCGGGAAGGGACGCCCTAGGCAAAGGTTTATCGACCAAATCGGCGATTCATTAAAAATGGGCCAGATTAGGAGTACCCTTAACCGACGAGTGTGTATGCGTAGATATATGGATGTAAAGGAGGCGAGAGAGGTGTGTCAGGATCGCGCCAAATGGAAGTCCGTAGTCTCTGCCTACCCCTCTGGGTGACAGATGTGAGTGTTTGTGTTGTGTTGTGTGTGTTTTTTTGCTCGGCAGGTGGCGTGTAGGCAGAACGCTAGTGCGAAGGCAGTAGCCTGCTAGCAGCAACCCGGTTAATCCGCGTGTTTCGGCTATCGCTGCAGAAGTCCGCGCGAGACCGGTTTTTGTTTTATTAGAGTCTAAATTTGGATTTTGGGCGCGTGGTTTCGCTACGTAATTGAGTTTCGTGAAAACCGAAATTAGGCGTATTGAAGTTAGTTAAATGTACAATGAAGCTAAGAGACTGAATTAGTGACAGTGAAGAAAGAAGTGGTCCGGCGATAGAGCGGTCTGGAGCGATGCAGCATTTTGGAGCAGCCTGGAACTCGGCCGCTGCTGGTCGCCTACGCTTGCCCAGGCCCCACACATTTACACATCACTGTACACGACTCGCCATCTACTATTACACACACTCACGACCTGCCCAAGCCTTGGAGCGAAGTTAGCTTCGGCTACTGGTAAGTGTTATTGGTTTCTAGCTTTCTCCCATATAGTTTATTGTGATAGAACCTTCCACGTGGCCATATTGGGGTCCGACCTGCGTCTGCTCGTGAACTCTTCTGCTAAATGGGCCTCGGAAGATTTGACCTTTGTAGGAGCAGCCGTAGGCCGGTAACAGATATATTTCGTGTTTTTATTTTCGTGAATTAATTTAACTTGACCCTTGACTTTTCTTTCGATTTACTGGACAGTAGGTTACTGCACCCACATAATGACAATCATGTGTTACTTGGGCTTTGAGATGAATAGAACAGACAATGTACAGCCTCAGGCTGCTTTTCTAGATGACATTTTTATTAATAATTGCAGAAAATAATTAAATAATTAGAAAAGTTTAAGTTGTATTTTATTTTATTTAATAATAACTAAAAAACGGCATCCATTTGTGTTCTTTTCAATTTATTGAAACTACATATCCCAAGAACGAGTGATTTTACTATATAATCTACAAATAATAAAACAAAACCCCAGGCCCTACAAAAATATGATTTTTGTCATAAGTAACAGATGTTTAAATCTTCAAAATAAGATACATTTGAACTTTGTTCACGCCGGGCCCAAGCTTGTGTGGAACGAAGTTCATCCCCTTTATTTCTTTTTGTATGAACGATATTATGAAATTATTATACTTGTTTTATTGGTACAGGCGAAAATCATCCCAAGTTGCTCGCGTACTGTGATATTTACAGCGTAACTTAGCATTTGAGCTACCGCGAGTTATGCTGCCTTGCTGGGTCAAAACTATTATATAAGCTTTTCAAAACTTAAAATCTCCTAAATATATAACTCTTATAGATTGACGTAGGCAAAAGACAAGGAGGTTATTAACCTCCTTAGCAAAAATACTTATCGTACGAGTTTGGAACTAAAGATTAAAAAATTTTTGCTTGACGGTTTGACGCTGTCATTTTCCATAGAGATTAGAGTTTTTGGCGGGAACTTGACCGGCGGTGGTTTGCTGCTCCTGTATTAGAGTTTAAATAATAGTTTGAAGCGGATTTTGATATGTAAAAGTGGTGCGATTTTATGTATTCACTGTCTACGCATGTGAACTATTAGTGAAAATGGTGAAACAAGTGCTCTGATGATGATGGATTCTCTGTTTCAGATAAGCTGTTTCTTTGCATAGGCGCCTTTAGATACCATCGCCAACTGTAAGCTGTCTGCTGGCTCAAGTTGCCGTTAAAATCTCCCAAGGGCTGCACAGTGTGATGCATCAACATATTGTAAAGCAGTGAAATTCTATATACTAAAAATAAAAAAGACAAGGCTGTGTGACATAGTTCCTTTGCCTGCTCTTTCGAGCGAATAATAAAAACAACAACAACAATCACCTGTAAACTTGTCATTTTGACGTTTATTCAAAAACACGAATGACGAAAATGAATGCGTGTTAGAATACAAGTAAATGATTATTAGATAATAAGTTAATTGTAATTTTCTCACCTTTTGTAGACTCACAAGGTTATAACTTGTTAAAAATGGATCCGGCCCTGCTACGAGAACGGGAAGCGTTTAAGAAAAAAGCACTAGCAACGCCAAGGTACGCACTACATACTTGTTAGCCGAGTACTAGCTTTATCCACTTATGACGACAGATACTTTCACTGTCTCTCACTCCCACTCGTTACAACTTCCTTATCAAGAATTATCACCAATCTACGAAAGGACACACAAGATTATTATATTTAGGAATCGTATATGTCTAATAAAGCACATAACGTTAAATATTATTGACAACAAAACATAAATTAATAATGATAAATGCATTTCAAAGCTAAGAAATATTAATTTTTCTTAGAACTAATAAATAACAATAAATTGCTCCATTATCCTCTCCGAAATGAGAGGAGTCCTGTTCCCAGCTGTGGGATGTATACAGGCTGTAACTATAGTCGAGATGACCAACTTTTATACCAGAATATTTGCCAATACCAGGCCTCAAAATTAGAAACTGACAGTCTTTTAATTTATCTGAGGTCTTCTTTTTCCTTCCTTTATGGCAGTTACATTGGAATTCAGAATCTCCTCCTTTTTTAAGTTGGTTTAAAATATATTATGTGATGGATTTTGACCATCTTATGTGTTGTATCTATAACATAAGATAAGGAATTGTTAGACAAATTATAGTTTAATATTGCAGGAGTTAATATTATGGTATGAAATATATACAAAGGATGTGTTTATGTAGGTTAGAAGGAACTTAAAGATGTCTTTGGACAAGTCATCATCAGTTAACAATTGCCTGCTGATTTTAGCAGATGATTATTAATTGATAATGACAATTTGGTGAAATTATGGTTAGTATAGTTTCTCTCATCTATACCACAATCACACAAAGAACTTAATCCTGAGCATAGCCAGGCATGACCAATTCATAACCAGCAGACAATAGAAGTTGGTATTTCAAATTTATTAAGGAAAACAAGCACACAAGATGTTGGATAAAGATATTGTTTTATTCAGTCAAGTGGCACTTCTATTTGACTTGATAGTCAAATTAATGTAATAGTTATTTATAATTATGAAAGCCCTAAGACATACATTAAAAACAATATTAACACTAAGAAATTAAATTTTTACTATCTATACACAGCCACCAGGTTGATGTCCCTACAATGATAGAAATTTATATATATTGATGTCCGTTTATTTATTTAATTTATATATTTAAATGTCTGTAAAACGTTATCAGTATCTCAATTTCAAATTAAACAGGCTGATAAAATTAAAACAATACAATCCAAAACACAGAAAACTGTAAAGAATAATTTTTTCATTGTTTCTGCTTCAAGCCTTGCATCATTAATAAGCAGTTGATAAGTGTTATAAGCATAGCAATATCTGTCTCATTTTTTAACATTCCTTTTCATTTCCTACTAGCTGTTCCCCACAACATCGCCCGCATGGGATTTATTACGATTGTATTTTATGAATTTTAATTTTTTTATGTGGTACCCTAATTATTTTTCTAAAATAAAAGTAGCCTAACTTACTCCTTATAACATTAGCTACCTGCCAGTGAAAGTGGTGTCAAAATCAGTGGTGTCAAAAATTGTAGAAATTGTTTTCTTTTATAAGTGCTGTATATACTTTCATATGCATTTAGTAAAGAGCTGTTATTTTGACATTATAAACAGACACTCCAATTTTATTTATATGTATAGATTAACATAAACACAAAATTTTAAACTTTACTCAACACTAACCTAACTACTAACTTTATAATGGGGTTGTTATTAACAACCCCACAACCCTATTATAATGGCTTTCCACAAAGTAATGCCTGATTCTATTAATTATACTAACTTTGTATTTATAGAACATATCAAACTTGCATTATTTCTAATCTCTTCACAGTATAGAAAAGAAAAAGAGAGATGATTCCCAGTTCAAAGATGAGTCCAAAAAGAAATCGAAGTCCTCAAGTTCAGTCAGCACCCAACCAAAGCTTGATGCTACAAAGTGAGTATATTCCATTATATATATCAACTAATAGCTCATAATTTGCTTAGTTTTACAAATGCGCCTGCACCTGATCTCTTTCTGGTTGTGTTTTATGGGAGGCCATAAAACATTGGACTTTGAGAGTGAATGAATACAAGTGCACCTGTGGCTGTCATGACTGCTTCTAGGTCTGGTGCACATTATAATTGTACAAATAGATAGGATTCTTAATTTTGTCTTAATACATATCATCATCATAACAGCCCTTCATAGACCTATTGCTAAACATAAGCCTCACGTAAAGTATGCCACGAGCAGCGTGCATATATTGAAATCCTGCACACCTTACCAGGTCGTCATTCTATCTAGACCAGAGATTCCTAAAGTGGGTTCTGTGGTAAAGTCACCAGGGTTCCGCGAAATTATTTATTTTGCATGTTAAATAATTTCACACTGTGGTAGTAATATTATTCTGATTTCGTGCAAAATATGTAATAAGAAGAACCCATTACTGTTATGTAGATATGTAGGTAGTTAGCGAGAATTATGTTATAATAATTCAATTGCATTGTAATCATTTGATGTGGGGTTCCATAAAATAAAAGGGATTTGGTGAGTATTCCATTACCTCAAAAGTTTGGGAACTCCTGATCTAGACCCAATTAACTTGTATTTATAGATTAAATCACTTTCATTTTTTTAAATCTGATATATGATAATAATTATTATTACAAACTTACAATATTAGAATTTATATTTTTGTAGTTATAAAACGATGACAGGCAGCTCCTCGTATCGGTTTGGTGTATTAGCCCGCATTGTAAGACATATGAGAGCAAGGCATCAAGAAGGAGATGATCACCCACTGACTTTAGATGAAGTGCTAGATGAAACCAATCAGTTGGATGTCGGTAATAAAGTAAAACAGGTTAGTAATTTATAAGAAGTTTCTTCTTTACGCTTTTGTATAAAATTTAAAATGACAAATGAAGCATACAAAAACCCCTAAACTTACAGTCAGACGGATAATAACCAACAAAAGTTGCAACCAACTTAAAACATAAGAGGCTACAGATATGTTGTCAAATCTGTGGACTGCATGGTAACATACCATACCATTTACGTGACTGACTCCTGAACTACGAACTACATTCAAAATCTCCACTCTTTCGATGTAATCTTCTTGCCGACGATTAATTATTATTAATTAGATAAATCACGCACGCAAGCTAAATTAAATTTTATTGATGCATGCAAATGTCTGTATTGATTTGCATCTTTTCCCATTCCTATGTCACGTATACGGTTACCGAGGGCTGTCAACGAACAGTTAAAAAATACAGTACCTAGGTATAACTCTTTTTCTTTATTTAATGAACAACTGTTACTTTAATATAAATTCTTATAGTTTTTTACTATCTCCAAAAGAATGGTTAAATTTGACTGTGGAAAGAACTCTAAATCTGACATATAATTTATTCTAAGTAAATACTAATATTATGATAAGTAAATACTGGGAAGGAAAACGAGTGATATAATTAATATTTGGTAATAGTTGTAGTAAATTATTTGCTACTTTCTTCATTATTATGTTGTTTTATTTTATAGCATAATGGTTACAAATAATCACACAGTCCACCTGACAGTAAGTGAATGCTTTGTGCCATAGATATCTACATCTCTCCTTGATTAAGAATCAAAATGCAGATACGTTGTCACCCCTAAGGAGGATGCTTTGATTCCAGTGGAGGAGTCTCAGGTTTTCTACACTCACCATAAGAAATACAACAGCATCAAGTTGCTATTTTACGCTGGTACTTTGTGAGAGTGTGGTCCCTCCCCAGTCGATCTGACCCATTCGTGCTACAACCATAATATATCTGCAGCATGGCTTTACCATGTATATGTTTTCAAAATTGCTAATGAATGTCTTTCCTAATTCTAATCTTTCTGTAATGTAAAAAATGATAGGTTTGAATCTATTTGTTTACTTGTTAAGCAATATATCCATGCAATAAACATAGTACAGTCCATATGGATAAATAATGTGATTAAAAATGGCAGCTCATCTAACCCATACAGTCAACATGCACAGTACCAATAATGAGAAACCACTAATAACAATATATCGTTATAATGTTATATTATTCCGATAATTGAAAATGTCTAAAAATGGAATAATATTTAAAAATAATTATGACCTCTTTTTGGGCTTTTGAGTAAAAAATCCTTAACAGACTATTTGCAATGAGAAATCATTCTGTGATTCAAATTATTTTGTATCTTTATTAATTTTAATAACATGATCAAATTATTTTACAGTGGCTGCAAACAGAGGCTCTACAAAATAACCCTAAAATAGAGTGCACACAAGATGGAAAATATATATTTAAGCCTGTATATAAAATAAAAGATAAAAAGTCACTACTAAGGTGAGATATACAATCTATAATATTATATTTCATTTATAATAGTAACTCGACCTCCACAATCAATCCTCAATCCAGTCGATCAAAAATTGCAATTTTAATGTCGATTTACCACACGCTCGATGGTGAAAGAAAAGATCATGATATTTGAGGATATGTATGCCATGATAAGTCTGCCACCATGCATTGGAGTTGGAGGACTCTCCCGTAGTCCAAAACTTTGTGAGAAATAAATGTTACCGATAGATTTTCAGTTGTCGACAAACATAGCAGACCTTGGGAACGAGCTGAGGGCGACGCTAATAAATTAGTAGTGTAGTTTTTCTCCAGTTAGAGTTTCTTGGTGAAAATGTGGATGTCTTCATACGTTTCAAGTTTTGTAGAGATATGTTCCACAATTGTAGGCTTTGGCATTAGGTCTGTTCAGGTGGTAAATCCCAAATAATGCAGGAGATTGAATGACCGTAAATGTTACTTTTTTTAAGGAGTAATAACTTTGCGTGGTAATAATTTGTCATCTTTTCATCATCAGTTTTAACTGTGTCAGCATTGCTTCTAGTCTATCTAAATAACTCGTAGATGCAGGAAAAGCAGTTTGAAGTGTTTCCTTCCACCCATCCCAAGGAAGAATATAATATTCAAGATCATTATTCCACAGTCCGTAACAGCCTTATAATTTGATGATATTTGCAATTAAATTCATTAATATCACCCAACTAGTCAATTTTATGAAGTCACCCAGTAACGTTAATTATTTAATATTTTCGGCAGAATTTGGGTTTGACATCATCAGCATCTATCTGTCGAAAACACACGGCGCCTTTTGTCGCGCATAGAAATTGAATTTTTTAAAAAAAATCTTTGTCTTCGTCTTTTTTCGAGATTGTAATATCGCTGTATCCTTCAAAATACGTCCCGGATATTGTAAGTACGATCCCACTTCTGAAGTTTTAACAAATTACACTGTATCATCTGAAACCCTGAATTTGATAGATGTCAGGGGTTTGTTGCTGACTGCCCAAATTTTATCAACCAAACAATCCTCTTGCTTAAACTTCATATTATGAAACATATAAAATAGAATAATTGTAGAAAACAAAATGAACAAAAAAGTTAATTTAGCTGTAATATTGCTAGTTTATCAGCAACACTGCTTGCTCATCTGCTTTTTATTTTGCAATAAATTTAATTTTTTCCTGCAGAAAAATCATTTTACCTTTTTTGACTTTTGACTTAATTTTTACAAAGTTGTAATACACTACATAGGTATGTAGTTTGTATTATCTATCAGGAATACAAAACACAAGAAAATAAAAAGTGATTTTCTGAAAATAACCAGCGAAATCATTACAATTAGAGTTTAAACACTACTTTTATTTGTTTTTAATTTTTATTAACTATCAATATGACACTCACGAAGAATTTTCATGGCAAACATAATCTGTACAAATAAAAGAAATTGGAGTGTCTGTTTGTAATACAAAAATGTTAAAATAACAGCTTTTTGCATATACGGTAACGAAAACACAATTTTTAAGATTTTCTTCTGTCTGTTTGTTTGTTCCGGCTAATCTGCGAAATGGCTTAACCGATTTTGACGGGACTTTCACTGGCAGATAGCTGATATTATAAGGAGTAACGTAGGCTCCTTTTAAAAAGAATTAGCATCCGCCCAAAAAAAATTAAAGCCCTAAATTACACGCGGGCGAAGTCGCGGGAACTTGCTAGTTAAATAATAAACAAGGACACATGAAATTATATTCTGCTAGGGGAGTAGTTGTTTATGAAAGACGAAAATGTTTGATTCAACATTCTTCTTTAGGTAAATGTTGAATACTGGATTTCGGGGGACTGTTCACCCATCAACTATGAATCCAGTTTAACATGCTTGCAACTCAAATGTCTGAGAAATAATAAATATTATTTAAAATTTATTTATACCAGGTGTTTGTGAAAAGCTCCCAAAAACGAAGACAGACGATAGTAGTAACTATACCTTTTGATCATGGGTGAGAAATAAAATCGATCCTGAGGAAAAAAGTTATCAATTTTTTCGCAACGTTTTATTAGCTTTATTCACGCGTCATCATGATCGTACAGCTAAATAAAACGATAAAAATCATGAAAATACTTAAACATTAAAACCAGCAGTGAAATTTAAAATAAATAAGTCATAAAATCAGCTGACAATAAAGTCAATATTCTCGGGGACGCCGAACTCGTTATGTATCTAGCTCGGTGCGAAACAATGCCTACTCACTCTACCCTTCCCTTTCACATACGCGCTACCGCGTATCATTTAATGCTTTTCATTTCTTTATTTTGTAATTTTAAAGAAAAAAATGTTAGTTATATAGTAAATCTTATAAAATTAGTTGAAAATTGATTCATTTCTTAAAATAAAATTAAGGGGATTTTGTGGAGAATATGTTGAAGTTTTGTTCTTAGATTGGGGAATTCGACATGAGTTTTCGGGGAATTTGACAAATTGGTGTTGCAACGTTGCCATGTTGCACCGAAATTTAGTTTGCCGGCGAAATAAGAATTAGAGGCGGCAATCACTATAAAACTTGCAAGTAATTTTTAATAATTTTGACGTACGAGTACCTCTTTTTAAATTCAAAGTATTGGTTGGATTAAATACGGAAAGTCAATTAAAATAAAGTAAAAGTTTTATTTTTACACTAATTATTTCTGATAGATTAATTCACTGTCGATCATAATTGCAATTGATTTTAACTATTAAATTATTCAGTACCATTTCATTTCTATTTTGAAAGATAACGATGAAATAGTGTTTATAATTATGTAAGAATAGAATAGAATAATTTTTATTCAATATAGATCACATGTGTAATTCTTATTGAAATTATTTTTTACTTTACCACTGGTAAAAAAAAAAACCTCCGTCCTGGGAAGAACCAGCAAGAAACCCAGCGGGACTTTTTTTTAAAGCAAATTTTACAATAATGGTTATACAAACTATATAAGTACAAAATTTATTTTAGAAACAGCTTGGAAGCGATCACCTCATTCCCAGGGGTTATTATCAACCATGTATTCATTTATACTATAATAACCCTTTTTATACAGTTTCAACTTAACAAAGCATTTAAAGTTGCTAATAGAGAGAGCCTGTACACTTTTCGGGAACTTGTTGTAATAGCGTATACATTGCCCCAAGAATGAATTACTGACTCTGTGGAGTCGAGAAACTGGTATAAATAAACTGGTACACTAGCTTGTGTTTGTTCCTAGTGTTTACAGAATGCACATCACTTTTTTTTACTAAAACTACCTTTGTTTTTGGGAACATACATTAAATTTTCGTAAATATACTGAGAGGCCAAAGTTAATATGTTTATTTCTTTAAATTTATCTCTCGGTTTTAGATTGTAAATAGCTCTAATGGCCCTCTTCTGTAAAACAAAAATAGTTTCTGAATCAGCCGCATTTCCCCATAGCAAAATCCCATAAGACATTATGCTATGGAAATAACTGAAATAAACTAATCTAGCTGTCTCGATACTAGTGAGACCTCTAATTTTTTTTACAGCATAGGCTGCAGAATTTAGTCTGCTTGCTAGTTTGGATATATGGGGGCCCCACTGAAGCTTTGCGTCATTATACACAAATTATTAACGTTAAACCAATGCACTAATTTTGATATAGCATTATTGACTTCGTCACATTTAAATGATTGACGTTTAAGTTTAAAAATCAAGGAAGTATCATCAGCAAATAATACTATATCATGATTATCCTCTACAAGAGAAGGTAAGTCATTAATATACGTTAGAAATAGGAATGGGCCAAGAATCGGGCCCTGAGGGACACCTATTAGTACAGGTGAGCCGGAAGAACTTTTACCATTGATAATAACTTTCTGCATTGTATTACTTAAATATGAAATAATAAGTTTAAGCACTGTGTTCTTGACACCATAGTACTGTAGCTTCCTGATTAATGTCTCATGGTGAACGCAGTCGAAGGCCTTGGAAAGGTCACAAAATATACCCAAAGCATCCTCTGAATTCTCCCATGCACAAAAAATATGTTTAATAAGCTCAACTCCAGCGTCACTTGTCGAGCGACCCCTTGTAAAACCGAATTGATTTCTATGTAGCAATTTATTGATATTAAAGAAATTTAACATCTGATCTAAAATTATTTTTTCAAAAATTTTACTAAATGTTGGTAGTACAGAAATTGGTCTAAAATTGGCGGGGTCTAATGTACCAGATTTAAATAAAGGTATGACTTTAATCTGTTTCATCAAATCAGGAAACACACCAGATTCGACGCTTGTATTAAATATAGTGGCTAGATAAGGTGCATTATATCTATTATAGATAAAATAACTTTAACGGAAATCCCCCATAAATCTGCCGTTTTCTTAACATCAATCGTTTGAAAATATTTAACGATATCTTTTGGCAGTACTCTATGGAATTTGAAAGTATTTGAATAAGCCTTTACATTTTGTTTGAGCAATGATTCGGCGACAGTAGGAGAAGAGTTTAATGATTTAGTTGTCAAAAAAGGAACATCAGTAAAATGTTTCTCAAAAGCCATAGCAACTTCTTGATCAGATCGGGTTAAATTATTGTTAATATTCAATTGAAAATCCGAGTTGCGCGGTTTGACCTTGCCCGTTAAGTGAATACTGTGTACCCAATTAGGTACGTTTATTAATTTCAATATGATTTTTGTAGTAAAGAACTGCTTGTTGCGTCAGGGTACAATTGATTATGTAATTGTATTAAAATGTTAACCATAACTTCTAAATTCCATATGACGACAAGTCGTAGGAATAACTAAACTTATAAATAAAATAAACGTTGGCAATGTCGTAAGGGTTTTACGGTCTGTGGTAGTGCTCAGTGCTTCAAGGGCGAATGCTTCGTGCGCATTTCTTTTGGCGGAATTGGTTATTAATTTAAATTTTTGAGACAGTTCCGTGTTGGCTATCACGTGCGCGTGAGCGACAGTTCAATCGTTTTGTTTATTACATTCTTGTTATTACGTCTTGTTTTTCTTATTTTGTTTTAATAATGGCTAATGCGTAGGTACGTTTATAGTGCTCGTGAATACAGCAACATATTAATGTGCCTTGGAGAATCTCATACTTACTTAGGATTTAGATCGGTAAGCTGTTTCATACCTAATTTATTTTAAATAACTTAGTACTGAACTCATCTGAATAAGTATATAACTGAATACATCAGAATAATAAAAACACCTACACGATGGATAAAAAAGCATGACTAATCTTGTTAACATTTCATTTAAGTAATTTTTTTATTAGCGGGGAATTGAACCAGGTATTTGGTTTATTTAACCTGTGAATAAAGTGGCTAGGTGGAGACAAATACAGTGGCAAAGTAGTAGTTTAAGTAGATAAGTCAGGTATTCAGACAAGTATTGTAAATTATTAGGTATTGTGTTACCATCGCTAGCTGCGGGCCGCGCGAGTTCGGCGCCCGGGCGTACATTGACCTAGTCAGCTGATTGTAATTCCACTGCTGGTTTTACATGATTTTTTTATGAAATTATCGTTTCATGTAGCTGTACTAATCTGATGGAGCGTGAATAAAGTTAATAAAACGTTGTGAAAAGATGATTTTTCCCCCTCTGAATCGATTTTATTTCTCACCCATGATCAAAGGTATATTTAGTACTATCGTCTGTCTTCGTTTTCGGAAGCGTTTCACAAACACCCGGTATAACATTAAAATAATTATACAATGTTAAAAAACCATTATAAAATAAACTAAAACAAAAAACTGAAATTATCATACAGTCCTACTCCCCGTAGTATAGTGCCAAGAACGCTACGTTTCCTTGCTGAATGGCTATACTTAGCTTTTGAGTCATCTTATCACCAGGTTCTGATACAGTTCCTTTAGGGCCTTCACGGCACGTGGACCCCACAGACCGATACTCTCTATAACAAATGTATAATGTATCTATAACAGATAGATGTAGATGTCTATGGGCCACAGCAACCACTTACCATCAGGTGGACTGTGTGCTCGCATGTCATCCTTATCCTATAAAAAAATGACACAAATATAAGTTGTCATCTCTCAGAGACTAGAGTTCAGCTGTATCTGATGCCACTCTGGCTCAAACGAGTTACCCCTGACATGAAAGACTGCCAAAGTGTCTACGTATCATGTAAATATTGCAAAAACTTGTTTGGAAGTCTCCCAACACGCACTGAGGTCTTGTAGGGCACACTCTGCTGTAGATATTCCTTTTACTTTCTCTTTTCTTTTCTTTAAAGAAATATCCGAGACAATTGAAAAAAATTGTAGAGCGGTAGAGCCACAGTGCAGCTATATTATGGATGTAGCACAAATGAGTCGGCTCAGCCAGGGAAGGACGCGCTCTCACAGAATACCAGCGTAAAATAGCAGCTTAATGGTGCTGTATTTTGTATGATATGTGTAGAGAACTTGAGACCCATTTTACTGGAAATGAGGCATGAAAGTTTGTTCAGAAGTGATAACACACATGTACTATGATTTTTAGTTAAAGATAGATGTAGATGTCCATGGACCACTGCATCCACTTATACTATCAGGTGCACTGTATGCCCGTTTGTCACCCTCATATTCTTTAGCAAAATTAGAATTTCCTTTTGTATTGTGGAAGCATTTACATACACAATTTGCACATGGACAAACACCCAGCCCGAAAACAATTATTAGGCCATACAAAAATTTGTTCCATACGTAATTCAAACCTGGCAAGCCGTTCAAAAGGCATCACATGCATGGGCAAGTATGTATCATTGCTCAAAAAAACGCTCTTTGCTCTTACCCTTTTTGTGCTTTAGTGTAATATAGGCAATGCAATTAAATTTAACAATATTTCTCTACAGATTATTAAAGCAACATGACTTGAAAGGACTGGGTGGAATTTTATTGGAAGATGTACAAGAGTCTTTACCGCATTGCGAAAGAGCTCTCAAACACTTAGCTCAAGAAATACTGTACATAACGAGGCCTACGGATAAGAAAAAAATATTATTCTATAACGACAAGACTGCCACTTTAGATGTAAGTGATAATACCTTCTTTAAAAGAAAGTACCCAAAAGTAATTCATTAAGATTGTTTTTACAACGTTTTCAAAATCGTTTAGAATCAAAAACATCTCTGTTGCATGGAGTGAACATTATTAGTCACTATTCAAATTTAGCAAGAGGCTAGCGGGAACTTGCGGTAGGTTGCTGCTCCTGTATTATCGTTTAAATAATGGTTTGAGTGGGTTTTGATACGTAAAAGTAGTCTGGTTTTGTGTAATGTCTGGGCATGTAAATTATTAGTGGAAACGATGAAACAAGTGTTAACGTGATGGTGATACAAACCTCAACCTTTAACTTTCACTTTGTAACATAACTTATAGTTTGTGAAATGTGTTACATAAACCGTTTTATGTATTCCTTTTGACTGAAGACCTTGTAGCCAATGCCATACTAAGTAAAGAAAATAAATTGACAGAAAAATTATAAAAGCCAGTATACCAATAATTCTTTCAATTCATATGGTAAGCACTTGTTTGCACGAGAATCATGCGGTAAATACTCGTTTGTGCATAATTTTGTTCTTGAAAAAAATAAATTATGCGTATCCTAATTTAAAAAAAAAAGAATTGATGATGTAAGAAAATGTCTCCGTTTACTCGACTACTCCCACCTGTGGTTTTGTGTAAGAACTAAGAGCATTTATCTCGACTAACGTCTAGCTATGGTAACGTTCAGGATCGAAACGTAATAACGATCAGTATACTTCGGCCGTTCAGAGAATGCGTTCCTGACACGTCGCGATTGAACTGACGACGTAACTTTGTAATGGCGTTGCAGTTACGATAAAAATATTTTTGCTGGTTGTTTACCGTTTTAACAATTGATGAGCATTAAAACAATGTTATAATTTTGTGCCAAACTGAGTGTCAAATAACTCGGTAAACAATATTTTTCTAAATCTATACTGCGCTATTACAAGTTTATGTCAGCGCTTTATATTTGTAGTGCTGTGCTAACAGTAACAGGCAATAACAGTATCGTAATCTGTTCTTATACAGTTATACTTTATAAAATAATACGTTTTGTTTTTCATTTAGGTTGAAAATGGTAACCCCAAATGGCGTTATAGGCCGCCATTTTGTGACGCTAAAACAGTCCTCTGTTGTCGTTTCGTGCGCATAGACCACGTTCTTCAAGTGTTTTCGATCTGTTTTTATTTGATTAACCGGCTTTCGTTTAATGGACTGTTTCTGATTTTCAAACTGACATCGGCGCTAAGTCGGACTTCGATTGTGTTTTGTATTGCGTTCTTTTTACTTTTGGTGCATAATAATGCCTAAACGTGGACAAACATTGAAAAGTGGAGCCCGTGAGTTAATCATCAAGCTGCAAGATTACTTTCAGCGGGAGCGGCAAAATGGCGGACCCCTGTTACCTGTCGAACAAGTACAAGAACGCGTCTCTCAGGCGCTTGGAGTTAGCAAACGAACGATAACAAATATTAATAAAGAAAAGTTCGGCTCTACTGGCATGGAAGATAATATTTTACGTACTCCGAAGAAGAAACGTAGAACTAAACCCGTGACAGATATTGACACCTTTGACGCCGATGCAATCAGAAATCATATATATGGTTACTATTCCAGAAATGAATATCTCAACAGGAAGAAGCTTTTGGCATCGTTAAGAGAAGCTGGACTGTTTAGCGGGGGTAAAACTGCTTTACCCAAAATCTTAAAAGATATTGGTTTTTCGTATAAAAAAACAGACAAAAAAAATTTATTAGAACGATACGACATAATTTTAAAACGGATAAGTTTTTTGAGAGAAGCAAAAAATATTGATAACTGGGATAATGTCCTGTTCATTGACGAGACATGGCTAAACGCCAATCACACGGTTTCCCGTTCTTGGACGGATGATACACAAGCGTCGACGTCGAAAGTACCAATGGGTAAGGGGGCCCGTCTGATAATATTCCACGCAGGTTCTGCAAAATACGGCTTTGTGCAGAATGCGTTACTGGCATTTCAATCAAAAACCAGAAATGACTACCACTAGGAAATGAATGCCACTACATTTAAAGAGTGGTTCCAGAACGTGCTTTTGCCCAGCCTACCAGAGCCTTCTGTAATATTCATGGATAATGCCTCCTATCACTCGGTTCAAATACAGAAACCACCTACCCAAGCTAATAAAAAAGAAGAAATGGTGGCTTGGTTACAAGCAAAAGGCATTGACGCAAATATGCAGATGCTAAAACCAGAGCTAATTAAATTAGTTAAAGAAAATAAAGCGGCAAATGTGCGATACGAAATCGATGAACTGGCTCTGGAGTACGGTCATCGCATTCTAAGAATTCCACCGTATCATTGCCAATATAACGCGATTGAGCTAATCTGGGCTCAAATAAAAGGTTACGCCGCCCGCCACAATTCTTCCCTGCCATTCAGCACGAAAAAGATGATGACCCTATTAAAAGAAGCCTGCGGGGAAGTCACAAGAGATGACTGGGCAAAGGTTGTTGAGAAGACTAAAAACCTGATTGTGGCACATTTTGACCGAGATATCAGGATTGATTCTGTTATTGATAATAATATAATTATACATGTAGGCGAAGATGATGATGAAGACACCACCTCCTCAAGCGAATCGGAGTCTGATTAATATTCTGTACGCACATTCAATTCAATGTACTTTATTGCATAGAAATACACATTGTAACTTTGTAACAAAGAATAAATAAAACAATTTTATTATTTTAATATTACCTTTTTTTGGTTTCCACTTAAATTTAATTACTAAAATATAAATTTTAAATGATTCCGCCAATTTAAAACGAAAATAATCTTAAAAATAACGCGGCGGTTCATTTTGGAGGAACGGTAACGAACTCAGTGTTATGTTGTGCCCATCACTAGTCGTGACTAACTGATAGGTGTTAGGAACGCATTCTCTGAACGGCCGAACGATAATTCTGTAATATACACTGCCGGATATGTGAAATACGCTCGCGTTGTCTATATCCTAAGTCGATCATAAATAAATAAACCATATGGATTGCTTAAAATAACAATGAACTGGATTGCTCGTGTAATTGAAATTTAGTATTGTATTTCTAACTTAAAAATATATTAATATTTTAATTTAGGTGGATGAAGAATTTGTTAAGTTATGGCGAGCCACAGCCGTAGACGCAATGGATGACGCCAAAATCGAAGAGTACCTAGAAAAACAAGGTATCAAATCAATGCAGGACCATGGCCCTAGAAAACCTATTGTACCAAAAAGAAAGAAAACCGCTCAAAAAAGAAGACAATTTAAAAAGCCTAGAGATAATGAGCATTTGGCTGATGTGCTTGAAACTTATGAGGATAATACATTGACTCAGAAAGGCGTCTCTATAAAATAAATATTATTGATCAACATATTTTTTTTATTTTTAAACACAAATTCATCTAAGAAAGTTTTATTAACTGATATCAAAAATAAGGTCTTTCATCTCTATTTTTAACACACTTCAAAAATAAGGAGGTTCTCAATTCGAGTGTCTTTTTTTTGTATGTGTTATGTGATATTTTTGCAGATTGTGAACTAATTTCGATGATTCTTTCATTATTAAATAGGTTATATTTCAAGAGTGGTCCCATATAAATTGGGAGAAAAAAATACCACCCGTAAGGATAGCAAATAAATAACTCCTTTTTTAGCAATTTGAAGTCAGTATTTAAGTTTTTGTTAAAAATTTATAATTATTAATGAATCTTTTATGATTTCATTTTTCGGTAATATACTTTTACAGTTTGTGTTTACTTTTTTTAAGGGACTAATAAGTTTGAACTTGGAGTGATTTTGGACTGCAGTCGGTTTATATTCTTAATTGTTATCGTTTTTTTAGTGCAAACGTAATCAGTAAGTACATGATGTGTTTATACCCACCACCCTGCACTATTATGACTGGGTTTTTTTTATATATAAAAAAGACTAAAGATAATAAAGTGACAAAGTACCTTACAGTTACCGTACAGTGGCTGGTATCATTTAGGTCATATCTTTTTCTTTTTTCTTTAGCGGTTGTGATAAAAAACTGCCGACAGCGATGAAAAAACTCCTTGGTGGCAGGTATCTAACGATGCAATTCAGACTGCGTAAGTTTATTCATCACTCGAATTTCCAAATGCATTTGGTTGTCTTTTAACCACTTCTCTTGCCGTTCAATGTAGAAAGCTCAGTTTTGTTGATATAATCACGATCTAAAAAATATAGCAAAATATCTTTATACATTTCGCAGGATACAGATCGAAACTGAACTGATAAGAGAAACAGGTTTTTTTTTTTCGGTTAGGTTTCGCAGTTATTACCGAAAGAGAAAAATAATGTTTTGTAAGAATGCAAACAAATACAGTCTTTACGTAATTGTACAAAAGGTCTTCATTCAAGTAAAAGATCTAAGAACGCATAAGAATGTTGAGGAATTCCCCGAACATAACTCATACTTGTCGATGGGGGCACGTTCGTTTCATTATGAAATGTTGCCAAGTAAGTATATGAAATGTTTCCACATATTAAATTATCTTTAAAAGTCTTACATTTTCCGTACGATCTTAGTCTATACTTACATGAGTAAAAAGCCAAAAAATCGTAGGAGTACGATTTAAATCGTACATATGGCAGCCCTGTGCCCAGCATATATTTTATTAGATATATAGACAATTATTTATTGTACACCAAATCAACACATAAACGAAAGAAGAAGAAATAAATAGTGTCACAATGGGCGGCCTTATCGCTAAAAACGATTTCTTCCAAACAACCTTTGGATGGATGGGTCGCAAAAAGCAATGTTTGGTGAGGCAGTTACAATATTTATTAATATATCCATAGAAAATATGCAAATAAATACACAAAAATACGAATGTATACATATATAGATGGCATGAACTCTAAGATTGTGTACTAGCTTCTGAAAATCAGATAAAGATTGGGCGCGTCCCGCTGATAGAGGTAAGGCATTCCATAGACGGACTGCTTGGATAGTAAACGACCTGTCCAAAAATTTGGTATTATGGGCTGGCATGTTTAATGTAAAATTTTCTGATCTCAAAACTTTCGAATGGGAATAGTGAAGGAATTCAAAGTGATTCTTAAGATAAGAAGGATAGAAAGGATTAAAGAGAACATTGTAAAGAAGTTACAGAATATGAGCATTCCGGCGAAAGCGAATAGGGAGCCACTTGAGCTTATTATGAAAACAAGAAACATGGTCATATTTACGAAAACCAAATATGAATATTATACAAAAATTTTGAAGACGCTCAATTTATCAAGTTGCTTCTCGGTGAGATCAGGATAGCTGACATCTGCATAGTCCAGAATTGGGAGAAGAAGAGATTGAGCAAGCGCAATTTTAGTAGCAGTAGGTAGAAAGTTCCTTAATCTGTTCAACGATCGAGCAACTGCAAAGAGTTTACGACTAACCTCCTGTGTTTGAGGATCCGATGATAGGTTCCTGTTAATATAAATTCCTAAGTCCTTAATTTTTTCACTAACAGAGATAAATTCCATCAAAAACAATTCGAGGTGATTGAGGTAGGTTACATTTTCCAATCATATTCGAACTTCCGATGATAATTACCTGAGTTTTTAGGGGGTTAATTTTCAAGTCATATGTTTTTGGCCAATCTGACATTTGATCAAGGTTACTATTTATGGTACTAATAGCTACAACTAGTTCACTAGGAGAAACATGAGTATATATTTGAAGATCATCTGCGTATAGGTGGTAGGAAGAAATAATCTTAGTGGCTATAGAATTAATAAAAATGGAAAAAAGTAAGGGAGATAATACGCCACCCTGCGGGACACCAGCAATGGTATCACACTAAGAAGAAAATGTGTCATCAATGCGAATATATTACCGACGCGGCAATCAATCACTGTTGAAGATATGTTAAGAGTATACTCAGAAAAATTTCAAAATCAACTGAATTAAAGGCTTTGCAAAAATTTAACAGAGAAAGGATAGTTTTTTTACCATTTTCCATTGCAGATTTAATGTCTTCCGTAATATTGACTAAGCTGAGACAGTACTATGCCCAGGACGAAAACCAGATTGTAGAGCATTTAGAAGGAAATTATTGCGAAGGAAAGTATTAAGCTAAATATACGAAGCGTTCGAGAACTTTGGATAAGAATAGCAATATAGATATAGGACGATATTCCGAAAAAGATGTAGGGTTGGGCTTTTTAGGTATTTGTATGATGTGAGCATCTTTCCAAGTAGATGGAAGGACACCACAAGAAAACAAGGAGTTGAGGATATGGCAAAGTATTGAGATGGTTGTGTCAAGAATCGGAAGGATCATATTATGGCTGATACAATCGCTGCCAATTGCATTCGGAATTGATTTAGGACAAAAGATGAATGATCAGGAGTTGGAAGCGAAGAAAGAAAATTTAATGTGTTAAATTGTTTTAGTTCCTTTTAAGTTGGACGAGGATGAGAAGTGATGATTTAGTAAATCAATAGTTAAATCTTCAAACAGTACATTACTACGGGACATTCCAACCCCCATTGATCTAAGAAAACTCCAGATTTTAACTGCATCATCAATTTTTACACACTCTATTGCAGTAATTTCGAATACCTAGTGACTTTTTTCCAGTTTATAGATGGAGGTGTGGCGTAACTCGCTTCTGTTGGACGCCACATAAATCCGCTACGCTTATGAAGATTGAGCCACGCTCAAACATCACGCCATCGAAGCAAAACAATAGCACGACCTCGATTGGCAACGCCCCACGCCTACGTAAGCGCGCGGGCCCGACCGCCGATTATTCCGTCTGCAGCTAGCACAGGAACAAGACGTGCGCGCTACTCACCTCAGTTAACTTATCTTGTACGCGAAGTTAATTTCACTCTTGTAAAATTATTGCCAGTAAAAAATATTTTTACATCGAATAATATTACTTCATTCGGAGTCACATAATACTTTTATCCTATCCTATATTAGTATTCTGTTATTTAAAATATAAACGTACGAGTACTTGAATGCTACTACGAGGGCGGCACTGAAAATTTCGGGAATCAAGGAAGTTACACAACATTACTATTTAAAAATGTATTTATTGCTTTTCGAAGTATTCTCCGCGAACTTTGACACATTTTTCCATACGATGGAACCAATCATTGAAGCAACCATTCCATTCGGAAGTTGGGGTCTACAAAATGGCCATTTTGTAGGCGTCTACAGCTTCTTCAGGTGATGAAAATCTCTGTCCACGCAATCTATTCTTTATTTTAGGGAAAGTATAGAAATCATTAAGGCTTAGGTCGGGGCTGTACGGCGGATGGTCTAATAATTCTATGTTTTCTTGCTCTAAAAACTTTTGTTCTGTGTGCGGTGTAAGAACTCGCATTGTCGTGATGGAGGATGATGCGGCGGTTGCAGTTCTCTTTACGGAGTTCAGAAACGACCTGTGGCAAACAAATGCTAGCATACCATTCTGCATTAACCGTTCTTTGTCCCTCAAGAGGAATAGTCGTAGCATGGCCGGTTTTGGAGACAAACGTGGCCACCATTTTTTTTTTTTGCAACACTCCGTGAACGAACAATTTTTGTTGGCTTTAACTCATTTTCGAACACCCAAACTCGTGACTGGTTTTTTGTTTCGGGTTCGTACGCGTATATCCAGGATTCGTCACCTGATACGATGTTGTATACAGCATTTGAGGATCCTGCGTGGAATCTTTCGAGAGTTCTGACGCACCAAGTAACGCGAGCCGCTTTTTGTTCTTCACAGAGCGAATGCGGTATCCATCGGGAAAACAACTTTTTTACACCTAATTGTTCATGCAAGATTATTTGTATTTGACTCATGCCAATGGATAGGGTTCGGGCCAAGTCAAAAAAGGTGAGCGTATCATTATTTTTTGATATTATCTGTCGAGACGAGCCGAGTGTAGTCAACGTTACCGAACAGAAAGATTTGACTTCCACAGAAGTCTTGAGAGTAGGTGTTAGAGTACCCTAATTCCTGGACGGTGAGCCTGCTTTATGGTTCGCACAAATCGAAGGCTAGTTCTTATTATCCAGAATCACAAGTGACGAGATAAAATTTTACTAAGTAGCCGCGCAACTTAAACCTCCATACGCTAGGGAAGTTAAGGACATAATTACCAACCCACCTAGCACCGATAAGTACCTAAAGTTAAAAACGGAACTAATCCGTCGTCTTTCAGCATCGCAGGAGAAGCGTCTCCAGCAACTGCTCAGCCACGAAGAGGTTGGCGATCGGAAACCGTCGCAGTTCTTACGCCACCTACAGAATCTAGCAGGAGCATCTGCAGCGTCAGACTTTATAAAAACCTTAAGATTTTTTTATACAGGGTATTTTTGGAACGCTCCCGAAAACTAAGACAGGCGACAGCACCAAGTATACCTTTGATCATGGGTCACAAATAAATTCGATCCTGATGAAAAAAAATCATCTTTTTACAACGTTTTATTAGCTTTATTCACGCGCCATCATGTTAGTACAGCTAAATGAAACGATAATTTCATAAAAAATATCATGAAAATACTGAAACCTAAAACCAGCAGTGGAATAACTGAATTCATATCAGCTGATTAAAGGTCAATGTACGCGCGAACGCAAATTCGCGCGGTCCGCAACTAGCGGGCCATACCACAATACCTAATAATTTACAACACTTGTCTAAATACCTAACTTATCTACTTAACCTACTATTTTGCCACTGTACTTGTCTCCACGTAGCCATTTTAATCCGAATTTACAGGTTAAATAACCCAAATAACTGGTTCGATTTCCCGCTAATGAAAAAATACGTAAATGAAATGTAACCAAGGTTAGAGTCATGCGTTTTAATTCATCGTGTAGGTATGTTTATTATTCTTATGTATTCAGATTAGTTCAGTACTAAGTTATTTAAAAAAATTTGTTATGAAACAGCTTACCGCTCTAAATCCTCCGTGGTCTTATGAGATGCGGCTCAAATTGTGCTCCATTCATTTCAAGGCAGATTTGGGCTCGGTGTTGCGTCTCCTCATGGAGGCGGGGCATCATCGTGTGGTCTTCGACACAGTCCGTACGTAGTTTGTCGAAAACATCCACGATCCTTTTGTAGTTTCGTCAGCACTATCACACTCACGATTAAAAACCCTTTCTTTCACATACCCCACAGAAAGAAGTCTAACGGGTCAGATCTGGTGCGCGAGGTGGCCAAGCGTGTGGTCCGAGTCCGCCAAATCCAGCGATCATCAAATAGCTCATTGAGGCGCTCACGGACGAACCTCACGACATGTGGAGGGGCACCATCATACTGGAACCATGTGCGGCGATATTCAGCCAACGATAGGTCGTCTAAAATGTCTGTCAACTGTTCATTTATAAAGTTTAGGTATCGCTGTCCGTTCAGTCGCTGTGGCAGAAACACTGGTCCCAGTATGCGATCCTTAAATAAACCTGCCCATACGTTAACCGACCATCGTGTTTGGTGCCCGGTTTGTCGAACAGCGTGCGGGTTAAACTCTGAATACACGTGTGTATTTCTTCGGTTCCACAGGCCGTTTCTGGTAAATGTCGACTCATCCGTCCAGATAATGTGCTCAATGGAACCAGCCACACGTTGTTGCTGGTATAATAACCAACGGCAGAAAACTCGTCGGCGGTCGTGATCGCCGGGAACTAAAGCTTGCACTTTGTGCAATTTGTATGGGCGCATTCGGTTACGCTTCAACACTTTGTGCACTGCACAGTATGACACACTTCTTCCATCCCGACGTCTTAACAATTTATTTAGCGATACTTCGTGTACCTAAGTTCGGATACATAACATGTTGTCGTATTCACAATCACTATAAACGTACGCGTTAAGCATTATTAAAACAAAAAACGAACAAGAATAATACCAACACGTAATTACAATTTAATAAACAAATCGACAAAACTGAAACCTACTGCGTCACAGCGTGATGCGACACGAGCCGGGCGGGTTACATTGTTTTGCACCGAGCTAGATACAGGTCGAGTGGAGGGAGGTTACAGTCGCGTTCTAAAGTACTACATGGTATTGGGATATTGTTTTATAATATTATAGTAAGTAATTAATTGTTTTATTGTAGAATCATAAGAGGTGCCTTACTTGGAATTAAAAATGGATAATGTTTACTTGAGCATTATTTGTTATTTCTATCGTAAAATATAAAGTAGTTTGTAACAAGAAAACTTAAGGTAAGGGTGGCACGCCGTCCATTATGTCGTCTTGGGTCACATGGAAGCCAGATGTTGAAGGTGTGTTAGTGTTACTGGATGCTACTTCATCATCACCTTCATCTTCGCTTGAGCTTCCGTTATCAGGTCGATCACATGGTAATTTTTTCGGTATTCTTCCTCAACACTTTTAAATTTACTGCACAATTTTCCCCATTCACCTTCTCCTATCATATTTACCTTTTCGTTCACTAGTTTAGTCATAAAACAATAGATATAAATAATTTTTCTTTCCTTCCTTTTTAAAACATCGTCGCGAGTCGCAAAGTAAGCTGTGTATGCGACTGTATTTTTGGAGCGAACAAAGCGCGGGAACCAATAGCATGCAGGTACAGTAATACTGGCGGATTGTTTCCCCGTCGCGCCCCCTTCGTACCAATATGTGATAAATCGCTCAGTGCCCAAGTTCAAGGCCAGCGTTCTTTTTTCACCGTTCGCGCGTACATTATCAATTCAGTTTTCACTGCTGGTTTTATGTTTCAGTATTTTCATGATTTTTTTTTATGAAATTATCGTTTCATTTAGCTGTACTAATATGATGGCGCGTGAATAAAGCTAATAAAACGTTGTAAAAATATGATTTTTTTTTCATCAGGATCAAATTTATTTGTGACCCATGATCAAAGGTATACTTGGTGCTGTCGCCTGTCTTAGTTTTCGGGAGCGTTCCAAAAATACCCTGTATAATTATAAAAAAATTAAGAGGTAGGTGGCTCGAACATAAAATATTCAAACTGTGATTAATTCTCAGATAACAGACTTGTCTTTGGAAAAACTCGCTGAACTCGCAGACAGGGTGTACGAGATTGCGCCGATGAACCCTCAATTTGCCAGCACCTCTACTACCACGCCGGAAGACCGTGACACCATGGCCAAGCAGATAAGTGAACTAACGAGGCAAGTAGCACTTCTCACTACTCAACTAAACAGGCAACGACGTTCCCGCTCACACTCAAGATCGCGATCCACCTCGAGGGAATTCCGACCCAAAAGGCCTCCACCGGATCACCCGCACTGCTTTTATCGTTACACCTATGGGCGCAGGGCGAACAAGTGTAAGCAGCCTTGCACATTTAAGGCAGAAAACTTGCAGGGTGGTCGCAAGTAGCGGCCAACGACTACCCTTCTTCAACAGGCCGTTTATTCATCTCAGGTCGGACATCAAAATGCAGTTCCTCGTGGACACTGATTCAAACCTGTGTGTTTTCCCCGGTCAGCAGTCAAGACGCCCTGTTCAAAATTCAGGTATGACCTCATAGCTGCTAATAACATAGTCATACACACCTACGGACCAATACTGCTACACCTCAATTTAGGATTTAGACGGAACTTCACATGGAACTTCATAGTAGCCGATGTGACACGACCGATCATCGGAGTTGACTTCCTCAGCTACTATAATTTACTCCTCGACTGTAGGAATCAACGATTTGTCGACAATATCACTACTCTCTCGGTCAACGCCGTAGCTCACACATCAACGGAAGACATCGCTTCGGTGCAGTCAGTCACCGAAGAAACTGAATTTCACCAGATGCTGTGTGAATTTCCAGAAATAACTCCAGGTATGCACTTACCATACAAACACAGTACTCTGCACTATATTAGGAAGACTCCAGGACCTCCAGTAGCCAGTAAGCCTCGACGCCTGGATCCACTTCGCATGCAAGCTGCGAAGCAGGAGTTCTCAGACGTGCTCGCCAGCGGCACAGCCAGACCATCGGAAAGCGCTTGGTCTTCTCCTCTTCACATGTTAAAGAAAAAACACGATAGTTGGAGGCCATGTGGAGACTACAGAGCACTGAACTATACAACTATACCTGATTGATATCCCATCCGTCATATCCACGACTTTTCGTATCAACTCACAGGCTGTTCTGTCTTTTCTACCATCGACTTAGTCAAGGCGTACAATCAGATTGCTGTCAATCCAGGTGACATTATGAAAACAGCGATCACGACTCCCATTTGGATTGTACGAATATCCGTTCATGAATTACGGTTTAAGAAACGCAGCACAGACCTTCCAGATGTTCATTGACGAGGTGTTGCTGGGACTTGACTTCTGCTACGGATATATAGATGACATCTTGGTATTTTCGGCATCCATCCAAGAGCACAAGAACCATCTGCGGCAACTCTTTGAACGCCTAAAGCAGTACGGCGTCGTGATAAACACTGCCAATGTATACTTGGCCAACCAGAAGTCACATTCCTGGGATACCACGTGTCAGCTGCAGGTACGAAACCACTTGAGTCCAAAGTCGAAACTCGACAAAAAAAACTAAATCAGGCAAAACCCCACTCCGAAAACGGTCGAAGAACTAAGACGTTTCTTAGGCATGCTAAACTTCTACCGTGGCTTTGTTCCCAACGCAGCCCAACTTCAAGCACCGCTGAATGACGTTTTCAGTGGCTCAAAAATCAAAGGGTCTCATCCGATAGTCATGACTCCGCAATTACTTCGAGCCTTCGAAGACTGTAAGGAATCACTATCTCAAGCAACTCTTCTCGCTCATCCAGACCCAGCTGCAGAACTAGCAATAGTGACAGATGCATCTGAAACTGCCATAGGCGCCGTGCTTCAACAACGGAAAGGTAAGGATTGGGAACCACTTGCTTTTTACTCTCATAAGCTCAGCAACGCACAGCGGAAGTACAGCCCCTACAACCGAGAGCTACTGGCTGTCTACGAAGCCATCAAGTACTTCCGCCATATGGTCGAGGCCAGAATATGTGCAATATTCACCGACCATAAGCCTCTTATCTTCGCCTTCTCAAAGAGCAAAGACAAATGCACCCCAAGACAGTTCAGACACCTTGACTACATTGCTCAGTTTACGACAGACCTGAAATACTTACCTGATAGGGAAAACTTAGTTGCTGACGCACTTTCTAGAGTCGACGAGATCACTACAGCTGTGGACTACGACGATCTTGCACGAACTCAGGATAAAGATCCAGAACTGCAAAATCTACTTCTTCATGGCTCTACCCTGCAATTGAAAAGGATCAACACTATGAATGGTAACTTACCTCTCTACTGCGACACTTCTGTGCAACCGCCACGTCTTTATGTTACTCCCCAGTTCAGGAAACAATTTTTTGATACAATACACAACTTACACCATCCTGGAAGTTCAGTTACTGTACGGTTGGTCTCACAAAGATACGTATGGCCAGGGATACGTAAAGATTGTAGAGAGTGGTCTCGACAATGCTTGTCATGCCAAAAGAGCAAAATCACCCGTCATACCATATCCCCGCTTTCATCTTTCCACACTCCCTCGTCGAGGTTTTCCCATATCCACCTCGACATCGTAGGGCCCTTAATTCTGTTTTCTGGTTACAGATATTGCCTTACCGTCATCGACCGTTTCACGCGATGGCCTGAGGCATACCCCATGGTAGACGTCACGGCGGAGACCTGCGCAGCTACTCTGGTGTCCGGCTGGATAGCCCGATTTGGCTGTCCTGCGCTGGTGACTACAGACCGTGGTCGCCATATCGAGAACCATTTTTTCAAAGCTCTCACAAAGTAGGTTGGTGCGCTTCGAAAAGCAATAAATACATTTTTAAATAGTAATGTTGTGTCACTTCCTTGATTCCCGAAATTTTCAGTACCGCCCTCGTAGGAAAGGAAAAACCTGTATTCCCAACAAATTGAAATTTTACTTACCGAACACTGCAATTGAGAATTTAGTTCTGGCAACACTGTGTTACCGTCACTGTCACCAAACTCAAGCTGTCAAATTGAAGTCTGTCAAAGTTCTGGAGGCGTCGTTCTTCGTAGTAAAATAATAAATAAATAAAGATAAACAATATTTTGATACATGACTGTTGTTTTTCGAGAACAAGTATTTGGCGCATATTGTAAAAAAGTGAATAATTCATTCAGGCAAAACAATGGCGAATTCACAGTTCGCCCTTACATCAAAACTGCATGAAAAGAATATCTGTTCTGGTTTAAGTAATTTGCAACAAGTAAGTGTAATTTCCTTATAAATTTGAAATATTAAATGTAAGAAACAATAATATTTTTTTTGGGATAGGGTAATAAACGAGCACACAGTCCACCTGATGGTAAGTGGTGGCTGTGATCCATAGACATCTACATCTATCCTCAATAAAGAATCAAAATGCAAATGCGTTGTCACCCGTGTGGACTAAAATTGAATGCCTCTTTTTCAAGGAAAAGGGTCTCCGGTTCTCTACACTCACCATAAAAAACACAGTAGTGTTTAGCTGCTATTTTATGCTGGTATTCTGTGAAGGCGTGGTCCTTCCCCGGTTTAGCTGACCCATTCATGCTATAACTATACTACTAATATAGCTGCAGTATCATGCACCTAATTTTAGAAACGCCTACCTTCAATACTGATTCAGATAATTGATTAACCGCTAGTTTATGGTACTTACTTACTTACTTATCTTCACGCACAATCCCTGACAGGGTAGCCAGAGAGAACAGATCGCCAAGTGTCACGATCCTTACATACCTCTTTCCCTTCTTTCAGATTAATTATCTTCTTCATACATGCACGTCTAGGTATCCGAGTACTCTTGTCCCTCCCCTCTTCGAGCAATTTGCTCACATGGTCTTCGAAAGTTAGTCTCGGTCTACCTCAACACCTTTTAATATTAACTTTCACGCTATATATTTTCTTCACCATTCGGTCTTCACTCATTGGCTCAACGTGCCTAAACCATCGAAGCACGCCCCTATCAATTTTTGTGATAAGGTCATCTTTCAAACCTGCCATATTGGGAATCTCTTCGTTTCGCTTCCGGTCGGCCATGGTAACGCCGCACATTTTACGAAGAGATCGCATCTCCACTACATTCAACTTGCTTTTATGCTTCTTCTGGCATACCCAGGTTTCGCTGCCATATAACAAAGTCGGTACCAACACTGCGTTATGTATTGTAAGGCGTGCACTCTTCACTACGCCTTGCCTTTTAACTAACGCAGTCAGGGCACCATTGACTTTGTTCCTGGCAGCGACATACCTGTCCACATCTAAATTACATCTTCCATCCCGGCTAAAAGCACTCCCCAAGTATACAGTTTCATTTACCTGTTCTAGACATTCCTGATTTACCCATATTTCACATTTTATGTGTTTATGGTAAACAACACAGAAGAACACAGTTTATGGTAAACATTCAAATTACGTTTATATGTGGTAGAACAATGTTGCAGCTATATTATAGTTGTAGCACGAATGGGTCACCTCGGCCAGGGTAGGATTACACTCTCACAGAATACTAGCACAAAATAGCAGCTTAATGTGAGTTATATGCATCTGCTTTTTAATTTTTAATTAAAGATAAGTGTAGATATCAATGGGTCACAACATCAATTTATGATCAGGTGGACTGTGGGCTCGTTTGTCTCCCCCTGAAGTTAAAAAAGTTACACACTATATATATTTCCCACTGCTAGGTACAGGTCTCCTCTCATTTCTGAGAGGGATTTAGGGCAAGGATATGTCTGCCATGATGCCCCATTGCATGTTGGCAAACTTCACAGGTCTACAAATTTATATTATAGTCTAGGACTTTGCATAATCCCATACCTTAATAATTAACCATATTAAGTAAACTTATAAATTCAGCCACAGAGACTTTTTTATTATAGAAGAGGGAGCAAATAAGCATACGGCTCACCTGATGGTGACTATAGCAGCTCATGAACAACAACAAAAAAAAGACTACAAAGATTGTTAAAAATTTGTTATTTAAATATATAAAAATCTGCTTCTAGAATGGAGAATTTGTGGACATGACTCTAGCAGCAGATGGCCACCATGTAAAAGTGCATCAAGTAATACTAGCACTCGCTAGTCCGTATATCAAAGATCTAATTTCTTCAGCTCAATGTCAACACCCAGTTATATTTCTTAATGTAAGTTTTTGATTTTTTTAAATTTATTTAATATAAGGTAAAATGGGTAACACTACATAGAAAATGTCTATTATCCTGCCTATTATAGCAAATAGAAGTCCACTGCTAAACATAGGCCTGCCCCATAAATTGCCCCATAGTCTGGATTTTGCCTTAGTTGACAGGTGGGTTGGCAACCACAGTTTTTACTTTTATTCATCTGTTATCAGGAATCTTCTGTTTTAGGTGTCCTCTTTCACCTCTTACGACACCCATGGGAGTATATGGGGTAGTGGGTATTCCCACACCGCCACTGCATTGACTTGTCTTTAAAATACACTATACACTTTCTTTGTGCCAGCAAGTGTATAGTGCATTTTAAAGACCATAACCTAACCTAAAATAACCATACCATAACAATATGATGGAGTTTGCAAGAAGTTAGATTAAATCCAAGGCAACTGTATAGATCACCCAATTGAATCTAATCTGCTCTTTACTAGAGTGGTGGCATTACTATAAAAAATATGATTGAAGAAATTTGAATTGGACATGTGTACATCACCTTATTTAAATTAGCTCTTTCACTATTTCCTAAGTAGGTTTGATCACATGCACTATAATCTCACACTTTAAAGAGCTAACAGTTGTGAAATGCCTTTAATATCAGGCGATGCCACCGCCTGCGTAGGTATTTATGCGGGCGGCGTAAATGGGGGGTTGTTGCGAAATTTGGAATAAAATAATTTTGGATATTAAGATAATCAATCATTATTTACATTTATTAACATTATGTAGATACTATTAATTACAAGTGTTGCACAGCCAAATGTTCTTGTAACTTTCTTTTTATAGATGTTTTCAGTTTTCAATTGTTAAATTTAATTATATAATGTATTCACATTCGGATAAACAATTTTATCAAATAAAATATGAGGTAAGCATAAGCATGGCCATCATTTGAATACAACTTTACTTACTAACTTTATATAACTGTAACAGTAGTTCACCATTTTAGATATTATAGTTTTCAAAAACGGCACTTAAAATTAGTTAAATAAGTACTATAAAACACACTGCTTCAACTCAATGCATTGTACATCAGATTTATTGAAGTGTGCTGGCACAAGGTCGCACTGCCCATATCCCGGCTGTCACTCTACACAAGTACATTCATTTACCAACTGTTAAGCTAAGTTTAAGATAATCTGGTTGAAATTAATATGGGACCCTGGAAAATATTGTGTTATATTTTTTTTTTATAGGATAAGGGTGAAAAACGAGCACACAGTCCACCTGATGGTAAGTGGTTGCTGCGGCCCATAGACATCTACATCTATCCTCTGTTACAGATCAAAATGCAGATGCGTTTTCACCCATAAGGACTAGGATGGAATGCCTCATTTCCAGTAAAAAGGGCCTCCGGCCACCTGCACTCACCAAGCGAAATGCAGAGGTAAACTTCTACTTCACACTGGTATTCTGTGAGGTCGTGGTACCACCCCGGTTCGAGCCGGCCCATCCATGCGACAGCAAAAGCTGCCGCCTGGCTCGACCACTGTTTATATAAATTTAAAAGGATAATACTGTTCAGTTAATATCCTCCGTCTTTTTGACACTCGTTATTAAATGGAAGGACTACTTTTCTGACTGGGAGCCTGTCTGGAAGGTTATAGAGAGCCAGTATATTTGCAAATTGTGACATAGGTATTTTATCTTAGTCCTCAGAGGTGGCAATGAATCTTTAGCCTTCTTTGCTTAAAGTTGACTTCAGTTATTCATGGACTCAGTAGTTACTTACCATCAAGTACACTGTAAGTTCCATTGTCAATATTAAATTTTATATATATTTTTTATAATAATTAAAAATTTTGTACAACAGATTTTAATATATATTATCAAGGATAACTCAAAAGCTATTGGACAGACCTTGATCAAATTTATATGAAACCATATGAACAGGACCAGCTTTCAAATAACAAAAGTATCATCAAAATCGGTTCAAGTAGAAAAAAATTTGTGGTAACACATAAAAAAAGCATATTTGAGTACCTCCTCCTTTTTGAAGTTGGTAGAAATTCTATACAAATAAATAAAATCGAAGTGTCTGCTTGTAATGTTAAACAACTTTTTACTAAATGCATAAGATTTTTATTAACAAAAAAAAACATTTTTAAATTTTTTATGTCTTTCTGTCTATTTGTTCCCGCTTATCTCCAAAACGGCTGGACCTATTTTGACGGAACTTTCATTGGCAGATAGCTGATGTTATAAGGAGTACCTTAGGCTACTTTTATTTTAGAAAAATATATTAGGGTACCGCACAAAAAAATTAAAACCCATGAAATCCATTGTAATAAATTCCACACGTACGAAGTCACAGGGAACAGTTTGTAATAATATATAAATTAAGTCTTGTGTTTGTTATGATGTTTCACATATAAAATTATCATCCAAATATCACCTGAAATTATCAAAAAAGTAATTAGTGCTACAGTGCTACCTCAAACACTCAGCCATTTGTCCTTATACAATATACAATGTCACACTTATGTTTTAAAAATATTGGGAGATAAATTTAGATATATTACACAAAGTTATTGAGATAATACACCGGCTCGAAAAATGAACAATGTGTGTGCAAATTAATACTCCAGCTGGGTTTCAAACCTGTGACATGCTATGTAATAAGAAAGTAAGGTGTGGTTACAAAAGAGGTTTTAATGTAATATCACTATTTAATTTTTTCAGAAAATATCCTACACAACGCTTGCTGCTATGCTAGAGTACATTTACACAGGTGAAGTTTTGGTTACAGTTGATAATTTAAGAGAACTGGTTGAAGCAGGTAAAGAACTTCACATAAAAGGCTTGGAGGATATGGTATGTACAGTTTCAATATATATATGTCGCAGCCAACTAGCTTACTTAGCCATTCAGTTACAAATCTAGTCTTTTAACTAAATGGCGCTGTTCATCAAGCGGCCTGAAAGATATTCAGCTAATGAGTCTAATACAACATTGCACGTATCTTGTAATATCAGCGACAGTAGGTTAAGGTGTGGCTTAGGTGGCCCTTGGGCCACCCTCAAGCCTTGTACGTTTATATAATATAGCACATAGCACATAATTAGGCTAAGACCAGCAACCGTCTCATTGAATGAAATTAATGGGATGACCTTGCCATGTAATATCTTAACTGTTAACTGAAAGGCTAATTAAGCTAGATGGCTGCGACATATACATGATATCGACAACAATACACAACAGCACCAGCTGACTTCAAATCATGAAGAAGAATAATATACTTGCACATTGTGAAGTATAAGGCATTCAATTTTTTTTACCCAAAGTTCTTAAAAGGTGTCTTTTACTTTTTATTGAAATTTGATTATTTTAAAGACAGAGTATATTAAACCCCATCAAACTTTGCCTTGTGAAAAATTATGTATGTACATCATGTGCAAAAATCGCCAAAATAAAATAAATTTTCAGTGGCTAAACTACTGTTTGTATTTTATTGATTTTTTTTAATGTAATACTATATAAGAGTTGCTGGTATGGCCGCCCTGGCTTCGCACGGGTGATTTATGGATCTCGACAACAGCACCACCTACTGGGTCCAATTGAAATGTGTTTAAACCATTCAGTGACCCACTAAATCCTACACAAAAAAATTCATCAAAAACGGTCCAGCCGTTTTCGAGTTTTTGCGAGACTAACGGACAGAAATTGATGAACAAGGTTATTTTGAAATTACCAGCCAAATTTGCAGAGAAGGTTCATAATAAGTAATGTAGGCAAATGGTGAATAAAAATTAATAAAAAAAATGTCAAACTTTCTGTCATTTTTATCTTTTAAATTCAAATAGTAATTCATTATTTTAACTGATTTTACTTCGCATGCACAGATTTGTAAACCCTTACGTTCAGAAAAGTACCTTGTTGCGCGTTCCTGCGCCCTTCTACCGTTACACCGTAAGTCCTATGTCTGCTCGCCCGGCCGAAAGCTGACAGTGTGGACTGTGACCTCATTACGTACGCTTCGTTGCCAATGTCGTAACGAAAATATTCGAACCGCGGATACTATGAAACTGTAAGCTGGTGATTATACATGTGAAGAATTACATTTTAATCAATAAAAGTTTTCGTGGTACATACAAAGATACTAAAGTGAGTCTTTACCGCGGTGAGAAATTAGCGTACGTGTCGTACCAATCGAATGAAACCATTCAAGTGCAGTGAGCGATAACTTAAATATAGAATCTACAAACTCGCCTGAGCTTTAACCGTGTTTACATCAAAGATGTATCCAAAGTTATTAAAACCGCTACAGTAAAATTATTGCTGCGTTCACGGAATTTAAAAGTGCTCATGAACAAGTAATAAGTGTAAAAAATATTTTAACAAAACTTGCTCGTCTATACATAAAGAATGTGACCCGTTGATCCGTGACCGTCCCGCAATCTTCGGTTGCGGAAGCAACCAGTTCGGTTTTCTCGTCTCGCCAGTCGATACTATCGACCGACGCTGCCAGATTCCATTTTGAGATACCAATATTATATATTGGAACTACTTGCGTAATTTAATTGTAAATAGTTTATTCCATTTTTTTAAATACGCTATAATAAGGACAGTCGCTGGTTACGTCGTTGATAAGCAAAAATATTTTTTTTAATTTTATTTATTATGTCGATCCTAAGCCCGTTAAAAGTGTAAAAGGAATATTGGAATAATAATTCGCGTCATGTAGTTATTATCTTAAGCATAAGTAGTAAGCGTGTCACTAAGAAAGTAAACAGTAGGCAAAAACTTGAGAAACGAAAATGTCAATTGAATCACACACAGGTGCGCGCGTAAGAGTAGTTGTTGCCCTTAAATGACATTCAATTGGGATAATTTCAAATAAAAGTAGAAGCCTTATTTACTCGTAGTTTTAAAAAATGTAATATCGGTATATTAATAACTTATTTATTTGAACTTCAATGTAAAATTTGGCTACTCTTTGAAAAATAACCTTGTATATAATAAAGCATACACTTTTACAGTTCATTCATCTCTCAATTACGGCCCATCAAAATCCATAGATCCTAGCATAGGTCCCCCATTAGACTACCTCACAGGAGGGATAACTGCATAATTGGTACAATGAAGGTTATCAAGAAAATACGGCTGCACATTAGCGATGGGCGATTGTTGCAAAAAAACAATCGACTGAATCGAAAATTGTGCTATTGCGCATTCGATTGTCGATTTAGTAGTTCCTCACCATATTTATTCGAATAACAATCGATAAACTACTAATTGTACGCACATCGCACACTCCAATCCGCCGCTATGTAACGCATGACAGCGACAGCGTTGAATGCGTCGATTGTTTTTAAGTATTACTTAATACATATTTTAAATTGTTTACTTTAGTTGGTTATTGACTTTTTTAGAATAAGGTCACGCGCGGGTTATGAATGTCCAGCTTGACGCCATGCCTAAAAATCATAAAATAATGTAAATGTTGAATTAATAAACTTAAATACGCTTAGCTTTATAAGACTTTTTAAAACTAAAGAGTTCTGTACCTACTACAGTATGATGAAATATTTATTGAATTAAAATTAATATCAACAATTTAAAAATAAAAATTCAATACAAAGTAAGTAATATTTTAACTGTTATTTTTATCTGTTATAAAAAATCAACAAATAACGTTTAACAAATAAATAAATTTAACCATTAACGCCATGTCTAGAATGGATGTTCCCTCAATCGATAGTTTGATTACAATACAAAACAGAAAATTGAATAATCTATTGGCGCCGATCGCATGCCTAATAACTGCAATCGTAACGTAAGTGGTGGCGCACAGACAGCGCAAGCGCATCGCAAGCCCGCCGCACCAATTTTTGTAACAACTTATTTAGTAGTACGCATAATGGGTGCGCTGCGCTTCAAATTAGTAGTTAGAGTTGACACGGTAACCGTGTCAGTCATTGTCGCCCGCCGCACGCTGTCGGTAACAATTGGCTAACATGGATAGTTATCGAATTTTATCGACTAAACTGAACAATCGAGTAATTCGATTACTTTCAGTAATAATCGCCCGTCGTTACTGCACATCTTTTGTTTTAGTTTTCTGTCTATTTAATTTAAATATGTTACAATAAATCCACTTCGTGCTTTATGAATTAAAATAAGTTCAATATAATAAAATTCATAAAAAAAATCTAGTTGTATTCAAAATATTTTTTTCAAATTATTTTTATATTTTTTAAAGCAATAATAATAATGTCCTCCAGACCAAATTTCGGTCACGGCGGACATGCTCAGCGGAGACTAGCCATCGTCCAAGCCCAAGTGTATGCGCAAGCACAGGTGCACTCTCTTATTCCCTCACTCTCATAGTCCGATGGGACGGTAAACCGACACGACCGGAGAGACAGGCGCAGGACCAACGGCTTTACGTGCTTTCCGTAGCACGGGGGTGAGACACCGCCAACTTCTTGACCGGCCAGCTACTGAGTATTTCTTGACGGAAAAACCCAATAACTGATTTTTTGGCTCGATACTCGGGATTCAAACCCAGGACCTCAGGATTAGCAGTCGCGGTTAAAACCACTAGACCACAGAGGCATGGCAGTTGGGAAAAATATATATATATATATATATATATATATATATATATATATATATATATATATATATATATATATATATATATATATATATATATATATATATAATTTGATACAATACACAAATTGCAAATTATCACAGTTCTAATATTACTAACATAAAATAAATTTAACAATCCTATTCTTTGGAAAGCCTATTGTTGTTGTTAAGGGGAAGTGTATGAAAGTTTGCAGTAATTTGCAGCATCTCCACACTGCACTAAACCCGAAGAATAGTCACAGACAGGACACAGAAGATGGAGATAAAATTATGGAGGGTGAGATGTACCTAGACACAAATAGCGGGGATGGGGAAAATTTTGGACAGGAAATTGTGTATGTTATTTTTAATTTATTATAAATACTATATTTTATTTACTTTAATACTAATAATCTAGTAGAAAAATTAAATAACAGTGTTGTCGCATATAAAATTATACTATTTCATTGCCAATTGACAAGAAATAAAAATACTTTATTCATTAAAAATTAAAAAAAAGTTGTGGGTTGAAATCTGCTATTCAACTACTGCAATTTTAAATCTAATGTTACAGCCTATATACGTACCACTGCTGGGCACAGGTCTCCTCTCATTTCTGAGAGGGTTTTAGGGCAAGAAAATGTCCGCCGCACTGGCCCAATGCGTGTTGGTGAACTTCACACATGTCTTCGAGATATTTGTTCTTTTTATTTCTCAGACATACAGGTTTCCTCACGATGTTTTCATTCACCGCCGCGCTCGTGGTAAATTATTTTTATTGATGCCGCCTGAGATCGAACTCTGGTATCTCGCGTACTGTGAAATTTACAACAAGCATTTTATACTTAATAGGAATATTCGTTGTATAAAAGGTTTGTTAAAAAATAAACAGTATATATTATGTAATCTAATTCTCCCCGAAACTCTTTGTTATCATTTTGAGTTTAGAATAGGGTACATATTAGATTTCAATTTTTTTTTATTAGACGGTATTTTGATCAAAGTGGCCAGTATGTTAAAACGGCAAATTCATATTTTATACAACTGTTATTTTGCAGTCCTAAAGAAACATACATAGACTACGACCAGGACGATACTGACGTTCAGGAGGGTCGGAGCATATTCATCGAGGAGGCTATGGACGCAGATGAAACAGGATCGATAGACGATAGTGGCATTAAGGAAAACACACTATGTAAGTAATTTCATGATGAATTTCATCCTTTGAATCTGATCCGTTAGCGCCTTTTGAGCTTTTGTAGCTTTTTGTAGTGTTTAAGTAGGTAGATTGAGATGAGGATCGTACCTATTCAGCGGGGTGCATTAGGAGATACCTATATCTATACCTATATCCCTATATCCAGCAACGGACTGCAACAATTCCAAAAATCTTCACATTCGATTTTGACAATTATTATACAATACTATTTAGTAATACTATAACAAAGAGAAAATATAAAGAAAAAAATATTAAAGACTAAATAAAAAAACACCCGTCTGCGCGTTAACTTGCTAAACAAAAACAATCGGTCCATCCGTTTAGGTTATAGGCTCAGCCAAACTATTTTTGAAACAACATACCCACATACCAACATACACACACCTTCCTTGATGTATTTCCTTTTTTCGGTGCAGTCGGATTGAAATGAACATACATCAGCATCAGCATTTAAGACAACTATACGGGGAAATTCACAATCCAAGTCTAGCAACACCAAAAAACGAAAAAAAATATCAATTTATTACTTTTGTTTTCGTAAATTACTATTAGTTTTGAGTTACTTGCAGATGGTAAGAGACGTTGTTAGTTGTTTATAAACGTCCTTTGTAATTTCTGCAGATTTTGATTGTGCAATTTGTCATTTTCACGAAAATAATTTAACGCAAAAAAATGAGCTGTGCGTGCGTATCTCTTGGCGATACAATCGACACTGAGGAGCGGGGAACGCTATAGAGACTAACAGTTAGCTGCTATTTTTATCGACGAAATTTTAATCAACTTTTAAATAAATTTACTTAGAAAAATAATAAAAGAATTAGTTTGTGGAAATTGGAATACAGATATTTTGAAAAATGATATTAATTCTAAAAAAACTTAATTCCATTTTATACAATCATAACGTAAATAACCACATTTGTAAGCCAACCAGAAAAATGTCATGTATCGATTTGATTACCAGTAATCTTCTTAATGTACAACCAAATATTCACTATTTAACGCTATCTGATCATGAAACTTGCCAAACAATAATTTTTCCGGTAAATATAAATACAAGTCATATTATATCATATATTTTAGTTTGAGGAAAAAAGAGACCTTAGTAATGAAAACGTGAAAAAATTTCTGTCCTATATTTCATCTCTATCATTTGCTGACGTATATGAGGCCGAGTATACTAACTTGGCTTTCAACTACTTTCATGAAACTGTGACCTTATTTTATAGTTTGTGTTTACCTAAAATAATTTTAAAAATAACAGATAAACCTATTGATTACAAATGGATTACAAGGGGTATTAATAAACGTAGCATTAATAATAGACGTTTGTATTTGAAATACCGTCTTTCGACAGCAAACAAAAAAATAAATATGAAAATATATTACAAATATACAAACATTTTAAGGAAATGTATACAGCAAGCCCAGAAACTTGATAATACACGCTACCCACTCAATTCTAACAACAAAAGTAAGGCGGCTTGGTGAATAATAAAAAGAACGTTAATAATCATGTGGCAGTTACGTAGGTCACTCAATAAGTTTTGAGATGCTCGAAGTTTAAAAATGGAACGCACCCGAATTATATGTTCCTAAAAGCAAATTTATTTAAAAATAGAACTCCATAAGCCAATTGCTCAATATTAAAAAAAAAACAAAGTTCTATTAATTTTCCTGCAACGCTTCCCGCGCTTTTCATTTACGATGGATCTTAACCGTGAACATTTGCGCGCTATGATATATTATGATTTTAAATTTGGTTTAACCGAACAATTAAGTTTACAACGGTTACAATCAGCATCAGGGGACTCAGTTCCATCACGCGCAACAATTTTTAGGTGGTTTGCTGAATTCAAAAGGGGTAAAATTAATCTTAAAGATTACCAAAGCACCGGGGCCCCGCAAACAGCAGTAACGGCAGAAAATGTATGGACTACTGAAATGTTGGTGCGAGAAGACCCACGAATCACATATACGGACATCGAAAAGATTGTAGGCATTAGTTCGGGGAGCATTCATAACACCCTACATCAACATCTTGGAGTGAGGAAGCTTTGTTGTCGATGGATCCCTCGTTTGCTCTCCGAAAGCGAAAAACAGACTCGTGTGTCATGACGCATTTCATCTATGTTTTGAAAACGGGACATCTAGGCGTGTTTTAGAAATCGTTACTGATAACGAGACATAGATCTATCAATATGATCCGGAAAATAAAAGGCAATCATCGGTATGGGTCTACTCAGGGCAGTTACCAACAAAACTGGCAAAGACCACGCAACGTCGGCAAAAAAATGGTGGCTAGTTTTTTTTTTGCGGAGCGGACATTTGTCGTTGTCAATGCTGGAAAATTGTAGGTCAATCAACTCTGAATGGTATACTACAGATGCATTTTCCAAAGCTTTTCAAGCTGTGCGGGAGCGAAGACCAAAGACCGGGCTTCGGGTAATCATTCTGCATTACGTTAATGCCTTTTCACATACCTCCCTTAGAACAAACGCATTTATTGAGGAATCCCTACAGCCCTGACTTAGCTCCTTGTGATTTCTTTTTATTCCCAAGAGTCAAAGAAAAAATAAAAGGCAAGTTTTTTTTCAAGCGCCGAAGAGGTCGTGGCCTACGAAGAAGCGATTTCCGACCTGTCAGATCAAGACTGGCAAAAGTGTTTTCAGAGTTGGTTTAGGCGAATGGAATTTTGTATAGAGCATGTTGGAGAATATTTTGAAAATATGTAAAATAAATATTAATAGTATCTAGAATACGTTTTATATATATTAAAACTTATTGAGTGTCCTACGTATTAATGACATAACTGCAATAACTACCAGTGACAATACATATTATCAGTCAGATAAAATAGCGGATATGTTTAACAATTACTTTATAAATTTAACTAATGACATTAAAACATCAAATACAATAACAACCAATAATGACTATGCATCTAAATTGACATTTTATCCCAATTCTATATATCTAGTTCCAATGCATAACATTGACATTATAAAAATAATTAATTCCTTAAACTCTACAGGTTATGGTGGTATTTGTACTAAAATCTTAAAACAATGCTCTAAATATTTATCTTTTCCACTGACCCACATTATCAGTTTATCTTTTGTTCAAGGCATATTCCCAACTAGACTAAAATTTTCTATCGTTAAACTGCTATATAGTGGAGTTGTACTCATTATAGCATGTCCTGAGCGACTCTTATGCGATTGAGTTTTTGGAGAGAATTCAAGTCTTTTGGGACTACCCGAGCGGCAACATGTTTCACACCCAAGTGATTATTTAAAATGGTACAGATCGACTTTTGAAACACAGAAAGTTCGGCGACTATCTCTCACTTGAATGAGTTCACTCGAAACTTTGAAAGTCGATTCACCGTAAACCTTCTGTAACATTTTCAGTGACTCCCGAACACGAAATTCCATTGGCGATGCAAAATTTACGACAAACTCTTTGTTCGATGTTTTTGTCCTATATGACTAGATGAATATCTCTAGATATGATATAACTAAAAACAGCACTATTTAATCTAAATAACAGATGTAACTCCGCACTAAAATGGAAAACAGTAGTGCCAATCTAAAAAGAACAAAAAAAATAATAATTTGGAACCGTAAACAAATCATCCATTCCCGATTATTTTTGCCTCAATGTATATTTCCCTGATCTTCATGAGGTTCTCCTTGACAAGCTGGATCGTCTCCTCAATAACTGTATCCGTTTTATTTTTCGTCTTTGCAAATTTGATTATGTACATATCCTCATTCCGCACAGCTTTTTCTATTTTATTCGATAACCATTATCCGTATTGTCTGAAACATAAGTTTCAGTTTCTGCGCAACACTCGTGACAGACAGCTTCGTTCATCGGAGGCTCTGGCTCTCTTTATACCCCTTCAACGTTCGGGTTTCATATTATGTTCATCGTTTGCTGTCTAAGCCTATGGAATGACCTGAAAACATTTAAGACGAATGTTCGCGTTCATTTCCTAAAATTGCTTTGTATTTGTAAATTTCCTAAAATTGCTTTGTATTTGTAATTGCTAAGCTCCGTCATCATTATAGTAGTAATGTCTGTTTTAATTTAATCAGTATGTTATATACCTTATATTAGATGTTCTTATAATATATAATATACTTATTTATATATTTGTGTATATACATTTATATGTATGTGTGTGTATGTCTATATATGTAATTTTATTTGGCCCTAATTGATGATTGAATATATTGCTTGCTTTTGTAAAATGAAAATTGTTTCTAATCAAGATTATGGATTTTCGGAAAAACGGTCGAAGTTGGTATTCAAAGAACATGATTCCTCCCCGGTTGAGCCGTCTTATTTGTGCTGCAGTAATAATTTTTACGAATTACTCTAACTCGCGGGGAACGACATCGCCTGCCTGTAATTTATTACAATTGGATTTCATGAGTGTTAATTTTTTTTTGCACAGATTTCTAATTAATTTTCTGAAATAAAAGTAGCTTAAGTTACTCTTTGCAACATCAGCTAACTGCCATTGAAAATTCCGTCAAAATCAGTCCAACCGTTTCGGAGTTTAGCCGGGACTAACAGATAGGCAAAATTTTTAAAAATTGTGTTTCTGTTATAAGTACCATATATACTTCCATATGCACTTAATAAAAAGCTGTTATTTTGACATTACAAACAGACACTTCAATTTTATTTATTTGTATAGATGTAACCGCATATAAACGCATCTGTTTTGTAAAATTGACTTAATTGGACTGATCTAATTTACGATTGTCTCATTTGTTAAAGCGAGGATTTCCGCCGACAAAAAGTTTAAAACGATTTTGCTTATTATTAAAAAATAAAGGATCTTAATTAAAATGTAGCCGATGAAGAATCTCATTCAGAAACGTGCCTGCCATATTATCGAAAATTATTATATTATTTCGCTTAAAAAGACAAGAGCCAGAACGTAACAGCGCATTTTTTTTTCTGAGCATATACTATTTCATAGAAGTATCAATTCTTGCGCTTCAAAATCGTGTCTAAAATACGATATTTCGTCCAATCCGGCCTTAAAGTGCTAGCAATAAATTACTATGTTTTAACACGCACAGCCTGAGTATAGTGAACCCATTAAATTTGACTTTATTTTACTTGTTTTGATATGTCCTCTACATTACGTGTTTAGAATCAAATGATGGAGTTGCAACCGTGATTTACAGTTGTGTAACTAATAACTTTAATTATTTCTCATTTTAGGTCAACAAATAAATGAAAACTTTCAGCGAGTTGGTATCTCCAAAGTGAAAGTCGCGAACTCTAAAAAGGATGCAGGTACAATATATTCAGTTCACATTTCTACTAAAATCTTCAAATACATGAAGATAAAGATACCCATGCAAGACATTTGACTTTGGCGCACCAAGTCATATATAAAATATTATTTTAACATAATATATGACTTGCTGAGCCCAGCATTCATTCCAATGCCTTTTATGTCATATAAATATAAAATATAATAATGTATATAGAATAATAGCTCACCATACGTGGTAGAGCCATGCTGCAGCTATATTATACTCGTAGTTGTAGCACGAATGAGTCGGCTCGACCGGGGAAGGACCATGCTCTCACAGAATACCAACGTAAAATAGCAGCTTAACACTGCTGTGTTTCGTATGGTGAGTGTAGAGAACTGGAGACCCTTTTTACTGAAAACGAGGCATTCCATCTTAGTCCTCACGGGTGACAACGCATCTGCATTTTGATTCGTTATCGAAGATAGATGTAGATGTCTATGGGCCACAGCAACCACTTACCATCAGGTGGACTGTGTGCTCGTTTGTCACCGTTATCCTATAAAAAAAGGCAAAAAAAAAACCAAAGTTTCATAATAATCGCATGAATGGTATAGAAACGCATACGGCCCATGGCGCATGTGCTATGAGTGCGAGGTTACAAAAGCACGCGCGCGGAAGTTTAAAAAAATGTAAGTAAATATCTTCTCACTAATATAAAATAAAATAACACTTCCGAAGCGCGCACCGTCTACTTGATTACTCTCACGTTGCGCTCACTCTCTTACCACTACTTTCATTTAACCCCGCCTGTTAAGGGTACACGTATCCTGGCCCACCTAATAATTTTGATTATTCGATTAATAATATAGTTTATTTTCAAAATAAGAAGTTATAGTTTATAATATATGGCCGCCACAGGGGCGCCGCGTCGGTGAGGCGCTGGCCCACGGCGCTGTCCACATTTTTTAATCCGACCTTGCATACGGGTCGAACAAAAAAAACATTCATTGATATGTATATATTAGTTGAGATAGTTAAATGAATGATTTTAAATAGTTCTATAATTATAAAGTTTTCGATTAGCGTAATCGTTGATTATTGAGCGTATAGCATCGCTGCGCTATAAACAATATTTTTTATACAAATAAAGCTGACAAACGAAAACGTGATTAGTGGATAGTGAGTCTGGCCTATATACACCTACATCTATTCTAAGTTAAGTCAACTAAGATGGAATGCTTCATTGCCAGTAAAATATAATACAATTAACATTCAGTATTTTTAAGGACGCTTCGGCAATCTTATCGCGGCTCTTCTCGTTGGAAAACATAGTGGCAAATATGTTAGCAAAGATATTAGCCAAGAGTGTGTGATGCCGTCCACACGTTGGAAGGTCGTTCAGTTTGCTTCGGTTCAAGCCAATATGCGGACGAATTTATTAAAATGGATATTGAGGCGCTAACGGCTGCTACGGTTTATTTATTCACAGCATATCGCTACTACGTGAATGTGTATAAGAAAAGGGTGATCAAAAAGAAATGGCAAAAAAAGGAATATTATTTCTTCTGTTCCATAAACATTTTTCGGCTTGGTAGGGCTCTATAAAGCGAAAAGTTTCTTCATTGGTCATTGTTACTACCATTTTGTAGACACTAGTTACGATGCGTGAATATCAAATTTAAATCAGGTGCGTGCGATTGAGAGCTCGTAGCAAACTAAACGTGTGCCCAACGTGTGGACGCGGCGGCCAATATTCTGCCACAACCCTTTGATCTTTTGTAAAAAACCGACACCACACGGATCTCGCGCCAACTTGTAGGCCATCATTCCAATACATACCAAGTGAAGCTTAAACACCCGCTCTACACGATGGCCATCGGTATTGGTCTCAACATTTGCCACAATATTAGCCAACGTGAAGAGCCGCCTTTAATCAATATTCGGCCTTGCTTGACATGAGAAATGCTAAAATTCTAATTAAAATGCCGACATCATAGTTGGTACCAAAAGATGTAGAAGCTCTCTCTCTCTTTTTAATTCAGAGATATTCTTGAAAAACTTCACAATGTTAAAATGTTTGTAACATAATATGGTCTAACTCGAATTATAAAAACCGCGGCTGCCTGCTGTTAAGTGCATAATATTTAATAGGCATAATCCCCCCCCCCCTATGAGGCAAAATAGGGGAAGCCTACATTCAGCTGTGTATTTTTATAGGCTGTAATGGATAGATAGATGAATTTTGTTAGAGCATAGTCCTGCTCAGTTTGAACCGCTGCTTTCGTGCTGCAACGATAATGTAACTGCAGCGTGGCTCTGCCATGCAAAATTATTATACTGTATTATAAAAGTTTAATAATAGCTTCTATGTTTATGCTTACAGAGGCCAACGCCCTGCAATACACAGTGTCCAACCAGGGCTCCCTACAAATGATCCTGAACCGCTACATGTATTACTTGAAATATACGAATAGGAATAAATCGCGGCAGTGGCGATGCGTCGACTATATCAACAGCATAAGGTGTCCCGCACACGTCGTCACGAAGGACGACGTTGTTGTCCAGAGGTAGGTGACCTAGGTTTCAATGGTAATACTGCTTCTTTCCCTGTCCAGAATTGGTCTTTTATAGAAGTATTAGTAATATATCGAATTGATACATGTTTTTATCGCATCAATGTCCCGATTCTACCATTATTGTAACAATAGTTGTATCAGTTAATGAGCTAATCGGTAAAAATATGAAGATACGGTTTGGGTAAATAGTTGAAAGAATTATATGAAAAAATAACTTTTAACAATAAATAAAAGCCAACTTCAATGAACTGAGTAGAATAAAATAATTCCACATTATGTAACTGGTGCCAAGTCAAATTGTATAGAAGAATTGAAGCCTCAACTTTAGAATGAAAGTTGTTTGATTGTTATTAGTTCTTTGAATTCTGCTTTTACAAAACATTTTGATAAAACAAGTAATTTTTTTACCCTTTTCAGTGGACTAATTATTAACAATCTCAACGTCGCCTAAATAGTTACATTAAAAATTTGATACCTTATTTTGACACCCTTAAGATTTAAATTTTTTCTCCAAATTTAAATGCTACTCCTAAATCAAATTTAAATGCTACCCCTAAAGTCTAACCTATTTAATAAAAAAAATAATCTTCAAAATCGATTATTTGCGAGGATTTGTGGTCTATTATATATGCTATAATGGTTGGGACGATCCGGAACATGTTATCATCATCATCATCATCATTACAGCCCATCGCAAGTCCACTGCTGAACACAGGCCACCCCCAAGGAATGCCACAAACCACGGTCCTAAGCCTTGCACTTTTAGCAGGTTGTCACTCCATTTAGCTGGGGCTACCCTACATTTCGTTCACCGGTACGAGACTGCGACTCAGGAACCTTTCTTCCCCATCAGTTATCGGTTCTACCAGCTACATGGCCACCCCTTTTGCAACTGATCTCACTTATACGTTTTTCAGCTTACTGATCCGTGGAACTTTGACGGTTGCTCTGATTCTACTACAGTTAATTAATAGAATCAGGCGTTACTTTGCGGAAATCCATTACACTAAAGTTGATAAAAAATTACCTCGCATACATCCGCTCGATAAAATAAAATTATGTGTCTTACCTAGTTTGAAGAGCACCTTCCGACCTTCCTCAATTGCGTGTATTGTCGTCAGTAGTGTGTCTTTCCTAGTGTAGTGGTGTTGGGAGTAGTGGTGCTGGGATTAGTGGTGATGGTGATAGCGCACGTAATTGAGGGAGGTCGGGAGGTGCTCTTCAAACTGGGTAAGACATCATTTTATTTCATCGAGCGGATGTACGCGAAGTAATTTTTTACCAACTTTAATATAATGGACTTCCGCAAAGTAACGCCTGATTCTATTAATCTACTACAGTTATTTATTACAAAGTCTTTCACGCAGAAAAACTCCGAGGTTAGTCCTCTCCATATCTCGCTGAAATACTTAAATTATATAGCTTTTATAAGTAAACATTTAAATGTGGGCTGCCTCGTTGATCTAGTGGTCATAAACGTAAAGTTAAAGTTGGTTGCTGGTCATGAGGTTCCGGGGTCGGAAAAAATAAAATTCTTGACACTAAAAGTCAAGAATTTCTCAATAGTAGACCGGAGTCGGAAAAGTGTGCAGTGTTTCATTTCACCCCGTGCCTCGGAAAGCACGTAAAGCGGTTGGTTCTGCGCCTTATTTCTCTCCCGTCGTTTCGGGTTACTGTCCCATAGGGATGGGCAAGGGAAATAAATAATAACGATTCGAAATTCTTAAACAGTATCGATATATATCGCGTGATAAATATCGATATATCGGCATCATTTTCATGATATAAGGATAAGACACAAAATTTAACATTACTGACGGTTGGACGACGAAACCCAAACGACAACCACACATGAATGCTTTTGTAGCTCCTTTTAGTGTTTCAAGTTTTGCTCATTAATACAACATTTTAAAATACATCGAAATTGAGACGAATTCGTTCGATACTCTAAAATAAGTATCGATATATCGATATTTTTTACCGAAGCCTACCGTCCACCGGATTATGAGAGTGAGGAAATAGAGAATGCGCCTGTGCTTGCGCATACATTTGGGCACTATATTTCTGTCCTGCACAGATGGCTAGTCTCCGTTCAGACTGGCCGTCGTGACAGAAATTTGGTCCGAAAAACATTTCGGTTATTATTACATTTATATAATACCATTCCAGGGCAAAAACTCGCAGTGAAATATTCATTGTGTGTACATGTGAGTGAAACCACCCTAATGTCAATATTTAAATTTATCCACAGAATATCAGCACACACGCATCCATTCCACGACAAAAGGATTTTAAAGAAACTAAGGGCCGGTGCAATTTTCTCTGCGATCGTGGAAGCAGAAAGGGAAGGGGAGAATATAATGAAAAGTCGAGGCAAAAACGACAGCAACGTTCAGAGTGAATGAAATTGATATTTATTTTGAGTTTTTGTTTTATTTTTTAATGTACAACTTCCTTATACTGCCTTAGTTTCAAAGTATTTACTAATTGTCTTCATCTTCATCTATTTTACCACGTTTTATTAAGTCACTTTCTTGTTTGTATGTCTGTCGTTCTGGGTGGAATCTTGCAACTCAAATTTCGAGCACTTCCCAATGAGCTTTAGAGACTTGAAATTTTGAACATAGCTCAGAATCAGATGACAATGTAGGAATATGAAAAAAAGTGGTATATTAAATTTTAGTAAAAATTTAAAAAAATAACAAAATCAATCGAAGACAATTATTGAAATCCACGTTAGTGTATTCATCCATGCATTCATTCACTGGTGAACATAGGTTTCCCCCATAGACTAACTAGGGGGGATATTTGAAATAGTTGCCACGCTTAGTAGTGATTAGGCAACCGTTTTTATTTTACTTTGAGTTGTTATCGGGAAAATGCTGCCTGAAAAAGAGGCGACGGAGGGAAATAACTAACATCTTTTGTTTTATTTCCCTCCGTCGCCTCTTACAATACATACGGGTTATGCGAGGTAGTGGATTCTCTTTCTTACTACTCGGTGAATGTCAATATATACAAACAAATAAATTATTATTATTAAAACAAAACGAAAAACCCGCCTACAGTGACCTCAAATATATAATATATTCAATATACAAATCGACTCGCTATTCGTGGGAACGCAATGGATAGTCATAAAAATATTTTAATTAACCAAAATGGCGGCGATGTGGTTCGCCACCCATCACGTCTCGTTTCTCGCGGGGGCGAAAAGCGGCCCACGGAGAGCCGCTTCGCTACGTTAAATGTAAGAGGAGGAATGGATGGTAAGGTAGATGAAGTATGTCAGATGATGGATGAACCATGCATAGATATCCTGTGCGTAAACGAAACCAAGAGGAAAGGATGTGACACCACGGTCCATAGCCCCTTCACGGTATACTGGTCGGTAGTCTCCCAAACCAGCCCAGGATGTCAGGGAGTTGGTATAATTCTTTCATCGCGAATAGTGGAATGTGTGATGGAGCATGAATGTGTAAGCTCAAGACTCCTCTGGATTAGGCTAAAAGTCGGACTCACTCGCTTGTTTATCCTTGGGGTCTATGCACCCACGGATCTACGACGGAGGTGGGTCATTAAAAGCCCAACAAGAGAGAGAGGAATTTTGGGATAGCATGAGAGAGGTCTTGAATAAATGCAGAGAAAATGAACGGATCGTAGTGTTAGGGGACTTTAATGGGTGGGTTGGAGTAAAGCGTGATGGTTATGAAGGAGTTCTGGCTACGTTTGGGGACGAGAGAGTGAATGACAGTGGGAGAAGCCTACTTAAAGTATACTTGGAATGGAATCTGTGTGTGGCTAACACAATGTTTGACCACAAAAAGATCCATTTGTATACAAGAGATGAGGGTGAGTCTAGAAGTATGATTGATTTTGTAATTGTGGATGAAAGACTGAGGAAGAAAGTGCTAGATACTCGAGCATACCGCGGTGTAGGCCTCGACACAGACCACTTCCTGGTCATAGCCCGAATGCGTGGCCTCTTCAAACGGTAGCGACACCTAAGGGCCGAGCCTACGAGTGTTTTGGACAGAGTAAAAGTGGAATATCTACAAGAAAAAGAAAAGAAAGACGAGTATGTAGAGAAGCTGAAAAAAAATTTTAAAGGCATAGAAGAGATAGGTGTGATTGAAGATTTGTGGGAGACATTTAAGAAAGGGGTCGTGAATGTTGCTATTGAGGTATGCGGGGTAGCTAAAAGAAGGAAAGGAAGAAAGAACTATAATGTGTGGATGGATAAAGGGTTGTGCAAGAAAAGAAGAAAGTGTGGTTGGATTGGTTAACAACAAAAGCTAACCAAAAAGTTCAAATGGCAACGGATTACGAGATAAAGGAAGCAAGAACGAAGTATAAAAGATTGAAATCAGCAGCGAAAGAAGTTGTGTCTAGAAAGAAAGAAGAACTAAATGATGATTTCGATCGGAGGCTCACTGAAGATTTACAGTCAAACATTAAGTTTTTCTGGAAATCCATCAAGACAGCCTGAGAAAAAACTTCTACCTCGTAGCTGAGTACAATCATGAGTCAAGATGGGAGCATTATAAAAGAAGATGAATGTGTGTTAAAGAGATGGAAAGAGTATTTTGAAAGTTTGTTTGAAAGAGAAGAAGTGCATGTACAGCATCCGGCACCTTCCACGGAAACTAATATAAATGTTGATGAAAGTGAGATAAGCATGGATGAAATAGTGAAAGCGTTGAAAAGTATGAGATTAGATAACGTTGCAGGGTATAACAGGATTACCGTGGAGATGCTGAGGGCTGGACAGGGCATAGTGGCTAGCTGTACCACCTTTTCAATCTGTGCTGGCGAAATGGGCAAGTACCGAGAGACTGGTGCAAAGCCATAACCGTGGCATTTGTATAAGGGAAAAGGCTCACGGCAGGACTGCATAAATTACCGCGGTATAAGCAGCGTCGTCAGTAAATTGTAGGCGAAAGTGTTGATTGAAAGGGTTGTGAATGAAACAGATGAAAAAGAATGGGATACACAAGCGGGATTTAGAAAGGGAATGGGATGTATGGATCAGGTATTTTCCTTGCGGTGCATAGCCGAAAAGTGTTTGCCTAAAAACAAGAAGGTCTATTGCGCATTCGTGGATCTAAAAAAGGCCTATGATAGAGTGGTGAGGAATGAACTGAGGTCAGCACTGTCCGTGAACGGTGTGAGCAGTGTCCTCATACGAGCATTGCAATCTCTTTATAGGAATTCTAGTGCTTGTGTAAGGATAAACGGGGCATACACAGAATGGTTTAACATCGAAAAAGGTGTTAGACAAGGATGTGTAGCGTCACCGTGGCTGTTTTTTTTATAGGATAAGGGTGACAAACGAGCACACAGTCCACCTGATGGTAAGTGGCTGCTACGGCCCATAGACATCTACATCTATCCTCGTTTGCGAATCAAAATGCAGATGCGTTGCCACCCGTGAGGACTAAGATGGAATGCCTCATTTCCAGCAAAAAGGGCCTCCGGTCACCTGCACTCACCAAGCGAAACGCAGAGATAAACCTCTACTTCACGCTGGTTTTCTGTGAGGTCGTGGTACCACCCCGGTTCGAGCCTTCCCATCCGTGCGACAGCAAAAGCTGCCGCGTGGCTCTACCACTGTTAAAATTAAAAAAATAATTTAATCTGTTCATGGACAATTGCTTGACATATTTAAAAGAAAATGAAAGTGGTTGAGAATGAATGAGTTACTCTTCAAATGTTTTCTCTATGCTGATGACTAAATATTACTTGCGTCTTCAGCCGAGGAGTTGCAGGAGATGGTAACTGCTATGAGTGGAGCCTTTGTTAGAAAGGGAATGAAGATGAATGTAAGGAAGACGAAAGTGATGGTGTTTGAAAGAGATAAGGCAGTGACAGACTGCAACATCATGTTTGGAGATGAACAAATTGAACAGGTGAAGGGGTTTGTGAATCTGGGTTCAAAGTTTACAAGACATGGAAAATGTGAGAATGATATCGAAAGAAGAGTGAATGCAGGAAACATGGTGAATGAAGCTTTGCACTCCTTTATGAGCAGTCGGAAGGTGTCTAACAAGGCTCGTTTGGCTGTGCATGAGGGGGTGTTGGTTCCGACACTCATGCACGGAAGTGAAAGTTGGGTATGGCAGAAGAAACATGAAAGCAGAATAAATGCAGTTGAAATGAGAGCACTAAGAAGTCTGATAGGAATTATACTGAGTGACAGGATAAGAAATAGTGAGATAAGGAAACGTTGTGGTCTGAAAGAAGATGTAGTGACAAAAGTTGAGAAAGTTTTAGCCATGTCCAGAGAATGAATGAAGAACGATTGACGAAAAAAGTGTATAAGGCGAGTTTGAATGAAAGTGTTGGAAGCAGTAGATCTAGGCGGACGTTTCTAGACCAAATCAGGGACGTCTTGAAAAAAGGTCAGGTCAAGAGTACCCTAAACCGAAGAGCATGTATGAAGGGAATAATGAAAGTGGACGAAGCGAAACAAGTATGTAAGGATCGCAGCAAGTGGAAAGTAGTGGTTTCTGCCTACACCTACGGGAAAGAGGCGTGATTATATGTATGTATGTAATATACAAATTATGTACCTAAGCTTTTGTTCATACGTCTGCATCATCACTGATCTTCAGGTGACTTAGTAGACAAGAACTGGCTTATAACAGTTAAAAATATATTCAATTGAAATATACTCATTCACACACAGTTCATGTCCGCCATATTTATTTTGACTGATTTACAATCAATAAAGAAATACAGACATACAACATAATATACACTGGTAAATGTTTGAATGTTGTGTTACATTGTTACTTTACGTTACGTTATTAAATAGTTTTCGGTCATCAGCTGGTCGTTGATATTTTTTTTTATAGGAGAGGGGGCAAACGAGCATGCGGCTCACCTGTTGGTAAGTGACTACCGCCGCCCATGAACAACTGCAACACCAGGGAGGGAATTGCAGATGCGTTGCCGGCCTTTTAAAAAGGAGTACGCTCTTTTCTTGAAGGTCCCTAAGTCGTATATATATCGTAGATATCTTGTCCATAAACAAGCAGTGTTTAAGTTTGAGCTTTCCCACCATTCATGTAAAATTATTTTGAACCTTTGATTTTGAAAATATATCAAATTAAAAATCTTAGTACAATATAGTTTAAGAATTTCTTGATGACAGTAACTAAATGCTGTGACGATAAATTTCGCTTACTATCGTATCGGTCCCCTCTCTACCCTAAGAGAACATGGGGCACGAACATAGGGTCCACGGCCTGACAAGGACCATGAAATATTGAAACTAACTCAGCCTATTATGTACATTGTTGTGTGTTATTTTTCAAAGAGTATACAAATTTTATATGAAAGTTCAAATATATAAATAATGTTATTACAGTTATTTGAAAATACTAGTAAATAATGAAATTATACCAAATTGAATGTGATTTATGGGCAACAACTACTCATACGCGCGCTCCTTTGTACGCGATTCAATTTACAACAAAATCCCCCCTGCTAGAAATCTATGGGGAGGCCTATGTTCAGCAGTGGACTTGTGGTGGTTTACACTATAATCGGTGTCACGAAGGAAGTCGCGCAAATATGTGTATGGAATTTGACTGTGGTGCCACAGCTCTGGGAATTTTTTAGTTAGAAAGACTATTTTTAAACCATAGTTTAAACCCGAACCTATCAAAAAACCATGTTTTGTAATAAGACGGAATAATTATGTCTACTATATACTAAAACAAACAAAGTAAGGGTGACGGACCCCAGCGTCCCTTTCAAGTGATGCTAAAATCAAGCCAAACCATGCTCACCTTACGGTAAGATCACCCACACATGTATGCTTCAAAATCATTTACAACATGGTTTTAGGTGCATATGTTTGCGTTCAGCAATAAACTTTAACAGGCTGATAAAGAAATAAATAAGAAAGATGTGTGCGTGTCTAGATGTTGAGCATGGTTTCTGCGTCACTGGAAATGTACGCAGAGCTCCGTCTTTATTTCTTTGTTCGTCTGAGCCTGTATAATATTTTTAGCACAAAACCAATTTATGTTTCTTACATATTGTATAAAAGCTAACCAAATGTTATTGAATAAAAGTACATTTACATGTTCTTAGTTATATATTTTTTCAATAATAAGGGAGGCAAACGGGCACACTTTCCACCTGTCGGTAAGTGGATGCTGTGGCCCATAAACATCTACATCTATCCTCGTTTAAAAATTAAAAGCAGATGCGTTGTCACCCCTGAGAACTAACGATAGAATGTCTCGTATCCACTAAAAAGGGTATCCGATTCTCTACACTTAGTTTGAACACAGCAGCATTGAGCCTACTATTTTACGCTGATATTCTGTGAGAGCGTGATCCTTACCCGGTCGAGTCGACACATTCATGCTACCACTATAATATAGCTGCAGCATGGCTCTACTACGTTGTGTATTATTTATTTTCCTTTCTAAATTTCTTTGTAAAAAAATATTATACCTTCTAAAGGCACTGTGGATGTCCTATCACTGTGCATTGGCTTTAGGACACCTACGTACATTAGTATTCGTGAAAGAAACGATATGGTTTAAAATTTGGAAACATTCTGTAGTGTGTGGGCATTGAAATTTATTTTGTTTAGATCGGAAACATAATTTAATTAAACTGTGTTATAGTAGCATAATGCTCAGTGTTCACTATTTATTAAATTAATAAATAAAGTGAAAAAGCAAACACGCTGTGTATAGAATTTATTTTATACCATAACCCTTACTTCCTTAAAAACTACGTAAAAATAGTAAGCTACCTGCATAAAAACGTGTTTATCTATTTTAAAGCTACTATTGTTATATTATATACTTATATATTTTATATATATTTATATGTGGTTACGTAAGACAATCCATCACTCCTTAACATTCCGTGGGTGTCGTCGCGGCAGTAGAAATGAACCAGTAAATGGGCATCATATGACTTCCGATAGATGGCAGTATAACCAATCGCTAGACATTAAACACTCAGACCGGTACGGTAAACATCATCATCATCACAGCCCTTCACAAGTCCACTGCTGAACATAGGCCTCCCTCAAGGAATGCCACAAAGCACGGTCCCGAGCCACCTGCATCCATTGACTTCCTGCATGTCTTACCAGGTCGTCACTCCATCTAGCAGGATGATATATACGCCTGCCGGTACGAGACTGCCACTCGAGAACCTTTCCTCCCCATCGGTTGTCGGTACTTCGAGCTATATGCTCGGCCCATTGCTACTTCAGCATACTAATTCTTTGGGCTATGTCGGTTACTCTGGTTCTACTGCGGATATTCTCGTTTTTAAGTGAGTAAGTAAGTGAGTTAAGCAGTGAAGGACCATGTCTCAGTTCCATAGGTCATCACTGGCAATACGCACTGGTTGAACAATCTAGTTTTGAGGTATGTCTAACGAGATGTGTCGTAATCTCCCGAACGCTACCCAGCCGAGTTGAATCCGTCGATTGACCTCGAAGTTGAACTTACCTAGTCGAACTATTTTTCCCAGGTAAACATATTCGTCAAAAACTTCGAGTTTAGTGCTCCCAACAACTACCGGCATAGGTGTGACATGGACGTGAAATATGATTTTTGTATTGTCCATGTTCATCTTAAGACCTATCCGTTGGGAGACACTATTGAGGTCATTGAGCATAGTGCTTAGGTCCTGCAGCGATTCTGCCATAAGGACTATATAGTCGGAAAATCGAAGGTGAGTGATGTACTCGCCGTTGACGTTAATGCCGTATCCTTTCCAGTCCAGTAGCTCGAAAACGTCTTCCAATGCAGCGGTGAAGAGTTTCGGGGATATTACGTCACCCTGTCTTACACCTTTCTGTAGTTGGATAGGTTTCGTGGTCTGGTTCTGTATTCGGATAGCCATCGTAGCCCTACTGTACAAACACTTCAGCACTTCAGTATACCAACAATCCACATGGCACCGCTGGAGGGACTGCAGCACCTTCCAAATTTCGACGGAATCAAAGGCTTTCTCACGCATACGCAAGGCAAAGTCGAATATTGTACACTTCGGTTTTCTATACAATTTGTATGTACATACCCTTCGACAAATTGTCTATGGTACTAAAGCCCTTTCGCAAACCGGTTTATTCGGGAGGCTGGAAGTCGTCAAGTCTACGTGCGAGACGATTCGTAATGACTCAAAAACAGCACGTAGACGTGGCTCAAAAGGGAAATCGGTCCGTAGTTCTTCAAGAGAGCGTTGTCTCCTTTCTTGAAGAACAAGACCACCACACTTCTGCTCCACGCCTCCAGAGTAGTACCTCCTTGAAGGACGGAATTAAAGCCAATTTTATTAGTAGCTTTAAAATCTTATTACATTTTTCCGGGATCTCATTAACGTGTTTGTCCCAGAGTAGGTATACCTACTTATCTCCTGCGCTTTGAAAGCTTTCCAATATTTGTGAAACAAAATAAACCGTAATCGAATTCAGCAAGGAGGACAATGTGTAATTCAAAGTGTCCTAACTTCAGAAAAAAGTATTAACCCTATCCCTGTCAAACAAAGCTGAGTTACGATAAAGTCAGCTTTGTTTTATTTTTCTGTGACATTTAATACAAATCTTAAATATAACGTATACTATACCGCCTAGCAATGCGACGACAAACACTAACAAATCGATTAATGCCAATTGAAATCGATTTAACCAACGGGCATCTGACGACATGTCCAACCCGTTATATCGAGCTGTGCGTTCTATGTGGAATATAGCAGTATCCATTGGCGAATGTTGTCGGTCTTGCCATATTGCCCGAAGTTGTTTTGCACGAGAACGCAATCTGAAATTTAAAGTAAGAAAAGCTCGTCAACAACAATTATTAAATTAAAAATAATCTGCTTTACAATCGTTACTTTAATAACCGTTATTTTAATTAAGTATTGATTGTCTCTATTCCTGTCTTGTTCTATTGACTTTTAATGAAAAGAGAGAGGACAAAGTTTAAGAATTTCTTAAGCTATAAAAGTATATTTCTACACTCTCGTAAATAATAGTACATCTGTTTGCAACACTATGTGGTAGCACTGTCACGGCGTCTTAATGAAGCATTTAAGCTAATCGCGTCGGGATCGCCAATTTCGCGGTGGATGAAAAGGGGTAAATCTCCAACTAGTCAAGGTATCTAGCTTGAGGGCTAGTGACAACGCTTATCAACTGCTTATGCTTTCATAATAAACTAGCTGACGATTCCGAAAATGACACTGAAGTAAACGAATTTATACGTGGTAGTTACCCTAAAGAGTTTTATTGCTATGCCACGAATGGTTCGGCTCGACCGGGGATGGACTAAGCTCGAACAGAATAATAAAATACTGCTGTATTTCTGCTGCCGAGTGACAAGAATCGGAGAACTGTTTGTTGGTAATGAAGTAATCCATCTTAGTCCTCAAGGGTGACAACTCACTCTGTGTTTTGAAGTTTTTTCTTATTTTAAGCCTTTTACCGTATAGTGGCGGTGTTAAGCTCGGTTTACATTTTGAGAAGTGACAATTGCCATTGAGATTGACAAGTAAACACTGTCAAGTGACAACTAGCAAGTAGGTGTTCCCACACGTGGCAAGTGGATATGCGGTAAGGTCATTATTAGAAGAGAAGTGAATAAGTCATAAAACATTGTTGTGTGATACCATAACGGCGTCTCGCATCTTTTTATTTTTTAAATTCGGCGAATTAATATTAAATAAACAATCGTGTTTCAGTATTTCCAGGAGAAATCTAATGTTATCGTTCTCTGACCACTTTGCCATTGTTAAAACAATAGCGCAAACCAAAATTGACAATTGAAACGCAAACTAAAAATATTCACCAACACGTATATTATGTCGTGACGTGATGGCTAGAGCGGGGATGGTGGGCAAGCGAGGGTTAGCAAGGATAGCGAGGGGCAGAGCTAGGTGTCACATTAGAGCAGGCTGCTATTCACTTATTAGTATTCATTTCACACATCACTTTTCACTCGCACTTCTCACTACCTGTTCCCACGCTCTAAACACTTATCAGTTGCTCTTGCCACTCGCACTTATCACTTCTCAAAATGTAAACCTGGCCTAAGAATATTCACTACCCCATATTATCCCGTGACTGTCGTAAGAGGCGACAGAGGTTAACAAAACAGGAGGTTGGTAACAGCGTTTCCCTAATAACGACTAAAATTAAAAAAACTGCGATTGCCAACCCGCTGGCCAAGCGTGGCAACTATGGGAAATATCCCTCTCATAACTATATTCAACAATGGACTTTAATAGGCTGTAATGGTGCCGGTAACGGTAACCGTATTATAAAGCCAGTCCTTGACTACAATTCCATCTATAATTTTGATTCGTAAACGAGGATAGCCTAAGGTGTCTATGGGCCACAGCAACATTAATATTCAGGTGGACTTTTCCTAGTTTAAAAAAAACGTATTAGTAAGTCTCGACTAATTTAAGTTATCTAACATTTTGTCATGTAGTAGCGGCATAAGTTTACTATCCCATTTGGATGATATGGATGTTGTAAAAGGAGACGAAGAGAAACTGACACAGGATATGGGAAGCAGCACCTTTCTAATCTCTACATCTCTCTTACAAAGCAATAAGGACCGTGGCCGAGCTCACTTGACTACTCTAGCGCCATCTATTATCTATCTACGGAAGCGGTTGCGATGTATATCGATATGAAAATTTGACGCGCTAAATACATCGTTCTTTATTTAATACATTTCCATAGATGTCGCTACATGGTACCGCTAAGTAAGATTGACGAAGTCATTGGGCTCTAGTATAGTATAAAGCAAAACCGCTTCCAACCGTCTGTTCGCCTTAGATCTTTTAAACTACGCAACGGATTTTGATGCGGTTTTCATCAATAGACAAAATAATTTAAGAAGAAGGTTTATTTTTTTTTAATAGGATATATAGGATATGTATAATATGTGCATATTAAACGGTGGTCCAACCATAATGCACGATGTTAATTTTTTTATAGTATAAGGGTGACAAACGAACATACAGTCCATGTGATGGTAAGTGGTTGCTGTGGCTATAGACATCTACATCTATCCTCGTTTGCGAATCCAAATGAAGATGCGTTGTCACCAGTGAGGACTAAGATGGAATGCCTCGTTTCCAGTAAAAAGGGTCTCCGGTTCTCTACACTCACCATACGAAACACATCAGCTTTAAGTTGCTATTTTACGCTGGTATTCTGTGAGAGCGTGGTCCTTCCCCGGTCGAGCCAACCCATTCGTGCTACAGCTATACTACTAATATAGCTGCTGCATGGCTCTACCACATATAAAAATTGTGAGTCACACCTTAACGTCAAGTTTTTTGCCCAACCTAAGTTGATATTTCAACATTTATGACAATTGAGCAGCGCGTTAAGATTGTTGAAGCCTTTTACTAATAATTAAAATGCATTTCGTACACTTTGTGATTTTTGTGGTCAGCATAACTGACCAAGTATGTCCACAATCGTGAGAATTGTGCGCAAATTTCAGCAAACCGGGTCTGTAGGAAATGTGAAAACACCTATGCATGATCGCTCAGTTTGTTCTGCGGAAAACATTGCTGTTGTTCGCGATAGTGTGGCAGAAGTGCCGGCAACCTCGACTCGTCGTCGTGCCCAACAATTGAACATCTCACAAACACCACTGAAGCGAATTTTGAATAAAGATTTAAACTTACACGCTTAGAAGGTTCAATTGACTCAAGAGCTGAAGCCTACTGACCATTTCAAGCGTCGTCAATACGCCGACTGGTTGGTTGAACAACCAAAAGTGAATGTTGACTTTACAAAGAAAATCATCTTCAGAGACGAGGCACAATTTCACCTCAGTGAATTCGTTAACAAGCAGAATTGCCGCATTTGGGCAAATTAGAATCCACGAGTGTTTGTTGAAAAGCCGACGCATCCACAAAGAGTGACTGTTTGGTACGGTTTATGGGCTGGCAGCGTCATCGGGCCGTACTTCTTCGATATATACTTCGTACTTCTTCGAATAGTTAAAAAAACTGGCAACAGCTATGAAGCTGTCTATGGATGAGTGGACTTTTAATAGGCTGTAGTAAATTAATGACTGGGAATAACATTTCGTTTCGATGTACTGAAAATCGTCAAAAACCCATAACTAATACTGACGGAGTAGACGGCTCCGTGGCGCAGTGGCTTAGCAATGAGTTGTTGCACTGGGTTCCGCGGGTTCGAATCCCGCACGGAACAAATATTTGTATGGTCTACAAATAATTGTTCCGGGTCTGAATGTTTGTCCTCGTGCAATTTATGTTTATAAACTGCCTCCACGATACAGGAGAAAATCCTAGTGTGGGGGTAACGTTTTTAAAAAAAAAAGTTTTAAAAAAAACTTTACCCAGGCGATAAAACAACTTGCAAGGCGTGGTGAATACTCTTCTCATTAAGGTCCCCCAGACGCAGCACATGCGCCAAGCCCGCGTGACGGGCGTGTTCCGCATTGCCGAACTGGTCTCCAAGGATCGGTACCACCAGAACTGGAACTCCCGCGGATACTGCCTCTGTTAGACTCAGCATGCCACCATGCGTTATAAACGCCACGCAGTTGTTGTGGTCTGGATGAATATCGTGATAATTTATATTATGTGAATGTACTTACACGTGAACTTTGAATTCATAGAAGTCTAAAACTGATTGTTAATAATAATGTCCAGGCAGTCTCAACGATGACGACCCATCAGCACAAATGCTCTCTCTATTCCCTGACTCTCATAGTCCGATGGGACGTAAATCTGGCACGACAGGATAGAGAGCAGGCGTAGGACCAACGGCTTTACGTGCTTTCCGAGGCATGGGGATGAGACACCGCCAACTTCCTGACTCCGGGCAGCTACTGAGTATTTCTTGATGGAAAAACCCAACAATTGATTTTGACCCGACCCGGGATTCGAACCAGGGACCTCACGATTAAAAATCGCGGTTACGACCACTAGATCGACGAGGAAGTCAAAACACAAGCAATAAAACAGCCTAATACAGTTTCAGCTCGCATACTTCCACTGCTTGTATGGTGGGTATAGTTAGCAGAGAACTTTGATAAAGCATGCCTCCTTTTTATTCTGTAAAGGTTTTGTAATAGATAGTTTTTTTTTTATAGAATAAGGGTGACAAACGAGCACACAGTCTACGTAAGTAAGTGAATATTGTGGCCCATAGACATTTACATCTAGATACCCTCGATTCAGAATCAAAATGCAGACGCGTTGCCACCCCTGAGAATTAAGAAGGAATTTCCAGTAAAAAGGGTCTCCGGTTCTCTACACTCACCATACGAAACACAGTAGCATTAAGCTGCTATTCTTAGCTGATATTCTTGTGGAGACGTGGTCCTTCTCCGGTCTCATTTGAGCTACAACTATAAAACTAATATAGCTGCAGCATGGCTGCAGTCCGCCGCGCTGTCCCAATGTATGTCGGCTGACATAACATGTTATACCGAAATGTTTTTATTTCTTAAATATGCTGGTTTCCATGTGATATTATGTTTATTTACTTAAAGTCTCAACAAAGGTAGGCGGAGCGCTGCGTACATTTCGAATGATGCCGAAACCATGCTCAACAACAACAAAAAGCCTGTAAAAGTTTACTGCTGCACGCACGCATATGCACTTAAAACCATGTTGTTGGTTGCAAATGATTTTAGGTGCACATTATAATATGCGTGCGTGCGTGTTCTTACTATAAGATGAGCATGGTTTTGCCTTGGTTCTTGCGTGACTTAAAATGTACGCAGCGCTCTCTTTCTTTATTCATCAGAGCTTAACAATAGGGGGGGAGGGGGGGGAGGCATAGGAGGTGCAGTCTTTTAATGACACACATGGTGTAATTTTAAGTGTTGCTTTTCTTAAATTCTATCTAGGTATATAATTTTTACTTACGCAATAGGTCATACTGAGGAAGCCATTTCAAAACTCTCACGTTATCCGGCAGATTACTTATTTCAGCTTCCCACTTCCAAATGACGCGCTGCGGTAATTTGGCAAAAACGCTTAATATAACGTCAAAATGTTGTTTTGTCATAGAAGAAGCGCGTATTAATGATCCCAAACTAAAAAGTATGAAACCATTCCTGGCATTTGTTACCCAATTTTCTAATTCCTGAAATGTTCAAAAATATATCATCTATAAGTACATACACCTAAGTAAAATTGAAGTGTCTGTCTGTATAATCGAAATAACTGCCTTTTGATATGAATAACCATTTCTTTTTTAATTCTGTCTGTCACCAACCAATTATTGTACTACAACGATGCCAAGAATGATCAAGGCCTTTATCCCAAAAATATGGATTTTCTTTTGAGAACATGAAAAATTTATAAAATTAATATGTAGTCTTTGATGATTATCTTAAATCTTCATTTCGCCTAATTAATATAATTATACACAGTCAGGTCATAAGTATTGTCACACAGTAAAAACTTTTCTTTTAGAATGCTGGCCACAAAAAAGTTTATTGAATTCGAATTTCGAATTGTTCATGAAAATAAAACTGTATACTTTTTAGAATTTTACTCATTTTTAAATATGGAGTGGACGCTTAAAGAAGACCGTGTTGCAGTTATTGCGTTGCACCGTTGCGGTTACGCGCCAATTCAAATTTTTGACATACTGAAAAATTTGAATATAACTAAAAGATTCGTTTATCGTACCATCAAACGATACAATGAAGACTCTAGTGTAGATGACAGGTCAAGAAGTGGTCGCCCTCGGTCTGTTAGGACTCCAGCAGTGATAAAAGCTGTGAAGGCGCGAATTCAAAGAAATACCAAACGTAAGCAGAAACTGTTGGCCCTTCAGATGGGGTTAAGCAGAACCACGGTGAAAAGGGTGTTAAATGAAGACTTAGGGCCGAAGCCCTGGCATATCGAAGAAAAACAGGACATCGTTTGAGTGCTCGTCTAATGGACCTGAGACTGAAGAGATGCCGCGCTTTGTTGAAGCGGTACGCGGGAAAAAAATATCGGGAAATTATTTTTTCGGATGAAAATTTTTTTACCGTAGAAGAGAGCCACAACAAACAAAATGATAAGGTGTACGCACACAGTAGTGAAGAAGCGAGCAACCGTATTCCGCATGTCCAACGAGGTCATTTTCCATCCTCGCTCATGGTATGGTTGGGAGTATCTTATTGGGGCTTAACAGAGGTACATTTTTGTGAGAAAGGTGTAAAAACGAATGCAGTTGTGTATCAAAATACAGTCCTGACGAACTTTGTGGAACCTGTTTCTCATACCATGTTCAATGACAGGCACTGGATATTCCAACAAGATTCGGCGCCAGCTCATAGAGCGAAGAGCATACAAGACTGGCTGGCGGCGCGTGAAATCGACTTCATCCGAAACGAAGACTGGCCCTCCTCCAGTCCAGATTTGAATCCGTTAGATTACAAGATATGGCAACACTTGGAGGAAAAGGCGTGCTCAAAGCCTCATCCCAATTTAGAGTCACTCAAGACATCCTTGATTAAGGCAGCCGCCGATATTGACATGGACCTCGTTCGTGTTGCGATAGACGACTGGCCGCGCAGATTGAAGGCCTGTATTCAAAATCACGGAGGTCATTTTGAATAAACTTTAGTGTCATAAGAATCTATGTTTTATTAAGTTCATTTTGGTATATAAATGGTTACATAATGAATAAACTTGTTTCAATTCTTTTATATTAAACATGTGACAGAATTTATGACCTGGCTAGGTAATTATATATATAAAACTTGACATAGTAGCTATATCTTAAGGAACATCTTATTTATTCTTCAAAAGAAGCAATTACAGATACGAGATAGATACTTTGTTGTTTAAATAACACTGGCCTGTATAATAATACTTATCCATTTTCCTTTTATATAGAAATAAATAATTAATGGGCAACAGAGCCCTTGTAACTCAAGGGCCAAGCGCTTGCTGCAAATACTACACGTGGAATCTTTTTTTACGTGGTAGAGCCATGCTGCAGCTAAATTAGTATGTAGTATAGTTGTAGCACGAATGAGTTGGCTCACACAGAATACCAGCGTAAAATAGTAGTTTAACACTGCTGTGTTTCGTGTGGTGAGTGTAGAGAACCGGAGACCCTTTTTACTGGAAACGAGGCATTCCATCTTAGTCCTCACGGGTGACAACACATCTGCATTTTGATTTGTAATCGAGGATAGATGTAGATGTCTTTGGCCCACAGCATCCGTTTATCGTCAGGTGGACTGCGTGCTCGTTTGTCAACATTATCCTATAAAAAAACCCGGGTTCGATTCCCATGTGGCACCAATGAAATTGTACCTCGCAATTTTAAGTGCTATTTTACCACGTCCTCGTCGGTGAAGAAAAAGATTTTGAGAAAACGTATATGTTTAATGCTCGGGCCACAGTAACGAGAAACGTCAATGCCCAAAAACGCAACAATTATTGCCTTAATTTTAACGCGATAAACTGAGTGGCCACACTTGGAACGGTCGACTTCATTTCAATTTCAACGCCGTTGAACGGCGTTAAAGTATACTGACCATTTATTTTTTAACTCAAAACGGGACATGGGTTTATTTATACTTCCCAGTTAGCAGGTTAACAGTAAAAAAAATATGTTTTTTTAATTAAAAACTGTAACTTTATACAATTAGTGTTCACTATAATTATAATCACATTAATTATAATTATTTATATTTTAACAAATTGTGAAAAATAAAAATTAATCACCAGTTCACCAACTTCATTAAAGCAAAGCTCCTCAGACAGTAATTATTAAATGCAACAATTTTTTTAATTATATTTATATTTGTCAGTGGAACAAATTTGCTTTAATCAAGTCGGTGATGATTTTAAATAAGGGCAAGTTTTTTTTTTTACATTGATTTTTGTTATCAACATCGCCTTTAGAAGAAACCTGTAAGTGATTTTTTTCAGACGTCCACAATTTATTCATAATAGAAAAATACTTTTCTACTGGAGCATTTGTACCAGGTATACATAAAATATATTCGATTAAAATGGAAGAGAATTTATGTTGAGAATGTTGGTGAGAAATGTTTGAATCACCCAACGAATTTCTGCGAAAACTTTGAAATTATCCCATTCGCTTATTTTTGGGTCGGTCCCGCTCTCGCACCGTTCGTGTCTGACGAACTTCATAGTTTTAAATTTTCTCGCGGTTTAGGATAACGGGACTATTTTGCGTCCCGGAGCTTTGTTTGGGGACAACGGGACAGGTGACCGAGAAAAGGGACAGTCCTGTTCAAAACGGGACGTATGGTCACTTTACGTTAATATTCCTTGAATTTCAAGCAAGATGAACGTTGACGCTGCTACTTTATATTTGATGAGTGTAAATTTTTATTATATGAATATATTTTAGCATTGCCTAAGCATGGCTCTGTTTGCAGAATCTCAAGAAACGTAATAACTTTTTCATTATTCCACTCTATCGTAGCCATACGTGCGACCCCGTTGCGCTCACCGTGCACAATGAGACACGTAGTTTGGCCGCTTCAACGCGTTAATTCCTGCGTTAATCTCTTTGATGTACCGCCACTCGAGTTATCGCCCAACGGGAAACGGCGTTGTTCTTGCCGTTGTAGAATTATCGCGTTAAGTGGTGGCCACACCCCCATCAACGCGATAATTAACGGCATTTCTCGTTAGTGTAGCCCGGGCATATGAAATAAAATATTTTGAGGACATGTGAAGTCCGTTAGCATGCATTGGAGGAAAACGGCAGATGAATTGCTCCATAACCCACTCTCAGAAATGAGAGGAGGAGGGCCTGTGTCCAGCTCCAGTCCAGGACGTATATGGCCTGTAACTTTAATTTTTAATTTACTCTCCCTATATTTTTCACGGAACATTATTTTCTCCCGTGTATCGCCGCCGTGTGGTATTGCCCGAGGGTGTCCTAGTGACAAGGAAACTGAAACAGGAGATGTGCTGCAGCATCTCTCTGATAACACTTGAAATGATAAAATTCGGTTGCCAACTCGCCTGCCAAGAGGGGCAACAATGTTAATTTAACTTTTACTTTACTGCAGGATTATATATTATTGGAAGTAAAGACTGGAAATGAGTTGGAGGTGACTCGAACTTTAGACCTAGAGATTAACAGTGGTAGAGCCACGCGGCTTTTGCTGTCGCACGGATGGGCCGGCTCGAACCGGGGTGGTACCACGACCTCACAGAATACCAGCGTGAAGTAGAGGTTTACCTCTGCGTTTCGCTTGGTGAGTGCAGGTGGCCGGAGGCCCTTTTTACTGGAAATGAGGCATTCCATCTTAGTCCTCACGGGTGACAACGCATCTACATTTTGATTTGTAATAGAGGATAGATGTAGATGTCTATGGGCCGCAGCAACCACTTACCATCATGTGGACTGTGTGCTCGTTTGTCACCCTTATCCTATAAAAAAAAAAGACCTACTCCGTTTGAATAGCCTATCATGTAGAGGATGTCATGAAGGTTATGGTTGAATAGGGGCAAAAAGTTCTTATTACACTCCTAGGGGGTTGAATATGGCCAAAAACCAAAAAATTGTGGGGTAGCTCGAACATTAGGCATAGTCAGTTTGAATAGCCTATCATGTAGAGGATGTCATGAGGGTCATGGTTGAATAGGGGCAAAAAGTTTTTATTACACTCCTAGGGGGTCAAAATGGTCAAAATTTTGGTTGTGTTGATGGTCTACAGTAACAATTAAGTAATTAATAAAATCTTGCCTGCTCACCGGTGGTAACTTCTGGATACTCTTCTTATGTAAATGAATACCACCGATCTCCACGACCGAAGGTGGCAAAACTCTTATACCGTTCCAGGAATGATGAGTATTTACAAGTACAACACTAGCGTTTTTCCCTATTTCCTCTAGTGGAGGCAGTTTCCTGCCTATCTTCGCCTCTAATATCTTTTGTTCTTCCCACCGTATCGTCACTTCGTACCATATTAAATAAAAATATAGGAAGAACGTGTTTTCAATGCGCTGCACGAAAGTCATTTTGTCTGTCAATGGCAGTGTCATTCCAGGAACAAACGACGGGTTATCAGGAGCTCCAACTCTTGAAAACGACCAAGGTAGTAATGCGCAAGACATTAAACCTACAGAAGGCAGTCCGTAATTGTGGACTATACCTAGCATGCAGTCACTGGTAAAATGCTCCAAGAGAATCAAATGATAGTTCCCTTTTGCTTTAATAAATTCTTCAAATATATTAGAGTCTAAGAGGCGCTTACATAACTCCAAATTGGACTTCGCAAGACGAGTTGCTATAGGTACATGCTCGAAGTATTTCTCCAAGCCGTAGAACGAAAAGTCCGCGTCTTTTAAATCAATCATTTCAACGTTCAATGGGGCAAGACCTTGGAGATTTACGTCCCGACGTCTCGGATGAGGTTTCGATGTTGGGAAGAAAGACACAACTGTTAGACTGTGACCTCGATGTACCAATTCTTCTAGAAGAGGCTCGAACACCATGTGATGGCTTTTACCAGGGTACGGCAACAGACACAGTATGTTGATGGCATCGGTGACGATCCACATGGAAATTAACACTAATAATTTGATGGCAGACATCTGCATCATCTAATTTTGATTTTATTATTAATTTATTGCAATAAATAACGCAACCGTGTCCCCGGGTCACTAGTGTTGAACTAAATCGACTAGCACGTGTATTCATGCAACAGATCCATTAATAACTTCCGCTATGAATCTCAATACGACAATGCGTAGGTATATTTACTAGACTTAGTGTATTAAGCATGGCGTACGCTGCACTTCTGTAATGCAAATGTAATTTTCATTTACCTACGTTGGGTATTAATCTTGAGGTAAATTAGAAAACTGCCACGCCAATCAAACACAAAACACCATAACTAGTTGCATAAGGTAGTTTTACGTGAATTAGGAAGGTGGAAAGAGCGGCCCTGAGACTTACCAACGTTACTTATCTCGACAGTCTTTATCAGACGCTCAAAGCAAATAAATTTATGGAAAATTGTTTGGCAATGTGTGTTTCTTATGTAGTGACGGATGAATATTATCATTATTAATTACTTTTTTAAGTCCACTGCTATTATAAGGCTTTCTAAACGTGCGCCAAGTAGTTAGGTACTTAGTAGATTTAGGTCCATACTTAACATGCTCCATCCTGGCAGCATAACACCGGTTACTAACGTTAATCCCAACGTTCTTGCGAGCGTTGGCCGGCCCGTGGAGCTTTCACAAAGCAAATCTAAAGAAGAAAAAATCCTTTATTTTCAAGTCTTATTATAAATATTTGTCGAGTTTTCCCTTTATGTAGTCGTAGACACTTGTGTTGGGAATAAATCTGCGCTGCGGAAATCTGTGGTTGGTCTGTTCTTGAAATTATTAAAATGGAATGTATATAGGTAAGATACCCACTGGTTCCGAGTTCTATATGTCGTCTTCCACCATCTCCACTGGCGTGGCTTTTTATTTCTTTCCTATACATACAAATAAATAAATTTGAAGTGTCTGTTTTTAAAAAATACCAGCTTTTTACTAAATGCATATGAAAGTATATACGATACTTATAACTAAAAACTATTTTAATTTTTTTTGTCTATCTGTCTGTTTGCTCCGGCTAATCTCCGCAACGGATGGACCGATTTTGACGGGACTTTCACTGGCACTTAGCTAATGTTATAAGGAGGACAACATAAGCTACTTTCATTTTAGGGTTCCGCGCAAAAAATAAAATCCATGAAGTCCAATCGTAATAAATTCCACGCGGACGAAGTCTCGGGGCACAGCTAGCTTAAAAGTAAATTCTATTTATTAGGTATCAACTTCTATCTGAAGAGGTTCACGATCGCTTAGCTATGGAGAGGGCTATGCCCGGAGTTTCTCTGAGTTCGCAATAAGTATACAGATGCGTAACTACGCCTCTGAAAACTAAGCGGGAACGCCTCAAGACCTGAAATTATACTGACTCTCTATACTAGATGACTAGAAGAAGGCAAGCAACCTACCTAGTTAGATTCCCAGGCAGTATAAGTCCTACCACCTAGGTACAACCGCCACTTATAAACTGTAATACAACATGAATTCTAATTATGCTGCTACTCGTTTACCTTTGAAGTACCTGACATTTGCGATGCCACTCATTTATGTCGCACCCGCACTGGTACACAAGGTAAATTTTGATAAATTTTCACTCTTCTCCCGTTGTGAGGAGGATTTTCCATAAACGTCAGGCTTGACAACATTGACGATTGAAGTTTCAAGTCTTGCACCTTTGACGCTGTTCAAAATAACTTTGATAGCGCGATTTAGGTTTCGCCGCGGTTCGCTTGTGGCGCGAAGACATCGCCATGATAATATATTTATTTCAAGTATTAAAACGATAAGTGTACTTAGATATATTTCATGATCTTTGCGCTTCTGGTTTTGTTTCAAAAGGCGGAACAATTTTGTTATACCATAAAAAAAACGTACCTACTGTGAATGATTCTATCTCGTTGCGACCTTTGACGTGCTGTCGATAAAATTATCTAAGCATAAGGAAAATAACATTCACACACAATTTTATCTTCCTACATTCTTAGAGTTCCGTTTACATATAAGGAACCCCAATAATTTCATTTTTTTCGTATGTCCTATGGGAATGTATTATATCACATATTACTCTGCTGCTGATTGTTGATTGAATAAGATGACAGTTGGGAAGGATATTCAAGAAGACTGATCAAGAAGTTGCTATAACTTTGAGGAACGTTTTACTAATGTTCCTTTTTTGACAACAAAATCATTAAATTCTTCTCCTACTGTCGCCGAATCATTGTTTAAACAAAATGTAAAACTTGGTTGCAGACCGACAACTAAGCTATTCCGAAGTTAAACAAATGCTGCTTAGCTAAGCTAAGCTAAGATAAGCTAAAAATATGTCCCGTTCACACCGAGAACTAAACGAAAGTTCAGTCAGTGTTGCGTAGTTCAGTTCGACGGACGTCGTTCACCATGAATATAATCAATGAAGAAAGTTCCGATGATGAATACGTTACACATAGAAAAAGAAGATTAATACTGACCTATTATTATTTAAAAAGAAAAGACGTTCAATCACTCAACAGTGGTAGAGCCACGTGGCAGCTTTTGCTGTTGCACGGATGGACCGGCTCGAACCGGAGTGGTACCACGACCTCACAGAAAACCAGCGTGAAGTAGATGTTTACCTCTGCGTTTCGCTTGGTGAGTGCAGGTGGCCAGAGGCCCTTATTACTTGAAATGAGGCTTCTTAGTCCTCACGGGTGACAACGCATCTACATTTTGATTTGTAATAGAGGATAGATGTAGATGTCTATGGGCCGCAGCAACCACTTACCATCAGGTGGACTGTGTGCTCGTTTGTCACCCTTATCCTATAAAAAAATCACGGTACACAAGTGGAAAACCCTCTCAGAAATGAGAGGAGGCCTGTGCCCAGCAGTGGGATGTATATAGGCTGTAACTTTTACTTTTTTACACAAGTGGAGAGTTTATAACTTTATTCTACCAGTTAGATGATGAGCATTTTCAGTTATCGTGTCACAAGAGCTCAGTTCTATGATTTTTTATCATAGATTATCGGGGATTACTAAACAAGATACTAACTACCGGAAGTCTATAACCCCAGAAGAAAGATTAGCTATTTGTTTGAGGTAAGTAAAACAATATTTATGTTTATTTATATTTTTTATTATAATTTTATTACAAATTATCTAAGTTATTGTTTTGAACTGGTGTAGAGTAGGTGGATGATGTGTATCCGTATTGGTAAGGCTGCCTAGACAATTAAGTTTCATAATTTTCCTCTACTTCACATACAACTTGTAAACGTTTTTTTATATCTCTTTGCATCCAATCGGGAAGCTTTTTAGCTGACTCACACATACTGTCAAAAAAACAAAATCAACAGATGGCTGTTCTTCTCCGCCTCTTTTACTTCCTCAGCCTTTCGTTTCTCTCTTTGCTCACATTATTGCATAAAATCGTTATCGACTTTCTGAAGTAAGTCGCGTAATGATGGGTCATCGGTAACATTTCTCTTTTTGCCTTGGTGGTACGGAAGTGCTTTGATCATTTTGAATTCCTTCGAAAATCTCAGTACCTTGATTATCGATTGTTGTTGATGTACCAGGCAAAATACTTTGACTTTCGCTTAATGTACTAGGCAAAGTATTTTGACTTTCGGTTGATGTTCTGGATAAAGTATTTTGACTTTCGGTTGATGTTCTGGACAAAGTATTTTGACTTTCGGTTGATGTTCTGGACAATTTCTTTTTATTATTAATTGAAACGTTACCAGTCCTCTTACGGTTTTTCATGTGGGGTAAAAAAAATTCGAGTAACTCGGCATATTTCCAATTATTTGTCGGAGAAGCAGCCTGACCACTTGTACTGGCTTTCATCCTTTTGAGTGACCCTCGATGACTGTCACGTAATTTCTTCCATTCATTTTTCGCAGTTTTCACTAATACAAACATTAAGATAAATTTAGTAAGAAATATTTTGGTTCGTTTTTCAGGTTTTTAGCTACTGGTGACTCCTTTAGAACAATTGGATACAATTACAGAGTGGGTAATAATACAGTTTCTTTGATTGTTAAAGATGTGTGCAATGCACTTTGGATTCATTTGCAACCAATATGTATATGAAGTTAACGACAGAAAGTGAATGGGAAGCAATTGCAAAAGATTTTAATGCTAGATGGCAATTTCCTAACTGCCTTGGTGCCGTGGATGGGAAGCATATTTCAATAAAATCCCCTCCTCAGTCGGGTTCTAATTATTTCAACTATAAAAAAATTCATTCTATCGTTCTTCTCGCAGTTGTTGATGCGCACAAAAGATTTATTATAATAGACGTTGGTTCAATGGGCAGACGGACGGGGCAGATTTAGCGACGGAGGTATTTTTGCAGATAGCGCATTTGGCTACAAATTACAAAACGGGCAACTAAACTTACCCAATCCTAAACCCTTAACACCTGATTTCGATCCAATAACTTTTGTGTTCAATCTGATGAAAAATCAAAATACAGAATGAGTTGTCACCCTTGAGGACTAAGATGGAATACTTCGTTACCAACAAACAATTCTCTGATTCTTGTCACTCGGCAGGCGAAATACAGCAGTATGTTAAAATTCTGTGCGAGTTTAGTCCATCCCCGGTCGAGCCGCCCCATTCGTATTATAGCTTTAACTCTTTAGGGTAACTACCACGTATAAATTCGTTTACTTCAGTGACATTTTAGTTTTCGTTTTTTAAATGCCCCTTTTCATCCACCGCGAAATTGGCGATCCCGACGCGATTAGCTTAATAAATACTTCATTAAGACGCCGTGACAGTGCTGCCACATTACCACATAGATACTTTACATAGTTTTAAATAAGCAAATATATGTAATATTATATACGAGAGTATAGAAATATACTCTTACTTATAAAGTCGACGCCAGTTTAAGAAATTCTTAAAATTTGTCCTCTCTCTTTTCATTAAAAGTCAATAGAAAAAGACAGGAATAGTGACAATCAATACTTAATTAAAATAACGGATGATCAACGATTGTAAAGCAGACTATTTTTAATTTAATAATTGTTGTTGACGAGCTTTTCTTACTTTAAATTTCAGATTGCGTTCTCGTGCAAAACAACTTCGGGCAATATGGCAAGACCGACAAACTTCGCCAATGGATACTGCTATATTCCACATAGAACGCACAGCTCGATATAACGGTTTGGACATGTCGTCAGATGCGCGTTGGTTAAATCGATTTCAATTGGCATTAATCGATGTATTTGTGTTTGTCGTTGCATTGCTGGGCGGTGTAGTGTTCGTTATATTTAAGATTTGTATTAAGTGTCACAGAAAAATAAAACAAAGCTGACTTTATAGTAACTATGACAAAATAAATAAATTCAAATTAGCCTACTTTTTTAACGGAAACCCTGTCCGCGGAACAGACATAATAATTAAACAATTGAAATGTTCATATGTGATTCATAAGACGGGGAATGGGTTAATACTTTTTTCTGAAGTTAGGACACTTTGAATTACACATTGTCCTCCTTGCTGAATTCGATTACGGTTTATTTTGTTTCACAAATATTGGAAAGCTTTCAAAACTAAGGAGATAAGTAGGTATACCTTCTCTGGGACAAACACGTTAATGAGATCCCGAAAAAATGTAATAAGATTTTAAACCTACTAATAATATTGGCTGGATCATCATGGGAAGCATTCGAAACATTTTAGTCATCTAATTAATTATTTAATAAGAAGTACAATCAATTACGATAGTTTCCTATTTGATAATTGTGCTAAAGTTCACTTATCAAAATTAGATTAAATAAAAGTAAAGCATAACAGTATTCAGCTGACTTTAAAAAAAAAACGAGGAGGTATGCAATTCGACTTTATGTTTCTTGTATGCATGTTACGCAATGCTCACCAGGTGTCGCTAGTTGACACTGAGGTGAAGCTTTTTGTTACACAATGTCGTATAATTGAGAGGTTATTTTTAAATAAATTTATCAGTTTCTAGATACTATATTAATACACAAACAATGCCTTAGTGGTTTGCTTCTTATTTTCTACTTTTATGAATATCTGTGGTTTGGTTTATTTATTTTTAATCTAATTAATATAAAATATAACTAATGGCATAGAAATAAACATTAACCTTTACATTTTTAGAACAAATTAACTTCCCCGCTATGAAATCTGTCAAATATTACACTTCATCATAGAATTAACCCTTAGGTGCATGATTTTTTATATTTTCGTAAAAAACATATATATTATAAAATGAGATCTCTAAAATACGGGAAAAATAATAAAAAAAATAATTGAAATGTTTAAAATATTTTTTTATGGAAAAAAAGGTTGTTATCATTTTTGATAAATTATGCAGTAAGCTCATAGAAAATTAAGAAAATTATATAGTGTGGAAAACCCTAAAACAGTTATTATTTCGGTTATCACAGAGTGATACACGGCATTTCTCACACATGACTGACGTAAGTTTTTTACATTGAGCATATTTACACTGGTTCCTTTTGGAACCATAAGATTTTTCATGCCCAACACCGTCAAAACGTACGTCATCAGGGGGTAATGTTTGGTAACCCAGCTTTGGTCTTTTCTGCTTGATTGCAGGGACTTCAGTTTTATTTAAACTTGGGCGGCCTCTTTTATGTTCCGACGTTGTGCTGCCATATTTACATAAAGTTTCCGCAAGTTCAGTTCTGTAATCAGCCAGTTTCAAAATATTTTTAGGATTCGTGTTCTTCTTCTGTAAAACTTTTTTGTACAAAATCCAACTATTGATTACTGCCATATCCAACATGTGATAAAAGAGTCTATTTGTCCATTTTTTGGATTTCATTTTAATTCTGTATCTACCTAAATAACTGTCCATTGTGTCAACACCGCCCATATTCGCGTTATATTCGCGTATAGCTTTAGGACAGGATATAGCAACGCTTTTCCTTAGCTTTTTGTCGTATCTTTTTATTGTATCCACAGGTTCTGAGCCCACATACGTGGAGAGTAATAACACCTGTTTATTGTCCTTCCAGCTGGTGGCAGAAAATTCAACCCCATCAAATGTAGTAACATTTTCATCGTACGATCCTCTCGGCAGTGATGGTTTGAGAATGTCTTTCTTATCTGGTAGTTTGCATGTTTTCCCCAGTCGATTTTTCTGTACTGTCCCCAAGCAGTAAATTCCTTCTTTGAATAAGTAATGGAATAGTGACAAATTCGTATAGAAGTTATCAAAAAATATTATATGATTTACATTCCTCGGTACTGGTCGAAGCAAACGTATGACTGTGTTTGAAACTACTCATAAGTCGGGTTCATTTGGTAGCCTTTGAATATTATGAGTCCCTGAATAAACTTCAAAAGTATAAGCGTAGCCCATGGGGCAGCAAAGCAGCCCATATAATTTGAATCCCCATTTGTGTGGCTTTTTCGGCAAATATTGCTTCATAAAATGACCAATCTTTGTCGAGCACATCTGTTCGTCTAGTGATAGGCGATGGTCAAACGGGAATGACATGAATTTGTCATTGAAATGGTCTACTACTGTACGTATTTTATGTAATCGATCGTGCTTAGGATGGTCAGGAGGTAGGTGGTTGCTATTGTCGTTGAAGTGTATTACTTGGCGAATCTTTTCGAATCTGTTTACTGTCATTGTGTCTGAAATTGGATGGAATTGTACAGGTCTTGCCCAATAAGATGATGCTGGGGTAATGGTATACTGAAGTATATATCAAGATGCCAAGGTACTTTCGAAGTTCCAATGAGTTGATGGGGTCGGTGAAATTGGGATTTATTTGTACAGCATATTTATTCGTCTCAGCAACGATTAATTCTTGTAGGTTTTGATCAAAAAAAATAGGTAAAAAATTGGTAAGGACTGGATAAATCTAAAATATGTTGAGGGTAGTCTGTGACGCCAAGAAAGTTAAAAGCTTGTTGATCAAGCTTTTAACTTTCTTGGCACACATAGGCATATTTTTTCTTTTCCGAACTAAATTTCTTACTTGAGTATAATTAGTGGACCTTGATTCATTTTCAGGAAAATCGCCAGTTACCAATGGGGGATCACAGTCTAGATTACCATTTGAGTCCGTTTGTTCTTCTTCTACTTCCTGTTCTACATCTTCATGGTCTTCGATCAACTCATTCACACCGTCATAGTAATCAATAACATCTTCATCGATATCTGCTTCATCTTCAGAGATGTCGCCATTTTCAAGTTGCCATAACAGTGTTTCAATATTTCTGTCATCCATGTTTTGTGTCGTATCAATAGCGACCTAAAACCATAATAAAACCATGCAACCCAACACCAAAACATATATAACTTGCTTGAAAAACAGCATAGAAAAAATATTCATAAACATTCATAGTAAGAAAAAATGATACCGGTAATGCATAGATTATCATTTTTGATAACAACATTCCAAAGCAAAATTAGTACCATGCCACAAATATTTTTTGTAAAATAAACACATCATAACAAAATATAGATTCTTACCTTTCAGGAAGTATTTTTTTTGAGAAAAATAACACTTATTTTATATTTGATATGAACTGCTAAAATATTCAAATTCGTACCTATTCAAGTATTACGACCTTTCAGTTTCTAATGTCAAATTCAACCAATCACAGCCCAGATAGTGTTTTGTCATGTTCACAGATTATATGAATAACGCGTAAAGAAACGTTCAAAAACGTTACGTTATTTAAATATATTTTGTTAGGAAGTTATACGCATGAATAAGTCTGTTATCATTTTTGATAAACTATGCACTTAAGGGTTAAAGTACGACCCAAAAAGAGACTTCCTAAGGTACGTTATCTCTTTCTACGTGGGTGCCCATAATTTAAAATAGTTACGGACAAAATAGCAACTAGCAGTTTTTGTGTAGTCCTGTTATTATTTTTTTAACATTATTTTATTAATATTTTAGCCATTTTAATGGTATTACTATGAAATAAAAAGAACATGTTTGCTATGGTGTTGTTTAATAAATCGATAAGTGTATTATTTAACAGGTATATTATAAGAGCATAATATTAAACTCTTCTTGTTTTTTTTTTACGATTTTGATAAGTTGATCACTAACAAGATCTAAATCATATAACTAAAACATTTTTGTCCTTCAGAAGTGCAAATAAAACTAACATGTCATATAATAAAATTTATTGTCCCCGTTTTAACATTTCATAAAAATATATATAAAAAACATCATACAAAAATATGTATTTCTCATTGCCTAACACCGTACAACTGAGCGATTACCGAAGGCACAATGTGACGAATAAAATTCGAGATTGTTTCCGCTGAGACTAGATAACGTATAAAATATTTCACAGTATAATTCTAGCACATACTAAGGAATGTATTGGAATGCAAGCATATTATAAATTCAATAATTCTGAGTATTAATTACGTCGGTCTTAAACACTTATCAACTAATTTGTCTCGCTTCATAAAACTATGTGTAAAGAAGACAGCATCACATTTGCTTCACTTGACATAACAAAAAATATGTAACCTAATAAAAATAAAAATCACGTAAAATATAACGCTTCGTGAAATTAATATTAATTTTACACATATATAATTCAAATCTAATAAAAATAATTGTTGATATTTATAACATACTATACTTTTATACAATAAATAAGTTCCCAATGGAGCATTACAGTTGTGCTTCATTCGCTATGGTGAAATTAATAAAACTTAACTAACTAGGTTTAATATTCAACATTAAAACAAGTTACGATATTAATTGTGTTTCGTAAACAAAATCGAACCTTTCATTGGATATTTAAAAAGAGTGGAAATAAAGACATTATTGCAATATTTAAAAAAATAGACATCCGCTTTAACAAGAGATATAACAGTATTATGCAAATATAATTAAAAATAAATGCATTTTAAGTACTAGTCAAATATTTGTCATTAGCCCAGCTGGTTCCTAATAAAAGTCGGTAACGTGAATGCCGCTTTGTGAATGTCACTGTTATAGTACCTAAGATTCATTTGCCTTTCCTCTTCCTTTGTAAAAGTTATCTGTGGGCTTTCAAACTTGACGTTTGGATCCAGCGAACCTATTACGAAACCTATCAAACCTGATGGGTACGTCGGCACCGAAGCGTACGCGTAAGCAGCGACCGGGAATTGATTCCTACAAAACTGCAAAGTTTTCGTGACTAATTCGATGTCATTCCAGAAAGTTCCAGCTTGGGAACAAACTATGCCGTTCGGTTTGAGCGCACTTTTCATTAAAGCGAAGTAGTTCTCTTGGAAGAGGTTCACGGCCGGACCTACTGGGTCACTGCTGTCAGTGATGATGACGTCAAACTCCCTGCTGTGGTTTTTCATAAATTCGAAGCCGTCTCCAACGTGTAAAGTCAGTTTCTCACTGTTGAAGCCCACCGCCATAAATGGTAGATACTTTTTGGAAACCTCTATAACTTTCGCGTCGATCTCAACCTGTAATCACAGTATTTTTTAATCGCTTATTTTATATCTAAGGAACCGAAATTATTAATTGCTACTGTCAGTGCCGATTACTTTGAATGACCTATCTTCAGTAAAAGTGGACTAAAAGACAGTTGATTACTTTTCTTTCTTTGGCGAGCGACATGCACACACCTTTTTTATTGTAATAATAATACACCCGTGTTAACAACACTACTTACACTCCCTTTAACCACTTCAATTAAAATTGAAACACTTGTACTAGGAGTGGTTCGTGACAGCAGTCGAATGGCGGATTCGAACCTTTTTGAAACCTTTAAGAATAAAATCTTTTGATGTTCCACAGGGGTCTATATTCGGACCGCTAGTCTTTATTTTGTATAATAAGTACAGAACATGGAAAGGAAGAAAGACGCCGATTCTCGATTTGTATGAGAACCGATGTTGCTATTACTTACAAAACTGCAGCTACATTCGCAATTAATTTCAACAACACATGCTTAACTATAATGCCAGTCCGTGATTCAGCTACTAACGCATTTTGTTTACTTGGATGACTGTTTTAGTAATGATGGGTAACTATCAAAAAGTTTATTTATTATCTGTGGGCACGGCAGTGCCCCCGCCAAGTCGAGCAAAAAAGCGGCACGGCCGTACCATCCTTTTCTCGAAGCAGTTCAGGCCATTTCCGAAACCCTATAACTTTGTTATGGATAAAATTAGAAGCCTGAATTTTTACTAACCAAGTAGGCATTGTATAAGCTCGGTATATTTCAAATTTCATTAAATTTGAACCAGTAGTTTAAGAATTATAACTAGTCAAAGTTTCTTAATTTTGTCACTCACTGACTGACCGATCATCAAAACTCTGAGGCACTTCTAGCAGACATAGAAACTTCAAATTTGGAATACAATTATTGTTTAATATATAAATCAAGGAAAAATTAAAATATTTTACAATTTCGGTCCAGTTTTCGAGATACATCAACTGCATAAATAACTTTGTAATCCCATATAAACATATAGTATTACAAAGTTACATTTGCAGTGAAGGAATCAGTGTACCTACATATGTATAATGGAATAATAGGTGTAAATAGCTACCTAGATATAACTATCTACAAAAAGAAATGAGATGCACTCAAAAACATAACTTGTAAAAAAAGCCAAGTCTCGCAACTCACAATCTATATAATAAAACAAACTAAACAATCTATATAATATGTATTACTTGTGAGATATATTGTGTTTTCATGCGATTGCCAAGTCAATCTATGTATCAATCTATGGACTGAATAAATTAACCGACTTGGTATTACATGGATCTCACAACTTTTTACGGTAGAAGAACCGAGTTGCGAGACTTGGCTTTTTTTACAAGTTATGTTTTTGATGGCATTACTTTTACCGTATGTTTTCAAGCACCAGTAGCCAAATAATAAGGGTAGGGATTGCAAACTTAAAAAGTATGTTAAATCCGTAAGATCAAATTCGCCACTCGAATACTGTCGTGAATCGTTTGTAGTTCTTCTTTAGATTTTTCATATATATATAATACAGTGAATGAGTGAGTGAGTAACACAGACAGTTTGCTGTGATTTATTTTAGCGCTGACCTTACCATATAATATGTGGAAAACACACAAGCTTGACAAAGAACAATGCCCATTTTTCACCTGACAATGTATAGAAATGAAATAAATCTTAAAATTCAGCTAATTGAATTGTAAATTAATTACGCTTATCACAATGTTAAAAGAAACGCAGGAAAAAAATATTTTTACATATTTCTATAAGCTTAATCTACGTCAAGGGTAAACGTATTATATATTTTCAACGCATCTCAACTACCCTTTTTCTAGGACGTTCCATTTTATACACTGCTACATTACTTTATTTAACTCTGTTTCTGAGTTTTATACATTATTTTGTTTCATTTAATCAGTAAGTATTTATTTATTTGTATTTGTATAGTACATATTAATATAAAGTAATATAATAATAAAATAAATTAATCATTCAGTATGTCATCGAGTGCGGACGAATGAAACGGATTTTTTGACATTTGACAATTCTGCAATTTGCATCGGCGGTCGGCGCAGTTCTTCGTTGTTGCGTTTGCGTCTCTTTGTGTACTGTGCCATTTTGTTTGTGTTACGTCTTTTTACAACCCTATATGGTATCAAGAAAATATTTCTGCTCCAGCAGAATTTCTGGATGACGTAGTGGTGAGAGATTTAAGTGAAAATGATGATAATTAATAAACCATGCCACTTCATAGTGTTTTATTTGTTTATCCAATTTTGTTCATCAGGTATGTATGTAAGTATGTACCATAGGCCAATGAAATGTGTTTAGTTGATAAGTGATCATTTTGACAATACAAGATGAACTAAATGTAGTTAGTAAGTATTTATGTGTGCTGAAGAAATAGCAGATAGAGCTAGACACTCAATTTATGGTGACAATCATCGAGAGTAAGTGGTGACTTAGGGGCAGTTGGTTTCAAGAAATTCACAAAGTAAAAAACGTTTTAGATCATAACTAGATAAGTATTGCAATCTTAACTTCGAGCGTTAATAATAAGTTATAGCACATTTATTTCTTTATTACCTATTTGGTTACGGCAAATCCTAACCTAAAAAGTGACATTAGTATTTTTTGGGATTCGTAGCGTTTAAATCGTAAAAATGACTATATGACATTATTTTCTAAGCTTACATGTAGTTTTCTACTATACTTTATAATTATACATCAACTTTCACTATCAGGTTTTTAAATGTATGGAAAGTGGGCATGATTCTTTTTGCATAGTCTAATAAACTAGGGTGTTAGTGAAACGCTCCCGAAAACGAAGACAGACTAGATGATGGGTCGGTCAGAAAGAAATTCGATCCCAAAAAAAATCAGGCAATCTTTTCACAACGTTTTATTAACTTTATTCACGCTCAGGCCTCTTATCCAACTACAGGCCTATCGCCATCACCTCCTTGTTCTCCAAAATAATGGAATCTATTATAAACTGCCAGCTCATGAGGTACCTTGAGGATCACCAGCTGATTAGTGACCGCCAGTACAGTTTTCGTCGGGGTCTATCAGCTGGTGATCTTCTGGTCTATCTGACTCATAGATGGACGGAGGCAGTAGAGTCCAATAGGGAAGCATTGGCCGTTAGCTAGGACATAGCGAAGGCCTTCGATCGGGTCTGGCACAAAGCGCGTCTTTCGAAGCTTCCTTCCTATGGGCTTCCCGAGAAATTGTGCAAATGGATCACCAGTTTCTTTGCTGATCGGAGGATCAAGGTCGTAGTAGACGGTGCATGCTCTGATTTCAAGCCCATCAACGCTGGTGTTCCACAAGGCTGCGTGCTATCACCAACGCTATTTCTCCTGCATATCAATGATATGTTGCAAACTGGTAGCATTCATTGCTATGCGGACGACAGCACTGGTGATGCCTTATATACCGACCGTGCCAATATTTCTCGGGAAAACGTCGCCGAGTACCGGGACAAACTTGTGTCTGAAGTAGAGTCTTTGCTTAACAAAGTCTCGGATTGGGGGCGACTAAATCTAGTTCAGTTCAATCCCCAGAAGACAAAAGTTTGCGCGTTTACCGCTAAAAAGAACCCCTTTGTTTGTGGTCACTTGGAAGGGACGGCCAAATTGACCTCTAAAAAGCTTGGCGTGCTCAGCAGAGCGGGACAGTATTTCATGCCGGCACACCGCCTGCAACTTTACAAGGCACAGGTTCGGCCTCACATGGAATACTGTTCCCATTTCTGGGCAGGGGCTCGAATCGTCGACGATCGAGGCCTTTCCGATCGGCTCGATTCATTGGCACTGCGAAGAGATGTTGCATCCCTTTGCATTTTCTTTCGTATTTACCACGGGGAGTGCTCTGAGGAATTGTTCGGATTAATCGCAGCCGCCAAATTTCACGAACGCACATCGAGGCAGGACCCCCGATACCATCCACACCATCTGGATGATTGGCGGTCCACCACTGTGCGATTTAGAAGAAGTTTTCTCCCTCGCACAACTTCCTTGCGGAATCAATTAAAACCAGCGATTTTTCCGGACCGATACTACTTAGGAACCTTCAAGAAAAGAGCTTACACTTTTCTAAAAGGGCGGCCACGCAATTGCAATTCCCCTGGTGTTGCGGTTGTTCATGGGCGGCGGTAGTCACTTACCATCAGGTGAGCCGCATATGCTCGTTTGCCATCTCTTCTATAAAAAAAAAATCAGAATAATAAACATACCTACACGATGGATAAAAAAAGTATGACTCTAACCTTGTTAACATTTTATTTAAGTAATTTTTTCATTAGTGAGGAATCGAACCAGGTATTTGGTTTATTTAACCTGCGAATTCGAATTAAAGTGGCTAGGTGGAGAGAAGCACAGTGGCAAAATAGTAGGTTAAGTAGATAAGTTAGGTATTTAGACAAGTGTTGTAAATTATTAGTTATTGTGGTACCAAAGCTAGCTGCGGGCCGCGGGAACTCGGCGTTCGCGCGTACATTGACCCCTAGTCAGCTGATTGTAATTCCACTGCTGGTTTTATGTTTAAGTATTTTCATATTTTTTTATGAAATTATTGTTTCATTTAGCTGTACTAACATGATGAAGCGTGAATAAAGTTAATAAAACGTTGTGAAAAGATGATTTTTTTCTCCTCGGGATCGAATTTCTTTCTGACCCATCATCGAAGGTAAGTCTGTCTTCGTTTTCGGGAGCGTTTCACTAATACCCGGTATATGACATACAAACCACACTCATATAACAAGGAAAAATATTACTGAATTTAATTATGTAAAAAATTATTAAATTATGTAAACAAACACATATAACATTAGATATAACTTTTTGCTTTGAGACACACAAGACTCATAACTATTTAGTTCTTTATTATTCGATGTTAAGATTATTTCAGGAAGTGTCTAATTTATTTGTGTGATAATATTATTGATAGATCTCTTATCACTAGACATTGAAACAAACGTTTAAGAATTATTTTTTGCCTTCATATTCGTTTATAAATAGATAACTTCTTATCGTATTTAAAGAGCAATAAGATAAGAATTAATGCTTCTTAAATACAGACTTACAACTCACTTATTTGTTCTAAAATACTTAATTCTTCAATTACTCTAAATTTTTTTACGCGGTAGAGCCATTCTACAGCTATATTAGTAGTATAGTTGTAGCACGAATGGGTAGGCTCGACCGGGGAAGGACCACGCTCGTGAGAGAATACTTCACAGAATACCAGCGTAAAATAGCGGCTTAACGCTGCTGTGTTTCGTATGGTGAGTGTAGATAACCGGAGATCCTTTTTACTGGAAAAGAAGCATTCCATCTTAGTCCTCACGGGTGACAACGCATCTGCATTTTGATTCGCAAATGAGGGTAGATGTAGATGTCTATGGGCCGCAGCAACCACTTACCATCAGGTGGACTGTGTGAAAAAAAAATCAAAAATAAAATTAGAAAGTCATACAAGTTTCATGTTCATCACATACTTTAATGAAAGAAACTGTCAAATAAGTATATAATTTTTATATACTTGTTAAGTAAACAAAATGTTAGAAAATACTGGACCACGTAGTGGCAGTGTAAAAATATCCACTAGCTATCCCATATCATCCCGTTAGTATTGTAAGAGGCGATAGAAGAAACCAAACCAGGAAATAAGCAGCAGCTTCTTCCTAACAAATGAAAAATAAAAAACTATGGTGGTCAACCCGCCTTCCCAGCCTTGCAACTATGGCAAATATGAGACAATCTATGGGGAAGGCAGTAACATAAGGACTGTAACAGTAACAGTATAAAATATTGAAATGTTACCATTACCATTCGTCTATAAAATCCCCTGCTGGACAAAGGCCTCCCCCATAGATTGCCTTATAGAGGGGATTTTACCATAGTTACCAACCTGCCTGCCGCTTGGCAGGCAGGTTGGCAACCGCAGATTTTGTCCATCTCCTGTTTCAGTTTCCCTCTGCCGCCTCTTACGACACCCAAGGTACATAAGGTAATGGATATTCATACACCACCACTACACAATTGAAATGTTATTAAATTAAATTTTTGTTTTATTGAAATTCTTTGTTAAAGTAAGCAAGAAGATTATGTTCTTATAATTTGATACTTTACAATTGTAATGTGATAATCCACTAAATAAAAATAATAATAATTGCCTACCTGTACAATTTCTTTGACCTTAGGGTGCTTAGCAACTTCCCTTGCCACACCACCGTCACCACCCCCAACAATTAGGACTTTTTCTGGGTTTTTGTGACAACATAATGGCAGAAAGGATATCATTTCCTGAAATAAATATAATTGTTTTATTTTTTTTTCAATGGAAAATTCTTGTGCTTCTTTTTAATCAACTTGTAAGTCCACAGTTAAACATGGGACTTTTTGTTGCAGGAAGGACTTGCTTTAATCTTCACAACACTGTTCCCAGTCTCCAATTAAAGCATATTATATCTGGTGTAATTAATATAGTTATATGGATATCTATCTATTGAAAGCCATAAGATACTTCTGGCATTCCTCATGGTTTTTTTAAATCCCCATGTTTTGTTTTAAATCCCCAGTTGATATACTTTTCCAGAATACCCCACCTAGCAGTCATTACTTGAAAGCAATTGTCATCTCCATCATACTGGTTAGCGTGTGTTTGTGAATATAGGTTCAGGGGAAGCCCCCCTACCCTTCCCCCCTTGCAGGAAAGTATAGTTTATTAGTAAAGATTTTTATTGTAACAGAAACAGAAACAGAAACAGAAACTTTTTTATTCAATATAGATTATAAATAATGCTTATTGAAAGTCACTCCTTTGTATAATTACCACTGGTTCGAAAAAAAAACCTCTGTCCTGGGAAGAACCAGCAAGAAACCCAGTGGGACTTTTTTTAAAAAAATAACAGCTTACAATCATGTATGTTGTAATGTATTTGCATGTTATGCATGTTATTGTAAAATCATAACCTAAAATTACTTTTGGTCATTATTCCTGTGTAAAAAAAGTGCATAAAAAAATGCACGTACCCACAGATGCGTACTATAAAAACTCCTTTATAAAAACACTCCCAGGATATTTCAGACAAGACTAGATGGAGTCAGGGCGTACTGATTCGATCTTAGTACAGATCTTATCTATAAAGTCCTAAACTCTGCTATGATAGTGGTAAATGAAACAATGTAATGTGAATTGTTATAATTTTGTTTTCTGAAAAACCCTATTGAATGCTCTCCACTGTGAGTACACTCATATACAATTCATTGAATACGAATCCCAACTTCAGCCATAAATGGATTGCTTGGGTCTGAGTGATTAACTTTTTTTATGGGTATTAAAAAAAAATTGACATATTTGTGTTTCGTGATATGCAACTTTTAGTGAAATTTATTTTTATTGGAATTAATTCAAAACGCATTTCCGAAATCCAAAAACAGTGTAAAAGATTTAAGCTTAACCCTGACAGATCTCCTAAATTGAAAACTTAATTAAAATCAAGTACCGGACAGCTACTTCATAATACTAGACCAAATTGACATATTTACGTTTCGTTATAAGTAATTTTTAGTGAAATTTATTTTTATTGTAATTAATTCAAAACATATTTCCGACAGCCAAAACAGTGTAATAGGTTGAACTTTTTTCATTGAAAATTGGAATGTTCAATATTTGGGTGCAAAAATGTTTGCATTCGTTTCTGAGTTTTATAAAATTCTTTCAAAGTACAAAATAAAACATTTGTAATAAAAAAGGTACCTGATATGAAAACTCATCTTTTTCTGTACACTGTATGATTCCATCTAACACCAGAACTCTGCCAAAGCTTTTAGTATCGCAAATAAAAATATCCTGATACTGTGATTTGTCTTTACACAAAACTTCTTTTACTTCAAATGAAAATGTACCTCCAGGCCACATCTCACAGGATTCAGTAAACCAGCCTTTCCTTAATACATCCATTGTGAAAACAGCTGAAATACATAATTATACTTAAATCTTTTCAGGGTATTGGTGATTTAATGCAAAAGTTGCAGCGTATTTACGTCCCACTGCTGGGCACAGGCCTCCTCTCATTTCTGAGAGGGTTTTTAGGGCAAGGAAATGTCCGCCGCGCTGCCCCAATGAGTGTTGGCGAACTGCACAAGTCTTCAAAAATATTTATTTTTCTTATTTCTCAAACATGCAGGTTTCCTCAGGATGTTTTCCTTCACCGCCAAGCACGTGGTAAATCAGCACTTAAAATTGCAATTAACAATTTCATTGGTGCCAGCGGGGATCGAGCCCGGGTTGCTCGAGTACTGTGAAGCTTACAGCGAACGCTAACCATCTGAGCTACCATGGCTCTAATTTTTTTAATTATTATTATGATTTAATGCAAAATTAAAAAAAATTGCAATGCTTTTAACATAACAAATATTCCGTTTAACCACTCCTAGTAAGCTTGATAAGCTTGTGTTAGGAATAAAATTGTGGATTCGATCCCATAACCTTTTGAATTAATAGACTGCACCCTGTCGCTTGATTTTATAAGCTTTATATTAAATTCTAATATTATTTAAATAAGCTATAAAATTATAAAATTGGAGGATCGCAGCACTACTGAATTTCTACCTTGTAAAACACCTTATAATATATAACCTGTTGATCACAATAAAATTGATTTGCAGATTTTAGTTTGGCAGTAATGATAAATGCTGATTTCATAATTTACACAAATATAACTTGAATAAAACTAATTTTTAAACACAATAAAATTAGTAAAATTAGTTTTACTGATAAGGTTAACTAAACTAAAAAAATCTACAGACTAAATGTATGTAATTTGGCCTATAGATTTCTTTTTTGTAAAATATTTTTTTTATGTTAGAAATAATGATTAGAAATTTAAAAAAAAATTGTGTGATTATATTGATAAAGAAAGGGTTATTTTTCTTGAGATTACTTGAAAAAAATAATTAGCGCATAAAGTTTGCACAAATTTTAATATTACAATATGTAAGATAAGTTTATATCATGATACAATAAGTAATAAATTAATAAACTAACCACAACACACCAAATTTTAATATATTTTGTGGACAAATTGCACAGATTACTGTATACCAGTCTATTACTATACTCTTTGTACCAGTCTACGACAAATTGTGACGTTTGTGAGTATGAGTTGTGAGCAGTGTTGCCACCTTGCAGAAAAATTTATTACTAGTTATGGTCTGACATTTCACCAGATTTAAGGATATTTTTACTTAAAAAAATCCCTAGAATTCACCAAATTATTTAAAATCAAATCACGTGGGATGTAATAAAAATACTATTTGAATTGTGGAAATAATTACAATAAACACAACATATAAAATCGAGACGGCCTCCTGGTCACATTTTCTTCAACGGACAGCCAACTAGTATCACAAGAGCGCAATATTTTTAATCATTCTCAGCACAATTTACTGTCTCATATATATCTTTGTACTCATATCACAGCGTTTGGGTGAATGTGAGAACTAATTCTAAGTTTCTGTAATGAGAAACTATATTTTGCGGTAACGTTTGCTCTGACACATGTGAAACAGTGTGAATGAGTGCATGAGTGGCAAACACATCTGACTAGAATTTAATTAGGCACTCACTCATTAGACACACACACACACACAGAGAGAGATTCCAGTCATAACAGAGGCATCTACCTCGATTCCAATTAGTTTTTTTTATTAGGAGACCTTACATTTCAATATTCGTATATCATCAACCTTTCAGTATTCAGCGCTCATTGAAACCAACTAGTGACAAAATCACTAAAGTGGCAACGCTGGTTGTGAGCTTGTGAGCATTGAGCAATGAGTTGTGACTTTTTTCTTTTTGGAGTTTATGGCCTTGTATTTAGACCTTTAGGCCAAGTCTTGAGTATTATTATTCGGTTTATTATAATTTCCCCAAGCCTTGTGTTACGGCCAGCAGCTGCTTATCTAACAGTAGGGTCTCCCGGGCCCATGGAGGAAGAATCTACAAGCAGATGTTGGTCGGGCCTCCTACGGCCAAAGTGGAAAGTTTCTAATTACAATAAACAATCAGGGGGAGCGTTCTATACTACTGGTATTCAACGGGGAGGATATTAAACCGAGCTAACTTACCTATATCCAAGGCGACTGGTCCCTCAGGATTCGGTCAGGTCGCATGTGGTTGTATAGTGCTAGGAAAGTAAGGGTCAGTGATGTGTATCTGGGTGTGGCTGGTAGTGTTATTGACTTTATTAGAACATCTGCAGCAGTTTGGACCTCAGCACCGCTCCAAACTGCGGTATCCTTCCGCGGCACCGTCCACAGTCACTTTCTTCGTTTCTACGATGATAGTCCCTTCACTCCGTCGTACGATTAACTACCTTACAGAAGCCACTAACTCTCGTTTGTTATAAAGCTTAACACGCGAAACCGGATCAAAGGTCACTACCGTTTCGCGTGGCAACAGTTATTTCTAGAATATCAAATACCGCACTAGTAGCAGTCGAATCTACTTATATACGGATTCAGCTTTAACCACAAATAAATCCCGGGAGACGCTCTCTGCAAGGAATGCGCGTTACGTTCCTAGACCGTATGTTTACTAGACACGCCTAAAACTATTCCGCGTTCCCTACAAAAATTGACAGCGTGCTATCCTCAAGCACCGCTGGCGAAGGACTGTTATATGCCCTCGCGCGTTCTCGACACGACGGGACGTCAAATCGGTATCGCCGAGGCGGGCGCCCTCTGACGTCAATTCTTGACATTAGCGCTTGGCGCGAACACATGTATTATTATCCTTTATAGTTCACTGCTTCACAATATGTTGATGCGTCACATTGTGACGCCTTTGGGAGATTTTGACGGCAACTTGAGCCAGCAGGCAGCTGACAGTTTGCGATGGTATCTAAAGGCGCCTATGCAAACAGCTTATCTTGAGAATCCATCACCATCAGAGCACTTGTATCACCGTTTCCACTAATAGTTCACATGCGTAGACAGTTAATACATAAAATCGCACCACTTTTACATGACAAAATCCACTTCAAACTATTATTTAAACTATAATACAGGAACAGCAAACCACCACCGATCAAGTTCCCGCCAAAACTCTGAGTTGTGACTGGTTGTGAGTTGTGACTAAACCAGCAAAACTTAAAAAAATCGATATATCGAAATATGGATATTTTTTAATAAAATATTGATTTCTATCGTCGATATTTTTAAAAGGCCAGGTCAAGAGTACCCTAAACCGTAGAGCATGTATGAAGGGAATAATGAAAGTGGACGAAGCGAAACAAGTATGTAAGGATCGTAGCAAGTGGAAAGAAGTGGTCTCTGCCTACCCCTACGGGAAAGAGGCGTGATTATATGTATGTATGTATATTTTTAATACCAAAATATCAATATTTATTTTATAGTATCGAATTCATATCAATTTCGATATATTTTTTAAAATGTTGTATTAGGCCGGCCACATACATACGGAATTCCGTTTCGATATTCCGATTCGAGATTTCGAACGCAGCAAGTTCATATAAAATCTATGACCCGTCACACATGTACGGTAGTTTTCCGTTGGGAATTTTGCAGGTAAAACGGGATTCCGTATGTGTGTGGTCGACACGTTCGGAATTCCGTATGTATGTGGCCGGCCTTAATGGGCAAAACATGAAACAACAAAAGGAGCTACAAAACCATTCATTTGTGGTTGTCTTTTTTTTTCGTCGTCCAACCGTCAGTAATGTTAAATTTTGGGCCTTATCCTTACATCATGCAAATGATGCCGATTTATGACGCGATATATATCGACACTGTTTAAAAATATCGATTCGATATATATCGATATATTTTTTTCTCTTGCCCATCCATAGTTATGACACCAATTTACTACGTCAACCTAAAGCTTTGAGCATAGAAAATAGACCTATAGTGCCACCAACTTATCTGTGAACTGACAGCTTGGCGCTTTTGCGCTGAAGTGTTGCCAGTTCGGAAATATTCCCATCTTATGGTCTTATATTCCTACATAGAGCCCACATACTAGGGTGATTAATTAGTCACGGAATAAAAAGACTAGAACACATATTTAACAGATATATGTCCAAGAACCAGAAGTAACAAAAATATCACAATTGAACAATTTAAACTTTAATTAAATAATATGGCTTTATGCCTTTTTTACCGGGCGTTGTAATTTGCGTTCCTGTGGTTTATGCGGTTTCCGGTTCTTTAACTATTTTGGAAATGAATCCTTGACTAACATCTGAAAAAGAAATGAATTGCATTAACCAATCCATTTATCGGAAATACGAAAGGAAGGAACAAAACATAGCAATACTGACCTGTAGCAGCTGATACTCTTTTATAGACCTGATTGAAAGGCATTATCGGTGCTTGCTCTCGAGCTTCTTGTTCACAAAAGCTTAATACTTTTAAAATAATGTTTCGGGCATCACTTTTAATGGTTTTCGGCATTTTTTATTTTTCTATAAACTCTCAAAACAATGACATTTGATTAAACGGCGGCTATAGTTCACAATTTTGCCGCAGCTGTCAGTTCACAAATAAGTTGGTGGGACTATAAAGAGTATATGGTCAACCTCAGATGTCAACTAGGAGCGAGGCGTATTTTTCTTAATAGGTAAAAAACAGGTATCTTAAAATAGCAGACTGTAAATGTGACAAACAAATTGAAAGAAAAGCTCCTATTCCACAAGATAAGAAATTTACCAAAAGACAGTCACAAGTTTTTCTTTATTCATACTTATGACAATTACCTTTGTTAGAATAAGATAAAAAATGTTAGTTGTCACAAGCTCTTTTCTTTTCTTGCACAGCTTCAACATCTTAGTTAAAAAAAGAAATACCCTATGAAAGTATCTTATAAAAGCAGTCTGTCACTGTGACAAACTAAAAGAACAGCTTCTGTTCCGCGAGATAACAAAACTCATTATAGCCCTTACCCTCAAAAATCATTATAACCTTATAAATATAACTCAGAGTCATTACTATGTTCTTATCCAAAAATAAAAAATAAATTATCAACAATTAAAATATCGAATTATTTGTATGAAGGTCAAGTGAGCGCTAGCGTAACGACGATTGCAAGACGATGTGTCGATAAATGAAATGTTTCGAGAAATTACCAATTACTGTGTAGTGGCGGTGTATGTATATTCATATCGTTCCGTGGGTCTCGTAAGAGGAGATTGAAGCAATGTTCAGTTCCACGGTACACGTACCTTGATACTGTGTAACTGTAACAAGGTACGTGTACCGTGGAACAGAACGTGACAACTATGACAAGTATACCCTCTTTGAGGAATATAGTGGAGGCCTATGTACTTTAGGGTTTTTTTTTAGGATGTAACGGTGTTTGTTATAATAGTGATAAGAAAAAAATGTGGGAGGGAAAAAGGCCAACCTTTTTTTCTAAATTTAATCTCGGTGGAACGCGGATACTCCATGCGATGTTTAGGGCAGCGTTGCAAAGGTGGGTGATATTTGTGGCAACAAAATTCTGTGCTTCCCCTTATTTCCGTGGCCCATGACCAGCAGTGGAAGGAAACTGTAAGGAGGGAGGGATTAATTTTATTATTTGAAAAAATATTTTTGTGTGTAAAGAAAGTCATCAAACATCAAATAATTTATTAAACAAAAGTTGCGTAAACAAGTTCAATGTTTAGAACAGTAATAAATAACAAAACCAAACAAGTCTACCGAAAAAAAAATTAAATATTATGTCACTTCTACAACTAAGGCAAATCTAACGAATATGTCATACCATATTGCCATATGTCAAAATTCAATATCTATATATTAAAATCAAATAAATACTATGAAGAAAGAAACAAGGACATAGAAACACTGGATTTTTATATAGAAAAGAAATATATAATATAACTTGATGACCAGGCAGAAGTTGTTCTGCCCTTTCCAATGACCATGTGTCCTAAAAAAATCATTAAATTCACAATAAAAAAATTGAGGGTCACTTATCAGGATAAAAACTATCCTATCTCTCAAGTTGGACCAAACTGCACACATTGTGAAATATTTCATTGAAATCAGTTCAGTAGTTTAGGAGTTCATCGCGGACAAACAACGTGACACGTAATTTTTTATATATAATATATATATATATATATATATATATATATATATATATATATATATATATATATATATATATATATATAGAAAGAGTAATTGAGTATAGTACAGAGAATAAATTCGTAGTAAGGAATAATATTTAATTCGTTTACACGAATTAATAATCCAACGAGTCGAGGATAAACTAGTAACGGAATACGACAAACACATCGTTCCACGTCAGAGCCTAGACTGCCTTAACGGCGGCCGTTCCGTCCGTTTTATACAAGCAAAACGGGCGCCACCGCAGGTGCGATGGCGCAGGTGTGCTGTGCACTTGTTGTTTATAAGAATTCTGTCTAGCTAGACCGACGCCGCCGCACCTGCAACGGTGCAGGTGCCGTCATATATATATATATATATATACAGTAGGAGCCTCAAAAAAAAATCATAGGTATATACTTTATTATGCTATCTTTGAGCAACGTCATTTTTCTACCGATTTCAAACAAGAGGAGGTACTCAAATCAACTCTAAATTTTTTATGTGTGTTGCCTCATAAATTCCTTCTGGGTGAACTGATTTCAATGATTTTTTTTTATTTGAAAGCTGGTGCTTCACATGTGGTCCCATATAAATTTGAATAAGGTCTGACTAACCTGGGGGCACGGCAGTGCCTCCGCCAAGTCGAGCAAAAAAACAGCACGGCCCTGCCATCCTTTTCTCGAAGCAATTCAGGTCATTTTCGACCCCCTATAACTTCGTTGTGGATAGAACGAACTACTAACTAGAAGCCTGAATTTTCAGTAACCAGGCAGGCATTATATGACTACAGTATATTTCAAATTTCATTCAATGTGAACCAGTAGTTCAAGAATTATAATTAGTTAAAGTTTCTTAATTTTGTCACTCACTGACTGACCGATTATCAAAACTCTAAGGCACTTCTAGCAGACGTAGAAGCTTCAAATTTAGAATACAAGTAGTATTTAGGGTATAAATCAAGGAAAAATTAAAATATTTTGTATATTTGGTCCAGTTTTCTAGATACACCAACTGCATAAATAACTTTGCAATACTATATAAATATATAAGATTACAAAGTTACATTTGCAGTGAATGAATCAGTATACTTGTATATTAATAATATAATGGAATAATAGGTGTAGATAGGTACTTAAATATAATTCAAAAGTAACTTGTAAAATGGTCAACGGAATGAGAAGGCAATAATGGGACAACCAAAATCCAATCGCACTAAATAATCTAATTTAATATAATAATTATGTATTACTTGTGAGCTACATTGTGTTTTCATGCGATGGCCAAGTCAATCTATTTATTTAAAACATAAAATATTTTTAATATTGATATATGGTCACTATAAGACGTTGTTAGGTTAGCTAATTACGTAATAACTTGAGACAGAAGGACCCTTAATTCTTTCGCTGTCCCGTGCACTACATATAGGTCATTGCTATTGTCTTACTATTGTGTTTTAAAACCGGACAGTGAACGTGTTAAGTAGGGACTGAATAAATTAACCGACTTGGTATTACATGGGTCTCACAACTTTTTACGGTAAGAGAACTGAGTTGCGAGACTTGGTTTTTTTTTCATAAATTATGTTTTTGATGCCATAATGTTATTCTTAATAATTTATATTGAAGTCGGTTGAACAATATTTTTAGTTTTTAATTATTGTTGAAAATAACTTCGCCATAATGTTCATTATATATCGAAATTATAATATAAAACGCAATTTTCGCCAGGGCTCGGAAACCGGTTCAAATTCCAGACCGGTTTCAGCCATTGACCCCAAAACCGGTTTATGCGGAATACCGGTCTTTCACAAATTTCGGTTTAGGTAGTAAGAATTAACCGGTTAAACCCAAGTTTTGTAATGTCCCCCTCTCCCTTACCCCGCTTGCACCCATCTTTGTACGGCTGCCCTCTGTTTAATTCCCGAGGTTATTAGACACATGAACGATATATTCATTGCATCAACGCGATTGCCTTGTAACGTACTCCCTCAAATTTTTTTCATCTTTCAGCAACGATCATATTATAAATAACAGATATAAGTTCTGTTTCAATTAATTATGCGTTATTTTCACTTTAAAATTAAGTTTCGATATTAAGTTTAATTTGACGTTATATAAGTATTTAAATTCACTTTAATTATATTTGACGTTTTCTATTAAAATTACGCTATGCATCTTTATTTCAATGTCATTAGTTTCAGTAATATATCGCAATAAATCATGAATTTTCTTAACAGAATACAATATTTTTAAAAATTTATGAAATTATAAGTTATGGTATTTTTGTTCTTTTTAGGACTAAAGTGAGGGAGATTACTAGATTTTTGTAAATTCAGAAGCTCGTGATTAGGACCAACTTCTATCTCGGTCTTTGCAAAAATCAATAAACCTAGGAAGCTAACAGCATAGCAAAGTGGCGAAGTAATCAGCTTTGTAGCGGTTTCTAACGGTTGCCGTTGAGCAATCAGTTTCAAAATAGAAGGTTCAGATGCCTGGGTGATCAGTAATCGATTGCTGAAAACAGAATTTGAAAGTTCGAAACCGTTCTCGAGATAATCGTGGGACAGACGGACAGACGAACAGACATCGTGAAATCAATAAGTGTCTTCGCAAGCTTCGCCACTTAATAATGACCACTTCTGAGGTATAAAGTTTAACAAGAAGTCATCTCTAAACACGATAAAAAATTATTTGTTATGTTCAGAGAATTCTAACAAAAGAAATTACCATTTTTCACTTCTCATTAATGAGGAATTGGAGCAAATCTTATCATGTTGTATACGTAAAAGATGCTACTAAAAATATTAGCTTTTCTAAATAGAGTGCAAGGTAACCACTCAGACGAAATTAAATTAACTGATACTGAAATTAATAAACCTAGCAAGCTAACAGCATAGCAAAGTGGCGAAACAATCAGCTTTGTAGCAGTTTCTAACGGTTGCCGTTGAGCAATCAGTTTCAAAATAGGAGGTTCAGATGCCTGGGTGATCAGTAATCGATTGCTGAAAACAGAATTTGAAAATTCGAAACCGTTCTCGAGATAATCGTGGGACAGACGGACAGACAGAAGGACAGACGGACAGACGGAGAGACGGACAGACATCGTGAAATCAATAAGTGACTTCGCAAGCTTCGCCACTTAATAAGCAAAATAATTTGAATCTAACACATCATTATGATTAAATTCGGCTATACTTTGCTGTCGACCGTAACCAAATACATACACTAAAAAATCCTGTATTTTATTTAAAGTAATTATTAATAACTCTCAATCAACTAGATCATCAGTATAAACTACACTGATGTCTACGATCTTGTATTGAATTATAAAAAAAGAATTACTAAAAGTGCAGCCAAGTTTTCTGACGCCTCAAGATCAAAATAATATAGTAATCACTTTCGAATTTTCTACAAACTTTTATAATTTACGAATATGAAACTATTCAAATAAATAAAATTGAAGTGTCTGTCCGTAACGTCAAAATAACAGAGTTTTACTAAATACTTATAAAAACTTACTACATATCATGAAAGTATATAATATAGAAAATTTAAAATTTTGTCTATCTGTATGTGGTTACTAGCGTGACTGGTCGTGCCAAGTACCGTTATTGAATTATGATAATAATTATGAATATGGATAAAATGAGTGTTCTAGAAACCACCCTGATAGTCGTATTGAGCCCTCAATCAAGCACTTAGACTTTTGGGTTTTCTCGTCGTACGTTTTCTTATAGAAAAGGGGGCAAACGAGCATGCGGGTCACGTGATGGTAAGTGACTACTGCCGCCCATGAACAAACGCAACACCAGGAGAATTGCAGGTGCGTTGCCGGCCTTTTAGAAAGGAGTAAGATCTTTTCTTGAAGGTCCCTAATCCCTAAGTCGTATCGGTCCGGAAAAATCGCCGGTGGTTAACAATTCCACAGAGAAGTTGTACGAGAAAGAAAACTCCTAGTAAAACGCACAGAGGTGGCCCGTCAAGTATCCAGATGGAGAGGATGGTATCGTGATTTTTGACGCGATGTAGGTCCATGAAATATGGCGGCTGAGATTAAACCGAACCTCAGAGCACTCCCCGAGGTAGATGCGATGGAAAATGGACAGGGATGCAACGTTCCTACGCAGTGCCAGTCAATTGAGCCGATCAGAAAGAATTCGGACGTCGACGACTCGAACCACTCTGCGCTGGATGCGGTCAAGTGGAAGAAGCTGACTCTAGCGTGCCCCGGCCAAGAGGTGAGAGGCCGAATTTGCGCTTTATAAAGTTGCAAGCGATGTGCCGACATGAAATACTACCCCGCTCTGCTGAGCACGCCAAGCTTTTTATAGGCCAATTTGGCCTTCCCTTCCAAGTGAACCCAAAACTGCACACAATTCGATATGTCGACGCCGAGGATTCCGATGCTACCTGAGGCAGCAAGGGGAGTGTCTTAAAACTGAGGAGATACGACAAAGGGGTTCTTTTTAGCAGTATACGTGCAAATTTGTGTCTTCTGGGGATTGAACTGGACTAGATTTTACAACGCACGCACCCTGAGGACTGACGAGAGGATTGTGGATCTGGAAGAAGAGATAGACAAGTTACGCTGGCATATTATAGGATTATCCGAAGTCCGAACTGAGGGGGAGGAAACGGTAATTCTTGAATCCGGCAACTTGCTTTATTACTGGGAGGGCAACCATCTGTCCCAAGGAGGTATCGGATTTATCGTCCACAAGTCTCTCGTTAACAATGTTGTAAAGATTGAGAGTGTGTCACAAATACGGAAAGTATGGCAAGGTTGAGGAATTGTTTACGCGGTGAGGCTAGGGACGTAGTATCGGCACTGCTGTTTACCGCAAAGGATCCAGCATTTATTATGCGAACACTGGAGCAGTGTTTCGGCCGCCCGGAAGTAATTATAGATCGTACGTTAGAGGAATTAAAACGCCTTCCGCGCCCGGGTCAAACCGCCCAGGAATTAAATGCGTTCGCTATTAAGTTACAGAATATAGTGTGTATTATGCAGAACGTCGACGGCAAAGGATATTTACAAAATCCGACTATAAAATGACGATAACTAGAGAGGTCACTAGCAAACTTAGCCCTCACTTACGGTCGCGTTGGTGCGAATATGCGGAGCACTACGGAAGTGCGGACGAACCGGACATCGTCATGCTATCCCGGTTCATGATGAGAGAGGCTGACCGTGCGTTAAGTCATGCCTATACGTCTGTAGCGCCAACTAATGAATCGCCCGTAAGACGAGAGGCGCCGGCGTCGAAAAGAGTTATATTGACACGCCGCGTAGAGGATAGGGTCCGCGAGGTAAAGACGTTCACCGCCCAGGAGGACACCGGTAGTGCCTCATGTATGTGTTGCGGGGGTGAACACTCAATCGCCAAATGTAGGAAGCTAGCGCAAATGGGTTTGGACGACCGGTGGAAGTGGGTTAAGGAAGATGGGGTGTGTTTTAGGTGTTTAAACAGCAAACACCGACGCTTTAGATGTAAAGCTAGGAAATGCGGCGTCGACGGCTGCAACGCCCCCCACCATGGCCTCCTTCACGCCCGCAAGGCCCGCGCACCTGAAACATCGGCAAAACCGAATGAGACCGTGCTCATCGCGTCGAATATTAGTAGTGCGTCCGTTTTATTGAAAGTGTGCCCCATTATCGTACGCGGACCGCGTGGTAAGGAAATAGATACGTATGCGCCACTTGACGAAGGCTCTACTATTTCGTTAATCGACGACGACTTAGCTCGCCAGTTAGGAGCGGAAGGACCGACGAAGCCGCTTAACATTCGAGGCGTGAATAACAGTCAACGCGAGACCGATAGTAGATTAGTTAGCATAGGCATACGTGGCAAGACGCGCAGTGAGGTGTATAATATAAGTGCGCGGACAATAGCAAATTTAAAGATAGGTTCGCAGTCTGTGAGTAGGGAGTGCTAACGGTTAAAGCACTTACGCGACCTACCGAATTCGGTTTGTTACGACGACGCAAAGCCGAGATTATTATTTGGCGCCGACAACTGGCATTTAGTAATTACCCGTAATTTGAGAATAGGACGTCGAAGGCAGCCTATAGCTGCACGTACGTTACTAGGGTGGGTAATACAGGGAAACGTGCCGTGGCTAACGTGTAGGAAAGACGGCGAGACCGTATTACACGTCGTAAGCACTAGCGGACGGTCGGATGAGGACATCCAGGCGCTCGCCAGTCCGGTTAGGAAGTTTTCAAGACTGCCGAGACGCTACGCTCCCACGGGGAGAGTAATAGGGAACCAACCGCGCGACGATAAGGCATATACGCATCACGACGGTAGGGACAGGCCTACGTTCATAACGGCCAAGGCGAAAGTTGCCCCGATTAAGGAACAAAGCATACCGCGATTAGAGTTGCAGGCGAATTTAATAGGCGCGCGACTCGCGGAATTCGTGCAAGGCGATCACAGAGTGGTAGCCGATAAGGTAGTGTATTGGACAGACTCCACTACGGCGCTCCACTGGATACAAAATGATACGGCGCGTTACACCCCATACGTGGCTCATAGGTTAGGGGAGATAGCGGAAAAAACGTCACCCGAGCAATGGAGGTGGATACCGACTGCAGAAAACATCGCAGACCAAGCGACGCGCGTGAACTACGTAAGCAAGGAAGAAAGTGACAGATGGTTCACAGGACAACCATTCCTTTACGAATACGAAGACAGATGGTCTCGCCGTCAGGAAGAGAAGGCAGGGGATTGGATTGGAATTGGAGGAAATCGTGGCGCACCAGAGCGACACCAAGGACGCTCCACACCTGCCATACATAGAAAGATTCTCTTCCTACGAGAGATTGATCAGGGCCACTGCACGAGTACTATAGTTCGTCGATGCCATACGAGGAAGGGCGCACGGACTGACATTGCAGCACATCCAGAGAGCAGAGCGGATGTAGATAGAACACAGCCAACATGAAAGCTTCGCTGAAGACATCAATCGACTTCAGCGGGGGAGAACCCGGCAACCGGCAGCGCGCTAAGGAAGTTCGACCCCATATTGGAAGATGGCGTACTACGAGCCAGAGGAGGAATCGTCGCAGCCGACGTGGACAGCCAGATGATGAGGCCCATCATATTAAACGGATCCCACTATTTCGTGAAGCTGTTTGTGGAAAAGGCGCATCAGGAAGCAAGCCACGCCAACAGGGAGAGGGTGGTCAACGACCTACGCACCGATATCATATCCTCCGATTACGACCAACAGTACGAGAAGTGGAGCGGAGATATCTGCGATGCATGGTACGCAAGGCGACACCACGGCCAGCGGTTATAAGAGACCTACCACCTGAACGATTAGGGGCATTCGCACGACCATTCACCTACACCGGAATCGATTATTTCGGGCCTATGACAGTTACGATAGGACGTCGGCATGAAAAACGGTGGGTAGCGTTATTCACCTGTTTAACGACGCGCGCGGTGCATTTAGAATTAGTATACCCACTTACGACGGACTCGGCGATATCGGCATTGCGGCGCATGGCGGCTAGGCGGCTAGGACGGCGAGGGAACCGCCGCCCCGTCGCCCCTTCATACCCCGTTGCGCCCCGCACAACCCGCACACCGGCAGCAGATCGACGAGCAATCAGCGTGCAGCATCGTCGTGCGACGCTACTCACAGGCTAAGAGGCTCTCTTGCGGCACAAAAGAAGGGCGTTTTGGTCTGTGAGCTGTTCATTTCAGAAGCGGCACTCGAAGACAACAAGAGAAGAAACCTCAAGAGAAAACCATCAAGATAGAAGAATCTATACTCCATTGAAGACTCCCTTTGTGTATATAGTTAATTAGTGAAAGCCGCATTGTAAATAGTTTAATACAATATAGTCTACAGTACCATCTTTTCTTTAAGCAGTCCCCTAGCGTAATATCAGTTCAGTAATCAATCAATACCACTAGCTCCAGTAAATAAATACAGTCCACTTCGATCCCTTATACATTTTTTTATAATATGGGTGTTTAAATTTTATCTAAATGGATGTTTTGCAATTTTTTTACTAAATTATAATTTAAAAAATGTGTCGTTTGGAAACAAAACTGATCAAATGCAAAAATAAAGGTTTTGGAACAAAGTAGTCTTTTTTTTATAGAAAATCTTGTTTTTGTTACCGTTATCAAAAATAGATCCAAAGCAATTCGTAGAAAAATCAATTAGAAATCACTGCTCAGTATCAAAAAGAGTCAAATCCTTCAAAGCTTAGAAACGAAATCGGTCTAATCTGCGTCGGCCATTCAGAAGCCAGAACTATGTATGAAAATGACAGCCGACAGGCGGCCATTTTGCGGAGTGACGAGCACATGGATCGTGTTTTTGTATTTACGTCGCTGTTTTTAATTAAAAGTTGGTGTTTAATAACGTTAAAATGGACAGTTTAATAAAGGAAACTACTCCCCAGTTTTCACGGAAAAGAACACAACAAAAAGAGGATTAAAATGCAACAAATTGAAGAAGGAAAGGTATGTTTGTATTACTTTGATCACTCACGCTGCCCTTCATGGTACGTAGTGCTAAGCATTGTGACATCTGTTGCGTAGAAAACTCATGTTTTATTGTGAATCAGCTAATAATAATTTTCTTTTTTCTTGCAATTTCTTCGTTTTTTACTTATGAAGACCGTGAAGACCAGAAGAAGGGTTTTGTGTGTGGGTTTTACCAGTATAATAATTTTATGTACGCCCATTCTTATGTTCCCTCGTATCTTCTAAACGGCTGAACCGGTTTCGATAAATTATGCGTCGTTAGATTCCTCTTGACGCAAGTGCCTCTAAAGACAAAGCATATGGGCCTTTCTTACCCGTGGTCCACCTAACAAGTTCACCTGAGTGGACTATGGGGACTTCTGACCCTTGATACACCTGGGTGGACTGGGACCCATTTAAAGTACTAAATAAAAAATTTACGAATGGGTCTCATTTTTTGATAATATTTAATTATTTATCATTGTTATTATTTTAGGTATACTCCAAAATAGCCACCAAATTTAAGACTTCCATGTGACCACTACACCAAAGCATACAGGTGCACTTCATTGAATCATGCTGACATAATAGCAATGAATAAAGCTTTCTACAAAAGGCCGGACAAAATTTATCAGGATAATTTTATAATTAATCATACAAAAGTTACTACTACTCAGCGACATCGGCCAGTAAATCATCGTGGGAATAAAAAAAATGGCGGTAATATACTATGTACGACGATGTCACAATGTTTCGATTCCAATTTCTCTCTATTTTAGCATTGAAGAAAGAAAGAGTGACAGGTGTTCTTAATCGACATTTCAAAACCATGGATGAATCTGCACAAGAGAATAGAGGAGGACGACGTAAAACACAAGAATACGCACCTAAGAGGGAAGCTGACAAAGACTTCATTAAAAAGCTTTAACCGTCAGAAATTCATTACTGTAGGAGAAAAATAAAAAGTAGACAATACTTGTCATCAGAGCTCAGCATCAGTAAACTTTAAAAAATGTTTATCGCACAGACCGCGAATGAACATAAAAATATTAAGGCATCTTACTTCAGAGAAATTTTTAAAACCGAATTTAACATAGGTTTTGAATCCCCTCGCACAGATATGTGCTCCACTTGCATAGTTTTACAAGAACGACTAAAACATGAAAAAAAAAAACAAAGAGGTAAAAAATCAATTGAATCAATCAATCAATCAAAAATCAATCGTTTTATTAAAGAAAAACTGTACAAGAAGGGTTATTATAATATCAAGGAATACATGAATGAAAATAACCCCTGGGAATAGGGTGATCGCCACCATGCTGGTTCTATGAAAATATCATTTAAAAATTGTATAAACAAAATTATTGTTAAGTGAAATTATGTTTCAAAAAAGTCCCGCTGAGTTTCTTGCTGGTTCTTCCCAGGACTGAGGTATTTTCCGAACCAGTGGTAAATAAAAAATGACTTTCAATAAGTATTTTGTAACCATAAAAATAAAATTTAGTAAAAATAAAAACCAATCTGTCCTTGGTATGGCAGCTAAATGGTTGCAAGACCATGCATCTGTACACGTTATGGGCCTAGAACTTCTATTTTCAGTTGTTGGCCATTCATTTTTGCCGCCAGATAGAGTTTTTGCTAAAATTGAAAAAGAGATTAAAAGTCGTGAGGTAATGACTAGCCCTGATGATTATTACGAAATTTTCATCCGTCATGGAACTGTGTATTACTTGGGAATTGTAATTAAAGTTTACGACTGGAAACGATCTTCAGCTGAAGTCTTAAAACTACAACAAATATGCAATTATCAATAAAAAAATCGATAAGATTTTTTCTTAAAACGACTCATGACAAACAAAATGTGTATATTCGAGCAGAAGAGTCTTACCAAAATACTTTAAATAAATATCAAAATATCTGCAAAGGAAAAAAGAAGGTTTCTGCTATAAATCCAGATGGGATTAAATTATATGTTGACATTAAGCAAGAAAAATTAAATGATGTGAAGAAATTATTAATTACACATATTGGAGAGAAATGGAATGAAATCTTAGATTTACGTTATTATAAACAAGTACTATCAAGACCTAAATCATCTACTGCTCATGAACAGGTTATTGAAGACTGTGATTTCTCTGAAGAATTACCAGTTATAATTGTTTAAGAAATTTAAATAAAGGTTATTCAAATAAAGCAAGACTGATTTCAAAGTACTAGTTCATTTACATTTATTGTTACTACACAATCAACCCAAAATATTGAGAACCCCTGACATGATATTGTTTCAGCATCAAAATCAATCATATCCATGGTGTTAAGAATCAAACATGGTCAAATCCAACTACATCAATAACAAAACTAGTCAATACCATAGTTTGGTTTCGAAATAGGTCAAATCCAAAATTCTATCCTAATTATTTTGATTTTTTAAGTTTGTAGACATGAATGTTTTTTTTTAAATCAGTAATATCAACTTAGGCAAAGCCATAATGATTCAAACTCTATAAATATCTTGTGCAGGGAGATCAGAACGAAAAGTAGTTGATTCCCATAAATACTCCCGAATGGATTTGACCACTTTTGTTTTTAAACGACTCAAATATGATATTATAATCATATTATTTATTGCAATATGTCAGTAAAATAATATCATTATAAAAACTGATGGAATTAATTCTTTTTAATTTATATTCGAGATGAACAACAATGTAAAAAAAGTTGAAAAGGTCAGTTTTTTGAAAACAAACATATCTTAGGTACTACTTTTTTTTACTTATTATAAGCTAGTGCTTGAACGCAATCCACTATCTAATACTTGGCGTTTGCATTTTTTTCTGAACAGCCATATATTATATTCTGCTATGACATATTTCAACGTTATCAATTAATTACCGGAAATCTTTGAAATTCATTTTTGCATTCCAAGGCATATTTACTCATTTATTTATCAACCGAGAGAGGTGTATCAGAATAATTCAGGCGTGCTAAATAGAAGTCCGTATTCTCTGTATACCCCTTGGAATAACATGAGTGAGAGTTAATATAATTATGTACCTACGTATTACTAGAAAAATAATAAGTAGCGACACATCAGCTCGTGACAATAAAAGCCCGCAGATGCAACCACCTATTTGTGGCATGGATGCCCCCACCCACGTCCAATATTGCACTTCCGCTTGATTTCGAAGAGTCTATTTAATTCATAGATGGGAAATTGACTGCACATCACTACTCACCCAAATCTAAGAAATAAATTTTGTCGTTTCACATTAATCATTCCGCAATAACTTCGTACAAGCGCACTCACACGATTTAAAATAACACCTATACAAATAAATCAAATTGAATTGAATTGTTTGTAATGTCAAAATTACAGCTTTTTACTTAATACATATGAAAGAATATAAGGTACTAATAACCAAAATACTATTTTTAAAGTTTTGTCTGTCTGTCTGTGTGTTTGTTCCGGCTAATCTCCGAATCGTCTAGCCCGATTTTGAAGGGATTTTCACTGACAGATAGCTGATGTCACAAGGAGTAACTTAGGCTACTTTTATTTTAGAAAAAGAATTAGGGTTCCGGGCAAAAAAATTAAAACCCCAAATAACACGCAGACGAAGTCGCGGGGAACAGCTAGTTTTGCATAACTACAAAGAAGTAGGAAGTTATCTATATTTCATTACAATCTGTACTTTAATTATTAGTGATGTACAACCGTATATACAAATACAACCATAGTTCTATAAAGGTCGACACACACGATCAGTTAAACTGATTTGGCTAATAATCTACGGTTTTCTTATAATACGTTCCGTTTTACTATTTTGATAAATTAGTCTTTTATTTGACAAAATTTTAAACCTTTGTAGAACATTGAGTAAAAACATTCGTGAACAGAAACTGTCTCGTTTAATTTGACATTGACATTGACAATTAAATTGTGTCAAGACACAATGAATGTATGCATTTTATCTTTTTCTTTGATTTGTAATTTTTTCAAAAATTTTGTCCCAAAATCTTTGAAACACTTAATTTTTTTGGTATTTGATTGATATCTTTACTTACCCTTTATATCCCAAAGATATCAAAGATGTGAACAAAGTTGTAACGACTTCAAATAGTGAAAAAATTAAAAATTGTGGTAAATTTTGTTATGAAAAGTGTATTTACGTCTTTAGATTTGAATGTAGTTGCTTACATTAAAATCTGAAGAAGTAAATACACTTCAAAACAATATTTACCATGAATCATTGATATTATATTGTTTGATAGTGAAAATGAAAACTGTATCTACTTAAAGGAGTTAAATGGATATAGACACAATAACTCCTGAAGATTTTCTAGCTTCAGCCAAACATTTTATAAATATATCAGATAAAATCCATGATGGGTGGCGAATCTATGAATATAAAGATGAAATACATAAGTCTTATATTAAAAAAGAGGCCTTTCTAACATTTGAATCACAAAATGAATTATGTTTATATAAAATAGAATATGTTATATTTTATAATTTGAGTTACGGAGTACCTTCATTTAGTTTTAATGTTTGGGATTCCTCTGGAACTTTACTAAAGCTTGAAGAGATTCAACAGATGTGTTTTATTCAGTAAGTTACTGAACAGACTTGTAAATGCTTAGTATTTATTGTTGTTTTAACATGATAAGAATAGGTATTAACTGCAATATCAAATAAAAGCACACATTTGCTTAAAATGTGTATTTTATTTTTCTTAGATTTAATTTATATTAAATCTAAACTTAAATTTATTCCTAACCTATCTAGCTTAGGAATAAGTTTAAGTTTAAATTTAGTGAAAGATATGTATTCTAAATTGCATATCTTTTTAACCATTTTCAATAAAGTGGAGGTTCCAAATTTCAGTTTTTTTTTTCTATATATGCAATATATAGATTGTGAACCGATTTTATTGATTCTTTTTTATTAAATAGGCTTTACCTCAAGGGTGGTCCCATTAAATTTTGAAGAAAAAATCTGTCTCAAAGGGTGGAAAATGGGGTAAAAAGTTTCATATTGGACAATTGTTTAAGGAATTTTATATTTTCACAGATTTAGAACCAATTTTAATGATTCTTTTTTTAAATAGTTTATACTTCAAGGGTGGACCACCCTATTAGTATTAGTTTTTTTTCAAGTACTTGAAAAAATTCCACCCCTAAAGGTAGCAAAAAGTAACTTCTTTTTTTAGCAATTTGAAGTCAGTT